>CM023359.1:47304744-47349116 GCA_013282895.1 Eriosoma lanigerum | reverse complement strand
TAATAGTATGTTAATTTATGCGTATGTGAATTCTGAAAAAATATATTGCCTAATTTGTGGTACATTATTTATAATATCAATACGATTATTTAATAAATTTTCTGGTGATTTTCAGTATTATACATTATGTTTCATTATTCACATTTTCGGTACCATATTATAAACCAAAATATACATAATTCTATAAAGATGAATTCTATGAACAATATAATACATAGTTATTTGCAATTTCCCTACGATGTTTATGTTTGATATATTATATAGATCCACGTTATCCTTAATAGGAATATCTAAAGATAAATTCAATATAATTTAGAAATTTGTTTTTGTTTTAGGTTGTAATGAAAATGTCATTACAAATTGGTGTCAGAATACTTATAACGATATAGAAGAATGAAATAGTCACAATTACCTGAAATGAGATTAAAATTTTTTAAATAAACTATTATATTTTGATTTAGTATTTAGATAGTCCAGATATCTGTTTAAAATATTATTATCTTATAATTAAATCATATATATGACATGTTCTGAAAAATTATTATTATAATATTATTGTAACAATTTTATAAGGTATATCAAAATTATTAAAGTTTTACATTAAATTTACAGTAAAACTATGATTTTTTTCGCGTTCGTACCCAATGTAAAACATATGATTTATATTTACCTATCTACCGATAGTAGAATATATGACTGCTCATATTTTTTTTTCTTTTAATCATAATAAATTATAAGTATTGTAATCGAAATCATAAATGTAAAATACTATTAAATGAATAAATCATATTGTTTAACATAAACATAATTTTATTTGTTTCAAATTATTAATTTATAAATAATAAATTAGAACCAAATTAGATCACCGATAATAAGATGCTTATGATCAAAACGATTAAGTTTAACTTCATAGTTTTGATGGTCTTCAGCTGATGTTTATACGATCGAATCGATACGTACAATAATTATTTGGAATAATTGATGTAATATAATGGTCGTCGTTATCATTATCATTGTCACCCTCATCATTATCTTCTACATCGTTGATGCCTTCAAACAGACACTGCTTGTGTTCGTCGATGCGGTTTTTGATAACGTGCCAACGTGTGCCCTTGGCTTTAATCGTCTCCGAATCTTTAACGACGCAGGCATACGACTTCGCATTGAGTGCGACGAATTCGTACATTGTTCTACCATCTGTTACGTCGGAGAAGCCGGCGATTCTTTTGCCCTTCGCTACATAACACGGATGGTTTCTAGGTAAATTGGCCGTGTCCCTTCAAATCAATAAGTTTGGACTCTCGGCCATGTTCTTGTAAAAATCATCTATTGTAATGTTAAAAACAAGCGAGTCTAAAATAGAAAATAAAAAAAAAAAATAACATAATAATATTATAATAATAATAACAAATAACATAATCTTTTTTTTTTTTTTTTTAAATAAATTAACCGGTATCCATATAAATTAAACAAATGGCGTCTTTGTAATGTCGTCTTATTAAACTGTAATGATACTCGTACATCAATGTCTTGCTAAACTCTATTACTGTGAAACCAATGTAAATAGGTTTGCAGAAATCTATTATTTTATTATGTAAAGATACTGCTACGAGATTCTCGTCATGAGACGTACAGTATTTGAAGGTGAGACGATTAATCAGCTTAGGAAATCTTCGAGAACAATTCAAACGAGTTCAATTTTAATACGTTTTTGCATAGATTCCATAGTTTTTCCTAAAATAATAGTAATAATAATAATAATAATAATAATAAATAATTACACGTAAATATATATAACATACCAAATACCGCATTATTCATCAACTTATAGAAATCTTTTTCAAACTCGTTTGTCGCATCTTTCCGCATTTCCGTATTCAAATCGATATAGGACGCCAACCACGTTCTTTTTTTTAAATTTAAAATTAATAGGTATTATTTTAGTCCGCATAAATAAATACAAAGTATTCGGTTTTACTATTACTACCTACTTAATAGTTATTTTGTTTGATTAACATTTATTTTTTAAAATACAAATTTGACAACATTATACATTGTAATAATATGAGCATAGTCATATCATCAAGGACGGATACAAGGGGGGTCCGGCAACCCTGTTCACAAAAAGAAAGATATCAAATATTCAATTAATTGTAATTGATTATGGCTAAAATTTTGTACGTTTGTATAATATTGTATGTAAGTTATTGAGGGGTGGTTGTTGTATTTATATAAACATTTAATTTTTTTTCGTATTAGAAATTGTTCGCAAAGAATTTATTTTTTAATATTTATATATTTATGTATAATTTAATTATTGTGCGAAAAGAAATAGTTTTATAATAATGCGAAAAAAGTAATCCTTTTAAAATCAAAGCAATTTATACCCGAAAACTAACAAAAATAAGTATTTTCACTATAAAGGAAAAACAAGAGAATAGCAGAATAAAAGATACTAGAAGAAATCGAAAATTTTAAACACAACCCCAGAGAATTCTTCATATGTTGCAAAACAATAAAATGTGGTTAGAAAGTAAAAGTATAAAATGTAAATACTCAATACTTACTATACGTAAGAATAATTATTAGAAAATGCCTAGCTCAAGTTTATGAAAACCATACTTCTATACACCCTCTCACTTTTCCACTTTAGTATATCCAGTGGTGTTTTAGAGAGTATACCCGCGTTATACAGCGTATACCCTTTAACAATTTAATTATTTAGCGTATATCCCCGAAAAAAAAGAAAAATACGCGGGTATACACGATACCCCTTACCCCCGTATATCAGTTAAAAATATACGAGAAATATAAATATAAATATAAGATGGATTTATACTAGCTATACAAATAATAGAAGATAATAATGATACAAAACCGGAGAATATTGTCTAGGAATTTAGAATATAGTTCGAAAAAAGTTTCCCTTCCCATTCGTCGTCATAGATATTCTTATACGTGTGCGTTAACAATTGCCGTTCGCCCCTTTTACCGGCAACATCAAAGATTATATGAAAATTGCCTACCTTTGGAAATTAAGGCGTACAATTTATATAAGTTAATTAAGTTTTGTTTGTGAATTATTATTAAAAAATTCTTTGGTCCTTTGGTTATAATTATATTTTTGTATCGTAAACAGAGACATTAAACTTGACGAATGAAATATCTTACTAACTTATGCGGACGACATAGTGGTCATCGGGAAGGTTAGGTTAGGTTAAGTTAGTAATATATGATTCTTCCTCGTCTGATTTACCCTCTCGAGCTTTACTCCTTGTAATCATTTACTTATGACACCAACTACTCTCGGATTTACATGAATATTATAAAAATGATTTACAAACTATCCATGTTCCAATAAGGATGAAATTCGTAGAGTTGCAAAAATTTGATCAGCGTGCTAGTATACTCTGCTTGACCTGAATGCTTTGATTGGTTGCCTTTGAAAAATGCTCTGATTGACTGCTCTACTTTAAATGCTCTGCTTTGGAAAATTCTGTACCCGCCGGCTTGTGAAACGAAGTTCTAGCTACGAATCTGCTGGCGCGTAGCCCAATTTTAAACAAATTGAGTTTCTTCAAAGTATCACGAGAACAGTAGTTCGTCGGTGGGTCTCGAGTTACTTATTTGGATTAATTTCGTAATGAAATGTTGCCAAAAGTTTTTCATTCGATGTAGAACAAACCCTACACCTGACACCAAATTAATTACATGTAGTGATACTACACGTAACACGTTCTACGTTAATATAACGAAATCAGGTCCACTGTGTTTCGGTTGACTTCGGGTAGGTGTTGTAGTTGAAATAAATATAATACTTAATAATGTTCCGAGTATTTATTTATTACACAAAAATATAAGCTTAACATTTTGAAGATAGAATGTTAAACTCTACCTGAGAATAAATATATAATTATTATTAACAAGAGCGATGTGATGTCTGTATGTAACGAAAATATAGTCTATTCTAATTCTAAAATCATCCCATCACCAATACTTATAGCTACTCTACCCGGATTTTAGGAATTTTTTAGAAAGGACCGTAGTTGTTTACGCCGTTTAGCGGTTGTCCTTCGTAAGTTCAGCGTCTTGGATTTGTATATTTTGAGAAAAACAAAATATGTTTTTCTGGGTCGCTGGTTTACGCTTCGAGTTCATATACCCCTTGTAGTTTATGACTTTGTTTACTAAATTCACTAGAAAACACCGAATTATACGTTACTAAGTTATATAATAAAATTAGTAGTGAACTCCGGTTTACTACAATGTTGTGGTATTTTAAATTTTTCGAGTATTTCTCGATGGACGTCTTCTGATGCCTTCACATACACAATCCATAGCTCATAGGTTTATGTGTCTGTAAAGCCGTTGTATTCACGCCTTTTCTTTCGTCACATTTGATTAAAAGCACTTCAAAGTCCGCGTATATAAATATAGGATGACGTTCCGTCCTATTTCAAGCTTCAAACTTTACCATGTCACCTACTTTAGGCATAACCGGCAGAATAGCTTTATGTTCGCCACAAATTAATTTATGCTGATCTAAAGCTGCTTGTCCCCGCAGTTTATTTTTTTTCTGTTTATCAAAACTAGTAAAACAGCGTTTACAGAAAAAAACGTGTTCCTTGTGAAGTGTTTTTTATGATCGAATAAGTATTGAGAAATTAGAAATATATGTGTAGTGCGTATTTTTATCATTAATTATTATAAGTAAGTCAAAATGGTCTGTTTTTTCTTAGTTTACAACTTTTAACGCATAAACTTGATGTGAAACTTTATTTTTGCCTTTTTCTGTGTCTATGTTAATTTCCTTTAAGCTTTATACATTTATTGAGACATTAACATTATTTTTTTCGAATATTTTTATTTCATAGAGGCGTGGGGAAAGTTATCTCAGAAAAATTATATTTGTCTTGTTGTACTTTATTTCGAGAATTTATTACAGCTCTTTTGTTTGTGATAAATGTCGGTAATGAAATGTACGATGAACCGTAGGCGTATAATGGTAAACTGCTAACAGCATACCATCGATTTTTTCTAAAGAAAATTCATTGCCTCTACTTACATACGTATCTTCTTCCACAAGAATAGTCGAAAACTCATCTTTTATTGTATTTTCGATGTCCGTATTCAAAAAAATTTGTTTAGCTGATGTCTTAAAAGCTGTCTTCAGATGAATTTTCATTAAAAGGTATATTATATTTGGATTCTAAATTTAATTTAATCGAATGATTGTTCACAGATTTTTACTATCAGTTCAGATTGTATAGAACTAAGAAAAGATTGATAATTGGTGTAATTTTTGATATTTTTTGCATAATACCATACGATTTTATGTTGATGAACTGATCCTATTTCAACAAAACCTGATGAGTTAACCAGATTCATATGAACCTTTTTTAACTTATTCGAATAAGTATAATTTTCGTTTGATCGTTTGCGTGATATTACATCTTCCTCAGCAATCATCATGTTGATGTCTTTACGGGGCCTAATTTTAATATTAATCGATGTTATAGGTTTAATATTGGATGTAACTTGATGCTTTTCCGTATTACATGCGATACCTTAAAAATAAATAAAATAAAACGAATTAAATTTTTATATATTATAAATAAAACTATTTAAATCTTACCATGACATTTTTTCGTATGATTAATGAGTTTTTCTTTACGTGCGTATACTTTTAGAAAAACACTACATGGAAATTGTTCGCCATCGTGGGTTTTCAGATGTCTTGTCAGTAGGATATAAAGGTATGTTCAAAAATCCCCGCCGCCACCGCCACCGCCACCGAAAAGAATTCGGGCGGCCTCGCCGCCGCTATTTCACCTGTCACCCCCTCCACCCATGTAACTGGTTCACCACCCGTAAATATCATTTAGCTTGCGCTATCTGCATTACTAAGTCAAATAATCGTTATCAACTTATGTTATCAAATTATGTAATCACATTTATTTTACCGCGTTTATTTAATCGCATTATCTTATCATATCTATTTGATTAAATTATATTATCAAATAACCTTTATCATATTTATATATATAAATTTATATATATATACTTATATTTCCCGCCATCAATGTAATATTTAATATATGTTATCGGGTTACCAATTAAATAATTTAAAACAATTTAAATATATTACTTATTGCAGTTAATATAAATGATACCGTTTCATTATTAATATTAAATATGATTATGCATAAAAATTAATATTATCAAATTACGTAATAACCTTTATCATATGTTATTATATTTCCCGCCATCAATATAATATTTTTAAAAAAAATATATAATAATGTTTTGGGTTAGAATCCAACCATAGATATACATGTTTCCAGCATGCGCTTTACTACAATCGAACTCTAACACCATTGCTTATAACCATAATAATATATTATATGTATATATTATAATTTATTTTTATACCAGTGGATCAGATATGTTGTAATATATGAATATATTTATATATATAAATTCAAACCCTCATCATTGTACAAGTATAACTATAAATTGTCTCCGAGTATTACCGAGTTTAACCGAATGTTACCGATACCACCACCATATTAAAAATATATTTATAACATAATAATAGCCAGGTGTTACTTTTCATATGACTTAAATATATTTATAACCATAGAAGGAATGCTATTAATACGAGCATGTTTGATTTTTACCGACTTTCTTTGTAATCACCGATTTTTCTGAATTCCTTTTAAATTTATAACAATAGTAATGGGCAGATGTTACAGACCTGTCGAATCCTGTCGAATTCCTTTTAAATTTATAACAATAGTAATGGACAGATTTTTCAGTCCTGTCGAATCCTGCCGAATTCCTTTTAAATTTATAACAATAGTAATGGACAGATTTTTCAGTCTTGTCGAATCCTGTCGAATTCCTTTTAAATTTATAACAATAGAAATGTGCAGATGTTTCAAACCTGTCGAGTCCTGCCGAATTCCTTTAAATTTATAACAATAGAAATGGGCAGATGTTTCAGACCTGTCGAGTCCTGCCGAATTCCTTTTAAAATTATAACAATAGAAATGCCAGATGTTTCATTACTGTAGGGTTTCTTTGTATAGAGAATACCCCCACTATATTTATTTCAGTAGAAAATCCCCTCTTAAATTCCAAGGACACTATTAATAAAATCTTATAGTCATGAGATTCATACCCAAACAGCGATCAGTATTCGTACAGCCGTCTAGTGTCAACTATTAAATTTTACATCAGTTTAGTTATTTTACACCATGGCCGGAACTCTTCAAGACAACATGCAACTATACAGGGAAAAGCAGCCATTCAAATACATTCCACCAACACCACCAATGGATTTAATAGATGCAACGTCGTTCTATCTGGATTTTATATCACGAAAATTTGTTGTGATCGGATTAGCTCCTGGCGAAGACTTTAATGCCAAAGTACATATAATAACGTCATCGCGACATGTAGTATTTTCGCCCGAATTTTTAAAAAGAATGTATAATTTGATGGGAAATATTTTATCTGTCATATTCGATACTCCTGATAAATCAAATACACGAGTATTTTTGGAGGATGATGAAATTTGCATTTCGAAAATGGTGTATCGTGGAGAAAATATGGCTGTGATCGAGTCTAAACTTATTAAAGGATGTCGTATATTACTCAACCGGCAAGATTTGCTTACTTTACAAAATTTGGAGATTTGTATATTTGAAGCAATTTACCGAAAAAAAGAAAAATCACGACCTGCAGTTATCAACCAAGTAAAACAACTAGCAACATACTTTTTTACAAGCGTGAAAAGTCCGACAGATATGATTTCACAAATCAAAAATGTGAATAACTATGATTTGAATTATCACAAAATTGAGCAAACAGAAAATGATTTCACACGGGAGTTAATATTATTTGCTGCGGAGGATATTGCTCAATGTTGGGCGGCGATGGTTGATTCTCAAGTAAGAATTAATATTTACCACTATAAAAATAAAATAAACTAATATAATATTTTATTTTTAGTTAGTTGATGAAACTGATGGCGGGTTTTATTCAACACCGCTATCTCCACCGCTATTGCCACAGATGTCCGAATTTTTGATTAACGCACCGAAAAAACCAAAAAAACAAGACAAAGGTAATTTGATTATTTTTACTAATTTTATGATTTGATTTAATGTTTCATTTATTTTTAGGCTGTTGATCAAAATGACGGCCCATCATACTACGATATGCAACAATTACCAATTAATTATTCAGACGAAGATTTTCCCACGCAATCAACTCGGTGGGAAGCAAAAAGGAAATTATTTATATAATTTTGTTTAAAAAACTTATTTTAAAATTTGTTTTATGCAATAAATATACAATTATTTAAAAAAAAAAAATTTTTTTTATTTATTCAATTATTTACATTACATTTAAATAGTATTATATATACATGGTATTTTACAATATTTACATTTTTCTAACATCACCGTTAAACTGGTTATAAGAAATAATTTGATCGTGTAATATCAAACAATATGCAGCGGTCTTTTCAGCAATTGATATCTCGGTTTCAAATTCTATGCGTAAATCGACAGACGATGCTTTGACATTATCATTTTGACGTGATAAGTCCACAACTATGATTGGTGCAGACTGTTGAAAATTATATTTTGATAGTATAGGTTTGGTATGGTCTCTACCGTAGTAAGACTTTTGAAAATCTGTATAAGCCTTATACAGAATAGATGTTAAATTGTTTGTAAAGTCTGCACGGAAATCTTCATGCGGAAAGACTTCAGAGTTCAGGTACACCTTAAGGTTTTTTATTTGACAACTGTCGAATTGAGCAGATTGTTTAAATAAGTTGTTTTTTCGATCTGTTTGAAATCCGATAATAACAAATCTAGGTTTTTCTAATAAACTGCTCGATTTTACTGTCCACGAATGTGAAGTGTTTTGAGGTAGAACGGGATATTCGCAAAGATCCCAAGTTCTATACGCACACGAAAGAGGTTTTCTAGAATCCAACACTCTAATCAACTTTAATTTTTCTTTATCACTCACTCGAATAACGGGCATTTTCCAGATAACTTTATGTAATTCAATCGACACCTTTAAATTTTTAGCAGAATTTTCAACAACTCCGGCGCCGGTACATACTATAGCATCAAAATCAGTCGATGAACGATTTAAAATTAGTTGTTGGTTGCAGTTTAATAAAATTTTTTTGTAATCCTCGCAAAACCCGAATAAATGTTTTAATGGAATGCATCCGGCAAATTTCTCATTTTTTATAAAATTTTTATTTCCACCAGCACTCAAATCCCACGCCGAATTTTCCAATTCATTCAAGTCGTGAGGAGTAAATGAACAATATCCTTTCATAGTTGACGATATTCCGGGGGATTTCAATTTTTGTATTTCAGTTCCGTTTAACTCAAATTTCATTTCGGAAAACAGAAAAGCCAATCCGTTGTTGGTAAAATTGAAACTGCCAACACCGACTGTTCCCACATCTGTTGGTGGATTAATTTTACCTTCGATATAGATATAACTTTCACATGGTAAAGTATACGCGTCCATATTTTGAATACATATTCTAATCTCGTCGTTCTTTGATAAAGCGTTGGTTGAATACGGTAAAAACGAGTGGTACTGCATATGAGTTATTTTACAATCGTCTACATATCCCTCCGTCACGTTCAAATATGTTTCGTCCATTATTAAAGTACTTTTAGTGAGCGTAAAAATGCTAGATTATGTTTTGTAAGCTTAGCACGCGTTGTACGTGTTGACTGGTCCGCTTTTCTTATATTACTGGTTGTTTTTTTTACTACTGTCTTAGTTATATTATTAAATTTAAGAGCCATGATCTTACTTAATCTGTAAACGAACTGTGATTGGTTCTCCTCGTAAATTTATTAACTTTTTGTTTTGATCCGTCAACACTATATTTACTTTACTCACCGATGTAGAGTGTAAAGGATAGAAAACCAAATGTCTTGGAACTTCGATAATTTTATATCCGGGCGCAACGTTTGGATAAAACTCGTGTATAGTCTGGTTAGGTTTACCATCACAGAATGAGCCAGAAATTAAATTGCACTCTACTTTTATACAGTTTATTTTCATTATGTTCACTAATTTTTTAGATTCATGAACAATATTAGCATCATATAATTTATTTTCAAATCCTAATAAACTCGATATATTGTTATCGATTGTAAAATCTATTTTATGAGAAGATATCATCATACATTTCAATGTACTATTATCTGCTTTTATTTGAAACATGGAAACGTCACGTGGTAATAATTTTTTTATAGCAAATTCTAAACTATTTAATTCATAAGACCCTGTAGGGATAGTTATATTGAAATTTGTTCCTAAACTATCGACGAAACGTATTTTATTACAACCAGATTCTATGTTCGGTATGGAATTATTTGTTTGTAAACTCAATAAACATAATTGTGTATTTCCATCGACTTCTAAAGGCGGAAATATATCGCATGATAGTTCACTTGTATTTCCGTTTAACGTTATGGTATACATGATAAAAATTCTAAACACAGACGTCCACAGTTTGTCGTGTTATATTTCTGGTGATTTGTATAATTATATTCTATATTATATCCGTTAAAGTATTTTTGTAGTTCTAATGGTGGTGGTAAATTTCCGAAACTATCGTAATACTTAATATTATTTCCAATTTTTTTATACGCTACCCAATGAGTACCGCTACCGCTTTCTATATCAAGGTTAACTATCGCTGCTTCGTTATATTTTGGACAAAGAGGTAACCTGTCTCTAGTAAATACTCCAATGAAATGCGGAATTTTTAACATGCGCGCATATTTTATAATATCATAATCGTACAATGCTCTATCGGGTAGCGTCGAAATTAGTTTTTTGTCTTGGTTTTCTTTATCTTGGGTTTCTTTGTCGTTTTTTTTACTGAACCACCTTTATTCGACGCTAAATACAATCCTTTTGCAATTTTAAATGATCCGCCTTTGTATGGTGAGAGGTATAAACCCTTACCCAAATACGTTGGTGTTGTTCTATTAAATTCACTAGCGGTTTTCACTACATTGGCAATGCCGCCCGTAAGTGCTCCTAATGCAGACAACCCGGCAAAAATTGGTATTAATGGTAACACTCCTCCATTTTTCGGAATTGGTATAATTCTAATTTTTTTATTTTTATTTTTTACAACGGATTTTTTAGCAGCCGCAACACACATTTTGGCCAACTTCATTAGATTTTTTTCATCAATCTTGTTTTTAATTACTTTTCTAGCCGCATTAACACTAGATTTGAATCCACACCCAGCACCCAGTTTTCGTTTTGCTTTCATAGCTGTAGTGACCAACGAAGCAGCTGCTTTTTCTTTGAAACCAGAGTTATTTCCTTTAAACACCTCCCAAGCCTGATTTTCTAAAATCACATCCGCTTTATGTCTATCAGATAATGAATTACTTTTATCATAAGCGATATCGTGATCTCGGGCTAATTCATCAAGATTATTAATTCCGTGTTGACCTCGATCTAATCTTTTTTTCAATTTCGTACCGGGACCACAAAATCTAAAAAGAAAAAATAATATTATTAGTTGTTCTTGAATAAATATAATGTTCATACACTTACCTATATCCTGGTAAATGTAATTCTGTCGGTAAATTGTTTATAACCGAGTTCAGAACACCCGAACCTTTATTAGTCTTACTCCTACGGTCGGTAGACATCGTGTGACGTTTTTTCTCACATTACACTCCTATTTATATTAAAAATGCGGTTCATCGAGCAAGATCTTAAATTACCGATTTATAATATCGATTCACCGAATACGATTAAATCTAGACACGGAGTACTATTTCCAAATACAGTACGTTCATTAATATTGGGCAGTTCGGGTTGCGGTAAAACTAATTTAATATATTTTTTACTCGTAAATGAAAACGGATTACGATTTGAAAACGTATACATATATTTCAAAACGTTGGAACAACCTAAATATATGTTATTAAAACAAATTATTGATGGAATTGATGGTATTAATTTATATACTTTTTATGAAAATGAAAAAGTAATTTCACCGGAAAAAGTATTACCAAACTCTGTATTTATAATGGATGACGTAATTGGCGAGAATCAAGGTGTTATAAGAGAATACTTTTCACGAGGACGACATAATAAAGTAGACATATTTTATTTGGCCCAAAGTTATTCAAAAGTACCTAAACAGTTGATACGTGATAACGCCAATTTAATCGTATTATTCAAACAAGACGAGACTAATTTAAAACACGTTTATAATGAACATTGTTCCGGTGATATGAGTTTTATAGAATTTAAACAATTTTGTAACGAATGCTGGAACCGTGAACGGTTTTCGTTTGTTGTAATATGTAAAGACAGTGAACGTGATAATGGTCGTTATCGTTTAGGTTTTGATACATTTGTTATTATATAAGACAATGCTATGAAAATTATACATTAGTCGTTCAGTAGACATGGCCGAAGACGGTACAGTTTTAAAGGAAATTGTTAAAGCAAAAGAAAATATTAAACATAAATATAATATCTTAAAATCTGGTGAAGCCGACTTTAAATCGTTAGTTTCATAAACGTTTAAACCAATCATTGAACCATTAAACAAAATACAAATAAATCAACAGCATAACGTGCAACTAAAGGAAAATGAACAAAAAATTTACGAAGACCTTGATATTGAAAAATTGTACAAATCGTCCGATAAAGATAAGACATATGGTCCGAAAAAAACGTTTAGGGGAATTGTTTATTTAGGAGATAAAGAAGTAAAATTTATTGATAATAATTTGATTATTGAAGATATCTCATATCCCTTATCTCCTGGCGTAATACAATTATTATTTTCTAAAAATCCAAACAGATATACAGAACATGACTTGAATGTATATAAAAATATATTAATACAATCGTCCGCACATTTAACCAATGACAAAGCAAAAATTAAAATAGGCGGAAAAAGTATAAAAAAATAATTTGTAAATTATTTCCATCCGGTATGGGCAGTGGCGAAGCTTGGGTTCGAAGTTAGGGTAGACAAATTTCAAATAATTTTTTCTTGGAATGAAATTATATAAACAAAAATACATTAGTAAACTTATTTTATTTATTATATAATATACAAAATTTTTTATATTATTTTATAAATTAAATCTATTTTTCTATTTTTTATACAATTTACCAAGATTTTCATTTCCAGCAACCACGCATATTTTGTGTACCATGATACTTGAAATTTTCGTATAGTTTTTCCATCAAACGTTTCCAAACTTAATCGAGGTGTAGGTCTTTTCTTTTTTAATTCAAGTTTATGTTCAAAAGAATAGTTATTAATTCCTACTGTTAAAATATCACTAATTATATCAGAACACTCCATATTAAATTTAAAACAATTTACGTTCCATAAAAAACAACAACTAAATACTTTAAAATGTATTTAAAAGTTTTTATCAGTTCAAAATGTGTATTATTTTAACTACGACTATTAAAATTAAATACGTATAATTATTATTCGATAAGATTACTATATATTATTATCGGGATGCGGGTACATTCATAAATTTACGATAGAAATATTAGTGAGACATGTCTCCATTAGCTCACTGCGTGAGGTACCCTTCTTTCAAGAACCCACCACACCGCATATCCTAGAGTAGGAGACACTAGTCACGTTGTCTTTATTATCTAGCAAATAACAATATTATTAACTTGTGTTGTTTTGACCAGACAACGCCTATTTATTCCAGTTTATGCGCATATATTATATAGTATTACTATTATAAACTAAAGTATCTATTTATAATAACATGTAATACGTTTTTATAAAATATATTTTAAATTTTAATATGATTATAAAACACAAATTGACAAAATATATATGTAGTTAAAAATATATAAAACAGTTTAAAAAAAAATGGGTAGACAATGTCTCTTTATCTCATAGGTAGCTTCGCCACTGGGTATGGGTATGAAATTACAAAAATATAATTTAGTCTATTGGAACGACCCGAACGAGCTTGTCGATAGGTTACGTTTACTTTTGGCTTCTCAAGCAGCTGGTAACACGGGTGTGAATAATGAAATATTATCTATATACGAAGAATTGTATGAAATCGGTTTAATAAAAAGAATTCCAAATGTCTAAACGTGATATTGCCTTTGAACATCACCGCCCATCAAGAAAAAATTATATCAGACGTAGAGTTAATGTTTATGGTAAAAACGATTTATGGCAGGCTGATTTAGTTGAGATGATTCCATATTCAGTACAAAATAAAGGATACAAGTATATTCTATGTGTTTTTTCATATTCTTCAAAATTTCATTATAAATCGCCGCGCGTGCCATCAAGGTCACGGAAGTGCACCGCCGCCTTAATACGCATCGCCGTCGCAGTGTTTCGCGCCGCCCGAATACGACAATTGCCGTCGCGTTACGACAAAATCCGAGAGGGACTTAAAAATTTGTGTCATTTATCATCGCCGCCGTCAACGTCATCCGAATTAGCTGAAGTCAACGTCATACACTGGTATTTAATAACATCTTTTTTTGTGTGTATGTGTAATTGTTATTTTTTTTTTATATATATATACATATTGTATGCAACGCTTTAGTTACATAGTAATATATAATTTCTAATTGAATTCATTTTTGTGGAAATAAGAAAAATAATAATAACACGATATAGTTAACAAAAAAAAAAAAAAAAAGGGGGGGAAGAGAATAGTAATGATTAATGACTTATTCTTTTTCTTAAAATATTGAAGTGTTATTATTGTTGTGTCTTATATAAATGTAAAAATTATTAATATTTTTTTTTTTTTTTTGGATTGCATATTGCTTGGGTAATAATTACTATTATTATTATTATTATTATTTTTTTTTATTCATTTCTAATACATAAAATAGTCTATGTCAGACATTGATTCTAGTAAAACCGATAATTCCTCAAATTTAATAGATTTCGACAGTAGTGTTAGTGATCACTCTAGTGAAGAATTATATGAACCTTCGGAAGAATTTGGATCAGATGACAGTAGATACCTTAACCTATCCCAATCCGAATCTATTTTAAACAGAGTAGGTAATTCCTTAGGCACCACTGATTCCATTTTAAAAGAAGCAGGATATTTACTTAGGTCAACCAGTAATCCTAAACGAGAGATAGAAGAAATAGAGATATCGCAGAAAGAACAAACTACGCGTTTTATGACAGTACACCAAGCTTTAAATTTAATTCCGATTTTCAATGGCGAAAACTCAGATGATAGTTTCGCATTTCATAATGCATGTGAATATGCATTGCAGAGCATCGACCCGATTGAGAAAGAAAATTTTGTTCGAGGCATAACCACCCGATTGGTAGGCAAAGCAGTTCGTCCATTTAGACATAGAATACCTAAAATCTACGAAGAATTGAAAGCAGCTTTAGGCAATACGATTAATAAGAAGCAAACATTAGCGCACTTACACTCGAAAGTAGCAACATTTAGAATAATATATGGAGAAACAATTCAGCAATATAGTGACAGAGCAGAACAATTATATTATGACATTATCAAAGCGTCTATTGCAACAGAAGAAATATCCAACACGGAAGATTTATCAAAAATCACGGAAAAGCAGATTCTCTCAGCATATATAGAAGGACTACCTCATAATACGAAAATATTAGTAAAAGCTAGTCGACCGAAAACATTGACAGAATGTGTTCAAGTGGCACAAGAAGAAGAAACTTCACGATTAAATCAAAAAGAAATTCGCAGAAATATCAATGAATGTAAAACAAACAGATCAGACATCAAAGCACATTACAGTAACCAGGGACATCGAACGTCGTTAACACAGAAATCAAATTTTAGACCACCACCTGGTGCATGCTTTCGCTGTGGAAGAACTAATCATCAAGCAAAACAATGTCGTGCTACAGAAACGGATATAGCCCGTTTTAGAGACTCACAAAATAGGAACAAAATGGAACCAAAAGGAATCAAAGTTGTCACGTGTAACTACTGTAAGAAGCCATATCACACCATAAATGAATGTCGCAAAAGAAAATATGTTAATGAACGCAAAGCACAAGGACAACAAGGAACATATTCGGGAAACGAGCCAACACCGGGCCCAAGTGGCACTCGCCCGGTGGGGGAAATAAAAACAGCCACGTTAAACCTGCCAGGACTCTATATTTCGAAGCAGAATTAATCAATAATCATGTTATGCTAAATATTTCTGAATGTACAATGAAAAACGTTAAATTACTTTTAGACACCGGTAGCGACCTAAACATGATAAAATTATCTACGTTGAAGAACGAAATTATAGTTGATGAAACTCACTGCTATCAACTAAAAGGAATTAACGAACATCTAGTACGCACTATAGGATTAGTATATTTAAACGTGAATAGCGACAATAAAACCATGACAGTACCATTTCAAGTAATACACGATAACTTCCCTATTCCTCATGAAGGTATTTTAGGAAAACCATTCCTGATTCAAAACAATATCACAATAGATTATAAATCATCAAAAATTCACCAATCAAATACAGATCAAGTTAAACTAATACCCCGAACAGAAACAGTTATACCAATTGCTAGTGCAGAACCAGAAAGTACAGCCTTACTGATTCATTCACAAACTCTAGAAGACAAATCTGTTAGACTCGGAAATATAGTGAATTTAGTCAAAAATGGCCGAATCATGGCAATTGCTATCAATGCATCAGAATATCCAGTCACGCTATCAATGCTAAACATCAAGGACCTTCAGTTCGAAAAATTTAATGAAGTTACAACATTTGTAGCTAATAACACTGCTATGGGACACAATGATAGTAGTCGCATAGATCGTATCCGTGAAACCATAAGAATGCAGGGACTAAATACCGAAGAACTCAACAGCTTATGGAAAATAATTAGTGAATACATGGATATTTTCCATTTAGAAGGGGATTCATTTCCAAGCACCGATGTGGTACATCATGAAATCCGTTTAAAATCAGACGCACAACCCGTAAATATTCGTCCATACAGATTGCCGTACACTCATCGTCAAGAGATAATAAAACAAATGGAAGAGTTAGAAAGAAACCACATAATCCATCCGTCTGACTCGCCATGGAATGCACCACTTATCGTTGTACCAAAAAAGCCAGACTCTCAAGGTAATTTAAAATACCGTGTGTGTGTGGATTTTCGACGCTTAAATAAACTAACGATTGGAGACGCATTTCCTATACCTAGAATAGATGAAATTCTCGATCAGTTAGGTCGATCAAGGTACTATACGACTCTAGATTTAGCTAGTGGATACCATCAAGTACCAATTAAACTAGAAGATCGCCAGAAGACCGCATTTTCTACGGACAAAGGTCATTATGAATTTCGACAAATGCCATTTGGATTGAGCGGAGCTCCAAGTACTTTTCAGCGCCTAATGAATACCGTTTTAACAGGAATTAATGGAACTAAAGCCTTTGTATATTTAGACGATATAATTGTGTATGCGACAGACTTAGCAGATCATGAATCAAAATTACGAGACGTTTTTGCAAGATTAAGAAAATTTAATCTTCATCTGCAACCGCTAAAATGTCAATTCTTACGACGAGAAGTTATATACTTAGGACATCTTATTACCGATGGAGGAGTGAAACCGGATCCAGAAAAGATTCGTTGTGTACAAGATCATCCAATTCCAAAAACTCCAACAGAAATTAAGCAATTCTTAGGGTTATCTGGATACTATAGGAGATTTATAAGAGAATATAGTCACATAGCAAAACCTCTTACGGCACTTTTAAAGAAAGACACACCATTCGAGTGGACAAATCAATGTCAAGCTGCGTTTGAATCACTTAAACAGAAACTCACCGAAGCACCTGTTTTACAGTATCCAGACTTCAACAAATTATTCATCCTTACAACGGACGCAAGCCAGTTCGCGATCGGAAGTATATTATCACAAGGAATACCTGGGCAAGATCGACCCATTGCATATGCTTCCAGAACTCTTAATAAAGCTGAACAATCTTATAGTACTACAGAAAAGGAGTTATTAAGTATAGTCTGGGCAGTGAAGAATTTCAGACCATACCTACTAGGACGAGAATTTAAAATTTACACGGATCATAGACCTTTAACATGGTTGTTTAATGTGAAAGATCCCGGATCACGATTAATGCGCTGGAAACTCAAATTAGCGGAGTATGAATACGAAGTGTTATACAAAACAGGGACATCTAACACCAACGCAGATGCCTTAAGCAGAATTGTGGATGTTAAACTGACCCGAACCAGGTCGAAACAATCCGGAAATGCCTATAAAGTTCTATCACGAATATATGGCAGATCAGAAATGCCAAAATCAACATAACTCCCAAGTTCAAGAAGTTATAGGAGACTTATTTTCCGCACCCAGCGAATTTCATCTTGCACACTGTGTATCTGCAGACCTAAGACTGAATCAGGGAATCGCTTTAGAATTTCGAAGAAGATTTGGACACCTACAGGAGTTAAAATTACAACGTCCAAAGAAGTCTGAAGTGATTTATTTTCAAGTAGACACTCGATATATTATCTGTATAGTAACAAAGGAAAAATTCTGGCAGAAACCAACATTGGAAGATATGTACAATTCCTTAGTGAATCTCAGAACCTTTTGTCTAGAATTTGATATCCAGAATCTTGCAATGCCTAGAATAGGATGTGGACTAGATCAATTAGAATGGCCATTGGTCATGAAGATGATTAAATATATATTCCATAATATGGAAAATTTAAATATACATTTATACTCTAAACAAGACATCGTCGAGTTGGATAAACAACAGATTATTAACGAACACCATTCCGGAGTATTAGGTGGACACCGTGGTATTAACCAGACAATCGAGCGAATTCAAACCCAGTTTGATTGGGTCGGATTAAAGAAAGATGTAATAGAATTTGTAAAGAAATGTAAATCATGTCAAATAAATAAAGTAGGAAATCGTAATACCAAACAACCAATGGTAATAAGCACAACTGCAATGGAGCCATTCGAGAAAGTGTTCATCGATGTAGTGGGTCCGATGCCTAGAACTTCCGAGAACAATGAATATATTCTGACCATGCAATGTGATCTGACAAAATTTTCGATAGCTGTCCCGATGGTTAACCACGAAGCTAATACAGTGGCACACCACTTTGTGACATCATGTGTTTGTCTTCATGGTATTCCAAATACTTTAGTCAGTGATCAAGGTACGGAATTTTTAAGTAGAGTATTGGCAGAGACATGTAAATTATTGAAAATTAAAAAATGCAACAAAAAAGTACCTACCTAATTAGTATGTGCTTATATATAAAAACCCTATATATAAACCCATATTCGCATGAAACATTAAATTGCTAAAAATAATAATACGATTATAATTGAATATTGTAGATTATTATTGATATACAATTTTATATTATTTTAGATTTTGATCTAAAATCAAAAGGTATTGATTTTACAATGATGATTTTTTTTTTTTTTTTTGTCTCTGAAAACATTTCTTCAGGTAGAAATAATGGTTTGATTATCATGTAGTATATTAGTATGGTCATGGATAGTTTACACACGTGAACTTTTAGAACGGCATATCAGTATAATATATTGTATAATTATATTGATTTTCGTTTAAAAAATAAGTTAGTTAATTAATTGGGTTAAAATTGCAGTTAATTGGTCAATTACCCGATTAAATAGTTAATTAAGTGACGTAATGTGAGTTAATTGGTCAATTTTATAGGCCCTTTAATAAGGTAATTAGGCGATTAAATAGAGTGATTAGGAGATTATAATTGGTTATTAGCTGTTCGAACATGAACACATTTCTATTTACGCGCCGTGTTTTGGTTGCCGCGACCGGTTGCATGTGATGCGCGGCGGGTGCTAAACATTTCGTAGCCAAAACCATTTCCCCGCCGCCTACCATGCAAAAGTAATGGATAATTTTAGCGGCGTGTTCGCGTGCGCATGTTGGCCGAGTTGAAAGCGGTCGGTCACGTCGTTGTGGTCGCGGTGCTCCGTTCGGCTGTTTGTGCCGCCATTCATATACGTTCTTCTTATCTATTGTATTTGTCGTTTGTGCATGCGACTGTTTTTTCGTAACGTTCGAACGTGGAGCATTGTCAAGTGAATCGTTCGGCCGTTTGTAACGCATGTAAAAACGTGTGTTTTGTGAACCTCGAAAGCGAGCAATTTCGTATTGTCGGGCGAATAAATAATATAGTTGTACGTCCGGTATGGTGTCGTCGGTCGTGGTGCGTACAAAAATTGAAACTTGGTTCAGTGTTGCGTTTTCAATCAACATCAATCTTGTATATTATTATTAATGTAAATATTTTTTTTTTTTTTTTTATCTATCATTTGATGTGCAATCGTGGGCGCCCAACCCACATATTATTCGTAATAATAGAATTGTAGCTATTGTTAATTTAATTATATTTCCTTACATATGAACACCAAAATGCTAAAGTATTATTGTCATATTTATTTTTTTCTAATTCCAACACGCCGCAAGTTGCAGCAAACAACTGCCATTGTCGTAAGATTTGTCGTGGCGTTTAAACATTAGTAGCAGAGGGTGGTTTGGCTTCATGGGGAGGTTCAGTAAACGGTGTGTTGGGTTACGGGCGTTACAGTGTCTATTTACCTCCTTATTTATAATAATTTTTTTTTTTTTGTGGGAATTATATATAATAGGTTAATGATATTTTATTTTAGATTGGTAAGATAGGTGTTGTAACGGAGCAATAACATAGCTCTTCTCAAAGCTACAAAATAAGTTTTACTAGTTGGTACGGGAATGAAACATAGGAGCGTGCGCGTTGTTGACTAGATATCGGCATGTGATTGGACGACCAATCACAGCCGTGTATAACATCGTCTAAAACGTATAAAACGGCAGCGATCAAACAAATTATTAATTCCAGTCATCACAACCGTTCAGTCAACATCAAAATCAACCCCAAGATTTGCTGTTAACTTGAACGAAGCACCGGAACCACCGAAACGTACAGCTGAAGACTCTAGTCAACTAACCGAAGAAATTGTTCCTGATGAAAATTAATTACCGCCGACGTGACGAACATTTCCACCTTACACTAAAACCGTTCTTTTCAGAACGTAATTCCTAGGTGACGAACATTCCACCTTAACCTAAAACGGTTCTTTTCAGAACGACTTCCCCTGTGAAGTATATTTCAACAAGTCTCATTGAGACATACACATCGGTGTGAATAGCATCACACCTTCAAGACGTCAACTCCTCCTCAAACACCAGTACGGATATCGGCAAAGGTATCTAATGGGAAGTCTACCGAACCGAAGGGAGAAGCAATTATTCGCGTGAATGAAAATAAGAAGATTAGGTGATTAAGAAGGCGATCAACATTCGACGTTCCACCGGGGTTGAAATCATTACTTAAAACAATCCTTTTTAGGACTAACCAACGACCTATTTAGACTCGTTGCCTCAGCAATCTCACAGAGACCGCCAATACTTACTTAAGTGATTCGGATCCGTGAGAGTGCCACTTTAATCGTTTTTTGTAATGAAATATTGTAAACTCATGAAACCCTATTGTTGTAAATTAGAGCGACCTATTTAGGCCCGTGAACTCTGGGTTACGTGCACCGGCGAGACCGCTAATTTTAGCCTCGTCCGTCGGTGCGTAAAATTTTGTAACATAATTTGTTTTTTAGAAGTAAATAAAGTACTGCATGATAAAGATACGTGTGTTTTAATAAGCAAAGGAAACATAAACATCCCCTAACTAATCCACCGTAACAGTGTGTTTTGTCAGAAAATTATCTGTACCGTGCATTATTATTTATTATCGTTTTTCACGTAATTGTTGCGTGCTGTTTTAATTAATGTAATTTTAGTGTAATTCGCTTATCGACATGGAACGTATAAAACGGTCGTAAATACGGGCAAAAATAAAGCGTGAATCAGTGATACAACAGATTAGAGGTATCCATAATAAAGCTTTACGTGTGCAAAGTGAACCAAAAGTAGTCGCCGAATTTTTAATTGATGTTAATGATCTCAATACTTTATGGTCGCAATTTAAGGTGGAGGATGATACAGTTTTGGATAATATGTTATAATTTAATATTTCCGATGATTATTCTTGTCATTTGCCATCTGAGGTACGCGGACTTATTAGCGCGTCAAAAGCTGTTGCTCGAACATTAATCCCACAGGGTACTGAATTATTTGATTTTTTCACCAAATCCCCGGGTTCTACATCGCGAGTTTATGAGCTCAACCAATCTCGCACTTACCAGAAATTCCATTGCCTGATTTAAAGGCGATTTCCGTTATTGGCCTACGTTTCGTGATCGATTTTCTGCGTTAGTTGATTGTCGCCAAATCTCTCGGATATCAATAAAATGTATTATTTGATTGGTTGCTTAAAGGGTCCCGCCGCAGACGCTGTACGGGGTATACCCGTGTTGAAAGAAAATTACAATTAAGCTTGGGCCACATTAACCAGATGATTCCATCGTCCGCGCTTATTCGTGACTTCACTGGTCGATAAATTATTACATGCACCAGCATTGTCACATGAGTCCCTTACAGAGTTCAATAAATTTTTGTGTTTATTCTCTGAGGGTATTTCGTTGTTAAAGGCACTCAATATATCAGATGGGTTCATTTATGTTATTTTCGGTCGCGTTTCAGTGTTTACCAATCGCTTTTTCGTAAACAATTCGAACAGTCGACTGAGGCTGACTATCCGTCAATTGACGAATTATTAAAACTTTTTTAATCGCGTGTGACTATATTAGAACTTGTTGGTGAATCTCGTAAGAGCAGCAACCCCCTTGGATAGTCAAAATTTGTGAATGCAGCGGGAAAGTCACACCGGGGGGTAGAACGATCGTGGCAATCTGCAGTTTCTCATCCCAGGTCGTTGGTCGCGTCAAAAGGGAATAGTAATTCATGTCCATGTTGTGCGGGGACACATATACTAGCGTCGTGCAATCGTTTTAAGTTCTGGCATGTCGAGGAGCGTGTCCGTTGGAATCGTGTTATAAACCGATTTTAAATCGGTTATGTTATATTTGTTTTAGTGCGGACCATTGGGTCCCAAAATGTCCGTCGAAGATTCGATATCGTGACTGTTCACGTAAACACCACCAACTCCTCCACCCCCCGCCAGATGTACAATGCAATAATGATAATGAACCGTTGCCGGAGGCGTCGTTGTGTGCGTTGGGCTTGCCGCCGTGTCAGTCATCTGCAGTACTCGGGACCGCAATAGTACATGTGCGCGACCGTGAGGGGGTTGCAGAACCGACCTTTTTACCCTATTTACATACTTAATATATACAATACTATTATTTCTGTCAAATATTTAAAAATCGCTTTTCAATTAAATTTATAACCGTATAATATCATAAATTAATTCCAATAAATTAATCCCATTAATTTCAGATAAATTAATGGAAAACTTAGAAATAGAAGGTTAGTAAATTATTTCGTCCAAAGAATTTATTATTATGTTATTTTAAATTCTCGTAATTATGATTTTATATTTTAATCAAAAATGATTTATGTTCTTTTCTTTTACGTTGATTTATAAATAAGTTAGAACCAAATTAGATCACCAATAATAAGATGTAAAACTGTAGTTTTGTCGAAACATAGAGTAAGTAATCGATCTGTACAATTTCAAGGTTCAGGCGGAACGTGGATGTATAAATCAGAATATAAAAGTTCTAAAATCTTATTAAAACTGGACTTATCAACTAGAAAATATGAACAGTTATTAAAATTTACTGTATGTGCAACATCACAATATCGAATTAATATATTTTGCTCAGCGTTAGCGTTCAGTGAGAATTAATAATTATAATAAATAAATACGAATATAAAGCATGTTTTTATTTAGGTCAGACATTTAAAATCCCTAGTAGGCATGTTTAAGAGTAGGAGGGTGATTTGATAGTTTCTGTCACCTTAACTCCACATATATAGAGGTTAATACACATCTCAAAATCACCTCATCGTCAGGCGAATGCTAAAACTAATCTATCTATACATACAATATATCATTGTGACATCGTTACTAATAAAATATTCACATACAATTTTTTTTAAATTTTAACTATTTTAAACAACCCCATGCATATGTGTATTATGATTTTGCAATATTTAAAATGGGTTTCTGGTAAGCGGCAAAACGCACCTTGTTATAAAAACAAATAAATCTTGTTTTACTACGCAGTAATATAAATACAACAAGGAACACAATATAATTTATAATTCTTTTTACCTGGATTATTGGATATAGGCAGATGGCTGGCGGATGGATGGGTGGTTCAGGTAACCACTCGTGATTAGTCTAATAATCTCATTAATTATGTAATTAGTGGGTGAATGCTGAGTTAGTTAATAAATTGGGTAAAAATAAAGCAGTTAATTGGTCAAATACCTGATTAACTAGTTAATTAGGTGACTTTATTGCAGTTAATTGGTTAATTATTTAATTAATTAGATATTTGGGAGTTTGAAATCTGAGTTAATTGGTCAATTTTATATGCCCTTTAATAAAGTAATTAGGCGATTTATTAGGGTGATAAGGATATTGTAATTAGTTATTAGCTTTAATTGAGGTCAAATAGGTCAGATTGTGACAAGAAAATGAAGCGGTTCCGGGCGGTTCTCTGCTGATGGAGAGACGGTGGCAAAACCGACCTTTTTACCCTATTTACATACCTAATATATACAATACTATTATTTCTGTCAAATATTTAAAAATCGCTTTTCAATTAAATTTATAACCGTATAATATCATAAATTAATTCCAATAAATTAATCCCATTAATTTCAGATAATTTAATGGAAAACTTAGAAATAGAAGGTTAGTAAATTATTTCGTCCAAAGAATTTATTATTATGTTATTTTAAATTCTCGTAATTATGATTTTAATTTTAATCAAAAATGATTTATGTTCTTTTCTTTTACGTTGATTTAGTTTTAATGTGCAGGGAAACATTAATTGTTTACTTTTTTAGATAATAATATCCATAATACATGTATCAGTAAGTTTATATATTAACATAGCCTTTTCTACATAACTTTAATATTTACCACCATACTCGTGTCATGAAAAATTAATACGACATACAAAATATGATATATTTAAAATATGAAAAATTATCACGTTGTTTAAATAAGAAAATTGAAATGTTCATAAAAATATATTCTTTAAAATGACAATTTTAAAATTTTATTTAAGTTACTATTTAAAATTTTGTATCAAACGTTTAAAGTAAAAAAAAAAAAACAATAAAGTTTATATTTTAGTCCATTGTCGAAATATGAAAATATGGCATTTAATAATATTAAATTTTCACGGAGATATTGCAATAAGTAAATAGATCAGGGACACTGTAGAATTTAAAATAATATAAAGAAATATAGATTTATATATAATTCTTAATTTTATAAAAAAAACAAAAAAGTATACCGCTTCATAATCATAATTATTTAATGTGAGAATATTCTACTATATGTATTCATGATTAATATAGTAGGTATCTATAAATATGGTAATATTAATATATTAATTTTATAAATATCAGCGGAAATTAAATACTTGATGTCCAAAGTGGGTTAGTATATAATTACATTTTATTCGAATTATCACTAATTTATACATAATTAATAAGTACTTATAATTTTATGAATAAACTTATATATGTATTTAAAAGTATTATTACTGTCATATAATGCAATAAATAATCTTTTTAGATACTTTACTGAATGTTCCAATTGAAGATGCTGTATTGCATTTGAAAAGTAAGTAACAATATAAGATTTAAAATTAATAGGTATTATTATAGTACACATAAATAAATACAAAGTGTTCGGTTTTACTATTACTACTTACTTATTAGCTACTTGAGTTATATGAGTTAATATTAATATTTTTATAAAAACAAATAAATCTTGTTTTACTACGCAGTAATATGAATACAACAAGGAACACAATATAATTTGTAATTCATTTTACCTGGATTATTGATTAAGCCAATATTAAAATCCTAAAATATTTTATTTTTTTTTGTATTAAAATTGTTCACTTGTAAAATTTATCTCTCTCTATAGTCTCAATCCGTGGATTGGTTTGCAGCTATCTTCCAGTCGTCTCTCTTATTCGCCTTCCTTTTCATTTCCACATATGAGTTAAATCCTTTGTCCTATATTATCTGTTAAATGAATTCTAGTATTAACTCTTTTTATTTCAATTAGTAACTCCCAATTGATAAAATTTATATGTTCAATAAATAATAATTGTGAAATCGACGTCAATGTAATTATTCATTTATAACGACACGTTTTCGTTCAATTAAGTTACATCAATGTCGCTTAGACTACTTACATTTATTATAATATTTAAAACGAAAAGGCTGTAACTGTTATTTCTAAAGAGCTTCAACCTTATAATTATTATTTTTTTTTTTTTAACGAATATTACATATATTTATTTTGTTAAATAGCTTTAAATAACCCACAGATATTCTCATGCGATTCCAAACTGATACTGTAAAACAGTATAAAAAATTAAATAATCTTTGTAATCATTTTAAATCTTTTTACGTATAGGTTCTTTTTCTTTAATGAATTATAAATTATTTTATAAAGGTTGTTACTTTAATACATATGTCCTACTGTAGATAATGTAGAACGCTTAAACTTATCATAAGTATTTTTTTTTTAACTCCATATTTATATTTTATTGTTCTTTATGATTAATTAATATTTAAAGAAGAATACCTCCCCGAAATATTATATCCCAAATTATATACTTAGGATTCAAATATTGTATATTTTTAGTTTTAACCATTAGGATATGAAAAAAAAAAATACCAAAGGCATTTATGAAACATAATATTATCTTGAAAGATTCACAGTATTTTACTCAATACATTTTTTGATTATTATCTATCGATAATTTTTGTATTTTTTTATTATCTAATAGTGACCTTTAATTATAAAAGTACCTAAACATTTGTTAACTCTATCAATTCTTAGAATTTCCTTAATGATTGTAAATGAAAATTATTTTTTTAATTGGTTTTTTGATAAACAGTAAACCACACCTTTTTATAAAAAGCAAAGAAATCGTTTTTTGCTATTTGTTTAATATAGTAATGTAAAAATTTATGCTCTATTACATTTTAGGTAACATTTATTATTTTTTTAAGTTTCAATATCAAAATACTACAAAGGACACAAGTTAATCTTCAAACGTCTTACATTAATATAAGAATAGAATAATATAAAATAAAACATACGTTTACAATATACATTTTATAGAGAAACTTATTATCTAAAAGCTTATTAAAACTGAATTTGTCAACTAGAAAATATGGACACTTATTCGAATCTGCTGTATGTGCAACATAAACAATTAATGCATTTTTTCCAACATGCACTTACACTAAACACACTGTGCTAAGATGTACGGACATTACTTAGTCAAAAGTACATGAAAATCAAAATGTTTAATATTTCTATACAATGTCACAGTGAAGATTTAAGTATATTCTATTATACCTAATCATAAGATCAGCAAATAATCATTATAATTACATTGTAATAGGTATAATAGTATACCTATTAACATAATAGGTATGCTTAAGAGTAGGGAAGTGATTCAATAGATTCTGTCACCTTAACTCCACATTTATAAATGTTTATAAACATCTCAAAACATCGTCGCTACTGTATCTTAGGTGGCATACTAATTTTTCGAAATATACATATGCTTTATCATCGATCACGTAATTTATATTCAAAGATATAGGTAATAACTAGATAGCTAATTCCGTATAATAAATTTAAAAAATTTAAGTAAACATTCATTTTCAGGTTGGGCTTAAACGTATATCATACAAACGATATCATATAAATCATTGATATCACTGTTATCGATACAATACAATCGATAATACTCTATCGTAAAGGCCCAATCTGTAAATGGCGGTTGGCTTCAATAATAATTTCAAATCACTAATCTAGTTATTATCTACGATTATCTGAAAAATTTTGAGTAATTTGATATATGAGCAAAATAAAGTACCAAGAATATGCCTTTTTTTACCAAAAACATACCCAATTTTTTATAATCGGATAGTTATCCCAACATCTTCCCGAAAAGGGTTATCAGACTTTACAAATCAGAAAAATCAAACGTCAATGTAAATCGTTAAAGTTTGAAGGTGTTAAAAAAAAAAAAAATTGACTTACGTTTTTCCAAATATGTTGTAAATGGGTTAAGTAGTATAGGATTATACTTCCATAAAATTTTCAACTATTTTAAAATGTTTGGTTATTATTAAGTTGTATAAAAAGTTGATTAAAAAGGTTTAGTGTGCAATAACATAGTTGATAATTTTTCACAAATTTAACTTAGGTCTCATCATTTTTAACTATGAAGTGGTTATATCAAAAATGTAAAAGCGACTTAATTAACATACATTTTCTTTTGGTTACAATAATGTTTATTTAATCTACAATAAATTTAAATAATGACCCTCACTAAAAAAAAAAAATAGAATTAAAAATGTTTACATTAAAACTATAATATAATTAGTTTTGATAACATTTTTAAGCTAATTTAATCAGAATGATAATTGAGTGGATTAGGCCACTTCTGCTCTCATCGCCATTAATTAAATTAATATAGGAAGTCGCCAAAGTCTACAACGGTATGTTTAAGTTCATACTCATGTTAAATTACGTATTTAGGGGGTGTTCTGTGGGTTAAAATACAGTAGAATCTCGATTATCCGAACCTCCGTTATACGAACCTTCTATTATCCGAACTATAATTTGCGTATCCGAACGTAATGTTATCCGAAAATAAAAACTCGTATCCGACCGATCGGTTTATCGAATTTTCAATTTATCATAACTATCGCTTTTGGTTTATTATTAGTACATATTATGTACGTATTTTACGTGCATAATTATTAGTAGATGATATTATAGTAGATAGAGAATAGTAGAATAAAAGAGGCTAGAAGAAATCGAAAACTTCAAACTCAACCCCAGGGTATTCTTCATACGTTGCAAAACAATAAAATGTGAATTTATACTAGCTATATAAATAATAGAAGATAATAATGATACTCTAATTACAAATCGCCGAAGAGGCGAAGGAAGAATGTCTTAGACTCGACCTTTCCACTTTTTATTTTATGAAAGTGATATAATAAATGGGTGTTGATGCTTTGGTGGTGACTGAAGGCAAATCATAAATTCGTGATTCTGGATTGCTTTGCGTCCAAGAATCCAATCTCTGATTTATACATTTTTAAATGAGCCAAAACCCAAATTATCAAGGGTTGGAATATGTAAGAACAATGAGAGAGAAAATATGATAAAACAATGTCAATTTCTTTGCAGTAATCGAAAACTTAAAGTTACAGATAAGACTCATGGTTATCTATTAAAATAATTCATAATTATTACTAATGCATAATATTATATATATATATATTTATAAATTAAAACAGCAGCGACAAATGAAAGCACCTAGCAAAGGATTAGAACAGCGTAATTGCTGTCCATACTACCATTGATTATATATATATATATATATAATTTATAACTAATGGTACTACTGATGACAGCCAGTAATAAAGCATAATAAAGCGACGCTTAAACACAGGCTTATTACTCAAACTCGATAAAAATAAGGATGGAGATAATGTTCTTCGACAATGATATATAACACTTTAACGTAATTAAACTTTTTAAATAGTCGAAGGAATCTCTGGACGATGAAAATGATAAAATTTTACGCCAATATTTGACTTATAAAACCTTACAGTTTCTACTTTACTTCGTACCCCGTTACTTATCAAGTCTGCATATGTAGTATGTACCATAAATAGACTAATAACCAATAAGTTCCTTAACTAACAGCACCTTTTGCAATAAGGCAATCTATACCTGAAACGTTTATCTTTTAAATAATCCGAAAATTAAATTACTTCTTTTAACCAATTTGTAAATATAACAATAGTGTAAATATTTTTATTTTATAATTTCAATATAATTGTAATAATTAATTAGAGTTTATGGTTTATTGTTTTCCGAAATAAACTCCAAAAAAAAAACTATGAAAAAATAATGCGTTCAGTGTAGTAAAAAGATAATCCACAATTTATCTATATAAGATGACAGATAATTGATTTTAAATTTATCTAGATGAGATAAATTGATAACACTTAAATTTTTTATCTAGATAAGAGATAAAAATAACCAATTTTATCTAGACAATAAATACATAATTAATATTTAAATTGTAGATCTAATTAACGTTCGTACTCGGCGTAAACTATAGTTGTTGTTATTATAATTATTTTTAAATATTATTATTGACATTAATTAGATATAAACTATCTGATGCTCCAGTTAAAACTATAAATAGTGTTTACAGAGTGCGGTTTAAAATAATTTTGTGTCAACATTTTTTAAATCATTGATTAAAAAGTTATCTAGATGATTATTCTCAGATAGCCTATTTATTTATCTAAATAAGATAAAAAGATACTTAAAATAATTTTTATCTAGATATGATAAAGAGATAACTGCACAACACTGAATGCATTATTACAGTTATATACATATACATCAATGAAAATCTAAATATTTAATTGTATTTATTATGAATATGTAATATGTTAACACTCGTTTCCAAAATTTAAAAAAAACTATAAAAAATAAAAATAAATTTTACATTCAATTATTGAAATAATGAAATGTATAAAAATTATACTATAATCAATATTTATCATAAATATTTAAATTATTCATCTATTAGTAATTTTTGGGTGCACTATATAAATAATAAAGATATTTGAAATGAAATTTTGTTTAATAATATAAAATAGCATATTTGTGTAGCATAATATACTTTTAATATTTAAAATATTTAATTGAAAATATCATTACTAGCACAGTAGCACACACTGCATAATATCTATTCAAGTTATAAAAAAAAATTTAACACTTATGCAATATTAATAGATTAATTTCATAAATTACAGGTGAATTAGAAAAATGTATAGCCAAAATAAGTGAGTTTAAATTTAAAAATAACATTTTATTCAAATTGTTTTTCTAATAAATACAAATATATATTTAAATTACAAATATATGTATTATCTACTGAAAAAAAAACCGTGAAAGCAACATAGTTTCTAGTGCTTTAAGGCTTATTTTCAACTCGGACTTTATATCACCAGATAAAAACTAATATTTACTTAATTAACCCTAATAATTTATTGAATAAAATATATAGGTATTTAAACGAATTATTACCTACAAAGAGATAAAGATGAGTCGGTTCCTAAAAAAATCGGTACCGATATCAATTGTTTTTTTTTACATTTAAGTAAAATAATGGAATAAATTACTTTTATTACGGGATAGATTTAGCTTGCATACAAAAATCATATTTCCCATTTAAAATCCAATGAAATAGAAACAATAGTTAATAAATTTATAAACAAAATAATTAAATTAATTAGATACAGATTATTATTTTAACTATTTATTATTATTACTTTATTAGATATTTTTTGTATATTTTATTTATTTAAAACCACTAATATCCTCATTTAGTCTGAATTAGTTTATTCCTACTACCACTAATGTGATTTAAAAGAAAAATAAAAAATTAAGAACCGTTACCGATATATAATTATAGTAGAATCGGAACCGGCTCTTTTCTAATTATTACTGATAACTAGTGCAAAATATCTTTCCAGATTATTCTATTAGTCTTATATATATATATTTATTTTTATGAGATTTATATTATATCCATTAATATCATAAATTGTAGATTTTCAAATACATCTGTAAAGGTGAGTTTATTAAGGGGATTTCGAATTTTAAATGTTTGTTATCGTGTAACCGATCAATATTACATTATATTATCATTTATCAATTTTGATAATACAAAATAAACATATAAAACAAAAGCGTGTAACAAAATGTTTTAACAACCAAAAACACCCCTCTGGCTACGTCACTACGTCACATCCAAAATATATGCATTACTTCAACATAAAAAAATCTAGTTCATACGAAAAACTGTTTTATATGTTAAAAAACTCAGTGGCCTGTAATTTCGAACTTTCTACTTTTTCAGCGGTAAATCAATGAACTTACTTATGTCAAAATAGTCGGATGTTAATTTTTAAAAATCAAAACTGTCATTCAAGACTTGAAGAGTTTAAATTAATTTCTAAATATAAAAATAAATCATGTACTTTCACTGTAATCTTCACACTAGTATACAAGAATTTGCTAGAATGCAACTGTATACTCCGCTAGATCCGGTCATGGTATTGAGCCGAGCATCCATCAAAACCTCTGTATTCACTGTATTATTTAACATAATAAATGGTTTTGGGTTTGAAAAAAAATAAATATAATCTTAAATATTCTGTGTGTTTTTTCATTTATTTATTTATTTTTTTTTTTTTGTTGTTGTGGAAACGTTTACTTCATTGATACCTATATATCAAACATTTATACCATAATTGGTTTTCACTAATTTTAATTAATTTTATCTGTTTAAAATGTTACAATTGCATCCAACAATAATGATTTATATTTTTAACTACTTAATGTACAATAGTTTAATATACATGATTGATAGTATATATATACTTAAGTGTCAACAAAATACATTAAAAAAAAAACGAGAAATAATAAGCATAGACTATACATAGACTATATCTGATATAGAATATAGTCTTAACGTGCAATAAATAGTATAAAATCAAGGAATTAGTATTAGTATTTTTTTTTCAATCAAAATTTTATTTAATGAATATTTAGGCATTGGAAAAAGTACCAGTAAGTTGAAATTTATAAGACTAAAAATATAAAAAAAAATGTGGGAAAGGCCGATTGTGGACATTCTTCCTTCGTTCCTTCGGTCCTCGAAGAAATTAGTGGAAAGAGAGAAATTATTAAGATTTGAATGCAATAATATTGCATTAGAAAATACGATTCTGAGCGAATCTCAATATATTGCAATATATTATACTGATAATCCATTCCAAAATTTACCACGAATGTAAATTACATATGTAAATATGCAAAATACATTTCAAATCCCTATAATCAATATTCAAGGAGTTATCATTTCATGATAAAAATTGTCAGTCACAATTTTAAAAATATTTAAGTAGTATATTATTAGGCTTCTGTAAACATTTCAAATCGATAAACCCAAAATTGAAGGTAATATTAATTTTTTTTGTCAAAAATCTCATAGTTCTATATTTTGCCAAATAATCAACTAATCTGTTCCAAAATTTTACCACACTTGTATATTGCCATGTTAGTACTCAAAAAAAATTTCAAGTCCCTACGATCAAAACTCAATTAGTTATCACGAAATAAAAAATAAAAATTGACGAAAATCGTAATTTTGCCAATTTTTTGGTAGTTTTTCTTCCCTAGGGAAGAACTACTTTGGAGTAATTCGAAAAATAAGCTTAATAAAGTACCAAGAGGACACGATTTGTTACCGAAAGCATACCCTACTTGTGATAATCGGACAATTATTTCTATCCGAAAAAATGTTTTCATACAAAAAAAAAAAACCATCATTATAGAAACAATACATTCTTTGCTTCGCTCAGAATCTAAAATAATTATTTTCATGTTTTTTATGAAATGTTTAAAACTCAAATAATAATAGAGGTATTATTATAGACCATCATTGCCTGAATAAAAAAAACCGCATTCAGTAATTTTAAGTTTTCCTAGAGATATTACAATTGCACATCTATGACGATCTGTACACAATTTACATAGACATATCAACATCAACTGGTTGGTTAGATGGAATATTCTAATAAAATTGGTCTGTTGTTCGGTGTATTCAATTAAACAAAACAAAGTAAAATAACTTCTATGTGTATATTTCACAAAATTGTACTGTATTTCGCTATTTAATTTCACATTGAGCGTAACCAAATATTAGTATTAAAATATAATGACAGTGTTTTAAATGTCAATTAGGTAATTCACATAATGAACATTGTGTTATAAACACCAAACATACTTTGTCACTTACATATATACTGTTTCAATACATGGAAGAGATTCTACTCAACAGTATACAGGAATTTTCTGAAATAAAATGTCGAGACTATTGTTCCGCTAGTGACCGCCCGGTGTATATTGAGCCGAGTATTCATCAGAACCATTTTATTATTTTATATGTTTTAACTATACAATGTTTTTAAGTTATAATAGTAAGTTGAATTTGTTAAGAGTATAAATGTAAAAATAATGCAAAAAATATAGAGCTTCATGGTCGGTAGCTTTTTCATATTTTTACTTCTGAGTATATTCAATAACCTGGTTTAGTTGTTGAATTTTTACACAATAACGTAGCATAAAACAAAATTATATCATTGACTTATCAACTTGCTCGTTAGTAGAACGAATAAAAAACTATTAGCAAACATGTAGAATACAATATCTATTTTTTTTAAAAAGGCTTATTATATTTTTCATGCTTTTAGAAAACCCATTTATGTTGATTGAGTATAAATACATATTTTACAAACTAAAAAAAAAAAAATAATCAAAAAACTATATATTTTTTATTTTTTATTTGAAATTATAACTATTAAGACAATGATGAGAATGGTAAGTTTAATTCGATAAGAATCTAATATAAACTTTTACATTTAAAAAAAAATTGTCCATTTATGATATTTATCTATATTTTATAAGTTTAATATTTAAAAAATATTTTTTTTTTTATTTTAAATTATATAAATATTAAGACAATGTTGAGTATGGTAAGTTTAATTCGATAAGAATCTAATATAGTAATAATATAAAAAAATTAATATCTAGTGTTAATTTTTTTTTATTCAATGGAATCGGATAAAAACATGACTATAATATTCATATTGACTTATCAACTGGCTGGTTAGAAAAGAAAGTCTTTAAATTTTTGGAATATCTATTATGATTAATACACTTTTAAAGTTTTAAGTAATTATTATAATTCAGACTAGAAAATTTAAAAATAATATTTAACTATGATATATTAATATATATTATTCTCTTATAACTTTATAATAAAATAATATTAATATTACATATTATTACATGTATATATTGTATGCTATTACATATTATTTATCTGTCTATATTAATCGATAATCGAATATAATATGTTTTATATTATTTTCTCTTCTCATAAAAAAAAATTATAAATATTGTAATTGTAATCATGAATATTATAGAATATAAAATAATTAAATTACATTTGCATCATTTGTTATAAATTACCAGTTAGAACCAAATTAGATGTTTAACCCTATAGTTTCGTCAAAACGCAGAGTTATTGATCTTATACCTTAGACCTGTAATTGACTTGTAATTGATCTTTACAATTTTTATGGATCAAGGTTCAAGAAGAAAATAATGCATAATTCAGAATTCAAAAGTTCTAAGAAGTTATTGAAACTGAACTTATCGACTAGAAAATATGAACACTTATTCGCAAGGTTGGGCAACTTAATGAATTTTTTTAACTGAGTTAAGTTAATCGACATAAAATAGAAATAGTTTACAGTTAACAGTTGATGAAATATTTTATGAATTCAGTTAAGTTAATAGTTAAGCCTAAAAAAAATAACTTATTTACTTAAGTTAAGTTATTATTATTATTTTTAAATTCTTAAACAATCATATTTATTTTATAATTAAGTTTAGGCGTTTAAAAAAGACACATTACGTGTGGTAGATTTACGTCCGTTCACAAGTACCTATTATATATATTTTTTAAATATTATTGTGTAAGACATTCTCAGAATTTTATTTTATAATATTTGTCTAAAATCAAGTCTTTTGGTTTAGATTTTTAAATTTCTTATTATCTAAATTCTAAAAGTATATTTAATAAAAATAATGCATATATTATAACTAAATTCGAAAATTCCTCTATAGATTTTCGTTAAAAATTAATCGCGTTCTATTATTTCACATTTTATCATTTTGATTTCCAATCACCCTTATTCAAAAAATATTTTTTCAATTTGTTTATCTGATAAACAGAAAAATACACCTGTTAATTAAAAATAAAGAATTCGAGTTTTTCTACTTGTTTATTTGTATAAACAGTTGTGTTTTTCCATATACCAGTAATAAACATATTAAAATGAATTAAAATAACTTATTGGTAAATAGATTGTAGGTAAGTACCTGCTATTTACTTAGCACTATATTAAACAAATAGGAAAGTTCCATGTTTTTATATAAACAGTTGAGTTTTAAAATCTACAGCTAAAATCCAATGTAGCTAATACAATTTTTTTGTTTTAAGTAAAATTAAAAATTTTTATGTTTAACAACTTCTAATAATTTTCAATCATATTCCAAGAAATTGTTCTCTCTAGATGTTCGGTAAAATATTTATGTTTATTTCTGTTTAAAATTGATATAGTGTTAAAAATTTTAATGTTCTAGTGTTTAAAATGAAGTTTTCTATATTTGGTTTGTTTTGTATTATATGCTGTAATCTTTCTTTAGGTAATTAAAATAATTTAACTGATATCAATCTTTTTTTGTTTTAAAGTTGTTCATTTTTATTTTATATTTTATACTAAAAATAATAAAAACATGTATTTTATATAAGTATTGTATATTATGTAAGTTTATCAAACATACTATTGATTTATATGAAAATTATTGAGTGGTTAATTTTCATACAACTATATATACATCTTAGATTATAATACCTATATAAAACGGATCTAATTATTTCTGTGGTTCGTTTTTTAAACCACACACTTTAAAGTTTAATTTGATTTTTGGAGCTTCTGAGTCATGTCTCATGCGTATGATTGTTTATTTGTTTAAGAATAATAATATTATTACACATATTTCTGTCAACATGTACTCTATCACTGCATTTAGCATTTTTACTGCATGTTTAGTTTTATATTTACCTATATTGCCAAAATCGCTTTAATCCGTCAGCATTTTGGCATTCTGGGATCGATCTCGGTACTGCTTATAATAATTACTGCCTTTTGATTGGCTTATTTTAATTTGCCGAGTATTACTTTTCATCTATCAATAATTATATTGAATTTATATTAAATCACTATTTCTGTATTAACGACTAAAAAATAATTTTGACAATTCGTTAAAACTTAAGTTATATAATATTAACTATTAATTTATAATATATTACCAATATAAGTAAATAATAGAAAATAATTAGTGTTCAACTACACTCAAACATATGATTATATAGGTCATTTTTTTTTTTTAACATGAAGACGTTTTGATCTAATTAAATAACATCTAGGTCCGTATATGACTGGAGAACTGAGTTCCAATCAGAAGCCCCCAAAAAAAATTGTTTATATTTTTCGTTTTTACTTGTGTATTTATTTACCTAACCTTCGGTAGTGCACAACAAACAGTAATTAATTTTTGATTTTCGTAACGAAGTGATGGCGCCGAAGAGCGGGGCGAAGAGTTATTTTATGAACCAGGGTCAAGGCATATAGTAGTACTTGCCTATAACCCGAATATTATGTACCCGAAAGTTTTACTATTATATATTAGTAGTTTTACTATACTATACATTTAATATTCGGTCTACTATTTAATTAATGTACTTAATTAACAACATAATTACGATCATCTAATTAATTAATATATTTAATATTATTGTTAAGGTAATCCATTATAATAATATTGCTCTTAATAGTGCCTCTTAATAAAACTATATTATTCATATTGTGTCTACCCAGTGGTGCCCAAATGGGTTACCAAGTACTGCGTCAGCTGCATGTGCTCTCTGAGGGGGTGGGTGTAAATTCACAAATGAACTTTGAACTTTGTAAATTAAAAATTATTAAAATTGTTATAGCACAAAGCTTTAATTTAAACCTAATCTAAATAACATATTAAGTAACTTTAACATATTAAGTTTTAAATACGGTTACCTAAAATTACGCAAGCAATATTAAACATTTTAGATAAATTTCAAAGCTATATATTTAGTCAGAAATTGAATCCTAAATTTTACCACGTGTGTAAACTGTCGACCTATCGACCTATGAAAATGCTCAAATAGTTTACAAGTCCTTATGTTCAAAATCGCATGAGTTATCATAAAAAATCTAAAATTAATTTGATCAAAATTACGATATTCGTGATTTTTTCCGATTTTCCATCATTTTTTGTTTACTTTTCTTCTCCTAAAGAAAAACTTTAAAAATGAGCTAAAGTACCAAGTAGTTGCAATTTTCAACTGACCGTTTACTCTACTTGTACTAATTGGATCACTATTTCTACCCGAAAAAGTGTTTTTAGTCTTTTAAAACACAAACAATATCATAATATCCAATTCTATTTAATATTTTAACTTCATAAACTTGTATAAAAAATATAGTAACGATTTTAAAATATTTTGTAAATAGATTAAGTAGACTCAATATTGCAGGTAATGTTAACATTTTTAGGAACCATTTTTCTCATATTCAGAACACCTATGTAAATACTCAAAAAAATTTAAATTCCTTATATTTAAAACTGAATTAGTTAGGTATCATAAAATATTTAAAATCATAATAACGGAAATCATAATTTTACCGATTTTTCGTTATTTTTTTGTAGTTTTTATTCTTCTAAGGAAAAACTTTTGAGAAATAAAAATAATCTTATTAATGCTTATTTTATAGCACTAACTAGGCACTAACTATGCAATTTTCAACCGAAAACCCTACTTGTGGACCATTATTTCTACCTTAAAAAGTGTCTTCAGCCATAAAAAAGAATAACTATTACACTAAAATGTATATTGAAACAACTGTTCAAAAATGTGTTGTCTAAGTCTTTATCTAACCTAGATAAGTTGGTACGAGGATGGGTGTAATTAAAGTCAACTGCATTTGCTCTCAAGAATTCTCTGTGCGCCACTATATCTACATATTGTATATTATACAATACTATAAGTTTTTTCAATAAAATGATGTAAAAAGATAAAATGTATAATGTGATGTATTTGTTTAATATATTATAATACATAAGCACATACGACATACATAAAGAACGTCATTGCCATATATCTTATCGGGGGTAAGTGCCGTGAAGTCCCAGACGCTATACGAGAGCGACATCTGATGATATAATCAATATTACCCCATCTAGTATCATACAATACAGTAATACTCAACGCTTCCCCACTAAATAATAAAAATTTTATATACATAATAAAATGATAATGATAATATAAATAAAAAATACTATGTTCATAATAATATAAGCATATAATACAATGCTTAAGTTCTGTATTTTAATGGTATAATAACGGATATTTTAGGTATCCATGATTCAAAATATTGTGTAAAATAATTCATCAGATTTAAAAGTGTTAAGATTTGTAATTAGGTTAGTAATTTTAACATCGCACCGTTCGCCGGCACCACAGATACCCGGATACTATATAACTCATCTACTCGACTTAAATCTTGCGAGCTGTGCTGTGCATTCATTACATTCAGTTGATTATTTTTGTAATTCTTAATTTTATTTGATTATCACTACTTGTATTTATTGTTTTAATATTATATCTAACAAATTATGCTAATATTTGTTTAATGCTTATTTAAATCGTGTACTAAATGCATCATATTAAATTATTTAATTGTAATTGTCTGACTTAACTAATCTTTCTAAGAGTACCACTAATCATATTTATGTGCCACTGCATTGTAGAGTAATTTAATTAAAAAAACTACAACATGTAATTTAATTTTTTTCATTACACTATTACACTATTACACATTTACACGACTGTAATAACGTAAAATATTATTTATACTACTTCTACACCGGACTAATTTCAGAATTCGTTCTGTGTTTATCATGATCATGTCTTTTTATAGTGATCTAATAATTGATTAAATCTTAAACGTTTTAATATTTATTCCAAATGAAACTATAAAGCCTATAAATTTAAAATTGCTTCCAATATTTCTGCTAGTTATAATTTATAATGTTAAAAATATAATTATATATTTAAAAGATTGATTTATTACTTTAAGACACTGCAAAATGTTTTTCCAAATTAATTAATAACTCTTATATAATGTCTATTAATTTCACGTATTTCAACAGAGGCATTAAAAAAAGAAACAAGTAAGTTAATATTTTATTTTATTGTCCACATAAAGATATTAAATTATTATAATAATTATATTACTTGTCTGGATTTACAGTAAAAAAAATTCTTATTTTGAAATTATTTAATTAGATCTATATGTTGATAAATATATTCAAAAGGTAAATTGCAGTAAGTAATTGAGTTCACATAAAATAAATTAAATACCTAGCAATTGTTAGACGTGCTCTGTCGCAACGTCATCATCTTTTAAATATAAATTATATTATGTATAACTCATTTAAGTATACCTATATAATATATAGTATTAATTGATCATTAATATATCACTATTCATATCACTCATTTATTAATATTTAATCACTATAGGTTAGTAATTTTAGTATTTAAATGTTTTTCTCAAATGTCCAATATAATTTCCAGTTTAAAAATGTAATAGAATTATATTCCTATATTAATATATAACTTATTCAGTTATAAATAATTTCGTAAATTGACAGTGCCAATTCGTATTAATAAGTATTTTTTACTAAGACATTTTTCGGGTCATAGTAATGGTCCAATTACCACTTAAGGATATATGCATTCGATAGATAATTTCATCTAGTTGGTACTTTATTCATGTTATTATTTGAATTTCTCAAATGTTTTTCTTTGCAGGAATAAGTTAAACTACCGAAAAATGGTTAAAAACCTTTTTAACAAACTTGAATTTCATTAATTTACGATAGAAAAGTAATTGTTATGTTGCACATAATTGATAAATAAAGACAATTTATAAAAATAAATATTATATAACTGAGATCTGACCGAGTTTCGCTTAAAATCGTATTTTCGAATGTAATATTATTGCATTTAAATCTTAATTACCATAAAATACAATAGTATTCCAACCTTTCCAAAAACTGAAGAAACTAAGGAGGAACGCCCAAAATTGACTGCCCAGATTTTTTAATACATTTTAACGATCGATTTGTTAACTTTTAAAAATAAAATAATTTAACTTTTTTCAATTGTAATATGTTGATAACTATTAATATTAAATTTTATATTAAATTTTATCTTAGTTAAATTCATTTTTGTACATAAATATATATATATATATAATTATGTAATCTACAAGGCTACACAAATTGAAATATATAAAATATATTACAAAGAAAATTATTTATAATGATATATATTTAAGATAAGATAATGCCCATCGTGAAATTTTGTAAACGTAAGTGTTTAATTATATTTAAAATTATTTATACGTTAAATTTTACGCATTAAATAATCTGGTTGTCTGAGTGTTTTTCAGACAATTTTTTCAGAAAGTTAGCACATTCTGCCATGAATACGAAAATAAAGAATTTTTATTTTCTGTTATATTATTTTATTTATATTTTTCAACATTTAACATAATTGACGATAAATATTAGTAACTTAAAGAGGAAACAATAACAATATACCTAATGTAAACATATATATGTAGTACTGTATTAGACTATTAGATTAGATAATTAAGAATAATTTTATGAGATATGAATATACATTTATATTGTCAACCAGCAGTATTGTCGATTTAATTTTAAAATAAATTATTGCTCAATTAGTTTTATGGAATTTAATATACGAGTAATATGTTCAATGATTCTATTAAATTTTTGGATAGTCTATCTTTTACTTATTTTATTTTGAAAATTAATCGAATACTATTTTAAATATTTTAAATTTTTTGTTTGTTTTTTTTTATTTATTAAAAAAGTAAAAACATACTTATTTCTGAATTTGGGGGAAAAAAGTTAACACATTAACTAGGGCATTTCTCTGGTTTGATTATACAATCGATGCTGTAGTTTTATTATTCCTATTAAAAATACAATTTCAACATACTTAAGTATCAAAAATTAAGAACCAATAAATCGCTTTTGATATTAATTGAAACGCTATCAATTATATTTATCTATTATGACATAATATATATAATTATGATTTCACATACAATTAATCGAAAATGATTTAAATGATCGTCTCTTTTACATTTTTGTATTTTCAATATCCAAGATATATGTAAATAGTTTACTATTTTTAGAAAACTTTTACTCATCGAGAAAAACATGTATCAGTAAGTTTTAATAATGACACAGCTATCCATAATATACAAACATTCATTATTTATCTGTATGAAAAACAGCGAATTTAGGTTGGACTGAAAATTGTTATATTTTATTTAATTTACGTACAAAAATTGTTTTTATTTACTTAACATTGTACGAAAATAAATAAATAAATGTGTAATAACACATTTTATAAAATATATAATAAGCAAATATTAAATATAAATAATCAATGAAAATAAAATATAACACGCAGCTAGGTGTATATTATAGGTAATAATTAAATTGATTATTAATAAATAAATATTAAAAATATTGAAATTAAAAATTATCTAAAGAAAATAAAATTAAAAACATATTATAAAACATTATAATATAAAAAAAATATAATAAATATAATTATTACATATAAACTCTGGCGCAATTTACGGGAGTATTGGGTGTGTGATTCATATAGGCCCCCAAATTATAGGTTACCCGGTGTAACAGGCGATTTTTACTTCTCCTCCCCTTACATTTTTACCCCCTTAAATTTATACATGAAAGATTTAAACTCTATATTTTTTATTGAATAAATAATAATAAACTGAAGTAAAATATTTCACCCACCTTTAAATTTTTACAGAGGGAAGTAAATATCAATTGTAGTGATAATTAAATATTTAAATGAAATAGCAAGTAATAATTACTCCATATATTTTTACAAGGAGGTAAAAATCGACGGTGGTAAAAATTGAATTCACCTCAATTTTTACTGATGGTTAAAAAACAACTGAGATAAAATATTTTACCGCCCCAATTTTTCACCTGTATTACCAGAGGTATATTACCTGAGGTAATTTGCATGTGATTAATACATGGTAAACTTTTAAAACCTTTTTATATTATAATATAATTTTTCCCTAGGTGCATAAGAATAATGATATTGTAACAATTGATATTTTTGTAATAACATGATAAACTACTATAATCACACTACCAAAAAACATCCAACCTAAAAATGGAATAATCCATATAAACACACTTTAATTCAAATAAAATAACAAAAATACATTGTTAAATTTGAAGGTTAAAATTTATAGGGGTAAAAATCGCTTCTTATACTGTCGTATAATGTACAACAATTATTTACTTCAACACCGCCGAAGAAACCCTTTAAAACGGGGAACGCATATTTTATGAGTGTAGAGTAAGACAAAATAGATTTTTTTTAATGTAGAATTTAGAGGTAAAAAGGCACGTGAATTTATTGCGTAAAACGGTAAAACACACAATTCGAGGGTTTGAACTAATCGAGCTAAATTATGAGGGAGCTAAAAATCCGTATGCACACATAAAGAATGTTAAACTTAACCTTGCACAATTTACTAATTAGTGTATATTATATAATACTCAAGTTTAATACCTTATGCAATATTTAATTTTACTATTTGATAACCAATAGACTAAAAAGAATTATAACTAGAAAATCTGAAGTTAAATCATTTTGGACTATTTTTACGTCTATAAATATCTAATATTTAAAAAAAACTACAGTTGTATATCTAATAATAGCAACAGCATACAATAATTGCGATTCATCAATAACCATTTAATATTTAAAATACATTCCTATTTGAAACTTTGAAAGTGTTTTAATAATTATCAATCACTGCCATTATACCTCTTAAGATTATTCAATAACTTTGATATAATTACCTATTTACTATGCATTTCAGTAACAATCATGAATAAATTTAAAATTAAACGTAAGTTAGAAGTAATATTTTATAAATAAATATTGTTATTCATATAATGCAGTATATAATGATTGACATTAAATTTTAGAAATACATATTTGATATTATTATAAATTACACACGTCATGTGAACTATTTTTATGTTTATAAATAAGCTATATATTTAAAATGAAATTACGGCTGTAAATCTAATGACAGCAACAAGCCAACAATATCGAATAATTACGATATATCAATAA
>CM023359.1:47226279-47304734 GCA_013282895.1 Eriosoma lanigerum | reverse complement strand
ACGTCCAGATGAAAGCAACATTATAGGAAACACGTAATTTATACATTGTTGGCAACAAATTTTGTAAAATGTTGTGTTTCTTCAAAAAATACCACTAAATATAATCAATGGTAGTAGTATGCAGGTATGTCGTATCAGTTAAGTTTCTGTCATACCTATCATAGTATCATAACAAAAATGTAGAAAATTTTTTTTTTTCTTCTGGTATTCTGAACGTACAAGTTTTTCAATATTGACTAACTTTTTTGTCAACAATAGCCGAAATGTATTGACAACAAAATTGTCTACATTGTTGCTTTGGTTTGGATGTAACTTTGTGTACATAAAGTTATAAAGTCTTATAGCACAATTTCTAAAAACCACTACAACAAACTCTATGCATATTATCTAACATAATGTATTTTAATATTATTTATTTCTACGAATAAAGTAAAGTGTTTAATCGCAATATTTTATTTATAGTTGAACCGTCAAACGAATACATCTTTGAACGTATTTTTAATGCAGTAGGTGAGTACACTCAATAAAAACATTAATTAATTAAAATTAAAAATTTAATGAATGTTAAGATGGTTATGAAACTGACAGTATAGGTAAGTTGAATAAATTTATCAAAATAATATAAAACAAAAATAGTACGATTTAGGTAGTTCTGGGTCATAGGAGAGCAGTCAATGGAGCAATCCTTCTACTCCTCCACATCATTCTACGAGCAGCCTGAAATTGCCATTAACTGAATTCGATATATTATCGTTACTATTAAAATTACGTAACATTTTATTAATATTTATTCTTTGAAATTATTACAGATATATTATGTATTATCGTTTACATAATATAATACAAATAATTCAATATATATAATACAAAATATAACCTAACTGTTCTCCTAATTGCACAGGAATCCCTATATCCCAAAACTGCCTAAATCATACTATTCAAATGTATAATTATATACAGATAATATGTATAATTTTATTTTTTTGTTCAAGTCACACGTTAAATTCACGTGTAAACGGTCATACATTGAATGCAAAATTTTTAATTTTTTTAAAAATATTTTTAAAAATCATAGTAAAAAAGTGAAAATTTGAGGTTAAATAATTAAATTTTAAAAAAAATTATATTTTTTTTTGTTGAAAACAATGTTTAAGTTACGTGTTGAAGATTAAAATTACGTATTAAAGTTCATACATTAAATGTAAAATTTTTGAACTTTTTTAAACAATTTTCAAAAATCATATCATTATTATTAATAATAATAATAAAAATTTATATATATAATGTATTTGTTTTTGTTTAAAATTGAATGTATTTTAAGAACCTATTGTTCATACGAGTACAGGTAAGTTGAATAAATATATAAAAATAATGTAAAAATGTATGCAAAATTATATCATAATATAATGGATTATAACTATAACTTATAACTATTATATATATATATATCAAACACTTCATAATAACTTTTCAATACAATTCATAACATTTGAACTTTTCTAGTATACCGGGTACCTATTTTTTTATTATTATTATTATTATTATTGTATTTCTCATGTAGTTTATTAGGAAAAAAAAAAATTTTTAGAATTTAGCGCTCTCACTTACATTTAAAGTTACAACGATTTGAAGTTTAGTTATTTTATAGTATTATGTTTATTTTTAATTACTGTCCCGATATGTTTTGTGACATTTTAATTATTATTTGATAATTATATATATATATATATTATATGATTATCACAGCATTGTTCGAAATGGCGGATACCAAGATCAATACTCATGTAAACAAATTTTCTTTTGCACTTTTTTCATAGTATTTTTATTTTTTAATCATTCCCTAATACTAATCTGACGTGGCTTTGCATAATAAATCGAAGTATAGGATAACACAAACGAGAAGGAGAACAGTGATAGCATCAGCAACATAATGACAAGAACAATGAAATTCCACCATATTTATATATTTAAATTTTAATGTGATAATAATAAACAACAATATATTATATGTAACATGTAAGTATTACCATTTACCACAGATTATTTACGATGACAAAATAATTATTGTGTAAACTGGTTTAGATAATAATGTTATTTAATATTTTCTGGTAGGTAAGTTCTGTGCATGGCTGGCACTCTTCACTATGTTTCTCACTTAGCTCCGCAAATAGAAAATATTTCTTTATTTATTGTACAAAATCACGTCAGATAGTAATAACATTGATTAATAGGGAATAATTAAAAATTAAAAATACGTTTAAATAAGTGCAAATAAAAGTTGTTGCATATGAGTATGGAAAACGGGACCTGCCGATTAATAACATAATATTATAATAATAAAAACTAACCATTCAACATAACACAATAAAATTATTAAACTATAAAAAAAAGTATATAAATCGCTGTAACATTAAAAGTATAAGTTAGAGTCTTATCTTCTGAATGCATCAATATTTTTTTTTTAGAATAAACTACAAAAGAACTAAAATTAATCGCCAAAATAAAGGTGCCTGGTAAACTAGAAATATGAAATATCATAACAAAATATAATTTATCAATTTCAATAATTTCCAGTGAAATTACCTGGAAACGTAAAAAAAAAAGGTTAGTAAATTATATAATAGAAATTATATTTTTAATTCTCGTAATTATGACTTCATAATATAAATGTTAATCGAAAACAGTTGCTCAGATGTAAATTTATGATAAATTAGATGGGTGGTGGATAGTATCAGGTCCGTAGCTACGGTGTGATAAGATGGAACATTGACCCCCCAACCTAGATAAACCTATAATTTTAATCACATATAATAACGTTTTAGTGAAAATTTTATGACTTATGTCATAATTACGTATTTGTCATGCATTTTATATAGGTATTTTGTGAATTTAAATTTGTTATAATACATACTAATAAATTATAATTTCATAACCGAATTTTGATTAATTTCAACGATTTTAAGAAGTCAGCGTAGTAACATCGTTTAGTTAAAAATATGTTCTTCACTTTGAAACATTAGTTTTTATTATAAAATGTATATAGCTGTTTTAAAGGCGCATTACCATTAAAGCAGATATAAAAAAAAAAATTATACGCATTTTCATATTTTTATAACTTATAAGTTATAATGTTATGTACAATTAAATGAATGATTATTTATCATTTGTTACTACATCTAAATATTTTGTTAAATAATCAATTTTATAATTAACTAGTATCGGCACGATGAAATAATTTTAAAATATTATAATATTTCTAAATTACATCTATTTAAAAATTAATAGGTGTTACCAAAACATAATTATATTTGGGCATTTGGCATTCACTTTATATGTTTTGTAAATTTAAATTTGTTATTATACATACGTATAAAATACAATTTTATATTACAATAACCAGTGGTGTATTTTAAAAATCTTTTGGGGGTCCAACATTTTATTAAAATATAATGTATACATTTAAAAATGTATATTTTAAATTAGTCCAATTAATATTATATACATATATAAAATTATATTAATTAAATAATATTAAAATTAAATTATTCACAAATTTAATTTAATATACAAAAATAAGTAACGATCGTCCAGTATCCCTGGACCACCCCCGAAATACTCCACTGACAATAACCATTTAATCTATAGAATAATGTCGAAAATCGATATAAGTTTAAGGAATATTTAAATTATAGATTATTATATTTTATTATGTTAACAATATTATTTGAAATAAATATTTTTAAGTGCAGATAATGTAATTATAGTTTCAATTTAATCATGTTTATTGTATTTTTGGTACGTTAATAATTCAAAAATATCGACCTATTGACTATAAACCAATGAAATTAATTAACTGGTAAATCTTAAAATATCTCCACTCTCCGCAAACATGGACCAATTATAGGACATATCATGTTTCAATATTATATAAAATTAAAAATGATACATTACTATTGCATAACCATTATTATCATTCAACAGTTCTTCTTTAGTTATATTAATACATATGGGTACATTATTTTGTATAGGAACATACAAAATAACAATAAAATATAATAATAATGTATATTTTTATACAAATCTAAAAGCATTTATAATTAAAATCAAATATTCTGTAATACAGTTTAGAATCATTAATTTTGTATTTAGATACCGTGCATTTTATTATCATAATTTTGTGTAATCGAATTTTTATTAATTTAAACGATTTTAAGAATTCAACAAGTCAGCGTAGTAACATCATTTAATACAAAATATGTTCTTTGCTTGTTAGTTTTGTTATTTCTTCAGGTTTTTAATGTTTTTATTGCAAAATTTATATGGCTGTTCTATAACGCAATACCATAGCAGAAATTTTTCCAAAAATATTATACATTTTCGTCTCTCTTATGTTTTTGTATTTTTAATACCTATCCAAGGAAAAATGTAAAATTTACCTTTATAGAAAACAACAACGAAACTATTAATACATGTATCAGTAAGTATTTATATATTAACACAACTTTATCCATAATAAACAAACATCTATGTACTAATATGAACTAAAATTGTAATATTTTATTTAATTTACCAACAAAAATTGTTTTTATTTATTTAACGTGGGTAGTACGAACATAAATAATATTGAATATATCGATTTAACAATTATTATCTTCGAATAAAAAATTATTGAATAGATTCATTAAGTTGTTTATTTTTAATATACATGTATCATGTATGTAATTGTTTTACTTTTTTAGTTAACATGTAATTTTAAATTTACGATTATATAAATTATAAAGAGAAATCAATAGATTGTTTTTATTTTATGAAAATCAAATACCGCTTTTTCAATTATCAACATGCAGTGGCGCCGGTGCTGGGGGGGGGGGCACAGGGGGCATTCGACCCCCTAAAAAATATATCGGGGAGCAAATTTTAATTTTGCCCCTCTGAAAATTTGTTATAGTTACATATATACACTAAGTACTTAAACATTTTAATGTTATAGTTTATATTTAAATTATATTTTTATTATTTTTAATATTTATATAATATAATATGTAATAAAATGAATTTTGAAAAGTTGTATAACAAATAAAATTAAAAAATGTAAAACATTAAAATTGTTTTGACTATTAGTTTAATCTACAAAATAGTAGTTAAATCTATTTTACAAAAATCAATAAGTATTTGTATTTTATTTTAATATATTATATATATATATATATATATATATCATGATTTTCCTTAAATTTTTGTTCCCCCACAAGAAAAATAGTTCCTGCGCCTCTGTCAATATGTAATAGATAATATTATACAAAATTTGTATACACAACGTAGGCACCAAGTACACGGGGGCTAAATTTATGTTCGTTACATTAAATTGTTTATTCATTAATTATAACTATAATTAATATTACCTATAGGCTTGCCAAGACATTTTTCGCAGTTGGTACATCTTTTGTTTTATTCGCCACACGATTGAGTATGCCTGAGAAAAACCTTAGCATAGCGAAACTGAGACAAATTTTCTGGTAGACTACAGGCTCAATACTTAAATCTAACAAAACTTACATGCATATTTATATATATATATATATATATATCTTATATACATAATGCATTAATACTTTATTGAACTTATTTATTTTAAAAATTCAACTTTTCCTGTCATATTATTATATAATATGTTAATATTTTAATATAATAATCTTATATTATGTATCCATCAAGAGCATAATTATTGAACATTGCCTTATGTTGATGAAATAAAAATTATATTTGTTGTAAAGTTGATTGTATATATTTTATATTTTATATATATATATATATATTCTAAAATGCTTGGAGGACTGAAACCTCCCAAATATCTTGTTAGTCCCCCCCCTAAAAATAATTTATGCACTACATGAATAAAAACGCAGGAGCAAAGCCTCCTTATATTGATATTAAAATCGTCAGAAAAAAATGTCTCTGATCTGACAGGTAGTGCCTGATCACTATAGGTACTACTCATGGGCATGCCTATATTACCAGTATGGCTGAATTCTGTAATAAAATATAAATTTATAATTATGTTTATTACTATACATTTACACCAATTACCTGTTTTTGGCTATGCATTATTATTTCTATGAATTCTGTTTTTTGATAACCTTATCAATCATACAGTAAGCTGTTGTGTTGACACAAAAGCGTCAGCGTTAATTACAAAACAAACGTAAAATATGTTCGTTGTGAGCACCGTAAGCGTTTGAGCGTCCAAGACGAACGCACCCTTTGAGTGCATCAATAAGCCACATATTCAAGTTTGCCCCTATTAACCCAAAATTTTATATTTGTGTTGTATTCATAAATATTTAAAAAAATATTTCAATGTATTATTATTGGTATTCACATCAAAGTACCTCTTTAGATTGCTTGTATAATAAATAAAATACTAATTAAATGGTTATTAATTTCATGAATTTTAGATGAAATCAATAAATTTTTAGCTAAAGCAAGTTAGTTAACAATATAATTTTATTCAAATTATTGTTCTAATAAATATAATCATATACAGCTTATGGATCGATTGTTTTTTAAATATTTAAAATGCAAATAATATAATAGTTTGTTAGTGTCAGCCACTAAAAAAAAAAACCCGTTAAATTAACATAATCTATAGACACTGGTGATTTAGAACATATTTATAGTTACACTTGACATTAACAGATAAACAGCTATAATGGATACATAAACGCTATAAGCACTAATTTTTACTTAATTAATATTCTTATTGAATGGTTAAAATGTTGGAGAAAATATTATCATACATTATAATTAAATTAGATAAATTATTTAGGGATTTACCAACTGATAATTCGATCCTACCTCAACTCAGCATGACCACATACGAAGTATTAAATTTTTGTACAACAACTTTTACTATAATTATTGCATCAAATAATTTTTAATTTAAAAGTTTGAAATGTATATGAGTGTCAATGGAAATAAATAGATTCAAAAAATTATCTAAAATTTAAGTAACTTTTATGTAATGGTGTAGTCGGTGGTAATTCTTTAGTCCTATCTTTAATCTATCTACATCAACCTTTTAACTAGCAGATTAAATGACTATCGGCGCAGAAATAAATAATAAATGTATTAGAAATATAAAATGCGCTGTTGTACAATAAAATTTTAAAGATGAAACATAAAAGGCAGGCGCGTAGCTGACACATATACATTAAATCAGTTTGGCGTTTGACAAACGCCTGAACTAGTAAGTATCGGAGAAGGGTTAATGAATTTTACGTTAGTACAATACAATATTTAATGTTATGTTTGGTGATACTGAAATGAAGTTTATTGGTTTATTTATATATTTGAAAATTATTACTTAGCTTAAATAAGAAATGATCTGGCTGTGGTATTGCTTCTGTGAAAAATTAATTAGTGCAAAATACTTTTTCAGAGAATATAATAAATCATTTTTCAAGTACGTATATTCATTAATTTCATAATATTTTTAGATTATATTGTACGACAAGAACTTAAGTTTAAACAACATGTGATTTAAAAATTCACTTACTGTTCACAAAAATAATTAAAACTTGATCGGATTCACTGTTACTACTTATTTTGATCGATTAGCTATATGAATAAACTTTTTAAATTTTAAAATACATTTTTGACAGTATTATAAGTATTATTATATTATTAGTGTCAACAAGGTACCTCAAAAAATCGTGAAATCACCATAATTAATCTGTTCTGATTTAGCATATAGTTTCAACGTGAACTTAAAACACCAAATTTGTAACTTTAGAAATAATTTATGTTCTGTTTTTTTATTTAAAATCTAATGTATATCAAGTTTTGAATGATAGTAAGTTAAATTAAAAATTTATATTATAAATTATAATATACTTTTAAGTAATTATTACTTTTCGAACGAGAATAATTTTATGTATACCTATGTAATAATATATTATTTCTAATTACATGTTTTTTTGATTATTTCGTTCACCATGCGCTAACGATGTTTGAAAAAGATAATGCAAGTATGTATAAATAAATATAAATATTAAATACATAATATATCTCGCTCTAAAGTTTTCTTTAATAGAATATTTACAACAAAGATTTTTTTTTATAATATATAAATTAATGTAAGTAAACATGATGTATACTTATATAAAACTAACTATGTACAGACAATCATTCTGTTTGCTTCTCTTTTGTTTTACTTTATTCATTTTCTCGTCACAATATTGGAGCCCATATGTATAATATCTTCGTCGTTTCAGCGATTTCGTGTAAACCACTCTTCTTGTTTCGTCAAGTCAGATATCTGGTAAACATCGTTCCTCTATATAATTTGGTACTCTTTAGAGAAAAAAACTTTATTGTACAAGTGCATTTCTAGATATATCTCAGGTGTTTGATAGGTTATAGCATGACGGTCTCCTCTTTAAATTAAAAAAATGTCTACATCCCACTTATTTTCTAGTTATCAAATCATATCTTTCCGATCGTAATTTCCAGGTGCGAGTTGGCAATGCCTTTTCTTCATAGCTAATATTTCTGCGGGTGTTCCTCAAGGTGGTATTCTTTCTCCCATACTTTACAATATCTTTGCTTCTGACCAACCAACCACTTCAAACACAATAGTTGCAGACTACGCAGATGACAAGGCCATACTATCTATTCACTCCGACCCTTTCTTAGCAATCCAAAACCTCACTCTTATGGAAGATTGGTACACCAAATGAAGATTTAAAATTAATAATCCAAATCTATCCATACGACATTCACTCTCAGACTTATTCCCTGCGACAATATCTCCATTTATGGCACTCAAATTCCAAGAGCTCTACGTACTAAAATCTTGGTTTAACCCTCGATAAAAGATTGATCTGGGCACAGCATATGAAATCCAAAAGATTAAACTTAAATCTACGTTTACGTCAATTAAAAAATCTCATTTATAATAACAAATATACACGCACTAATATTAAACTTCTTATTTATAAATCTTTACTCAAACCTATGTGGACATACGGTCTACAACTATGGGGTAACGCCAAAAAGTCTAATCTTAACAAAATCCAAACTTTTCAGAATATAGCACTACGTAAACTATTAAATGCCCCTCCTTATGTATTTAACCATACTATCCATTCAGACCTAAAAATGCCTCTAGTGTACGATGAAGCTAAAACATATTACAAACGTTTTCGCCTCCGCTTACTTTCTCATCCCAATCCGCTTGCTAGAAATCTCGCTTCCCCAAATATTCCCGGTAACCCCCCAAGAAGGTTAAAGCGTAAATAGTGTCGTGATCTCATAAAATCAATTAAAAAATAATAATAATAATAATATAAAAGAGTATAATTATTATCAAACGTAAGTGTCACTAGTGGGTGGCTGCTTTACTCAAACGAATCATGTACTGTATAATTCCTTTATCACATTTACTTATTGTGCCATAATGTACAGATTGTAAATTTCATATAAAAAAATATATATATAATTTGGTATCTTTATTAATATATTTTTTTCAAAATTGGTCAAATTTACCAAATTGGATCATCATAATGATTGATTGTGCTTGAACGTAATTTGTTTTTGTATTGCTGTTTGGCTGAAAATGACTGATTTTTTCCGATTTATGTTTAGTGGTGGAATTTGTATTAATTACTCATTATTTGTGTTTTAATACATAATGCACTTGATTGTTATTTTGTATATATATATATATATATATACATTTATAAAACTATTTATTAGTAGTTATAATTTTATAAACAAAACAGTACCTGTTCGGGATATAATGGACTGTATAATAATCTTTATACAATTAGGTAAAAAAGTGGCAACTAAATTAATACGCAAATTATATGACTGCCGTGTTTTAACGGCCTACTATTAAAATAAATAAATAAAAATAATATAATATATGTATGGTGCGCAAAATGTGCTGGCCAGCAAGGGAATAAAGTAAAAAAATATAAAATATTATGATAAATAACAACAATATAAAATAATAAATAATTAATAATAAAATAAAACCCATAAAATTTGGCGACAATACAATCGACACGGCTGCATGGACAAAAACCAGTGATTGACGGTTTTAGAATGTAATGCCGAACGACGGCACCAGTGACGACAGTATCAATAAAAAATACTAATATTAAACAGAAAACGGTAAAATAAAACAACAAACAAACAATACAATGATAACTAAGGTATCACGGTAAAAATGGCAATAGTCGTGCACGTTATGACGTTATCTGATGACCACTGTCCACTGATATAACGATCAAAACAGTACCGTTTTTATTTTAATATGTTAGTCATCATTCGTGAAATAATAGACACTTAATTATTAATCTTCATAGGTAATATATTTGTACATTTAAACACTTCTTATTAATAACTACCTAGTTAGAAGCATAATAGTGATATTATTATATATTAGTTAAATAATTGTTATTCATCATTCGTGTCATAATAAACAATGTTAGATCGTTAATATCTAAATGTATGTACTATAATATGTTTGCAAGTGCATATTTTAGTGCGGGCCATTCTAGCCATTATCGCCCTATTCTGGAATTATAAAAGAGTTATTAATATAATCAAGAATATGTAAAAATTATTTTTTAATTATAATATAATTTGTTCTATTAATATATTTTGTTCAAATCGCTCCCTAATAAAATAAGGACCAAGGACGCCCTTGTTTATTAGTGAAATTATTATTTGTAATTATAACAACATTTAAATTTTCCAATTTTACGAGTATAATTAATAATACATACATACATAATATATTCAATCATTATAATCATTATTTCATAATCATAGTGTAAGGGACTGCCTTATTATTGCAAATTAATTCGTATTAGATTTTATTGAAAATAATCAGATACTATTAAGAAACATTTTGGAAGATTGGAAGTTTGGAAGACGATAATAGAACAGAACTTTTAAATAAAAAATATTTACCTTTTAATAATTTTAAATTTAAGAAAAATATACAAATAATTTTGTTTCAAACATTTATATTTTAAACCCTTTTTATTAACTATGTTATATTTATTAAACATAATATTATAAATATTATGCTACTTAAAATATTTATTTTAAATATGTAAATTATAAATACAGTTATGTGATAAGTACCTATATTTAGTTTGTTTTAATTATATCAATTGATGAAAAAAATTATTTAAATGTCAAAAAGTTGTATTTACCAAGTAATTACACAAAAATTAGCTTTCTGTAATATAATCCCTGTTTCCTAACATACATGATAATATACTATTTGCAATTTTCTTGTGAGTTATATTATGATAGACATATTATATAGTTTCTCGTTATATTTATTACCCGAATATTAAACACGCATAATTTAGAATTTTGTTTTTGTTTCAGAAAGCGAAAGAGCAGATATTGAAAAATGGTGTGTGAAAATATGTTCTATTTTATAGAAGATACGACTTTAGAAGAATGACAGAATCACAATTACTGGAAATTTTTTGGATTATTTTTTAAAATAAATTATTGTTTTTTGAATTAGTATTTGTTGAATTTAAAATATTATTACACTATAAATAAATCATAATTTTAGCATGTTCAGAATAAATCTATAATAATTATTATTTTAGTAATATTATGTCTATAATAGTATAATATTGTAAAACCATAAGGTTTATTGCGTTGGCAATTTAATATATATATGATTAACTTTTCAGTTTTAGGTCAAATCGTTATTCTAATATGTTTTATGTTATTTTTTTGTTTTAATCGAAACATTTTTATTTGTAATCATAATCATAAATGTCATAGAATATTTAATAAATAAATTATATAATAGAAGTTGAGTTTTATAACATCATGTCAAGTCTAATATATGTTAAATTTTGTACCTACTTCATTATATAATAAAGTATCTTATATAAGATAACTACTATTTATCAAACTATAATATACATTTGGTTGATAGTACTATTATGGTCGAAAACATTTCTAAACGGTACGTTCATTTCAAGGAACGTATATTAAATGACATATTACATTGTTATTATTATTGTTTATATATATCTTATTTGTTGAAGTATATTTATAATGCTTGGTAAAATTACTTATAAAATAGAAACCCCATCGAATATAAAAACAAACATAATATTAGATTGATTAAAACTCATCAAATTAAAATAATTATAGAAAAACATATTACCTATGTTTTATATACATTTATAATTTTATAAGAGTTGGTATTTATATTTTATTACACATATTATAACACATTTTATGATTTCTATTTAATATAGAACGATTTTTTTTCTGATAATGAGCTTGATTTATTCAATTTTAATATATATATATATATATATATATAGATATGATAGATGTCCAAACTCTAGTCACTATTTTAGGGGTAGAGGAATCTACATTGCGGTTAGGAAAGACTTCCCCTCTAAACCAATAATCGTTCCCAATATCGGTGTTGAGCATATCTTTGTGCAAGTTATGGTTGATCAATCAAAATTCCTATTTTTTGGATCATATTTCCCCCCTCAAAGTTCTCTTACTCACTATGAGCAATATATGGCCAATATCAACATCGTTCATTGTAAATATCCAGACCACATATCAATATTCTGTGGCGATTCCTGATGTTTCTTGGAGCAATGACGACAATGGATTACTATTTTCTTCTCTGTCTCAACCTTGTATACCTATTATCCCTGAGGGATTCGCCTTTAATGGTTTTTATCAATTAAACTTAATTCCAAATCGTCATGGTTCTATTTAAGATTTATTATTCTCAAATACATGTTCCATCACTGTCTCTGTTTCTCCTGATCCTTTAGTACTCTCCGATCACCTTCTCTTTTATTTCTTACTCAAAGGTCCTGCGTCCTTCCCAATGTAGTTCATCTCACTATTTCTACCACTTTGGCAAGGCTGACTTTCCTCAGATTACCTCATTTATAGGCTCTTTCGATTGGCATTCTACACTATATAAATTTAACTTAAACTTGGCAACAAACTCATTTATGGATACCTCCATCTTACTATTTGTTCCCAAAGTTAAATTTACTAACTCAATCTTTCCTCCATGGGCTACTAAAGGTCTTAAAAAATTAATCCGGCAAATAAATAAGGTTCATGCTAAATTTAAGTCTACCTCAGATCCTTTTGACTACCGTTCTTTTTCTTTCCTTCGTGCAAAATGCAAATATGATACAAGAAAATGTTATAAAGCTTTTATTAATCGTACCGTGCATTCCTTATTCAATTAATAATACGATTAATAATACGACCTAATACATACGAGCAAAAATCATAAATATTTAGCACAGATTAAATAAAATTAAATACTATAAATGATTGTTTTTAGTATTTGATAAAATATTAGTATACATAATCTTGTATGAAAATAATATATTTTATGATACAATATTATGGTAAAATGAGTGTACAATAATTTAATTTTATGAATGTTATCACTATAACGTAAGGTTGAATGCCACGAAATCATTATCCACGATAAAGTTTCCCGCGCTTTCTTTGTATAATTTCGTTTTCTTAACCTTTTCAATTTCTATTAGTTATAATAGTGATAATATAATAAATATTTTTATTTCACTTATTCACTATAATCATCTCTACCCAATAATCTAATAATTCTAAGTTTTCTACATTCTTTTAGGCTGTAATTATTAATATTTTGAATTAATGTATTTACTGATTGAATAATAAAAAATAAACTAATTAATTCCTAGTAAATTAAACTAATAATAACAATACCAATGACAGTAAGTTATGTAATTATTATAGTGTTTGTAACTAATTTAATATTTTATATTCTATAATAAAATTAAATATCTTTGATGTTTGTCTCGTATTGAGAAAGAAATATTACAAAATTTCAAATCGCTGAATATAACTTCATTTCTGTTATAGTAAACCTATTATTTGCTAAACCATAATTACATACAAAAACAAAATCATACGCTCAACTGTTCATTTAGATTTTAAGTTTTAATAATTTTTATTGTTGATCATCATGTAACTTTGTTTAGTTTGTATTTAATTAATTTTTACAAATTTTGAGTAAGCATATGGGGTGGGGGTCTTAGTGATACTTAGTCTCCTCAAAAGTTAATTTTAGGAAACCTAGCCCTCTAAAGTAGTGGAATATTAAATGAACTATGCATATTATGCTTACTGTTTAAATGTTTAAATTGTTTACACAAAAAAAAAAAAAACTGCTATATCTTATTCTATAAGAAACATTTAAAAGTAGCTTTTCTACAAGTTCGGGATTAAAATATGGCTATTTAGTTTTACAACTAGACATTTTAAATGTATATATAACAAAAGTCTAAAAAGAGACTTATTATATTATAAAGTAAAAGATAACTTTTTTACCAATTGTGTAATTAAATCCTAAAAAAAAAATTATTTTACATCTTCATTAGAGTGTAATTTACATTTTTAACTTTTTGAACAATTGTTAGGGCACTGAATAAAAATATGCAATTTCTTTCAATTCCAAACAATAGTCGTTATTAAATTGATATATTTGATGTAGGTCTTTATATATTATTGTTTTACATTTTAAGTATTATATAGTAGATTATATTTTTAAAATATACCTACATTTTCAAAACTGTTTTTTTCTAATGATGTTTTCAACTTTTTTTGTTTGTTATAGATGGTTAATTCTACATTAGAAAATGAAAAGAGTATTCAATTTAAAGCAGCAAATAAAGAATTGAAATGTAGGAGATCACTAAGACAAAAAAATGTTGTTGAAATACCATTTAAAGATATTGATTCGGATAATCATTCAAACAAGAAAGCTTCAAAATCTGTAATTATAACAATTACATAATATAATGTATTTGGTTTTTCCTCTCTGGAAATTTACCGTTAAGGACAATTTATTTAATTAATGTTATACAGTATTATATAAAATTCAAACAAAAACAAGCTAGAAATTACATTTTGTACATTTTGTATTGCTATTATAGTAAATCTAAAAGTAAGAATTGAAGTTTCCAGGTTTGGGGCCATTTGTAGTAAATTGAAAATAATATAAATGAAAAGTTCTATTTAGTGGGAATTTTATAGTAGCTTAAAATATTTAGTATAAGAGTGTTCTTTTAGATTCAGTTATACCATTGATTATAGAAATAGATTATAATAATAAATTCTATTCTATTCTATAATAATCAATGGTTATACTAATATGATTATTGTGTACTTTCCTCTTTGTGAGCGGATGTGGTTTGTCGATAATTGTACTTTCAATTGTACCTTTGGAAATTCATTTTGTTGGAATTTGTACTCTATGTGAATCTAATTGAATGTTAAAAAAATAATGAACACAATTTGTTATTAATTAATATTTATGGTATAATATGTAACAGTATGTAGGTTATGTACAGTATGTGAAAGAATATCATTTAATTGAGGTTTTATATATGTATAAATATTATATATATTAGACTCTGTAAGTTATTACTAGGGCTTGGATTTCAATGCATTTGCATCTTTTTTTGGAATGTCTTACACGATGCTTTCCAAGCTACAAATTTGTTTCAAGTATTCCATATTGTAACTACAAATTTTTTTTGGGGCATTTTTGACGTTTTTAAGTGCATTTTTTAAGTTTTCAAGGCATTTTTGACCTATTTTTCGTATTATAACTAAAAAAATTGACTACATTGAAATATAAGCATAGTACTATGTAATATTAAAATTTTCATTTTGATAAACGATATGACATTTTTCAAGTATGCTCCTATCACTTCAGTTGATGTAAAGAGGTCATTCTCAGTGTATAAAAACTTGTTGGCAGACAACCTTCGATCATTTAAATTTCAAAATATAAAAGAAGCTTTGATTATACAGTGGTATGCAAATGCAATGCAAATTGTTAAATTTAATTTTTTATAAACTTTTTTTATATAAATCACATATTAACAAACATTTTTTTTTTTTGAATTTTAATATTTATTTATTTCATTTACACAAAAATATAAATAAAAAGGTCATTTTTTTTTTTATGTTTTTAGGGCATTTTTTGATTTTTTCAGGGCATTTAAATCCGAGCCCTAGTTATTACATATAAAAAAAATTTAGGCTAATTATTTGTTATTTAATCTAAGTGACAGTGTATACCTATTTAAAAATTAAAAAAACTATGTTTTTAGTCATAAAAATTACCCTTTTATAAGGTCTGTTTTAATACAACTGATTCTAATATTACACCTTTTATAATATATTTTTCATTATTCAAAAATTTCTATTTCCATTCATCCCATTCTCAATTTTATTTTAACAAGTCGTAACATTAGGTACTAAATAGTAAATACTAATATTAATTAAAAGCAAATTTTTTTTAAATATTATTTTTTTTACATTTCACATTGACGTTTGATTTTTGTGTTTTTAAAAATTAACTTTTTCAAGGAGAAGTAATTGTCCAATTATCATGAGTAGAGTGTACTTTCGGTAGCAAATTGCATCTACATGGTACTTTATTCCACTAATTTTTCAAAAGTTTCTCTTTTGGATAAGAAAAACTACCAAAAGATTGTTGAATAAAGGCAAAATTCATGGAAACTGTAATTTTGACAAACTAATATTTGGTTATTTTATGAAAACTAATTTTTCTATTGCACATTATTTGATTAATAAATCAATTTTATAAAAATAAATATTATCGATATAATACATTGTATAACCAAATTTATCTCAGAATCTTATTTTCAAATGCAACATAATGATCTCACATACCAATGGACCGGACCGTAGGGACAATGAGAAATGCCTAGAATCAACTTTCTTGATATTTTTTAATTTATAAAATATTTACAACAGAAATTATGCAAATGTTACAGACTACTACTCTAATTATGACCAATATTTGATTTGTTTCTAACTTATATTTTATTTGATTATGATATATATATACTAAAATTTTTTTTTTCATACAGCGTGAACTAAAATTGAATTTAAAACGCATTGATGAAAACAATTATGTATCAACAGTTTCTCCCTGTTCTATAAAAGTATGTGGTTTTTATAACAGTTGTAAAAACGTTTTTTGAGTAAATATTGTATATTAAACATTTTAAAAATCTATGTTTAGATTGCAGAAAAACCTGAAGATAATAAATTGCCCAAAACTTTATGCGTTCCAGTTACATTAGATGTATGTTTTATTTTAAATATGTTATTAGTTATGACATTAAATAATTGTACTTGTACAATTATTTTCTAAAATTAAGATAAAATTAATATAATTTACACTTGTTAACAGTATTATTATTATTATTATTATTATTATAATTTATATTATATTATAAAATTGGATATTATTAGAAGAACTCAAGAAAGTCTCTACGATGGAGTGAACGTAATAAAAATATTGTAATGAATTTAGTTGAAGAAATTATGTATGAGAGTGATAATGAAGTTGAAATATTAAATACTCCAAAAGTAATAACTTTAATTTAAAATCCTATAATTTTTGTTTTAATAGAAATTTTATATATATATATATTTTTTTAGAAACAATTACAAAGAGTTTCTGTATCACCTTCTAGTGATTCAGGTAGCATAGCTAATCAATTGGAATCTGGTAAACAAGTAAATAAATAAAAATATTTATATCATAGGCGTTTGCAAACTTTAGTTGTTTCAAGGGTAGTTTCATTAATTCCAAATTGTCTATTAATATAATATAATATCAATTATAAAGTTTAATGTTAAAAACCAAGTGTTGAATCGCAACATAATGCACATTAATTGCTACTGTAACATAGTTATTTATTTTTAGTAACAATTGAGTTAACTACATTATAATTATAAGAGTAACTTTGCAAAATATGATGCAGTATATGTTAAATATTTTATCGACAATCATCAATTGTAATTTAAAATTAAAACATTTTATTATACAAAATTAATATAAATAAAGAAAAATATATTAAACAATTATTATTTTTATTTGTTAAATACAATTTTAATTAGAAAAAATCTGAATAAAACCTTGTATTTATTAATTATATGATAAAAAAGAAAAACATGATAGAATTCTAAATGAATATTTCATTTTATGTATACTATTTTTTGGATAATATTTTGAATTTAACTCTATAACTTTATAAATATTACGCTAAAAATACAAATAAAGATAAAGTCTTTATAACTTTGTTACTTTTTAATAAAAAATGTAAAAACTAATTATTTTTCAAATTCAGTAACGAAAAAGTAATTAAATTAATTGTTTAACTTGTAACTACTAACTAATAATGTAATTTAGTTATATCTTAAAAGTAACTTATCCAAGACCTAATACTTTATAAATCTACATAATTATTATTTACTGAAAAGAAAAAAATTCAAATATTGTTTTAAATTATTAATGTATATCATTTAAGACAATACTATTTTATGAAGATAAATTTCTATTTAATAGAAGCCCATCATTCAATAATTAGAGGTTGCGCAGCCCAAAAAAAAATGGTTTTAAAATTCATGGACAGACCTATCCCTGTGTGCATACCTATGATTTATATACATATAATTTAAAGTATATATTAATTTATAGAAACGTATAAGGAATCCTGTTGATCGATTTGGTGAATCTACAAATGTGGTTACAAATTTTCGTTCTGAAAATGCAAGTATTTTTTTTTTTTAAAGTATTAGTTTTAAGAATTTTATTTTTTATTGAATTCAAATATTTTAAATTCTTTGAATACATATTAATGGACATTGTTAGATTAGGTTAGTAATTTGAAATATTATCTATTCTTAGAAATTAAATGACATTGTTAATATATTGCAGTATATTTAAAAATGTAATTATTTATTAAATTTTTTAAAAATAATAAATATTGATTAAAACTTTCATGAATTAAACTGATATTATTGTTTTGTAAAAATATTCATATTTTTGTTAATGGTCTAAAGTTTGGAACTGTTATACCTATGTATTATGTAGTCATAATTCAGTGTAATCATGGCAGTTATACATGCACACTCCAATGATTGAATCGTTAACAGCTCAAAAACTTAAGGCCCCAAACAAAAACATGGATATCTCTACACAATAATAATTATAATAATAATAATGTATTTGTAGAAACGTACAAGAACATCTATTAATCGATTTGGCGAGATAGCAGATTTGAATGAAATAGAAATGTTAACGATATCCCCAGAAAAAGTAAGTGTTTAATTAAATATTGTTTTAATATATATGTATAGTATACATATTATATAGGTTGTTCCATATCTATTAATTTGTTATTAATCTATTTTATAATAAGTAAATAGATCTGAAATATTACATGTATAATTTAATTTAAATATTATTTTATAGAAAATTAAACGCAAGACATCATTGTCTACACATATTAAATCAGACAACATAGTTAATATATTAGAATCTATTACTCCAGTATGTTGTATAGTATAATCATTACTTATAAAGTATGTGTGTAAAATAATAAAAATATATTGTGTTTGTAGAAACGTGCAAGGAAACCTATTAATCGATTTGGTGAATTAATAGATTTAAATGATATAGATAATGTAAATACTTTTTGTGAAAAAGTAAGTTGTTTTAAAAAATATATATATATATTGTTTATTAAATTGTATGCTCTATTTAATTTAAATATTATTTTATAGAAATGTACACGTAGGAGTTCAACATCATTATCTACACCTATTAAATCAACTAGTATGGTTAATATATTAGAATGTGTTACTCCAGTATGTAAACAAATATAATTATTTAACTTTTAATATTTATTAATCTATACATCTTTCTATCTCGCCTTACACTCTTATTTAATTGAAGTCTGCCACTCTAGTCCTACACCTCCATATATCTTGATCTTCCTCATGTCCATTAACACCAACTTATGTTTATACCACTTTCTATTCTATATCTTCAGTTTTTCACTCCCCCTTATATATTTACATTCATTTCCATAACAACTCTCACTACCTCTGAATTATCTCTTCTCATAATACATCTAAACTATCTTAGACTGTTCTCTCTCATTTTCTCTAAATTGAATTTCTATAACTCCTGTTATTTATTATTATTAGATTTTTTATTCTATCCTCGCTAGTCATTATACAAATCCATCTTATATAAATAATATATATCTTTGTATCTTCAATCATATGATTGGTTTGCTGCAGTTTTTCATGCTTCCCTATTGTAACTTAATTCTTTAAGTTCTTGTAACTATCCTTAACTATGTCTATCATGCTTTGTTTTATGTATTCCATCCTTGGCCTTCCTCTTGCAATATAACCTTTTGTAACATTTTTCTTTAAACTATGTAGTATGTGTTATTATTTTATCTATTCTACCTTTAATACTATGCCACAATTCTCGTTTTTCCATTACATTAGTAACTAGTGTTTAATTTGTTACTCTTTCTGTCCATTTAATCATAAGCATTTTCAATAACACCACATTTCGAAGGCTGTTCTTCTACTTCTCTACTTCTATTCTACTTCTACTTCTCTCTACTTTTCTGATTGTCCAAGTTTCATATACCGTACAGGGCAATACTCCACATATATTTTTAGGAGCTTTTTTTCTTGTCTGTAAGGTCACACCATTGGTCTTTTTTATTCTGAAAAGCCTTTGCTTGAGTTATTCTGTAGAGAATGCCAGCTTTACTATGTTCTATGTTGTTTTACTTCTCAGATAATTGAATTTTTGTACTTTTTCTATATGTGCGTTATCTATTATGTTGAGTTGGATAGGATTTGTTTTGCTGTACACCATTATTTTTATCTTTTTTTATTTAATTGTTTTCCATATTTTTCCCATAGAATTTAATTTACGTTAATTAGAATGTTTTGTAGATCTTTCTCAGTTTCTGCATAAAACGCTATGTCATCGACAAATTTGAGTGCGGTTGTAGTTTCTCCACCTATTCTAAGTCCTTTTATACTTTCATAATTTCTTCAACGTGTAGATTTAATATCATTGGCGATAGAATGCAACCCTGTCTTATACACTTTCTAATTTATGCTTCTTCTTCCCTATCAATACATATTAGTACAGTTTTTGTATAAGTTATATATACATCTCGTCTGTTATACTTTATACCAATATTTTCTAGGATATTGCATAATTGATTCCACTGTACATTGTTGAAGGCCTTTTCTAGGTGTACATAAACAATGAATGTACATATTTTTAATGTTATTATGGTCTCTCTGTACCTATATTTTTCCTAAACTCAAATTAGTATCTACCTAGATTCCCTTCTATCATTTTATCTATCTTGTTCTTAATATATATATATATATATATATTAGAATAAATAAAATAGTATAGAATAATAAATAAGAATTTTATCTTATATTATTTATTAATCTTTTACATAAAATAATAAAAATTAATTTACAGAAACGAACAAGAACACCTGTCAATCGTTTTGGTGAGACAATAGATTTAAATGGAATAGAAGAATTAAATTTCTCTCCTGATAAAGCAAGTATTATATTTAACAATTTTGATTATAATATTGTTTTTAAATACATTTAATTTAGTTTATTGAAACATTAACAAAGGACATCAATATCTATGTCTAGTAAATCAAATTAAGTTAATATAATAAAATATGTTTTCCGTATATTTAAAAATTTTAAATTATAAATATACAATTATTTATTACATTTGTATTTAAAATATTCATGTAATTTTAAAAATGTACTAATGTTTCTGTTTATAATTTTGATCAGTTTGTAAATTTAAATATAGAAATTACAGATATTCATAGAAATGTAAATTATAAACATAATTTTATGATTTTAGAATAAAATTAATAAAAAAATATCTATTGATAAATATGAAGATCCAGATTTTGAGATGGATATTTGGAGGACTCCAGTGAATGTAAGTATTATAATTATAAATATTTTTTTATAAAATATAATTTCAAACCACCATTACTTTTTTTTTAAAAAGTATTTTACAAAATAGATATATCAAACTCATATTTTTTTAAAAATTTTATTATAAGCATTTATGTTCTAAATTTTTATTTTGCACTTGGTTAATTTTCTATGCAAATATTGTATATTTTATTGTAATATACAGTGGCGACATGAATTTTTTTTTTGATGATACAACAGGTTTTTTTCAATTCATTTTATTGACATACTCTATATTTAATAGTGTTATACAATATACTAATATTATAAATTAAATTAAAATTCTTTAAAATTGACTTATTAAATGAATATTAACATATTAAAATTCTGAATATTTCAGAAAAATTTAAGACAATCCATGACACCTACTACACGTTCAGGTTCAAAAGTACGCAGAAGTATTTTACAAGGAATACCAGAAAATAAAGAAATTGGAATTATTTCTACACCAAAGACACCAAAAAAAACTCCCAAAGTGAATAATTAATGTTTATTTCCTTATTGTTCTTTGTTTAAATAATAAATTAAAATTGTTTAATATTTTAGGCACATGTGAAAACTTTGACAGCTTCAGCAAATAAAAGATTAGACAGTGGAGCAAGGATTCCTTGTAGTCCTCTTGAAAAAGCTAGAGCTAGTTTACATTTGCATGCTGCTCCTAAACATTTACCATGCCGTGAAGCTGAATTTAAATCTATTTATTCATTTTTATCCAGGAAAATTAATGATGAGTTAACAGGGTACATTGCTATAATTAATTTTATTATAATATTTCAGAGACATTTACTATTTTATTTTTAGGAGTATGTATATTAGTGGTGTTCCTGGTACAGGGAAAACTGCCACAGTTAAGAGGGTTATAGATTCACTAAATACAGACTTAATAATGAAACATAGTTTTAAAGTAATTTGATTGATTTTTTGTTAATATTTATTATTTAATTTTAATATTATATATTATACTTTATTCTATATTAATTTTCCCAAACTTGTATGTGCATACTGAGCCAGTTGCTCTATGATAGGTTGTAGTATTCAGCACATATCGTTACTTGCAACGGTCATGTGTCCACCACATGTTATACAGATGATTATAAAAATATTAAATACAATAATTATGTACACAGCTATAGTGTTCACCATGCGAGATATAAATATATGTATTAGTGTCGCATCGGTTGAAAACAAAGCTCACTGTCGTCAACTAACATGTGCGAACTTAAATGTGTTTTCGTCTGGGCAAACTAATATGGAATAGAGTTTAAATAGATACAATTAATAATTTATATAATTATATGTAATATGTATTACAAATATAGTTTATAGAAATTAATGGCTTAAGACTTGCAAATCCACATCAAGCATTTTCAGTCATATGGAAAGAATTAACAGGACAAACAGTGTCTGCTTCTCGAGCCCAAGTACTTCTTAATCACTATTTTTCTGGTGAAGAAGTTAGAGAATTATCAACAATTTTATTGGTTGATGAAGTAATTTATAACATATAAATATAAATATTATGAATTATTTTATAATTTTCCAACTTTATTTATTAGGTTGATCATATTTGTAATCGCAAACAAGATGTTGTGTATAATATACTTGACTGGCCTACTCGAACTGGTTCAAAAGTAGTTGTAATAACAATTGCTAATACAATGGATTTACCTGAACGAGTATTACGAGGATGTGTTACTAGTCGAATGGTAATTTATATAAGTTTTTATTTACTTTATTCTTAGTGATAATAGCAGTAATATACTATATGGAATAAAATTTTGAGCAGTAGACAGAAAAAAAAAAAAAACAACAAAAAATGATTGTAGTGAAGATGAATATTCTAAAATAAATGCCTGGAGTAACTAGATTGACTACTAGAGAGAAATTTTCAAGTCAATTACTTGACTAAAATTTTGGATTAGCCAGACACTTCCGAATTCCAACATAGTTTCTCAATGTTCTGAGGAAGTGAAATGTACCAAATTTCATATTTTAGTTGTTATAATCCTGATTTTTACTTTGGTGACATCGGTCAATAATTTAAATAAAGTTAAATATGTGATAATTGTGGATGTTTTTAAATTCTAACTATAAAGCTATCAAATTAGTTCCTTTACACATGTTATTTCTCCCCTTCCTGTTACTGGAGTAGGAAATGCAATTTTAAAGTTTTCAAAAAATTCATTTTTTAATTTAAAAATAAAGAAATAAACAACTATACAAAAATATGCACAAGTATTGGTGAATACAATGCTGAATTATAACTAATAATAAAGGATGTAGTAGAGTAGTCAATTTGTAACTATGATAAAATTTATAATTGTTTAACTATTTAATTTTTACTTAAAGATCTCTGTATTAATTAACTAGATTATAAAAGTTGTAAAGTAATTTATAAGTAAAAAATCACAAATTACAGACAATCTTAGAACAATAAGTTATTTATCTCAACATAATTCCTAAAGAAAAAAATGGTTGAAAAGTATCAGACTTCGTTAAATTTTATCCGATAACCCTAGATTTAGAGATAGTGAGAATTATAATAGAAATTAATGTTAAAAGAAAGAGTAAGAGACAGTGACCAAAAACGAGGTGAATAGATGGTATACTAGATATTAGTATAAGAACTAACTTGATATTTAGTGTTGAGGTGTAGGATCATGGCCCACAAGGGGGTGGGATAAGAGAGTCAGAGACCCATCGTTCTAGCCTAACATAAATTTGTTAAAAAATGAAAGTTTTTAAAAGTAACTTACCTAACACTGCATTCGATTATAACCTGGAAGATGTTATAAATGACTGCTATGAAAAAGGTTTATTGGTAATTTAAACCATTTCTTTTTATTTGGTAAAAAATAAAATATTTTAATTAAAACAAAAATGATTATGTTTTTTTTTATTCACATATTATTAAATTATGATACTAGTGTAGTGGTATGTTTAACTTAACTAAACAAGCATACCTAAGAAAAGGAGGGTCAGGAATTGTTCATTCCCAAGGCTCACAAAATTTCTTGCCATCCTTTTGTAGATGATTGTTTTTTTATATTTAAGGGACTAACTAGATTAGTGTTCAAACCATATACATTCCAGCAGTTGCAACAAATAATTATGAACAGATTGATTGGTAATTCATCATTTGATCCAGATGCTGTGCAATTAGTTGCAAGGTAAGTTAATTTTTTTTTATTCATAATTTATTTTAAAATATGTTCTATATTTATTATTTAACATTTATATTAGAAAAGTAGCAGCTGTATCTGGTGATGCAAGACGAGCATTAGATATATGTCGTCGAGCTATAGATTTAATCAAGTCTGAAGATGATTCACAGTTAATAACTATTAACCATGTTAATCAAGTATTGAATTCAATACTTTCTGGTGCCCGTGTAACTGCTATCAGGTATTGTAATCGTTCATACATATTAATAATGTAAACATTTTTAATAAAAACAAATTTTATTTTATTAAATATTTATAATATAAAATTCAATTTTTAGATTTTTTTAAAGGAGATAATATTTTTATTATTTTATTTGATCCTTGTTAATTTTTGTGCCCAAGCCTCGATGCTTTGTGTATGGGCTCCAGTTGTATTATCTACCTAATGTGATGTTTGGTAATTAACTGTCTTTTATACAAAACCTCAACTTGTAAGACACCTATATACTACATTTTCGTCATAAGAAATTTCTGATGCTACCTCATGTTCTATGATCAGTACTAGTGTAGCTCGTACAATATTATACTAGTGCATCTATATTCTCCGAGAAGGAAAAGTGTTTTCAGTTAATAATTGAATTTTTTGGCAAAGGGCATTGCCATTAGTATTTCTTAATCCTTAAAATTAATGAGGTATGATCTTATTTGGTACTACTGTAATATAAAACTCATGAAACATTATCACTGCCATTATAGTTATAAGAAAATAGTTTGGATATTAATTAATTATAACTATCGCATTATAAAACATCACGAAAATAAATTATCAAAGTAATCGAGAAGTGCAGAAATTAATGCATAAAATGTGTAAATAAAATAGCACCAATTGAATGTCAAAAACTCTAATATCTTTTATCATAATTATAATATAATTGAAGAATACCTATTAACTTTATTCTAGAATTTTATTATTTTTTAGGCACTGTACTCTTTTGGAACAATTTTTTCTAAAATCACTCAAAAATGAAACAACAAGAACAGGTTTTGATCATAGCACTATTGATTCAGTTTATAATCAAATGAAAAGCATTTGTTTACTTGAAGGTATATTTTTTGATATTTATGGGATTAATACAATAATCATATATTTAATAATCATAATTTAAATTAGGTGAAGGCTTGCCAAATGATCAACAAGTGATTATGATAGCATATCGATTAAGAGATAGTGGTTTGATATTTTTAGAAAAAAAACGATGGGATTTATTTCGTAAAGTATCACTTAATGTTAGTCCAGAGGATATAAGTTATGCTTTAGATAAATATAATGATTAGATTATAATGTATTATTCTTATTTTTTTGACTTATTTACTTGGTATGTTTTATAAATGTGTATTTTTTTTCATGTATTTCTTATTAAATATAATAACATCATTCTTAACAGTATGTTAAATATTTGATCATTAATGATAGATGGATTATTTTTTATAGAGTATTTTTATTTTTATTAAAATGATAGATTTGTGAATGTAGAAATGTAGTTATTAATTATTAATAATTCATCATAATTCATATTAGTTCATAACATAATATATTATATTTTTTGAAATTACTTGGTCATTTTTTATTTAAAATTTGTATTCCTTTCTAAAATTAGATTAATATACAGGTTCAGTATAATATAATAGTATTTACTATATAGTATACACCAGTGGTTAGCTTTAACTATGGACACTCATAACAGGATGTCTACAGCACTATATAAATATTAATATTTAATTTCTATGTATAATAAAGTTAATGTATATGTTAAGTTAAATATAACAAAAATAATTAATAAAATGTATATATTAATTTACCTACTTATATTGATTTGTGATATAAAACAAATATAATATATTGGTAATTGTAATACGAGATATTTCTATATATTATATTCAAAAATATTAAGGGGGTTTGTGAATTAAAAATCCCTTCAACAGGGGTCAACAAATTAAAGTTTAAAGAATTGCTGTATACAATGATTACATAAATTCAATATATTCGAATGAATGATAAAAAATAATTAAATTAAGTATTACCATTTATTGGATTATTTCAAAAATAATTATATTTCTATATACAATTATTACAATATTTATTTCAAATATTTTTATTCATGAGGAGGAATAAATGCCATATTACGTTTGGTTTCTCTTTTTAATTTAGCTTCCTTTTGTTTATCATCTTTTATTTTCCTCTTTCTTTTCTGTTTCTCATCTTCTTTAAGGAAGTACTCACCGGACTCCAATAATTTATCAATCTTACTCTCTGTGGGAGCTGGTGGGAATGGTGTGTATAATTTCTTTGTTTTTTTGGTAGATTTCTTTTTAGGCACATTCTTAGGTTTGAAATTTGGCAAAAATCTATCCCAATTTTCATTTTTTAACTTTGGATTTCTTTCTAGTTCACGTTTAATCATCAATGATTTTATGTTGTAAATGGGATGAATATTTTTCATCGTTTCTGTTACAATACGCCGTACCTAAAAAGTAAAATAGAACATTATTATATTAAATTTTTCTACTTTAAATACAAAATGATTACATACTTGTTGAAGTCCTTTATATGGCCCCAGAGCGGCTACGGTTTGTCCTTGTACTAGCACATAACAATTGGTCAATAATTCAATGGACTTCAATGTACAACCACCAGGTCCAATAAGTCGTTGTCTCCGTTTTACAAATTTATCACGATTTCTAACTATAGAACCAATTTTGATAATATCAGCTGCCATATCATCTTCCATGACACGTACAGCTTGTTCGTAAGGAACACTTCGTGAAAGTAATTTGATTAAATCCCGAGCCTTCAATATAGATGCAGGATCCCATGTTTTACGTGTAGTGCACACAGTCATACTACCTTCTAATAGATCTAGATCAGCTTTAATATGATATTTGGACAATGAATTTTGGACTAACGGCCAACATTCTTTCAGATAAGTTTCTCGATATTTTGGAAATAATGTAGCAAATGAACTTTCTTCTAATAGACCATGGGGATTATCTTCTGGGCGGAATTCTGGAATTTTACTACTCCATGCGTTTTCCATCGGAGAGATTAAAATAATAAAACCTGATAAAAAGTATAATAAACGCTTAAAATATTAACAATTATGAAATATATAATCAAATACCATTGCAACCAATAAATTTAATTAAATAAAATTAGTAATTTATTTTTAAGAAATGTATACAAATACAAATGTTGTACAGCTAGATCAATTTCAGTGCATTTAAAATTAATCGTTATATGCAGTACTTACGGTTAAAGTGTACTCATTACAATTATATTTAAAAATTAACATTTAACATTTCTAAAATTTAATACTAAATACTATATATTTTTAATATTATTATGTAGGTACAAACCTTGTTATAAACAGCAATATTGAAATTGTTAAATTTATTCTTCTTTAATCATTAAAAAATGTTGTTTCAATAATTGAAATTATATGCCTTATTCAAGAAAAAGCCAGCAATGAATAATTTGGTTGAAGAACTACGAAAGCAACGTATGGATTAACTAAAACAGTGAAAATAAAGTTGAAAAATAAAAAATAAAACAAAATAGAGAAATGAAAATTAATAAATTTAATTTAAAATATGGTTTAAATTTTTCTAAGTTAATTTATTAATTTATAATTTTGTGCCATGCTCAAAAAAATGTTGATAAGATAATAATCGTGTTTATACATAACCTAAAAAACTATTTGGGAGACACTGTGTCCCGCCCGCTCGTGACCATTAGATACTATGTAGTTCACTATAACCGTTTCGGTTTATTTGTTCGACGTTCCTATCGTTGATTTTAACACAAAATTATCATTATCGCCGCTTAAGTAACACAAATTCACTTTTGCTCCTCACGTGTTTGTTTGTGACGTTTCGTCAGTCTTTTTGTCGACTTAAAACTATAAAAAATGGGTTTCGCCAACGTATGGTACTCGCATCCAAGACGCTACGGCCAAGGATCCCGTTACTGGTGAGTCTAACAATATGTGTGATACATTTTTATGATTGTAATGGTAACATACAGATACATTGTACTGTATTATATTAATTTCATATACATAGAAATATCCCCAGAAAGGAGGGGGAATTTTGAATGCTAAATTGTAGAAATGAAAAATTAATTAAATTTGATTGTATTTTTTCTCTTCTATGTCTGTGGTACAATGTCACAAAAATTTGCATTTTAATTTATATTATATATATATATTATAAATATTTAAGTACGATAATACAACATTTAATATATGATTGTAATTGTTCTTGTGTTTAATTGTAGCCGAGCGTGCACAAATAGGCACGGTCTCATCAGGAAATATGGTATCAACTTGTGCCGTCAATGTTTCCGTGAATACGCTAACGACATTGGTTTCAAGAAGGTGAGTTTCTATAGATTTGTCCATTCTACTTTTTTTCATTATAAATTGTTTTGTGTTTGTTTAGATGGACTAAATGTTGTTTTCTATGATCTTGACTGCATCGACCACAAATACACGCCACCAATTATGGTCAATAATATTTGTCTATACTGTTTAAGTAAATAAATGAACTTAAGTTGAAAATACAAAAACATGTTTTTTCATTTATTATTTATCTCCAATATTTGTACACATTCTATATAGACATATCTATAAGGGCTTGAAGTCTAATTTATATATAATTTTTGATAATCGTACATAAAAACTAAAAACAGTGGAGGGGGCCTAAAAGCGGTTTAGATAGATTCAAGCCCGCCTAGTTATGTCCATGAATGTACATAATATGTATAATATTTCATTAACCTATTTTATGTGTTCAGATTGTTTGGTCCTGGATTTTACTATTTAGTAATTAAATAGTCCATTACAATTCAGTAACTAATTTTGATTCTATATTTCTATGGTCGGTAGTTTGTAATCTATACTACAATTGCACAATTGAAGTAATATTTAGTATTTAATACAGAGATTATAAGTGTAAATTATAATATAAAGACTGTATTAAAAATATATACCTTTACTACAGGAAAAATGGTATACTAATCTAATAAAGTAATAATCATGAACCTACTTAATAGTTATGGTTGTATTTTACTTTTTTCTAATCAATGGTTATGGTTAATGGTAACCTCAAATATTTATTCCTATTTTAGGTTATGTGACCAATAGATTAACATTTTACACTGCTATCACGATGTAGAATTTTTGTACAGTATTTTTAAATTGATAAAAAATTAGAAACTATAATAGTCTGTAGTATTTTAAATTACGTTCAGTCATTATTCTTCTCGTATATTATTAAATCTTTTTAAAACGTACAAAAAAAATAAATTTTTAATATACCGCGGAAATAAATAATAATTTTACATTTTCGCTTTGGATCGCTTCCCAATTCCCAATAGTCTATTTTAGAGGAGTTGGAGTGCATCGAATCAATTACAATGGAAATGAGTAGAAATGAAGTAATATCGTTAGTACTTCGTATGACTTTACTTTCAACTTGTGCTTATTTTGGTACCAAATGGTTGATTAGTCAGATTGATCCAACAAATCAACAAAAAAAACGATCCAAGGAGACCGTAAGTTAAAATTGTAATTACTAATTAAGTTGATGAAATATGTGGTTATTTAATGTGTTCTAGGCACTTCATAAACTGAGAAGTCTTGGTTTGGAGAAAATTAAAAATGTAAGTTTTGTTATAATATTAGTCATAATCTGGTACTAAGTATTTTAGTATTTCAATTTTTTTGTATATAACAATGGGGAATGATTTCATTATAGTTAACTGATCATGAATTAATGATTGCCAGTCATTTAGTTAATCCTTATGATATTACTGTTTCATGGAATAACATTGCTGGACTGAGTCAAGTAATTGATGAAATCAAGGAAACAGTTATATTTCCAGTTCAAAGAAAAGAATTACTCAGGAACTCGGCGTTAACAAAACCACCTAAAGGTTGATTTTAATTTAATATTTAATACTTTAATTATTAATTTTAATTATATTTTTAGGAGTGTTGCTTCATGGGCCTCCTGGATGTGGTAAGACAATGATTGCCAAAGCTACTGCCCGTGAAGCCGGTATGAATTTCTTATACCTGGATGTATCATTACTGACTGATAAATGGTATGGTGAAAGCCAAAAATTAGCTGGAGCTGTATTCAGTTTAGCTCAAAAGCTTCAACCTTGTATAATCTTTATTGATGAAATTGGTTAGAATATATTTAATTTATTATTATAAATTATCATATTTGTACATGATAACATCTTTTAATTTGAAGGTCTTTAGTACTTTACTATTTATTATTACGATTTATATCTTAATTTAAAACAATGACATATTTTACATGTCAATAATTTTCTCTAATTAATAATAATGGTTATTAATTTTGCATTATATCCTTAGATTCTGGGTGAAGCGAAGAATGTATTAATTTTACAAAGATGTTTTTTTTTTTTATGTATATATGAAGACATTTTTACGGGTAGAAATAATGGTCTGATTACCACAAGTAGGGTATACTTTCGGTAGTAAATCCTGTCTAGTTGGTACTTTATTTAGCTAATTTTTCGAAATTCTCAAAAGATTTTCCTTGGGAGAAGAAAAACTACTAAAAAATAGCAGTAAAGCGTCTCTGAAATTTAAAATTTTTTAATTTCATAATAACAAATTGAGTTTTAATCATAATGTCTTGAAATTTTTTTTGAGTATTTACTTAGATGAACTTAATTACAAAAAAAAATTTAGAAACGAATGGTTGATTTTCTGACTAAGTATAGAGTTTTGGCTTTTTTTCTAAAAATGTTTAATATTTCCTGCAATTTTTAGTTTATTGGTTTGAAAATGTTATTGATGTTTAGACATATACAACTTAATGTTTTTACAAAATATTTTGATAATCGTAACTGACAATTTTTTTTCATAAACTTTTAAAGTAAAAGTTCTTGAAAATTGGCAAAATTACGGTTTCATTATTTTATTTCTTGATAACTATTTAAGTTTAGATCGTAGGAAATTGAAATTTATTTTAATTATTTACATTCGTAATTTACACACTTGGTAAAATTTTGGAATAGATTATCAGTATAGCATATTGTAATTTATTGAGTTTCGCTCAGAATCGTATTTTCTAATGCAATGTTGCATTCAAATCTTAAGTATAATAAACCTCTAATTTTTCCGAAGAACGACCACAATCGACATTCCCACTGTTTTTCAATTTATTTCTATATTAAATAACAAAGTGTATATATTTTTATTCTTCATTATTATTTATTACCCTATGGAAATTAAGGTTTATGTTTAAATAAATGTTATCTCAATTTAGTTTTATTGAGGTGTTAATACAAAAACAAATTTTAAGTTTAGCAATAAGTTAACCAATAGATGCAGTTATTAATTATTCATAATAATATTGTTAATGATAATAATTTGTATTAACTAAGACATTACATGACCTAATACTTTATACTAATAACTAGTTCAGATTCAGATAAATAAGATTTATCCTGGTAGTTTAATCGAATAATTATTTATTTAATTATTTTTGTTATTATACAGAATTGTATGTACTAAAAAGGTAGAAGTTCCCGTTTTGTTTTAAAATGTTGAAACTGAAACATCCCACAATGAATGGGTATTTAAACATTTTACATTTCCAAATAGTTTTAGATTATATTTGTTCATAATTTATATTTTACTCTATTTACCATATTAAAACAAATACTATGTTAATCATCCTGCACATAATGCAGACAGTTTTTTTTAGTTGGAATAATAAAATTAATAAATAATCATTACTGTTCTATATTTTCATACATTTAATTATTAATATATTTCTCTAATCATTTTTATATTTCAGACTCCTTTTTAAGATCTAGAACGCAAAATGATCATGAGGCAACGGCTATGATGAAAGCTCAGTTCATGATGCTATGGGATGGTTTATCAACTGATCCAGAAAATACTGTTATTGTAATGGGTGCCACAAATAGACCTAGAGACTTGGATCCTGCTATACTTAGACGTATGCCAGCCACCTTTAAAATATCATTACCAGTAAATATAAATTTATATATTTTATTTCAATTTGTTAATAGCATTTAAAATAATACAATTTTAAATAAATGAAGTATTTTTTATCAAATACAATTAAGTTTCCCTATAAAAATATGACAAGAAATATCTTACAAAATACCTCATGATAAGATTGATAAGAATTATATTTTGATACATTTTTTTTAATATAGTAAATTAAACAATAATAATTAATCAAATATATTTTTAATAAATTCTATTTTAATTAACACCATAATATCTTATACTCATAAACATTATATCAAGTAAGTTATGATTATATTGTATACTCACATAAGTCTTAAGTAACATACGGATTTACTTATATAAATTTTAATAATAATATTTAAAATATTTTATTACTTTCCAGGATGAACAACAAAGAAAAGAAATACTATCATTAGTTTTAAATACGGAACAATGTGCCAATGATGTTGATTTACATAAGATAGCTATTACTACAAGTGGTTTTTCTGGATCTGACCTCCAAGAACTGTGCCGCATTGCATCATTGTTCCGTATTAAAGATTTAATCAAAGAAGAGCAACTTATAAAAAGGTATTTACAATTTTATAAAAAAAAAATATGCGTATGATAGTTATATAGTGTTCATAATGTGATCGTATTATAGTGCTTCAAGTTCCAATTCAACTGACACTTCCAATTTGAATTCATTGAGACCTATTAGTATGGATGATCTGACTGCGTCTATTATCAAGATGAAAGCTTCCAAACAATTTAGTACCCCAATTGAATTTTAATGAGCTGACATGATACAATTAATTATTTGTAGTGTGATTGAATAATCAATCTTAATAACTTGTCATTTGTTTTGTTGTAACAGCATCAGTATAATCACTATTATAATAATTACTGAAGTTGTTTTCTTTTAGTCCTAGTTTAGTGTAAATTTAAACAATACATGTTTTATTTTTCCTTGGGATAATAGACTTTGTTATTGGTTTCTTAAATATATTTCTTTATCTTGTAGAATATTTGTGTTCCAAATGTATTAAGTATAAAATATTTTGTTGATTAATAATATGTTAAAATATTATAATAATACATTTATTATAGTTTATGCTATTGATTATAGAATATATTGGGAAAATATCTACATTTGAGTGTAAATAATTATTGTATTATTTTAGTTCATATTTCATTAAGTATGTTTTTTATAATTTATATATATATATCTACTCATGTAATTGTTATGAATAGTTAACTTAATTGTACAGCATAGTTTTAACATGAAAAAATATTAATAGATGCATAGAATAGAAATATACTGTAATAACGCTTTTTAATTTTGTTGATCCTAATTTGTAAATATGACTTTTCAAGCTTAGTTGTTGATTAAATGTCTCTAAAATATGTTATTAATGTTATTATTAAATTGTAATTGATTTTTGTCATAACATTTTAATCTTATTCATAAGTATGTGTTCAAGATGTCTTTATCTATTAAATTTTTAATATATGTAGTAGTTCATGATCTAAAGAAAAGTATAGCGATATATACTATTATTTATTGGGTTGTAATAATCAAGTTCTAGATTATGATATCTATGTAGAATTACTTAACACGTTGTTTTAATTGTTACTATAATTAATTTGGATGGAGAAAAATAATAAAAATTTTGTAATGCAATTCAGTTTATGTTTTAAAAAAAATTAACACAATTACATTATGTTAAATTTACAATATGATAGCATTGGTTATAGAATAGACAAAATGGCGGTTATAATAAAAATCCAACAGCTAGAACAATTAGGACTTCAATAATAAGTAATTATATTTTTTCTTTATATACATCCAAAGGTACAAATTGTGAGGACACTCAAGTAGATGATAATCCAATAATATTTGACCCAATAGGACTACAATATAATATTAATTTCAATTCTTCTGACTCTGATACTGAATATATTTCTAATTTATCTCCCCGTTTATCTGTTTCTTCTATGTCAACTGATGAGAATTCTTTTAATATTGAAAATTTAAATAATGATGTTACTTTAAAGGACTGTTCTGTTACATACTTTGCAGGATATTTAGGATATAAATGCATAAAAAAATTTAATTGCACACATTGACAATGTGAACTTTTTATAAATAAAAATTTAAATGATAAAAAACAATTACTTTTAATTAATAAAAATTATACATCAATTGATAATGGAAATGGACTTAAAACGCCATCAAATTCTTTTAATAATTTTATCAATAAAATGTTAAATATTTTTGAAAACAATTATAAAAATTATATGTATAAAAAAAAATTAAATTTCAATTACTGATCATATAAAAAAATAATAATACTATTATAAAATGGCTAAATGAATCGATGGGAACCTGTTTAGAACATATAATGTATATAATTGAACTACTTTTAATATGTAAAATATTTAATAAAACAAAAATGTTTTCAATCTACAAGCTACACATATCAATTTACAGAACTTTCACTATCAACAGAAACTAATCTTAAAACTTTTTTATTTTTTAATTTAAATTTATAAACTATTACTAAAAGTTAAGATTTTATAACAATATTATATTATTTGAATGAGAGAAAATATTTATATTTATGATTAAAAATAATTTTAAAAAAATTAAAATTAAATATTTTATGTTGTGTGTCATGTTTTTTGTTTTTTTTTTTGAAACATTTAGATGGTCTGTAAATTTGCATAATAAACGTTATACTGGTATTTTATTAATTTTTAAAAACGATTATGAATTTGTTATTTTATTGTCTTTATTTGTACTAGATGATTTTTGAAAATATTTATATTATGAACTAAAAAAAATAATATTTTATTGATTTTTAAACAGCTATAAAAAAATTGTATTATTGTTGATATTAAAATTTATCTAGTAAAAACACAGTTGAACTTCTTTACTTTAAATTTGTTTAGAAGTATTATTCGTCTAACCGTCCTCAGAAAACCATAATTATAATACCATATTCATTACCATTATTATTTGGGTTCTTATTGGTTAATACGGTATACGGGTGTATAGTAAACACATAATTATCGGACTAATACAAGTTGTTCATTTTGTAAAAAAAACTGAAAAAAAAAGTCATTGATTAACCTTAAAAAAAACTTTGAATGGCCGTAAAGTGGTGAAATATTGACAAAAATGGACGTTTGAGGTGTTTTAAATGTAGGAAATTTAATTTTTTTAACTTTTAATATGGAATCTTCAATAACTTTAAATTATACTACGTAAACTGATACCAAATGCATAAATTACATACGAAATAACATAGAATAATTTTTAATTTTAAATTAGATTTTGGATTAACCCGAATTTTTTAATCGAGTCTAGGGTTAACTCTGGTTTTTAAAATAACTAACATTTGAGTTAATAAATGTTTCAGATGTTTGAATTTTAACGGTTAATAGTAGCGTTAGGGGTTCGGGTTAATTCAGATGTAAGTCCTTCAAATTAAAAAAAAAAAAAATTTTAATGTTAAGAACAATGTTAAAGTCACATATTAAGGTCAAACGGATTAAAGTCACGTTTTAACAGTTGAATGCAAAATTTTTGACGATTTTAATTTTTTTTCAAAAATCATAGTAAAAGAGTGAATTTTAAAGGATAAATTGTAAATTTGAATAAAAAAATGTTTTTCTCTTTGATGAGAACATTGTTTAAGTCATATGTGTAAGGGTAAAGTCACGTGTATAACGATCATTAAATGCAAAATTTTTAAATTCTTTTTCATAAATCATAGTCAAAGAGCGAATTTTAAAGGTTAAATATTGAAAGAGTGAATAGTTATATTGAATGAAAAATAAATTTTATTTTTTTTGTTGAGATCAATGTTTAACTCACGTGTTGAAAAATTTAGTTACGTGTGTAATGGTCATTCATTGAATGAAAATGTTTAAACTTTATTAATTGTTTTCTAAAATTATAGTAAAATAGCAAATTTTAAAGTTTGAATATTTAAATTCAAATTTTTTTTTTCTTTTCGATAAGAGCAATATTTAAGTCACATGTTTAAGATTAAAGTCACGTGTATAACGATCATTCATTGAATTCAAAATTTTTGAACTTTATTAAATTTTTTTCAAAGATTATAGTAAAAGAGCGAATTTTTAAGGTATAATAGTTAAATTTGAAAAAAAAAATTATTTTTGTTGAGATCAATGTTAATGTCACATGTTTAAGGTTAAAGGCCGTTATAAACCGTGTATAACGGTTATAAATTGAATGAAAAATGTTTGAATTTTTTTAAAAAATCATAGTAAAAAAGTAAATTTTAAAGGTTGAATATTTAAATTAGAATAAAAAAAAATTTTGCTAATCATGACTTTAAACTTAAATATGTGATTTAAACATTGTTCTCATCAAAAAAAAAAAAAATTTTATTCAAATTTAACTATTCAACCTTTAAAATTCGCTTTTATAAACTTGTTATAAGGAAATGACTTTTAAACTATGGGTGGTGTCCTGATTTTATCTTGGCTTCATAAAATTTTGATGCTGAACACACCACTGCTATGCATTATAAAATAAATAGATATATAGATATATTTATAGATAAATATATACATAGATGATAAGCGAAAATAAAATTTGTGAAAAAAGCTTGATAAATTTAAATGATTATTATTATAATGAAATTTGTTATTTTTAAATTCAGTTCACATTGCTCGTAACAAAATTCAATATTGCGAAGGAAAAATATGTTTTCAGTGTTCTTTTAAATTTGTACAAATTAAACAAGGAAAAATATTTACAGTAATATCCCACACTCAGTGTCGGCCTGGGACCTAAAGGACCATGGAGGAAAATTGTTCAAAGAGCTCCCTTAAATTGTCTCTTTTAAAATCACATTTTTAAAATATTATTTAATTAATATACTATAATAGAATATTTAATAAAATAAAATAAAAAGTAGGAAGGTCGATTTTGGACGTTCCCCCGTCGTTCCTTCGGTCCTCGAAGAAATTAGTGATTTATTATAATAAAGATTTGAATGCAATGATATTACATTAGAAAATACGATTCTGACCGAAACTTAATATAATACAATAAATTATACTGGTAATACGTTACAAATTGTATGTGTGTAATCTACCTATGAGAATACTCTAAAAAAGTTCCTAGATTCAAAATTGCATTAGTTACCATGAAAATCTAAAATCAATTTATTCAAAATTACGATTTCCTTGAACTTTTTAATTTGTTGTTATTTTTTGGTTGTTTTTCTTGTCCTGAGGAAATACTTTTGCGGAATTCGAAAAATGTACGAAATAAAGTACCAATTAGATGAAATTTGCAACCAAATACCGTATAGGGTATACGTGGTAATCGTACCATTATTTCTACCCAAAAATGTGTCTTCAGACAAAAAAAGAAAAAAATAATATTCAATTTTACTAGAAATACACAAATTTTAGAAAGTTATAAAAAAATTGTGACTTACAATTCTAGAGATATTTTGGAAATAGAATAAGTATTCTATGAGTAGGCCTTAGTGAGTTTTTTGAACCGTTAACCCTAAAATTGCTGGTAATATATTTGGAAAAAATTTCAATGCTCTATACTTAGACACTTAGTCAGAAGTCAACCAATTCCTTCCAAAATTTTATCACGCGTATAAACTACTTATGTGAATACAAAACAAATTCCCTACAATCAAAATTCAATTAATTATCACGAAATAAAAAATTTTAAATACGTTACGTACGGAAACCGTAATATTACCGCGATTTTCTACTATTTTTTGGTAGTTTTTCTTTTCCCAAAAAAAACTTTTTAGAAGAAATTCTAAAATAAACTAAATAAAGTACCAACTAAATGCAATTTCGTACGTAAATTATACTCTATTCGTGGTAGCCGGACCATTATTTCTATCCGAAATGTATACGACATGTATCCAAGGGTATATCCGCAGAAATTTTTTAAGATAGCGCAAAATATAACAATTTTTCAATTTTTAGTTTCACCATCCGAAAAGTGCTAAATTTTGGTCTGTGAAACGTTTTCTTTCATATAAGTACCTATAGGTAATTAAGTAACATAAAAATTATTTTAAAATGTTTATTTTATATTACATAGTGATTATAATAATCGACCCAAAATATCCAAGGGGTGGGGGGGGGGCATTTCCTCCCCCCCTTGCGGACGCCAAAGCATGTATCACGAAGATTCGAAATTTTACATTGGTATAATATTTTATATTTGTAAATTTGTGATATTACATAAATTATTACCATGAAAAAAATTAATTAATTTTATCACGATTATTACATTAATTAGTGTTTACATAATCTGCGGTACATAAGTACAAACAGTGAAAATGTAAATATAAAAATGTATTTATTATTATTACATTATTAGCTAGGTACTTATACAACATATAGGTACTACATAGATTTTGGACACCCTTTCCACACGGTAAATTGTTGAAAACCCGTCATCGAGCATAAAATGATAAATCCATCACATATAAATAATACAATATAATAATTATTAATTCGATAGAGACAGAAAAAAAAAAAAATCAACAGCTATGATATTACTGTATAGGTCACCAACGGTTTAAGATATATTATATAAAAGATTAGACTATTACCAAACCTAACCTAAACTACATGTAGACGGTGTATACAGTACGAGGCCAGATACGGAAACACGATGTTGGTAACGCGGTCGCAAAAGCAAAAGCGGTTACCGTTCGCGGTACCGGATAACGAGGACACGGGCAACGGCGATCGCAAGTCGACGTCCGCTTCGTTGTCGACCACGTACACGCGATCGCGATTATGGTCACCCTCGTCATTATCTACTCTGGTTTCGTTTAACCTCTGAAACGCCGGCGGACGATGCTGTGGCCGCGGATCTTTAGACCTTGGTCCGGCCGCCACCGCGACTCGTTTCGTCGACGCGTAGTGTTCGTTGCTGACAGTGCTATGGGTTACCGCGACCGTCGACGTTTTCGGCTCCATCACTATATTGACCAGCTGCGGCCGCGGTCCTTCCAGCGTTCCATCATCCTGAAGTGGCCCCAACAATTTGATTTTTACGGTTTTCTCGTTGAATCCCGCCGCATTTACCTGCGTGTGTTGTAAAAAATAGATTTCGCGATTAGCATATAGGTATAAATAAGGTGGTATTTTTAATACCTTTAAAAAATGCATAGCAATTCTTTAAATGGCTTAAAAACTTACGAGAATGAATTTATAATGTATTATTGTTATTATTATTTTGTTTTTAAACTAATAGTTTCGATATTATAGGCACGTTTTCCTTTACTAAAAATGTGTTTTTTATGTTTTGCAAATTTTTCTTTTTATTTTTATTTCGTTGTTGGTACTCGTATAATCTAAGAATTTCCGACACCCTCATGCAAGTATTAATATTATTCGTCAAGAACGAGATTCATAATAATTAATAGGTATTCCTATAGGTACTATTTATTAATATCATGAAGATTAGGACTAAAGAGTCCGCGTTATTATTTGCGGTTAGATAAAAAGTGGCCCCCTTATGGTCGTACGAAATGAGTAGTATACGGAATGTACTATTGGTGGCTTAATTTATTAATAATTAAAAAATATCATTATTATTACCATATTATTTTTATTGATAATATTATGTACCTAATAACCTACTTATTTGTATTTATAAATTGTAAAATTTATGTAGGTATTAGAGTAAAAATAATTAAAAAACCTACATCATAGGCGCAACTAGACCTATTTTTTGGTTTGATTAATTTGTTCAATAAATATTTAATTTTAATATCGATCATGACATAACTTATACTTAATAATTTATAAATAATCCCATAGAGATATTCATTATTATTATGTATAAGTGGTACTTGTATGTACATACACAACAATGACTTTACGGGGAAAGAGGGTTCGACATATTTAAATTTTAAACCCTCTATGACAAAACAAAAAATTGCTATAATTAATAGCCACCTATTTTAGATTTTATATTTTAATGTATACAGATACAGAACATGTTTAGTTTGCTGTATTTAAAAATAAGAAACACAATGAAAAATGTTTTGTAATTTTTTTTTTTATATTATACAACGGGGAGGGGATCAGCTTCATAAAAGTTACAAAAAAAAAAAAAAAACTGAACCCCCTTTATAAATTGCTAAATACGCCTCTGCTATACAAAATATAAAATCATTGTCTCTATAAAAATTATATAAACCTAACCTATCGATTTAACTTATCAGTATAATATGTCTGTGGATGCTACGTAGTTTTTTTTTTTATTATTATTAATACATACACGCAATTTATATACACCAGGAAGTAGTATTTTCCAGTATTCTCCATTCATTGTTGTGTTGAATGTGTTTTGTCGTCCCACGATATTGAGAATAGCATTTGGAATAGGTTTACCTGTTGATTGACTCATAACAATACCTTTAATACCCATGTGTGTTTGTTGCATCCAAGTTAAAAGTGACTGAAATAATAAGGAACTTTATATTTACAAATATTAATTAATAATTATCATTTTAGAACATATTGATATAAATATTATAAGATTTCAGCGTATCCCATCTATAATTTAAATTATACACGTAAATGTATAATGTATTAGTGATAACTTAAAATAGTGTATAAGAAAAAATTTATATATCATAAAAAAAACCGAAGATTGTAATACATTATCTAAATTAAATTATATTAGATATTTAAATCTATAAAAAAACATTTTTTAAGTATTTAATAATTATTATTATAACAACAAAAATCAAAACTAATGCAATAGATGATATCAATCTGTCATCTGTGGCAAGAAAGATATTATAATTAGTTATTATATCAACATTGCTACTATACCTTTAAGTTATCGTTCCAGTATGATTCTAAAAATGATGCTGGAGGATATTTACAACAAGACATCTCCAAAGTAATCTCCATGCATCCGTGCCAAAAATAATTGTAATCTTGCATACTTCCTACGAAAATGCATTTATAAAGTATTGTAGGTGAAGGTATATATTAGTATTAAGTATAATATATATATATATATATATAGAAATATTATTATCTATGTAAATATGAAAATATCCAATATTGTGTTTTACTGTAAAATATAATAATCTTATAAATGTATACCTATTATTTGATACCAAGCAGCTCCATTTGTAATTCCATCTTTGAATTTTAAATTATCATGACAACTATGACCCATATGCATGGTTGGATGTAATTTGGCGTACTGTTTCGCCAAAAATCGAAATACATCATCATCTGGCGTTAAACTTTCATTAATCTCCATATCCAAACTAGAAACTGTCCAAGAAAAAAACAGAAAAATAAATTAATATATAATAATAGTGAGTATGTAAATACATTATTACACAAATATATTATAGATTATAACGTTATTCAGTAGTTATTAGTTATTAATCAATAATATATGTATATAATACGGTATATCTTTTACTTCTTCGCCTTACTTTCCAATTATAAGAAGTCAGCCACCCTGGTATTACACCTCCTTAAACTTAAATCACCTACATCTCGTCCAATCACACCTGTCACCTTCATATCACTCTCAATTCCATATATCCACCCCTTCATTGGTCTTTCTCTCCCCCTCTTGCCGTCTACATTCATTTTCATAATAACTCTCACTGCCTCTGAATCATCTTTCCTCATAACATGCCTAAACCATCTCAGCCTATTCTCTCTCATTTTCTCCATAATTTATGCAACTTCTCCGTATATATTAATTTCTTATCCAATCCGCTCTAGTATCTAGTTACTCCACATATCCATCTAAACATTCTCATCTCTGTTATACTCATCCTCTATTCCATTTTTTGGTTATTGCCCAACACTATGAACCATATAACATTGCTGGTCTCACTATTACCTTCAATTAGGTGTCTATTTTTCAATTTTATCAGCATCCTCTTATCATACAAAATACCCCAGAGTGTAGCGTCGGTCTTCATCTATCCTCACTTTATCCTATTTTCATGTCTTCTTCAGAAATACCATTCTTTTGCATTGCCAATTCTAAGTACTTGAATCTATTACCACCAATCACAGTATCCTCGTTGATATTTCTTAAACTATTTCATCCATCTATCTCCAAAATTCCTTTTTAAAACTCTCCTCACGTCCTACTTTTGGAGCATACACATTTACTACATTCTACATTTTATCCTTTAGAATCGTTTTTTTCATTATAATCTATCACTTTTTTTCACTACACTTACAACGTTCTTTTTATCAACTATCACGTCTACTCCATTCCTTGTATTTGTCTTAACCGAATACTTATATTATTTTATTCCCTTCTCCGATTTATTTAGCTTTCTCCCCTTTCCATTTTATTTCCTGAAACAACAAATATTGACTTTCCTTCTTTTTAATACATCAACTAACTCTTTACTTTTACCTAATAAAGTACCTACTTTCCATGTACCTACTCAAACTTTGCATCTCTAACTCACGACCTGCAAGTTGACTTGGTTTCAAACCCGGGGAATATGTGCTATTTCTACATTGTTGACATTACGAGTGTTGAACGAGCCAATGCCTATAACTGGTGCAACGTCTACCGCACTCGCTATCCAGTTGGTCTTGGTACTCATCACACCGTTTCTCTGATTATCTTTCTCGCCTACTATGCGGTTAACCTCTCAGTTCTCACCTGTTGTCCACGCGTACATCCAAGATAGGACAAGCCGCTTATGTTCAGTTTCGGACCTCTCGTACTATTTTGATGTATATAATATGGTATATAAATATAGATATTATAGTTTATATTTATTTTGTTACTTTATTATCATTTATCGTCTCTTGAAAAATGTTATTATAGTTTATTTCTTTATTAGACACCTATATTATCTAATGACGATAAACCATTGAATCAAAATATAACATTGCAATTTGTCTTGTTAATTTATTAGGCAGAAAATAGAAATATATTATTATTTTTTAAAATTATATTCAAATACCTAAATAAGCATTTCAAATATGATATTTTGATCAAATTTACGTATGTTATTCAAAAAGTTAATTCATCAGTCTTTTTTAATAATCTTAGTCTAAAAAGTGAGATATTATATTTGTGTGTGCATATTATGTGCATTTATACTTAGAGTGAAATGTATTTAAATATTTTTACCATTGTCATAAGCTTTCAAGAGGTCCATTATGTCGATGGTTTGTAGCGTTGAATTTAATTTCTGCAATTTGTCTGTTACTGTTATAAGATACAAACTTATAGTGGCTTTAAGAATTAATTATATTAATTTTTAATTTTTAATAAATATTTTATTGTAACTATAATAAATACTTTTAAGTACGTACCTATCTATTATTAACATTACCTTAATTAGTTTAATTACATTATTACAATTCCCTGTATTATAATAATTATAACCTATACCTACAGAGTATAGAGTAACCGAAATACATTATTTTACAAGCGAACCCTGGATATAACGTTGAAAACGTAAACTATTTTCAAAATTTTTGTAATACGTAATTTTGATAAAAAAAAATTATATTGTATCAGCTGGTAACTAGTTATATTAATATAAAAAACGTAGGAGTATAACTATATTTTTTTAAATATCGTGAAATTTAATAATTTTAGTATATTAAAACCACATAAATATAATTTACACATAATTTAGAAAAAAACAGAACATTGATTTAAAAATTATAGTTTTATTAAGAGAATATTAAGGATTATTATAATTTATAATATACGTATAAAAAAAAAAGTATTTACAATAACGTAGTACCTATATTATTATAGATACTTAATATACTATTACATTATAATTATATATTGACTGCATATAATACCTAATATATATAGCTTATAATAGATCGCAATACTTACGAGAATCTGCAGCTGAACCGTCGTAAGGGTAATTGGCCACTAAAGCTCCACCGTGTAAACTTAAAGACATAACGAATGGCACGGATTTCATCCATTCTATGATTGCTTTTGTCTCTGGTTGCATTGGTCTTGAATGTGAATTAAATGTGTCTGGAAAATTTCTATTTAAATCGTAAGTCTTGGCGTTCCCCCTGATGAAAAATTAAACAAATATAATGTTATTGATATTTTAAATTAAAAATGCACACAATAAACAGTAGATAGTAATGATAATTTATTTCTATTATATATACCTAGATCCTCCTGGAGGTTTTCCGTCGTTTGGACAAGGCTCGGGTGTTGACAATTCGAACCCATCAGGATTCATGCTTGGCAACAAGTGAATAACAGTAGTTTTCAATAATTTTTGTATTTCTTTATTTTCCAAACTGCTATCCAATAGATACTGATTATTCCGAACAATATTGAAAGTATACTTATTACATCGACGAATATATAATGTAATATAGACAATATAAACAAATATAGAATGATCCATTTAACATATAGAACATCATATGGTCACTCAATAATATTCCGAAAAGGCGAAAAGTAATAAAAAATTGTAAATTTAGTCTTTTTAAACATTATAAAATTTACCTTGTTCTACCATATAGTTGGGTTAGTTTTATAATTTTTAAAATAAAATACGAAATAATTAAGTAGTTATAGTTATTTATAAAATCACTTAAATATAAAAAGTTGAAAAAGTAAATACTTTCCAAAAAAATTAATATTCTACGTTGAATACATTATGGATCACTTTGTATGTAATTTATTTGATTATTTTATATGAATTTTATTATTAACTCGAAATTATTATGCAATCATTAAAACTTTGTGTCTTTTTCAGAATCAAAACTACATAGTTTAAAAATGAGTTTGTAGTTCAAATGTTCAATTTTTAAAACATACAATATAATAATATATTATAATATACCTTTAGGTAAACGATTGAATTATTGTATTCGTGTATACCTACGCGAACGAGAATAGGTATATTAAGAAATTTTTGTTATAAAACAATGTGTTTTGAATTTTATAAAAATAAAATACATATTATAGAGTTATCAGTATGACTTACCTGTATAAGATGTAAAATTATTTCTTTTCCTACCGGCTCATTTCCATGAATATTTCCGACGATTTTGATATTTGGTACACCCAGCAGTTCGGTTGCTGTTGTCAATTTAACGACCCATAGTTCACGTTCTTTTTGGAACACGTTTGTTTAGTCAATTTTTGTGTAACATTTTAAAATAAAAAAATATCAGTGCGTTATTTATTTTAGACATACCTAATACTGATCTGCCAATTGAGTATAACGAAGAAATATTGGAAAATTCATTGGTTATTTTCATCAAATAATCAGTCGTCTCTACGTAGTTGTGGTATTTATGAAATCCTATTCTATACGAATCTAATGACATGGCGAACATGATCACAAGAATAACCGTTGCAATTAAAGTTTTATTGTTGTTGTTCATATTTTGTTCTTATATAACGCGTCGAACGATAGGTACAACAGTTATAAGTACATTTTCATTGCAAATACGATTGAACATAATATCATTATTTTGCGCCTAAATTAATAAATAAATACATATTTCGTATTATTTTTAAAGTACCTATATATTATTTAACAATAAATAATTTTAGAAAACAAATTACACAACATTACGGGACGTACATTACCTGTAGATGTATAAATTTACATGATACTGTGCAGGAATTCATTGAATGCTGTAAAATAAATATAACATTCTTGTAATATTTATTAATAATAATAATAACGAGGGGTATTTTTTTATAAGCAAAACAACGATTTATTATTTTGTTTCAAACGAGTTGACGCTACGTCAGTTATAAAATATAAAAATATAATATGCAATAGACTTACGTAAAATCGTCAAATATTTTATGATGGGAATGAATAGAGACACAAAATACACTGCGTTTAAATACATTCCATAACGAACTTTGAGACGTTATTTTACAGTGACAATTATTTATATTGTTATAAATTTATAACTGTATAGTCCCACGTGAATTTTATTGGAAAAAAATATTGAATTCAGATGCATAATAAAAATCTGTGAGAGCAAATGATTTAACTTGACAACTGTAGTTGTGCCCACACACGACTAAATAATAATAATAATATAATGAATACTGCATATACTATTGCGCCGTTGAAAACAACAAGATAATAATAATAAAACGACATTTATTCACAATTATCGTTCTGAAACGAGAGAAAGAATTGGTTATCATATTTTATAATAATATATATATCACGATAATCACACATTTGGACATTTCCGCGATTGATCATCCGCATATCAACTGCCCCCCATAAAGAGTTTTATGTTTTGTTAAAACAAATTTTTCAATTAAACATTTTAGACGAATTGATATTTGATATATCAAAATTATGAAAACGTTGTCATCATCCGTTAGACTCGTGTAGTAGAAGTATTTATGCATATTAAGTATATGTAGTTAGAAATTACTTATATATTATTATTATTAAATGTATTTATTTTATTTTAAGCTAATCTTAACCATTGAACACATAAATCTAGAATATACGGAAAATTAAATCATGCGAAATAGCTCCAGTTTTTAATGATTCGTCCATAAAAAACAATTTTAAAGAAGTGCTAAACAAAAAAAAAAAACAAAAAAACAATATGATAATTCAGAATTTTCGAATTAAAATAAATATTGTTTTTATATTTTTGTAAATAAAAAAAGTAATTTCGTAATAGGTATCCTATAAGTTCTAATTAAAGTTGTATATAAATGATACAATGATATAGAAATATAGGCTATAATAACCATAGTAAATTAAAAGCCTGATTTGTTAATAAAAAATATAATCTAAAATAGTTCGTAATATCTACCAATAATCCTATAACCAATAACCTTATTACGAAAACGTGGCTTGGATTAAGACGACGCATTAATTCATAGAGATAATACACTAACAGGTATATTATATTAATCGAATAGATAACTTTTATAAAAAGTAAAATTTATATTTGTATTACTAAGGGTCAGTCTATTACTTCTTCCACATTTATTTAAATAAAAAAGTTTTTTTGATAGCATTTATTATATACACTGTTATATTCAAAGCTGGACAAGTTAGTCATTTTTTCAACTAGTTAAAGTTAAGTTACATTAATATAATAATTAATTAAATTAGAATAAAAGTTAGTTTCTGAAATCTTCCAAATTGCTAATTTAGTTAGTTAGAAGTTAATTTGGTAAAAATAGTAACTTAAGTTAGAGTAGAAGTTAGAAGTTAGTTTTTTTTTTTTGTTAAAAATTTAAATTGAAAAACCTGTTTGAACAAATATAAAGTATTACATGAATTAATTATTAGGTACCCAATTTAAATTATTGATGAAAGATTGAACAATTTAATTGAACAACTGATAAATTGATCAAATGTTTGAAGTAGGTAAGTAATAATCTTAATTTCTTCGAAAAGAAATGGAATATCAGTCATTAGAACATAAAATATATAACAAAATAAGAAATATACAAACAATATGATAATATATTAGACTATATTAACATAATATAAATTATAGGTAAATATTATTATGCATAATATATATTTAATATAGCTTATATTACTATTTACCTATACATTTATAGTTTTTTTTATAATAAAAGTAATAGTATTATTTCATTCGAAATATTTATTGAAATTTAATAAAAATGTCATTTCAAAATTTTGAACAGACATAGATTCATGTCCACCACAAAATTGAAAATATTATTTAGTAACTATTAATAAATCATTATGATTAATGGTCGGCACTCGACAATTTTACAGAACACTTGAATTTCTGCAATGAAAAATAACTAGTTATTTTTTGTTTTTAACGAGTTAGATTAGATTATTTTACACATTTAATTCAACGCGTTAAGTTAGAAAGTTATTATGAATTGAAATTAACTAGTTAAGTTCGAAAGTTACTTATAAAGTAACTTCTAACTTAACTTTTAACTTTCTAACTAGTTAGTGCCCAGCTTTGGTTATATTGTATGCTTTGTCTTTTGTGGGAAGTAAGATTTAAAATATTAAAATTAATGTTTATTTAAGGTCATATCGTGTTATGCACGTCACAATACACAAAACATTTTTAATTTATAAATACTATCCTAACCGTAACCGCATAGATAAGCACATAATTTTTGGTTTTTAGTTAGGTATAAAGCAAAAATATTAAAATAAATGTTATGTGTTTACGTGACATTAATGACTATTTGAGTCATTAAACACACTAATAATAAGTAATTACACGCATCAAATATGTTTGAATATATTTGTATGTTTATCCTACGTAATTTTAATGCTATAATTAATTATATTCCAAACAAAAAAAAGGTTTAATGTTTTCTATTTTAGATTCTGAGCGAAGTGAAGAATGTATTGGGTTTACAAAGATGTTTTTTTTCTTTTTTTTTTGATGTATGAAAACACTTTTTCAGGTAGAAATAATGGTTCGATTACCACAAGTAGGGTATGTTTTCGGTAGAAAATCGTGTCTAGTTGGTACTTTATTTAGCTCATTTTTCAAATTTCTCAAAAGATTTTCCTTGGAAGGGGTAAAACTACCAAACAATGACAGAAAATTGGCAAAATTACGGTTTCTGTTATATTAAGATTTTTAATTTCGTGATAAATAATTAAGTTTTGATCGTAGGGACTTGAAACTTTTTTTGAGTATTAACATAGGTAGTATACGAGTGAGGTAAAATTTTGGAATGAATTATTAGTATAGTGTATTGTAATATATTGAGTTTCGCTCAAAAGAGTACAGCGCAAATTTTAAATTTTGCCGCTTACATCCTTAAGATTGATCATCCGCCCCACGATTATCTTTCTATCCTACAATATTCAAGGCTGAATAGTCTAGCCGATCGTAGAATTAATGCCAACCTCAGTTTTCTTCATAATCTCTTAAATAATTCCATTGATGCTCCTGAATTACTATCTGAAATTAACTTTAGAATTCCTAATGTTCTCTCTCGCACATCAGCTCCTTTCTATATCCCTTTCCATAACACAAATTATGGACGAAACCAACCTATACATCGCATGATGCGTTTAGCCAATATCTATCTAATTTAATTATTAATACTATTATTTGTTTTTATTTGTTTTATGTTTTTATTAAATTATAGAAATGTTAATTTAATTTTATCTGTATCTTGGGCTTGCCTGTAATAAATGTAAAATAAATAAATAAATAAATAAATAAAATCGTATTTTCTAATGCAATATCATTGCATTCAAATCTTAAGTATTATAAACCATTAAGTTCTCCAAGGATAGAAGAGACGAAGGAGGAATGTCCACACCCGACATTCCCACTTTTTTTTCCATTTTACTCAAAAATCCAACTAAAGTTGGAAAAGAGCTTATTAAAAAATTTGGAACTGTCAATTTATAAAATATTATAAAATTGAGTTAAATTTAAATCTGATATTAAAACTAATAAAACTAAAACAAATTGCATATCGCAGATGTTGCTGAAGGAAGCATAATATACCCATCAATATAGGTATATATATCCATATGTATGCTTATGAATGATTAGGTAGGTTAGATAAGTGTTCTGTTAAGTACCTACTTATTATACAATATTTAGATAATATGTAAATACTGAGTTATGGATAAATCATTAGTTATACCGTTTTTTTTCCCCAATTATTACAGTCTTTTACTCTTATCAGTTCACTTCAATTCTTACCAGTAGTTTTCAATAGTGATACAAATTACTATATTAGACATAAGTATATTTTAGTATATGTATATATATATATATAAGTATATTACATTTAGGTATCATGAAAAATTGAAAACTAGGTATTGACTATGAGTTATGAGATATTGTTATATTAAGAGATTTTAGGAATAAGATTATACAGAAATCTCAAATCTCTAGTCTTTATGTTACCTATAATTACGCATATGTGTAGAATTCTTAGGATTCGTTCCTCTAAAAAAAAGTCTGGTGGAGTTAATCTGACGGATTATGTGTTTCAGTTTTCAGTTCTTTACTAATTAAAAAGACCGCATTCGGCGGACTATGATAATTTATTATCATAAAATATTATCCGTTTACTTATCAATAGTTTGTGTACGATTTTAGCGGTCCAGTTTTTTACCCACTTTTACCCTCATTTTTTAATTTTTTTTTTGAGAAGTACCCGACCTCCAGGCATTCTGCAGCGCCTATCAACTTATTTTTCACAAAACCATTTCTTTATTACATATATTAATTATATTATAAATTAATTTTATTTAAATATAGGTATTAGAATAAAATTCATAAATAATAAAATTACTTAACATAACAATTATAATTGATTATATTTTATTTATAGTAAAATAAATATAGTAATAATAATTGATAAATCAGCTGTAGTCCTACAAATTCTCAGATCTTTCAGAACATATTGAAGGACCAGAGTACTTGGTCCTCAGCATAAAAATCAACCAATTTCCTCCACTAAACAGCGAATCAAATCCGTTAGGGAATATGCTCCGCGAAATTAAAATAATTCATTTTTATGTTATTGGTATCTATTCTATAATCAATGGTATAACATATTCCAGCATAATATATTTATTATACATAGGTATATTGATTATGCATTTTATAAGAATATGTACATTAAGAAGATATAATGCTATAATAAATTAGAAAATAAGACAGTTTACAAAATAAATATATATGTTATTTTTATTTATATAATTGTTCTATTAATAATCCAGACTTTTAATGCTTTTTCGTCAATTTCATTAGATATTTATAAAAATCTATTAAACATTTAGGTAGATATTAGACAATATTAATATAATATACACGTGTGTATGCGCGTGAGTGTATATACAATGTAGAAAGTTTAATTTAATTTAAATGATACATTTTTTTGTATAATTTGATATTATTTATTATACACAAATAGATTAACATATTAAGGTTAACATATATTCATTGCTTAAATTCAAAAAATTAGAAAACTAAGAAAATTTAAAAAAAAAAAAAAAAAAAAGAGGTACTCCATCCTCCTCAATTCAAGTATTGCATAATATATTAATATGGTAGTATGGTCCCTATCTATTAAACTTATAACATATAAGCATTATGTATATAATATAACAATGTGTACATTTATGTTATTATTGTGTAATGTATTAAATATAAACATATTTAATTAACGATCTAAGTGTTAACAACAAACCTCTTATATGAAGGTTCAGAAAAAAATATTGTGAACACAACCACATGTGTGCAAAAATCTTTTTAGGATAAAATATGAGTGTAATAATAACCATTAAATTTATTTTTTAAACACATATTACAATAATAATATCTTTTTATATTGCATTTTTTTAAAAAAACTAGTAAAAATATTTCTTTTGAACAATTAATTTGTTTCACAATAAGTGACAACATAACATATTGTATAAAATAGTGAAAATACAACTTATGATTTTTAATAATACTTAATAGTACTTATAATAAACTAAACAAATATAAAGTAAATTAATTTAATGTACATTATAATAATCAATTATAAGACTAATATAATATAATGAATAAAATACATTATACAATACATAAAATTAAATAAATTATTTTGGTTTTATAAAATTAATTAGTTCTTAGTTAATAACTTAATTAAAACTAACTTAGATACACTTGATGAATAATATAGAAAACCTGAAGTACAAAAAATCAATTACGAAAGGCTACATAAATATATGGTGTAAAACAATAATATCATAATGTAACTAAATATAAAAAGGAAAATTATAAAATATAAAATATATATTGCATTTCAAATAGTATATTTTAATTTTAAATAAACACAATATATTGCAGCTGACTCTCAATAATTTAAAGTTTAAGGTAATTAAAAACTATGAATTATTGAGTGTTTGAATTGCTAAGACTAAAAAAGAAGTCCCAGAAAAAAAAAACAATTTGAGAATTTGAGTTATGAATATTTGTGAAAAATGTTAATAGTGTTTCTATAAGTAATAAATAATAATGATTTGAGAATTATTAAAGTAAATGCTAAAAATAAGTCATATACTGTATGTACAATAATGTAAAACAATAAATCTCTGTTAAGAACATTAGTAATTTTTTCTGCTGCATATAACTTTGTAAAACTGTTCATTACTATTGTTAATATATAATAATATAATTTGATCATGCACGAAGAAAACAAGCTACATTAATAATAGTTAATAGTTAAGTATATTATTTTTGATAACAAATATACAATCTGAACGTTCAGTCAAAAAGAAATGATTTCAAATTGTTGAGATTTGAGTGAAAAAAATGTAAAATATTGTTGTTTGTTTTTCTTAAATTTTACTTAGAATTCCTAAGAGTTTTGAATTATCAAGTGTTGACTGTAATAAATATATTATGTATATACTCTGTACCACTTAAAAAAGGTACCGTTTTTCGCATGTAGACTGAAAGAAAACTGACGACGACCATTCTTATTATTACATCTTTATGGAGCATGGACGGGAAACTAGATAGGGTGTAGTGTGGAGATGTACTAAACTGCCCAATTTTTGTCCGACAGCGGGACCTCTTTTAAATGGAGTACAATGTAGTAAAAGTTTTCATAATCAATAAACAAAATAAAATACATTTTTTGCCAGTTAAAAAGTCTTTTGGATTATTGATGGTTCTGTAGTAGTTACAAGAGTTTGACTATGATTATTTTGTACAATTTAGCAGTTTTGATACTTTTATAGATCAATTTGAAACATGGAAAACTGGTTGATCTAAAATAAAAAATTAATCATTTATATAAATGGATTAATGAAAATAAATAAACTATTTACCTTTTATAATAATTTGCATTCCTATAGTCGCCACATATTGGTTTAGAACATCTGTAACACAAATTTAAATATTAAACCTAACTTATTGTTTCACTTGATTAGTAGGTACAGCTTACCTAATCACATGAGTTGAGAAATCTTGATCGTTTCATAGACAAGACATCGAAACAGAGACCGCAAGCGAAACAATCAAAACAAAGACAATTAGACATATTAATCTGAACTAAAAGAAGAATCGAAAAACATTTCTTCTTCTTCTTCCTCTTCGTCATCTTCATCCAAATTATTTTTATTTAATATGCTGGTTGAATAATTTTTAAGTAAAAAACAATCTTTTAAATATTGTAATCGTCTGGATTCGTCATTTATGCTCAAACAAGACGCCATAAAATTATCCAACATTTCCGGCGTACGATTTGGGTGATTCAACAGTAATATAAAACATGATCGGATGCAAAACATAAGAAATTCAGTCTTCACATTGGACGATCTGAACAATATTATCAGCAATTCTTTATAATTGTCCCAATCGCACGCCAACAAACAAAGGCGCATCTCTTCGAAAATTGGTCTCAAACTATTCACTAGTGTTCTCTTAAATGAATACCTATTGCAATAATCAAGCAAATGCGACCTGTCCGCGCAATATGTGTTTACTCTCGTTAAAACATCATGACGCCCGTTGTATGTGGTACTGATCTTCAATTGTCTGCCAACACATTTGTCTTTCGGTTGTAATATTGTTTCGATTGCTTGCAGTAGATGGCTTTTAGACAAAACAACAGGGTTTAATTCCGAAGGTGTTCGGCGTTTCTTTTTCGTCTTCACTGGTGCCGTCGATTCATCGTCAGTCAAACTGTAGTCGCTTGAAGTTTCCATATCACACATTTCAATATCAATACGCCGAAAAACAGTCAAATCAATGACAAAATAGATTTTTATGTCATGGTCAAATGTAAATTAAGGTGTAAATATAAATTATTAAAATATTCAGATTAATTTTAATTATATTAAAGAATCGACGAAAAAAATAAGGTAAGAAAACGTTTTAAATAATAAATAAGTGATAAATGATAATAAAATATTAGTGATACCGTCTTAGATAATAATATTATTAGGATTATTGTGCGACTTATTGTTATCAATGAAGAGAAAAAACTCATGTGTAGTATATTTTTACGCGGGCATATGTTTTTAAATGTCTTTTTAATAATCACAGCAACATGTACTTGCATTATTATTTTTACAAGTATAATTAATAAATATTATAAATTAATATACAGATATCTTTTTTTAAAATATACATTTTCTATAAGCAATTTGTTGTGAATATTTACATCGGTTATTCACTTTTAATCCACTTTATTTATGTTTCAAATTAATTTTTAATTTTTTCAGTCATGGTGGTATTTAAAACTTAAATAATGGGTATGTTATTTTAGACGATAACTATTGTATTGAATTAAATATTACGTGACTTGGACAGTGGGTGTCCATTTTTGGCCACAGAACATGAAAATATACAAAAAAAATGGTCTGATTGCTTTTAATCAACAAAAAATCACATCATACATTTAACAACTATTGATTTACAGCATATAATATGTATTAATACTTAAATACATATTTTTATTTTCATAAACATATATTGAATTGACATTAATGATTCTATACAGTACATAATATATATATAGGTATAATTTTATTTTATTGTTTTTACAAGTACATAATGATTAGACATTTTAAAGTAAAAAGAAGTGAAAGACTTTTTATGTTTATTATAATATATATAAAATTCAAAAAATTAATTGCGGGCCAAATAAAACAGTACGTAGTTTCCCATTCTAGTGAATTAAAGTATTTAACTTGATAAAAATTGTTAGGTAAACGTAGAAATGCAATATTGAAGTACCATGTAATGAGTGAGATATTGTCTCTCTTCTACTTTCAGTTGACCATTTAAAATATATAGACAAAAAAGAATTAGAAAATGAGTTAATAATAAATAATAGAATGAATAATATAATAAAAACAATTACATTAAACTATTTCATATAAAGTTTTAAAACACAATTGTTTTATGTTTAAAATTAAAAATTACATTAAACGTTTATTATAAGTTATTGCACCTTTTTCTAATCGCTTAATGCATTTAATAAATACACGAGTACATAATTTTACATATTGTAATATTTTTCAAAGACGAGTATACATTTATTATACTAAATATAGGTTATACTAATATATACTAAGTGTGTGTTGTACAAACATTTTATTGTTTTCAAACACAAGTTCAGTTGATATTAATAGTGATATAGTGTATTAGTGTAGCGTACAAACAATAAAGTATACGTTTATAACATTTTGTGAGTTTAATTTAATATTTAATTTAATTTTGTATTATAATGTGGAGTGAAAAATTGCTTTTCTTTCTCTTTTTTTATAATATGAAGTTAACACAATATGAAGTTCTGTCTGATAAACTTTCCGATCTAAACGCAGTTGTCCGATCAAGAATTGATATAAGTACACCTATAGGCGAACAGACGGTTAATGTGGAGATTAGATTTAAATTTTATAAAATATATGTATACGAACCATATTCAAACTCAATTTATAACAAAATTATACATACAAGTACGTTGAATAAATTTTATACTTGTCTGAATTGTGAGTTTGCTTCTTGGACACGTGACCAGTTATTTAAATTTGTTAAACGTTTTCCAATATTTTATAATTCCAAATTTTTATCGATATATAACAATATATATGAAAGAAATTTTGAAAGCATGGTTGGAATTTTAGATTCTATTTTGCACACCACTGAGCGTTTTGTGAATATATTATTAAACATTATGTGTATCAATAAATATGATACATCTATTGACACAATTGTTTTAAATTCATTATTATCATTAAATTTAAAAATTATTCGTATTAAAACATTACAAAATCATGGGAGGAATGATAATGACTCACATGCTGTGGTGTTTACAGATGATGCTATAATTCGTTTATTTCTTGAAACTGTAAATTCAATACAACATTTTATAGCTGTAAATTGTGAATTTACATCAAATTATGATAATAGAAGATTTTATGGTTATCCATCAAACACTAATTCACATAAAAGAAATATAAATGAATTTCTTGTAGATGTTAATTTAATTACGAATTTAGAACCACTTGATCGTTGTAATATTAAACAGATGTTGTTAATAGATATTGCCTCATGGTTAAATACCATGGCAAAATGGAAAACAAGTTATGGAAGAGTATTGATTGAAGATGTTTCTCAAAAAATAAAACAAACTTATGACCTAGATAAAGTTTATTGGTATCAACAATTATTATTAAAAACAATTATGAAATTATTATTTAGTAAAATACTAGAATTTTTTAAAATACATAAATCGTTTTCAAATAGTGTAATGAAAGACTTCGAAATAATACATTCTAGTATAATGTTATCCGATTTTAGTAATTTACCTATTGACCTATTGCAATGTTTTACTTTTCTAATATCGAAACGAGATCATAAATATTCCGAAAAAGATGAATTAGTAATAAAAATCAACAATTATCTTAAAACACTTAATGAGATCGACTTAATAGTAATTGATTCGAATGTTAATTCTATTGAAACTATTAATTTGACCAATGATAAACATTTTCATGGCGATACAATTAGTAATATACAATATGACACACTTTATAATAAATCAGATTTGAAAAAGTACATTGACCGAATAATATTCATCATTAAAGATCTTAAATGTTTCATACAGTTTTATGAATTTCTACAAAGTCAATACAATAATGCGTACTATATGCCATTTATGAGGAATGATGTAAAAATAAAATCGTTTGTGCAAAACATTATATTGGAGTCTGCAAATGCGAGTAAATATGAGAAACCCGATAATGAGCTGATTGTGGCTATAAAAATCGACTTGAAAAATTATCAGTCTTATGAGAAATGTGTGATGACGGACGAGGGATGCAAATATATTAGAGCTTTGTATGGACTTTGCTTCGAAACCATTATAGCTCTTAATACGATGTTTGGTGAACATACATATGAAAAAAGACATACATATTGCACCAAAGCAAAAGTTATATTTACAAACATCAAGGTATATCTAATGGATTTTTTTAACACTTCATATTGGGATCGGTCGATTTTTACAATGATATACAACATTACCCCTCTTCTCGAAAATGTGATGAGACGGTTTAACCAGATGTTTGATAACATTTTTGTAGATGATCCTTTTTATGAATTAACGCGGCTTATGAATATAATAATGACTGTGTTCAATGAATATGGACTTAAATTTTGCAGCAACCCATTGAAGTATAATTATTTATTGTTTAACAATATCGATTTTAATTTAATTGGCCAGCCCATGACGTGGATTCCTACTGATATTGAACAATTCTTAAATAAAATAAGAGAAAATTCCAATTTACGTTATGCAGTACACCAGTTTTCGAAATTGGAATATTTTTACGATCAGTATTATACTATAAATTCTGCTTATTTTTCAAGATATAAAAATATAATTGAATTAAAATGGAGAGGGAAATATTTAAATATAGGTGAAATTCATGAGTACATCTACAATGCAATTTTAAGCTCTTCCTATTTATACGCGATTAATGATTTATATTTGAAATTTTTTATCGGCGTAATATTTTATGAAATAAATGAACTACATAAAGTTAATGATGTTATGATGTCAGAAATTGAATGTGTAACGTATTTTAATAAAATTAAATCTACGATATTAGAAAATAACTTTCCAAAATATTTTATTACAATTATTGATAATTTCAATAAATATATTGAAGTTCTTCGCGTACAGTTTTGCAAAAAAAATTCTGAAGAAGGAAATGTAAAAAAAAATGAAACAGAAATAAAAATTATCCAAATCAAAATCTGCAATCAATTAAATGATATTGGAGTTATTGTAAATATGGTACAATCAAAATTAATTTTTAATACACAAGAAGTACACCAAAAAATCCAAAAACACAAAACCTCGTCACAACAAAAAAATTCAAACCAATTTGAAGTTAGCAATATTATAGAAAATTCATTTGAACGATTTTCATATACACTTACTAATATACTTTATTTAGTAGGACGTTTATTAAACTATTTAGATACCACAACAACAGTGAAAACTTTACAGGGTATCAGAATAAATATTGTTACTTTTTGATTCCTCTAAACTTCAATATTTGTATAATTATATTTAAAATATTTGAATTTAAAATGGAGTTAATTTTATTATAATTTAAAATTGTTATTGTATAAAATTAATTATAACTATAATTTGTATGTAACATAAAAAGAAATAAAACGTTTAATAAGCATTGCTAACTAATAATACGATTATGTTATTACGATATATAATTATTATAATTTATTGCAAGTTATATTTTCCTTTATATCTTTCATATAAATTTATAATGATAATATTTTATTTTCTGCATTTTTTCATGAATGAACATCAATTTTTTCATTGTAAGTACATGGTAACAGGTACATTTTTTTTTCTTTATTTATGAAAAATTAAATGTATGAAAATGAAATTTTATAAAATAGCTTTAACATTTTAATTTGTATTTTATATTTGGTATCTAATTAACAATATAAAAAATTGAAAAATTATAAAGACAACCTTAACAATCATACACAAGTATAATTGGTTACAGTACAAACATTTGAACAGTTTTGTCTTTGCGCATTTCATATTTCTTTGGTTTTTAAATATAATTTAATTATATATATATAATTAAATATAATATAATTATAATATATATATATATAATATATATTATATAATATATATATAATTATATATATATATTTTACAAAGCATACAAGTAAATTATATCGATACGTTGAACACTTGTATCCTACCTTTTTATTTGTCGTCAATAATAAAATAATATAATATACACGTCTGGTAGAGTTAAATCTACCCAAGTATAATAATTTTGTTATTATTTATCAAGTTTATATTATACACACATTATAATGTTTTTACAATGAATTTAATGTTTCAGTAGATTCAAACATATCTATATATAACATATCTATAAGTCAATTAAATGCATGTTTTTATACTGTGTTAAAATAATGTACTGTGAAAAAGTAATTGTTTATCTCTCACTGTATTTAATAACAATAAAAGTTAAAATATTGGCAGATAGACTTTCAGATTTAAATATCAAAGTTAATAAAAATATCGCAACCAAATGGGTAAATGAAAATACAAGTAATGTTTTGATTCAAAATAAATCATATCAAATATATATTTATAGATCAAAAGAGGATCTAGTTTTTAAAAAAAGTGATCATTGCACGTTGAATGAATTTTATACTAGTATAAATTGTGAGTTCGCTGCTTGGACACGAGATCAGTTATTAAAATTTGTTAAACGTTTTCCATCATTATACCATTAATTAGATTATCATTAATTATTATTAATTAGATTACCATTATAGATTCATTTATATACACAATAATATGTTTGTAAGACATTTCAAAATATTTGTTAGTACTTGTACTAACAAATTGAACTAACATGCTATTTTAATGACAACTGTACGTTTCATAAATATATTATCTGATTTTATGAATATAAATAGATATGATTCATCTTTTGACACGGTAGTTTTAAAAACATTAATATCATTAAATTTAAAAATTAATTTTTTTAAAACATTACGTACTAATAATGGGAGTGGTGTTGAGAATTCCAATAACGAAATATCTACAAATGTAGATGATATTATAATTCGTTCAATTTTTGAAATTGTAAATTTCTTACAATATTTTATTGCTTTGAATTGTGAATTTACATCTTATTATGTAGAAGTTATTTTCCAAATCATTACAATACAATCATAGACAATATCAAAACATATCTCAATATTCTTCATAAAACATTTTGTGACAAAGAATTCAAAGATAGTGCAGTAAATATTGAGAAACATTTTGACAACATTTTGAAACAGATAAATGTTCAATTGGCCGAAATTGGCGTTTCCGTGATAATTGGAAACCCAATTTTACTTACTGACGATTGGAAATATGATAAATTGCTTAAAAAACATAGTCGAGTACCCAGTGACTCGACAAATTTAGAAAAATCCTATAAGATAACTACAACTAATAATAATACTACGGCATCAATGTCTACTTCGAAAATTTCTAAACTATTTTTCTCAGTAGAAGTAATTTTTATAAATTTAAAAAACATAATAAATGTATATCGTAAAGACAATGACGGAAATATTCTCTATCCAATAAACTTTTAATTTTTATTATCGTAATCATCATGCTAATCAATTTTTTTAATTAGGTACCTATAATAAAAATAAATTTCGTTAAATCTTACGCATTATTAAAAATTAAAATTACTACTAATTTTGTCGTTGTGCAGTAATGGTTATTGAAATAGACGTAATTTAATGTTGGGAAATGATTTTTTATGATTGTAATATAGCTTTGAAATAAATGTATCCTATTTTTCAGTTTTTCTTTTCAAAAATATAATTGTAAAAAAATGAAAACCACGTCGAATTAACTTATCGATAGTTCAACGTAATCGAAATTGAAAACCAAGTCAGTAGTTTCTGAGTTAGAAGAAATTCTATTATACAAAGCAACGGTTACGAATTCTTTGTTAAAAATGATAATTTGTAATATTATTTATATGGTTTATTGTATTTTTATATCATAAATTGTTAATAATATAATTTCAACCTATACCAATTTTACTCAAATGAAACTATAATATAATATTATGTACAATTTAAATACCATATTTAATTATTAAATCAGTATAATATTATGAACACTTTATTTATTTTATTTTTAAATCTTGGATATCAGTGTCGTATTTGTTTTCGTATTAATGTAAAGGTTTATACACTCAGCCAGAACTATTAAAAAGTAAAATATTACCTATATTATTTTATAACGATCTATTGCGTATCAATATTAAAAATATATAGTACAGTCATGTTATAGTTCTTTAAACGTGGTATTATTTACTTTGCGAACGTTTTGTGTCAATATTAATTTATTATTATGAGAAAACTTCAATTAGTATAAACAATCATTGTGAATATTATTAAAATGTGTATTTAAGAAAAGTATTATTATTTAAAATAAAGTTTTGCATTTATTTTTGTACTTCACGACATTATACTTTAAATTTCTGTCAATTTAATATTACATTATAAATAAAGACTCCTTAGCAAATCACGTCGCAGTTTTCAAAATAAAATATTATTTACTTATATGTTCGCATTTTATAAATGTTAATGTTCTGAACATTAAAATTAGTGTAAAATATAATAGTATAATAAGTCTTAAAACCAATTTTTTTTAATATGTGGTGTGAAAAAATAGTTTTATTTTTATTTTCGTGTATAATAATTATACATTATGAAGTTATGTCAGATAGACTATTAGAGTTAAAAGAACTTATCAAATCAAATCAAATCACGAGTGAATGGGTCGATGAAAATACGAGTAATGTTTATATTAAAAATAAATACACAATTTATCTATACAAACCTAAAAAGGATTTAATTTCAAAACAACGCCATGATAGTACATTAAATGAATTCTATACGTGCATAAATTGTGAGTTTGGTGCTTGGACCCAAAACCAATTATTGGCATTCGTTAAACATTTTCCAGTGTTTTATAATTCTAAATTTATATATGGGTATAATAATATATTTACAAAAAACTTTGAAAAATTTGTAACTAATTTAGATAATATATTGAAAATTACTACACGTTTTATAAATATATTGTCGCGTTTTATGAACATAAATGAATATGATCCTTCTATTGACACAATTGTTTTAAAATCAATGATATTATTAAACTTAAAAATAAATTATATTAAATCACTTTATAATTATAAAAATGGTGTCAATGATTTTAATGACAAAATGTTACTTATGGATAATGTTATAATACGTTTAATTCTTGAAATTATTAATTCAATTCAATATTATATGACTGTTAATTGTGATTTCACATCTAATTATGGAAATATACGATTTTTCGGTTATACGTCTAATTACTCCGAATTAAATGAAAAAGACATTATTGAGTTTCTCAGAGATATTAAATGGACTGAATTAGAATCATCTGAATGTTGCAACGTAAAACAAATGTTATTAATAAATAATATTCCAATAAAAATCGACAGGATAAAGTGGAATACACCATACGGTAAAGTATTAATGATAGATGTCGTTGAAAGAATTAAAAAATCATATGATCTTGAAATTATATTTTGGTATCAGAAATTAATGTTGAAAACAATAATGAAAGTATTGTTTGAAGAAACACATAAATATTTTCAAATAAATAAAAAGTTCCCCGAAAGTATTGTGAACGATTTTAAAATTATACACTCTTTGGTATTATCAGATATTACCAATATACCAATCAATTTAATGCAATGTTTTGTACTTTTGATATCAAATCGAAATCACGAGTATACAGAAAAGGACCAACTAGTAATAACAATTCAAAGATACCTCGAGTTGCTTGATGAGATCGACTTAGGAACGGATTCAATTTCTGATATTATTATCAGTGATCAAAATGACGATACGTTATCTAAAAAAACTAATTTGGAAAAATATATCCACGGAATTATATTGATCGTCGAAGATTTAAAATGTTTCATTCGGCTCATTGAATATTTACAAAGCGAACACAATAATTTGTATTATACACCTTATACGAAAAATGTTGTAAAAATATCATGCTTCGTCAAAAATATTCTTATTGATTCCATTCCAAGTAGAAGCTTAAATCTAGGTTTCGAACTGGATGCTATAAAAAAGAATCTGACAAATGATTTGTCGGATGAAATAAACCGTATGGTTGATGGCGGGTGTAATTATATCAAAACACTGTATATGCTTTGTTTTAAAATGTTCGTAGCTATAAACAAAGCTCATAGTGAATGTCTAAAAACCAAGATATTGACATATATCAGAGAAGCGAAATATTTTTGTGATCATATTTTGAAATTTCTGACGGATTTCTTTGATCAGTTTCACTGGGAACGATCAATCTTTAAAGTCGTATATACCGTGACACCATTGGTCGAAAGTATGATATACCGATTCGATAACAATTTTCGAGAAGAATACTTTGAAGATTTCATTCGACTTATTAATGTTGTAATGAACGTATTCGATGAGTATGCTCTTGAATTTTGTAGTAATCTGCCAAAGTACAACTATTTATTTTTTAACAACATAGATTTTACAAAGATCGGAAAGCCTATGGTTTACTATCAGGAAAATATTAAAAAGAATTTGATTGATTTTAAGTATGGTGTTTTTAAACGTGACGCATCACATATTTTTATTAAGTTAAGAGATTTATATGAAATACATTATAATAAATTGTTTATTAATTTAACAATGTATAATAAAATAATAAAACTAAAATGGAAAGGAGAATATATGAATATTGAAGACATTTACAATTATATCATGTCTGCTGTCTTAAGCCCTTCCTATTGGTATTCAATAAATGATTTATATTTAAAGTATTACATTTCAGCAGTATATTATGAAATATATGGAATGTATAAAAATGAAAAATATTTTTTGAGCCGGGAGACAAAAAATTGTGAAAGGTTTTTCAAAGACATTAGTATAATTTTAAAAGATTATTCATTTCCAAAATATTTTGATAACATTTTATATAGTTACAAGGAATATCTAAATTATCTTCAAATTAAAATCTGTTTAGACAATGATAATAATGATAATAAAACAATATTGAATGAAAAATTAATAAAAAGAGTAAGAAATAAAATTCATACTCAATTGAAAGAAATTGGCGTTTCCATAGAAGTCGAAATGTCAATATTATATCTCGCCGATGAATCAAACAATTCTGAAATAACTCAAGATCCTGATCCATCCGCAACACCTTCGTCAAACGTTTATTTCAAACAATTTAAAAGTGCATTACTTAAAGTTTTTAAAGCAGTAAAATATATTTACGACAATTTGGATTACATGACAAGTGTGAAACGGAGTCGTAAAGATGATATGAGACTAAGAGACAAACTACTTGCAAAATTTAAAAACCAACTGTTTTCGTAATACTGAAGTTTATAGTAAATATAAATTATTTCTAACTGGAAAATTTAATTAATATTCTTGTTTATAATAAAATTAATATAGTATATTACGAGTATGTATTTAATTTATTATCATAACTAAACAAATTGATTTAACTTTTTAAATGTGCATATAATTTTGCTTTATTATAACTGAATTCAATTACCTACCGAATTTTATTGTCTATTCATATAATTTATTATAATATAATATAACTTTTAAATCATAATTAAAAATTAATGTTATACTATAAAGTGTTATAAATTTATAAAAGTTAAAGTCTATAAATAGTATTTTAACTATTTAAATATCTAGACACATTTATTTTGCATCAGTATAATAAGAATTTTATACTTACCTACCATTGAATATGGGTACACAAATATTTTTAACTTTGAAATTAAACTCCAACACTTCAACTTCGATTTTTATGGTTTTTTAAATACAATTATTTTATATATTATTTTTAGCACTTACATAATAACATTTTCCTATTACATTTGATCATGTACCTATATATAGAACTTTAATCTCACCATGTCTTTAAAAAAAAGTCTAAAATGTTTCTAAGTGTTACATTTTAACATTGTTGCTAATATTTTTTACACAACGTACTTACCTATAAATATTAAAATATTTTGACGTAATAAATAACATTATAATATGTTTATAATTAATAACATTTATAATAATCAAAAAAGATCACAATTTTAAATTTTCAACCATACACTTGAAAAATTTCTGTAGTGATATTGGATTATTTAAAATTTTCTTTTTTATTCGAATTACTCTTTTTCTTTTGATCAAATAAAACAAATATACATTAAGACAAATTAAATAAAATACATATAATTGTGTATTGCATAAGTATTTTCATTATTCGATATTTGGCGCATACAATACAATGTATAATACATAAAAAAAAGTTAAACCAACATTAAGGCTTCATAAAAATTAACAGTTTATAATCAGTAACTTAACAAAACAATAATTTAACAAAATCGATACATGTAATAACTAATGTGTAGAGAACAATAAACAGAAATATAAAAAATACAACTAAAATAGATAAATAAAGATATAAAGATCAGACTACACAAGCAAAACAATAATATCATGTAAGGAACAGTAATCAACCACGACGAATATTACAAATTACAATAATGGATAACAATAAAAGGTATTGAAATTTCTCTATATACAAATATTGTGTTTTACATTTTAGAGAAATACATAATTAATAATAAATATATGCACACGTTGGAAATAAAATTAACATTTTAATTTAATATTTTAATATTTAGATTAGGTTTTATTTTTAGAACTATTCATATTACATAATGTAATATAATTTTGCATAATAATATATAATTTTATTCATTGTTAATATATACCATGAAATGTTTTTTACAAAGAAAAATTCCATTGAATTTGAAATATTATACTTAACAGAATATTTATTACTCTTAAGCCTAACAGAAAATAAAAAACAAAACAAAAAACATAATTATAATAACTGATTGAATTATAAAGTTATTGTATTATAATGTAAAATTTAATAAGTATACATTTCTACTTAGATTTGGTCAATTAATTCCAATGTAAATAAATGTTAAAAACCATTTATAGACTAATTTACAAATTCATTAATTTTAAATTTATACATATGTATATGTATATTGTATATATAATATGTTCATGAGATTTAACAATTTATAATATTAACTAATAATGATTCTCGTAGATTGAAAACATTTTCATTCAACGAGTATATAGTGATTATTATTTGTCTCGTTTTATATGGCTGTTGGCGGTAACACATTGTAGTCTTGCATGGTCGTTTTAACTGTTTCGTAAAAAGGACGGTTGTCGACTGCTGTGGACGAGGTCAAATTGTTATGGGCTACATATTCGGTATTAGGATTATTGCACAAGGTTTGTAACTTGGTCAAATAACTGTCAACGTGTTCTTGGGTCTTTTCGGAACCGGATTGTCCATCAGGACATCGGACTTGTTCCAAAAACGATATCATATTGCTCCTCAGGTTTTCATAGTACCCATTCAAATGGGAATTTTGTCGTTGAGATAAGATTTGTGTTCCCTGTAAACATGCAAATAAATATCAGGTTAATGCAAATTCTTAATATTTAGCTTGGTAAAATTGTGGAATATTGCTGTTGTACGACTATTATTTCATTGGAGCATCTTTTCGGGGGCGTTTTTGTTTGTTTGGAATGATTGACACTACCTTGGGCCTACCTTATCCCCGTGTCGTAGATGAGCCTCCATAGCATTGATGTCTGTCTTCAATCTCAACATTTGGGATTCGACGCGTGCGTTTTCCCGCTGCAATTCCGTAATTTCAGCATCCAAAGTAAATAGATCTTCACCACCGTTCCCCATATTACAATCTAAAAACCACAACTTGTTTACCTTTTCTCCTCCTCAGTATTTGCCTTTTTTTGGCAATTGTAATAATTGTAATAATCCCACAATTTTACCAGACAAAGACAATATTAAAACTATACTCTCACCATTATGAAGTTGTTTTGAGCCGTACATGTGATGATACAATGAATCAGCTGCATTTGTTGGAATTGGTTTCTTGCCAGATGCTAAATTTGGCGCGGACGGATGGCAAAGGGTCGGTGCGCCACGGTGAAGGAATGGACTGGGGTTTAAATGGGATGGTTCGCAGATAGTTTGTTCGGATTGTTGGTGATGGTGTTGTTGTTGTTGAAGTTTGGCTATATTGGCTTTATGCTGTTCAACAGTTCCGCCACTTTCTAGGACACGCATCTTATTACGGTTGGCAATTGGACAACCGGATGCACTTGAAAATTATAAATTAAAACATTAGTCCAAATAATAAAATTAAAATTAAATTTCAAACAATTTACAGATTTAATAATAAATAAGGAAAATTATTTACCTTCGGTGCGATAAAAATTTGCCTGTAGCGTGCCCAGAGCCATCACATCCAGGTATAGGACATCTGCAACAAACATTTTGAATGTAACATAATGTATTTAATATAAATTAGAGGTATTTACCTTAGAGGTTCAGAATCTTGACCATCTCGAGGTTTACTCTTAGGCTTATTAGCACGCGGACATCCAGATAATGATCGATGAGAAGAATAATTTCCTGTTACATGACCAGACCCATCACAGCCTGGCGTTGGACATTTTAGTTCTTGTGAATGTGTTGAAGATATTCCAGGTTGTGATGAAGAACGATCACTTCTTGCACAAACAGAAATGCTAATGCGGACAAAATAAGAATATTGTAGGTACTAAGTTTTCATGTTTATATATTTTTAAAAATGTTTTAAGAGTGTGAAATAACTTGAAATTAATAAATATAATATTTTAATATTTAGCCGTCATTTATTAAACGTTACTCTTTAATAAATTGTGTAGATATATTCAACATATAGGTATATTAATATTGTTTCATATATTTATATATTACCCAAATTATATGTTTTTTAACGTGTAATACTTTTGAACTAATTTTAATTTTCAAAGGAGTATTTATATTCAGTTAAAAGTTCAAAAACAAAACACATTAAAATTTAAAACACACAAAATGTAGATGCACTGACATTACTTGGAATATCGGACTATAAATTATATTTACTTCAAATACTTTTAAATAGATAACCTTTATTAACTTGAAAATAGTACATTCATATATTATATACGTTGACAATTGTTTTAATAATAAAGATTTTTACGAACAAATCTGAATGTCGTAAACGTACCTGTCGTCTTTGGACGAAACCGAAAGTTTGTCTTGCTGTGGTGGCGGCATGCTGTAACAAGGGTTTTGTGAAAACCCATTAGGCGGTGCACCTTGTTGATAGGCACTGGCCGAATAACCGCACGAGTATGCTTGCGTACTGTATGGTGTTGTGTACCCGTTAGCGTACTCGGGCATAGGATATCCGGGTTGAGGACTTAACGACGTGTAACCTAAATTATAATAATTATTAGTTATAATTGAGAAATCTATACGATGATATTCGATATACCACGTATGGCTATAAATTTGTTTATTTATTCTGTTGAAAAAAACAATCTTACCATTAACATCTCTATAGTGATCCATGTAGTGAGATCCTCCGCTCTCGGGCGTCGACTCCCTGCTATAACCGTTAGGCGCTCCACCAGGAAATACTAGCCTACCAGGTGCCCTATAACGGGGACAAATGATTGTAAACGTTCTTTGGATACAATCCTTAAAGGATATGTATTATTAGCGTCATCGTTACAAATGATACCGTCGTACCTGTTGACGCTGAGATCTAAAGTCTGTCCCTGTGGACTTGGAGCTTGAGTGACCTGTGGACTGGATGTTGATGTGTTTGGACTGGTACGGTGACCAGCGGTTCCTGCGTAGTGGTGCGGGCTTAGGCTGTTTGAATACGTGACGGTCTGCGAAAATCGCAAAAAATGTATTAAACAATTAAAGTTATAATTCTTAATGACCTAGATCCTTTACTGAGCTTCCACGTTTAAAATAGTATACCACAGTAAAATGTCTTAAAATATTATATTGTAGATTAATTCTCGTAGTATTGACCTTTTAGTAATATAAGTAAGTAATAATAAGCATTATTAGGAATATAACAACCACATTCGTGTTATTATGGGACTATAATTATAAATATATTAAACTCGTCACGTATGTTAGTTTTCTTTATAAAGCACTACAAATAAGATAATCCAAAATACACTTTAAACCTCTGAGTATTGGTCGAGGGCGTGTATAATAAACATAGGCTTTTATTATTCTCTTTAACTGTATAATTCAATATTTGTAGACCATATTACATACTATTTATTATGAATTATAGTTATAACGAATAAGTAGATATGATTCAAATGAATAAACAGAAGAGTCAACGCAGACGATGGACAGACGACGTACTACAACATCATGGATGACTACTGAAGATCAAGTTATTTAACTGTAACACTATTTTCTACGAGTTAATTGTATTTAATAAACCCTATATTATTTGAGTATTTGAGTTAAACTAAATTCATTTTGATACGGATCACGTTGATCTGGTTGGCTCGCAATATAATTTACATTAAAATATATACTATAATGAATGTGTGAAAAAATACCTGAGGACTCGTCGATGTCACGCTGGATGTGGACAGGTCCATGACCGAAACCGTGCCCGGTGACCGAGTAAGTGGTAGCGGCAGCGGTAACGGAAGTGGCTTCATCCCGGTACTGGCAGCAGCGATGCACTTCACCGACAGATTGATCGCTGCTGCTGTGGGAAAACCCGATTGAATGGCCGGACCAGTAGATGTGGGGGGATTCGCACCTTCATATTGATGATACAAAGGCCTGAAAATTATAGGAATAAATATATATACGTTCAATATGTCAAGAAGTCCACCGCAGTTTTTTAAGTTAAGTAGTGTTTTGAGATAGTTAAGTTGGTCAATAAGTTTATTAAGTAAAGAGAAAACGTTAAATTTTATACCTGGGATATAGTGGAGGTTCAATGGCTTCGTCCATTTGTACGGATTGTTCCGGTTTCATGATCATCTGATGTGGCTGGTACATGGCTGCGGCAGCGGCTGCAGCAGCGGTCGTGTCACTATATTCGGACGGGTATCGTTGACACGACTGATCCGACTCGTAACGGTCGGCGTACGCCGCTGCAGCCGCGACCACGGCCGCGTTTAGCGGATTCGGATATGACGGTGGCCGGACGTGGTCATACGACGATCGAACTGGTATTTCGGTGGAGTACGATGGAGACGACCGGTTAATGTTTGTCAACGCTGCGTAGTTCCGGTCAGCGGCCGCTGCGGCAACAGCTCTGCCGTACATGTCTTGCTGTGAGCTACTAACACTACCACCATTGATCTGTTGAGGTTCGTAAGGTCTATGTTGAAGTCTGGTGTTGTTACTATCCATCATCATATACGATCCGGATGAACTGTGTTGCTGATGTGGTGATGGTACTGACATGCCACCATTTCCGTGTTGTTGGATTTGTTGTTGTTGTTGTTGCTGCTGTTGTTGTTGTTGTTGCTGCTGTTGTTGTTGTTGCTGCTGCTGCTGTTGTTGTTGTTGCTGTTGCTGTTGCTGTTGTTGTTGTTGCTGCTGCTGCTGCTGATGATGGTTCATAGCATCTATACTGCCAGACATGGATGAAGAATTGGAATCGTGACAGTGGTCGTACGACGACGATATAGTCATAGGAGTGCGTCGGCTACACGGCGGTGTAACTGAGCGACATGAACCGGTCGAGTGCATTTCCGACTTGATAGTCATAGCATCATCTTGCGGTACCGGCGTCGATCCGTCCCTGCTGCAGCATCCCATCTCGGATTTTAGCCGCAATTGTTTTGCATCCGGTTTCTCATCATCCATGTCCATGTCCGCACCGTTTTCTTCCTTGTTATCATGCAATTTCACTGTAGGTTTGATCGCTACTTTGGTGGCCGAGCCGTAGTAAGACGGGACGGCGGTCATGTATTCGGGTGATCGGCCGATAGAACCGCTGCAGTGGTCGCCGTAATGGCCGCCCATCTGTGGGTACGTGTCTTTTATTGTACTCATTTGTTTGTAATGCTGTTCGAGTCCACCACTGTTGTTGTACACTGAAAACATCGAAAATAAATATTGCTTAGCAGGTCAAACATAACAATAATTATTGGAATTGAGAGCACATAACGAATAACCGAAAGATAGGTATATAAATATGTTTGCTGAGAGTAGATTGCCGATTGGTTTAATTGTAAATAACAGTTCTGATATTGTTGAGGGATTTGGTTGGGAGGGTAGTAGTGGGGGGAGTACCTGTTAATGCGACGACGTGTTGTTGTGACAATCTTTTTTGCCGTTCTCTCAACGCATGTTTGTTGGCCGCCGCTATTGGACAGCCAGACAGGCTTCTATGTGTATTCCGGTTCGAGCTCACGTGACCCCGGCCGTTGCATCCGGGTGTGGGACACTTTAGGATGGTTTCGTGCATGGCTAGCACTGGTCAAGACAATATTATATTATAACGATGTGCATGTAAAACATGACCGTGTTGTATTATTGTGCAACATGCAACATTAACGCACAACGAACAAACAGCATTAAAAATTCAATTTTGAAAAATTCAATCAAAAATTTAACACTATATTTCTGTCGGGACATAAAGGATCGAGAAGGGGTAGAGAGTGTAAAACAAAGTTTTTCAATCATTTCTCTTTCACAATAAATATATATATATATATATATATATATATATACATATATACATATATATACTGTCATGCGTTATGTATAATAGAAAAATATAATCGAATTATTATTATTATTATTATTATAATTGTTTATAATAAAAGAAAATACAAAAGTCTAAACGATGCTGTTTGTTCGGTATAATATATTACAATGTTGCACGTGACAAACTGTGACGTCGGTCGTCGAGATAGCAGTGGTAATGTTTTTCTATCGGCTCTCTACCCCCAGCAAAAATCCTGTATACTTTGTCGATAAATCCGTTTCTGCAGTTTGTTGCACGACTTAATGCGCATTTACAAGTCCGGTCAGACGCATATCATAATAATTATTTATTATCTGAGTATACTCACTTTCTGGTGTCACTTTGTCCTTGCGAGGACATCCCGACAAGCTGCATGTACGAGCAGAAAGAAATTATAATATTGTAACGCCAATAATATATTATATTAATTATTTCTAGTTAAAGTCAGTGTTTGAATCGATAAAAAAACAGAAAAAATATCAATTGCGAATTTGCGTTGTTTAAAAAATCGAAAATCTCACATTTTTTTTTATAAATTAGTAGAGATATCTGAAATATATTAAAAATAATAATTGGTTTTCCGTTTCAATGGATATTCCCTCTCAAAACAAACATTGACTCTGACTTACAGGATTTAATTACAGTAAATTAAATTGTGTGATTGAGAAAAGTAAAAAATAAATTAATTAATAACCACATAACTACTGTTAATAATTAACACACACCCTTATAAAAGTTAAATAGTTCAGATAAACAAAAATTAAACTAAATATCATTTTCGTTAAAAATATAAAAATAATGCCAATATTGAAGAATATAGTCTAAAATCTATACTGTGTACACTTTTTACGTCTTTGAAAATTCAATAGTTTATATTTATTGATAAATCGGTGAAATTACAGTTTTAACCCACACGAGTGAAATTTTATAAGAAACAATTAGTGTCACCCTCTCAATTACGCTAATATTAGTTATTATTATCACTTTATGGACATACCTTCTGTGGTGCGAGTATAGTCCCGTGATATGTCCTTGACCGACGCAACCTGGCGTGGGACATTTATTTCCATCTGAAACCAAAAACTATGTTAACATACTTTTCTAATAAACACAGTTATTTTCATTTTAGTACACAGTATTTATTATTATCGTTATTCTTTTATTTGTTATGAGGACTAGCTCTTGCACATATCTTCTTTTGTAACGCGTTTGAAACAAAAGAAATAAGAGGCGGAAGGTTTTTTTTTCCGCGTTGGCGATCACAAAAGGCGCCGACTGCTGTGCTGAACGGGTAGATAAGAAACATCGATTCCGTCGGGGCTGCCGCCGGGAAGGGTGTTTGGTTTGTATTATTTTATTTTTATTTATATTTTGCCAGATATTATTTATAATTCCCTTGTTTTTAATTAAAACTGTATCGTTTTGTTAACGCTCTGTCGCCATCTAAAAAATTATAATTAAAAACTATACACGTCGATGGATTTTCCAAACAGTAGCAGCGGAAGAATAAAACTTCAACGACAAAAATATAAGCCATGTTAGCTAAAATAAGATTCCGTATTGATCTGATATCGAAGTGGACTGCGATAAACTGACATGCAATTTAAACGAACATTGCGATATAAAAGTTTATGACTTTAGATTATATTTTCCCTAATGCTGTTATTTATCATGACTGCTTTTGTAACTGATATTCACATACAATCCAATTATGAAGTGTTAGCCCAAACTTTCATCCATGCACATATAAATAATATAATTAATTATCTAAATGGTAGGTCCTAAAAATCTACATTAGTACAATTAACTTTTTAAAAATGTTTAATTTATGAGGCCTCCTAGAATCCATGAATGCGTGGGAAAGAGTATTTTTACTTAATTGTTAGGAAGTCTTTCAACAACGTTTGGCATAATAATTGTATAAATTAAATAAAAATATCGACTAATATCATGAGATAAATATTTTATATCGGTTTTGTAACCAATAATACACGTGTTCGAGTTTCGAGACTACAGTTTTGGGGGAAATTCTTATTTAAATCTTAACTATATAAATTACATTATATTATGATCATCGAATTCTATTTTCACAGAAAATATTATCCACGAGGACATTTTTGAATTTTTCAAATTCAATCACCACGAGGTATGAAGTGTAATATAAAAAAAAAAAAACCCATATGCTTGTACTTATAGTCTTTTCTTGTGGCGGAATATCGATAGACGTTGGCAATATTTTCCGGGACGGAATTAATAATGAAGTCGTATGAATGTTTGTTCGGTTATATGGATCGACTGCCACAACAACAACAATATAATATTATTATTTTGGAAACTTGGGCGCTCGTGCGTGTGTAACACAGACGACACGCAATAAATCGCATCCAAAGAAACGGGCGACAGTAGCGCGTGTTCGCGTGAGAAAAGATGATGCGGCAGAGGAAGTCGAGACGAAACGGAAACTGTCGCGGGTCGCACGCGTAGTTTAAGCCAAACTGTATACAGTGGGTGCGGGCTTTGGACTTGACTTGTATATACAATATATAATATAATATTATGTACTATAATAAAAGGCGATGCAAGAGGGGAGACAGTGTTAACAACTCGTACCCGTTCATCGTGTTTTTGGGGTTAAGTCGGCACGTGATCGGCGTGGAGATGTCCTCTTATACAAAGCACACGCCCTCGCTACTACCCCGCCATCATTCCTCTCCGAATAGTCGGAACCACACTTCCCCTATATATTCTACGGGGTAACGGTATGATATCGTGTCGTTGTTGTCAACAATACCGACGACGGCAATCCTCCTTGAATGTTAATTACCGCTAAATTGTTGGGGCACAGGATCAAGAAGATATTATAATATGCGACGTCGTCGTTGTCGTAGCATCTAATAAGTCTATTAATGTATAAACCTGCATTATATACTATACTACTGACCAGAGTTTAGAGTCTTTATCTATCCACCTCCCCCTAGGACTATATTAAAGTTGATCAAACCAGTGTCGTGATGATATTGTATTTAAAGTAAGTCGGGAAAAAATGTAATTAAAAACTACTGACCTTTGTTCATACATCCGAGTGGCATACAGTCCCCCACGGAATTGAGTAGTTTCGGCGTACCGATCGATGTTCTCGGCGACAGACTGCCTGCCGCGCTGACCACCGAAGCTCCGAGTACACCTTCTCTGGCCACGTCCTGCAGTGCCGTGGCCGCGCGAGAGTCTGCGCCGGCCGGTTGCAGTATCGTGTATTGTTTCGATAGCGGGCTAGGCGAGTCCATCTTGACAGCCCCGTCCGGTTTGTCGACCGCACAGCCACCATCGTCTTCCAGCTTGACGCAAACCGGTTTCACTGTGGTTCCGTTTACGCAATCTACGATGCCGCCACCGTTTCCGTTTCCGCCGGGCGACAGTTTTACCGGCGAACCGTGTACACCGTTGCTGCCACTTAAGCCGTTGGCGTTCACCGGAAGTCCGGGCCCGGTATAACCGACCACAAACGTGGCACCGACTGGCGGATACGGGCCCAAGGGCGACATGGCTGCACCCACGGCGGTGGGTAAGTCTAGACGTACGTGGTCTTTGGTATCACCGCCGGAAACTGGACGGAAAGCCGAGAACGCTGTTTTGTCCATCAAGTATGCGTTGTATGACTCGGATTCGGATTTCAGTGAAGTCATCTCGTTCGTGCGCATGTGGCTGTTATTGTTCCGGCGGTCCACGTCCGACTTGCGTCTGTTGCACATCCGGTCGTCAACCCGGCCACCGTCGCCATCCTCGTCATCGTCGTCCTTTTGCCCGTCACTACCACCGCCACCTCCGCCGTCGGCCGACATGTCGATCTCCAGCTCGTCCGATGAATCGTCCACCAGCTCGTTAAAGTCCGGTTCGTATTTGGACAGCGTGTATTTGTCCGGTTTCTTGTTGTGCTCACACTCTTTGTGTTCGATCTTATTGAGCAAATTGTCGAGATCGCGGCGCTGTTGTTGCGGCGGTTGCGGTGTCAGATACTGTGCCGGATTCGCATCGCATGTGTTCTTGTTCTCGTCCACCTTGGCCTCCGTCGGCTGTGGATGGCCACTGGCACTGCCAATCTTTTTCTCGTCGAATAAGTTGACAAACGCCGGTGACTCATACCGATCATCGTCGTGCCCGGTTCGGTAGAACGAGTGTCGCGGGCCTGGCCATCCGCCGGACAGGCTCTTAAGCGCCGCCTCCGTCTCGCGTATAAGCGTCTCGTCGTCCACCACCTCGTCACCGGTGGTCTTGGCCTGTTTCTTCGGCGTGACCACCGAAACCAATTGTTGACCGCCTGCCGTCCCAGCGATTGGCTGTCCGGCCATTGCCCTTTTTTTCGGTAACACCATTGTCTTCTGTACACCACTGCTAATACATCCGCCGTTGTTTTCCTGCTGTTCGGACGATCCTTTGTCCTTGTCCGCCGCCATCTCCTGCATCTGCTTCAGCGCGCGTCTCCTTTTTTTGTGAGCAAACGTCTCGTCCACAGCAGGCTGCACTTTGTTGCACGCTGCCACCCCGTCACCCGTCGACTTACGTTTCGACGACAACCTGTAAAATTAAAAAGAAAACAATGTTATTATATTATATATTATATATATTGCATCCAACTCGTAATTAATATTCATAAAAGTTTTAAACATTTATTAGTCCGCTTCGGTAGAAACGGTTATTAAAAATGTATACACTTTACACTTTGTCTGTAAAAACGATAATGCTTATAATATTTTCTCTTTTTTTATTATATTTTACTGGTCGCTGTTTTTAATTGACTGCTGTTGGGGGGAACACGATGGTTTTTTTTTAAATAATAATTTTTTATCAATTACGTTAGGCGAAAGAGGAAAATATACCAATAACGTTCACTGTTTTTCGGCCGTCGATTGGTTGTTTAATTATTGCCAAAGATCCGTTTTTCTCGGACGGTTAAGTATTTTTTTAATTAAAATTCACTCGTCGACTTTGAAAATAATATATAATAAGAAAGGGAAAAATAGCTACTTAATAAATATCGTGCAATACACGGAACGTGGCGAGGTCGTAGGGTGTGGATTTGTCGAGAGGGGTGCCGGGGGGTGTAGAACTATAGACTTTAAAATCAAACAATGGGCGAAAAAGGGTTGTTGGCGAGAGATTGAAATTTCGAGACAACAAATATTTAATATAATATAACTTATAGTAGTAACCGGCCAGCGAAAGCGACGATTGATATTTTATTGACGCACTTTGCGCGCGTAAATTTGTTATAAATAATAAGTTATGATAATAACAACTACGTTATATATTATTATTATTGTTCTCGAGTTTAAACCAATATTTTATTATTGTTTGATTCGTAGTCGTCGTTGTCGATTTCATACGATTAATAGTGCATATTATTTCATTTGATTTTCCCTCGTGCTACAATGATAATATTTCTCTCGACGTTTACCGGAATTATCATTAAAACGTTTACGAATAGACCCAATTACCGAATACCACCGGATCAAGGGACACCGAATTTACACAGCGTTTGAGTGTAAGATAATGCTGACAAATTGCTCTTGTCTCGTATTTGCCACCGTCATTCACGGTGGGTTATTATATGCCAGGAACTGTACAAACGTGTTATTATATACGTATATACACGTACAGCGAAAAGGGGAAGAGCTTTTCAGTCGTGCTTTTGCTTCGTTTCGAGCAGGTCCCTTGTTGGCGTTCGTCAGTCCCTTCGTGTACGTAGTAAACTACACGATGTATTCCCGACACGTTTTATTTAAAATAAACGTACATTTTTATTCCGTCGAAATAAACCGTATTGATATAATAATATTATTTTCTCATTGTCCTTACACAGATAAGTTATTATTAACTAAATGGTGGAGGGGGGGGGG
>CM023359.1:47139710-47226179 GCA_013282895.1 Eriosoma lanigerum | reverse complement strand
TGGTGGAGGGGGGGGGCCCCCAAATCAAAAACGATTTGTTGGAATATATATTATATAATATAAAGTATTGGCGTGGTCACAAAATGTTTTGTAAATTTATTATTAATAAAAATGATCTTATTTCATTTTTCCATGTAAAGAAATAATAATATATATATTGATTACATAAAAATGACAAAATAACATAAAATAATTTTCATTAAAAATAAAATATTTTAATTATTATTTGATTTATAGCTTTATAATAATTCTACTCCAAATACACTGATGGGCATAAGTAATAATAATAAAAAAAAGATAAATATGAACAGTTTTGGCTAAAGAGAAATTTGGAAGTTTAGTTAACTATTTTAAGTTAATTATATAGTTACTTATGTACTTTGACAATAATTTATGATGTACAACCAACACAGACTGTTTATTACGAATGAAATTGTCTTATTATAATGATAACGTAATATTTTATTCTAAATGCCTTAACTTAGCGGTTTCGTTTATGAATATTTATTTAATGTTTAGGAACTATCCTAATTTTTCATGTGAATTTTGTTTTCGAAAAACAAAGACAATTATCGATAATTTCTTTATAAATGACTAAGTTTTAAATGTATCGTCCAAAATATTCAATTTACTTTTTAGATAATATGAACTATTGTCTACGTACCTGTTTATTTTTATTATACACACTAACTTATATATTATAATTATTTAAATTATTTATATTATTTCATTGATTTAATGTCCTAATCAATAAAAATAAACCAAAGTTCGGTGAGTTCCGTAGGAAGTTTTTTTACAACTTTTGTTAATATATTTTATAGTATTTTGTTTACTGTAATAAATATTGTCTTAATGATTAATTTTGGTTGTATAGAAATCACGAGTGCGATGGATCGACTTTGCAGCGCGTATTGTATCATATATACGATTTACATTTTAAAGAAAACGGTCGAAATATTAAAGTATTTTCTAGGCGATATAATTGCTATCCAGACGTGCGCCACTCTCTCGACTGCAAATAGCTATTACGCACCAAAACCTATTATCATTCCGCGTGTCTTTTTTTTTTTTTTTTTTTGCGCTTTAACCGGTAATTATCTTTAGGTATATAATGTCTTAACCCGTCCCCCGTTCAAATGTCGTAAGAATATAATATTTTTTTATTGCTCCCGCGCAGTGAAGGTACGTATACAATACGCATCAGAACAATAAAATGCACAATGTATTATTATAATATCGTAAGACCTAACCGATCGCGACGCGGTGTCACGCTAGGAAAATATATTATGCCCCGTCGCCGGTACGGTTTGCCGCGCGATTCGTATATTGAGGTGTGCGCTGTGCCGCCGAGTGCATGTCAACACCACATTAATACCGTGGTCGGCGGCAACGATCATTCACAAAACCGTAAAACCCCGTCAATCGTGTCCTCTATATTAAATTCGACCCCGGAATAGCGTTTTCTATCCTATTATTAACGTATTACCGTCATGACGTTTTAATTCCGAAGTCACGACATGTAACGACCGTGCAATATTATTGTAATAATATTATTATCGCTTGTGGCGGGATATTAAATGCGGAGGGAAAATCGTTCGTGAAGGGAATGAATAGAAAAGAAGAAACAAATTGAGAAATTTGGAAAACTCGTAAGAATGAGGTTCTGTATCTAGGCATCTGGACACACGATCATTTTGGGAAAAAAAAATATCTGACAGAACGACCGGTATTGTCGTAAAAATTGTATTAGGTTGAACTATATTATATTTTATATCATAATAACAGATATATTAAACTAAAACTAGATAGCCGTCTTGTTTTTTTTTTTTTATAACGGCAATACGGTTGAAACACACTGCCATCTACAAAAAGGAAAATTCTGTTAAGATATTTTTTTCAGTATTAGGATATAATTTGTAGTTACAGTTTCTTCTATTTTAGTGTATTTCAATAATTAAATATTAAATTACTATAATTCTACATTAGTATGAGACTTATGAGTAACCTATTAGATAAGCTTTTTAAGTTTGTTAAATTCATAATATTTTGTGATATTATCATACTATGTAGTCTGATAAGCGATAACTTTTATTTACAGGGTGTTTCTCTTTGCATATGCTTCATGTTTCACTAATAATGAGAAAACAATTATCTTTTATAGTATTATAAAAAATATAGTATTATAGTACATTATATCTGTGATAATAATACTCATATCAATCTGTATCACGCGATAATGATGTTTGTTTCGTTTTATAAAAACGTGACGATTGCGAGTGCAACAAGTGTCATACGTGCTCGGATGCGCCAAGTTGATATATATTTTATAGACTATAACAACCGTTTCTTTGGACTGCACTCGTTTTTCGCACACTAGAGGGGCCACGCCCATACGATGCGTTTCGCCACGATATTATCATCGCGGTTGTTATAACGCAGTGATAATAAAATATTATTGTGCAGACGAGAACATAATAATAATATTATTACAATACTATACCTACCGTGGTCGCGGTTTGACCCCTCAGTCGTAAAAAAAGGACGTGAGCAGTTTAAATTATTAAAACGATTATTTTACTTTTATTATTATTCGTAGTTTTTTATGATCTGCGACGACGACGGTATATTATTTATTTATTTATTTATTTATATTATATATATTTTTTTCGATTAAGAAGAAGAAAAAAACTTTCGAACCGTCTCGTTTTCAACCTTATTAAATGTTTAAATCGGTGAGTTAGCAATAAAGTTCCGTTTTTTTATTTTCCATTCGAAACGATATCCGCGGCGTCGAGAGAAATTACCGAGCCATGAATAATAATTATCGTTTTTTAATTAATCGCGTTTTTTTTAAAATATAATTATATGGGGTTCTTACTCGGGTATCAGCTTTTACTGGTTTTTATGTACACATAGTGGCCACTGAGCAATTTGTATGAATAAGGAATCACGGTGTTAAGGTTTTGCTTAAATCTCACATATTTTTATTATTAACGTAAGAACTTCAGTATTTTACTATACAGAGCGATCAAAAAGTCATATTACGACAAAATGTTCATTTTGATTTGCAAAATATAGCGCAAAAAGTAAATGTATAAAATACGAGAACAAAATTTTGTATACAATATTATTAATACAATCTAATACTATTTTCGAAGGTTTAATATTTTTCGGTCGACAATGTTGTAACTCTAACTGTTTTTCTTACGTCTGTACCATCATAAAATTCCTCGTCACCCTGTAAACAATAAACAGTATCCGCGGAAATGCGCAATCAACGTTTTGTCGGAGGAAGAGGAAATAAGATTACGGTACAACGGAGTAGGCAGAAACGGTCCGAACGGGACAGTGTTTGTTTAAAATAAACGTCTTTGAGGGAAAAAAAAATCGAAATCCCTTTCACTCCAAAGAGGTTGTGGAGGGTAGAAGCGGTTTGCTTAATCTACCGGCGTCGTCGTCGTCGTATATATATATATTATTTACACGGGGAGAGCTCGCGTGGGACTGTACTGATTTACGATCGTCGCGAGGTGGTCGCCACTAGCTGCTGTGTCGTCGCAGAATATAAGAAAGTCGCGCGAACGTACCGTTCCGCCTTCGGCCTTCGTATTCGGTGAGCGAGTATAAAGTTCACCCTAACTCTACGCGATATGGTGTCTTGATTTATAAACCTTTATATTCGCAATATATATCGTTCGTATATTATGCGTATATATATATAAACACGCGCAAAGAAAACGCGGCCGGGGTCGACGACGACGGTTTAATCTCGATTTGGGATTTGGACAAGCCGTTCCTCGACGATCCCTTCACCAGCCCCTTCGCGACACGACCGACGACCTAACCATCGCCGCGACGCCGTCGAACCGACCCGGCTCACACGGTACACACAATAATATAATATATACGCGCTGTCTATAACACTGCGCCAAAGTTATTTCGCTTCAGGTGTATGAAGGATTTATGTGATACCGATTGTATCGGCGACTGGTGGGGTCGATCGGCCAAAGGGTGTGCGCGCGTATGATCTAGGGTAGTGAAATAGCGCGAGCACCAGAAGAGAGTATCGAGAGCTTTATTCGATTTTCCGCGCGTCCTCTCCTCGTTTCCACCTCTCCTCCTTTCACTCTTTCTGTCTCTATAAACATATATATACAGTATTATATATACAAGTTTTCGTTTCGATCCGATCGGATTTGTCCTAGTCCTTTGTGCATATAAATATTATATCTATAACGTATATTATAGTTTACGTTATTGTGAATATTGTCATGCGCGCGCGTGCAAGAACGAAGTTCAGATGAGAAGGGATCGACAAACTTTCCGGTCCAAAGTTTGTCTGGACAGCGTAGCCGATGGCCACCGCGGATAAAACGCGAGCGTATATCTATTCAATGACTATACGTAATATACGAGTATACCGGACTGGGTTATCTCTCGGTACCACAGTATTATTTGTATTACGATATCACGCAGTTAAATCTAGGTCATAGATTTATAAATTTTCACCCGATAAAATGACTATATTTTATTATGATACAATATCGTCGTTATTAGAAGCGCATTTCGTTACGAAATTTAAAAAAAATATGAAAACAAAAATTTGAATTGGCAACATTTTTTATTTAATTTTATAAAAGTAGTGTCGATGGTTGTTTATGTGACAAAACAACAGTTTTATATACATATAAATAAAATATTATATTATATCCTAAAAAAGTAGATTCCATACTGGTAGTTGTGCCGAACACGGCAACAAAAAATGTGTTTTTACATTTAATGTTATTATACCAGAAAAACAAATATATTTTTTTTAATATCAGTCAGTTGCCGTTCACAATATAAAATATAAAATTATTATCGTGAAAAATAAATTAAAAACATTACAGTACAAAGCAAATTGTTATATTATGTTCAAAATTAATTTGACGTAACACGCGAGTATGCAGATACCAATGTTTTTTTTAAATTTATAAATATATATAATATAATATATTTTTACAAAAACGCGCTGTTTTTAATAGTAATAATAAAAGGTAGCAGGTAAATTGTTTGTCAAAGTCATAAAAAAAACGTTTGTTTGGTGAAAAAAAAAGAGGAATTCGTTTGAAGTGCTACTAGATTAGTTGGTCGAATAACGACAAGCTTGCCAATTCGCGTACTACCCTCTAGTAAAAATAGCTCTCCACTCCCTTAACCTTTTGCTCTTACCTTTTCATTACATTTCTTTCTATAAAGCTGAATTAAACTTTTAATTTTCATTCTTAATCCCGAAACGCAAAGGGTCTGTGTCGGGTTTTACCTCCGGATGAATATTATTCTTTTTTTTAGTATTTTTTATTGTTATTGCGACGATGAACCTGAGGGAAACGGATGTTTTTCTCTCTCTGTCTCTCTTTCTATATCTCTACGTCCGCATATACCTTATTCTTCACCCTAAAATTCAAACACTAGCATTCCACCCTAGCGTCACAATCATACGCAGGTAATGGAACTTATTTTTTTAACACTCGCCGAGATAGTCTCATTTTTGAAATAGCCACTTTGATGAGAGGAGGCGGAAAAAAATTATTTAAACAAAATAAAAATAATACAGGAAACATAAAAAGACAGAGGGTGGTTGGTATTATTTCGTTACTAAGAAGATAACTAGCAATTTCACTCAGAACGTATCATCGCGATTCGAATTAAATTACGCTGTTGTGTAGTTTCCGAAATAATACAAACTCAGGAGCAAAGTTGTTGGCTTTCGTCTTTATAACATAACATAATGTTTTTTTTCGTAATATTTTATCAATTTTTTTTTAATAACAAACGTGGAAATAGGACTTTAGAAAAAAACCTTTCGCCAAATCCTTGTGGCGATCCATTAACAACGGCCAATGCGGGAAAAACGTAATTTATGAGTATAAAAACCCGAATTCATTTATCGTATATACATTACGTGTCGTCCTGTCTCTCTCACTAACCCCATGTCCGAAAACCTATGCCTCTCCTGCGGGGAAATTGGCCCGGACACACTCCCAACACGGTATTCCAATTTTGTTTCCGAACAGTAATTAACGCATTAATTTTTATCCACTGCGGTCGTCGTCATCGTAGTTGTCGCTGGTTTTTTATTTCGTATTATTATTATTACTATTTTTTTTTTTTTGTTGTTCAAACCCACTCACACCTCTTCTTCCTCGTCATCATTTTTTTATTTTTTTTTTCCATACCCTCACACCACTCCGCGACTAAACCCTTTTTCTTTCTCTCGGCGCCCGTTTGCCCGTCGAAAAATATAAATAACTTTGGGGACGTGAGGGATGATGGTTGAAAAACACGGGGCGCCAAGTCACAACCCCTAATTTTGCGATTTTTTTATGATTATTTTTTAATATAATAATTTGGCAAGACGGGTCGACGGACGTTGTTTTTCATTATGAATAATAATAATAATAAAAATTGCAACACAATAATGAAAAATGTAACAGGATGCCGCTGCGTAATGAATACTTCACGGTCTGAGAATATATGAATGGTGTGTGTGTTAAAAAATAAATAAAAAAATAATAATAATAAAACTCTATATAATGACATTTTTTTAACCTCTACATTGACATAATATCACCATTAATACCAGACTCGTTGCGTATATATATACATATATACGTATATCACTTTCGCGAGTCAATAGACAATAAGTCGATTGTTAATATCGTTGCTAATTTTATTTCAATCATTGCGACTAAATAAATACATTATTATAATACTGGAATAAATATTATAATATCATCTTATTATTGTTTTTGTACACAATAAACACAATTAAAATTTTTTTTTTTTTTTTGTAAAAATAACAGAAAAATAACATCTTATTTATATTATTATATCATAATTTACAATGCATTATTAATATGACGTATTATCCTCGGGTAAGTAATTGAATTATAAATGAGATACAGGTTATAAATTTGAACTTATACTCTAGTGATGCATATTGGCATGTCACAGTTTGCGATTTAAGTTCTATCACACGGTTCTTGAGCAAAAACGAGTATTAGTTCGTTTGATGAAAATATGATTTAAAATTAAAAGTAATGCGATTTATAAGCATTTTTATTCATTTTCAGTGCAGAGTAAAATATATCATTGACATTATGTTATTTCACTGAAATACTGACAAAAAAATAGTTTTGCAAATTCGATGGCAATTGTACCGGTAAATTAAATTCAGATAAGAACAATTTGTTAATTTACAAAAAGTATTGTATTTTATATTTGTTGTTGTATTATTTTATAGAAATTATATGACAATCAGATAACATGTGAAAATGAAATTAAAGTCGGTTAGTATTATCTGTGTTTTATTGATTAAAGGAATCGTTGTAGGTATAATATGCCTATTATTATTTGTATTTAACTTACATCAAAATTAGTAAAATTAAAAGTAACGAAGAAATACGTATACTAGAAAAAAAACTAACTATATTAGTCAGTTATATAATTTATTGCAGATGTAAAACAAAAGAAATCCGATATAAGTACGAGTGCAAAAGATTTATAGGATTTTTGATGTATTTCCCAGTTTTCTGACGTTATCAACGTTATAATCGTACTTTTTCCGTTTATTTATATTTTTTTCTTTTTATACGGGATAAAAAAAAAAGATAGAAAGGGGAAATTTCTACACAAGATGAGATGATTATTGTGGTTACAGCTGTGGAAATGCGTTTTGCGGTCAGATTTACGGACAAGGCAGCAAAACGCAATAATAATAATGTAATACAAGATTCTTCCCTCTAGACGAAATAATTCCAACGGTCCAGAAGGCCATAAATTTGTTTAGGGCCGGCCGGCTGTCCCTCGTGTTTTCCTTATCATCTCGACAGCATTAGAGTTTATATATTATTTCTCTCTCACTCTGTTACTCTTTCACTCTTTGTCTCTCTATCTCCATCATTCCCACCGGAAATATGTTTTATCTTTTATTTTTTAGCACGCACGTGCTTTGCTTGCAATTATCCAAAAATTGTCCATAGGTTTTATGTCAACGATATGACTCGCACGCAGCACATATTTAAACGACTATAATATAATATACTTACGGTTACTACAATTTGGGAACGGAGAAAAACGGAAAACCGAAAGTAGAAATAAAAAAAAAAAATGGATGAAAACAAATAAAAAAGATTGTTGTTTATTTTTTTTTTTACTTGTGGTAATAAAGCTTGGGACTGAGACTAAAAGTGCCGTAAAGTTTATTAATGTCCCCCACCGGTTGTCTCGTATTATTTTTTTAAGTTCCCTTTCTCCCGGTGTCTTATGTGTCTCCAAGGAGCCCCGAGGCCCCTCATTTACCACCCACCCCGTTTGTATGCCGGGCAACACGTGTGCTTAATCGGCCTCCGTGTAGAATTATGATTAAAAAAAATCGATGTTAACCTCCGGGACCGGGTTTGTAAGGCGAAAAAAAATGAAATAAAAATATGAGCGAAAAAAAAGTACCGGTGGCTTAAAATGAGACCGTAAATCTCGCGACGAATTTTCCCAATAATTTTCCCCTCTAAGTATATAACAAAAACGCATTTTAGGTATAAAAAAAACAATGTAAAATATACTACTTACATTTGTCCGTCGACCTGATGGGCTGCATACCCTACGCCATTGGATGGAAGTTTTTCTTCCTGAAAAAATATAATAAATGAAATAAACTGTAAATATTTTTACCAAAACAGTTAATGACTTTTAAGTTTTAAAATTATAATCAAGATCTGGTAAAACGTCTGGAGTGATTGATGATATTTTAGTACACTATATATATATTATAGAGGGGCAATGCCGCCCGTCAAACCGTGCAAAACAGTTCAACTCTTCCGACTAAACGTGAATGACAGAAAACAATTTCCAGTCAATCTCATAATCACATAACACATTATTAGTTTTCGTTAAATTCGTAAAATATACCATTTTAAAATAACTACACAATGTTGTCAGATAATATTATAATATAGGTGTATAATATATGAATTACAATTTGACTATGACATTATTAACCACCTATTTCATTTTTTGTTTATTTTTAATTTATTTTATATAACAACAATAATAATAATAATAATAATAATAATAATAATAATAATATTAATACAATTTTCGAATTTTGGATTTGTTACCTATGTTTTTTCATTAAATTACTAATTTATATTTCATCACGAAACAAAGCAAAACAAAATAAAACAAAACAAACACAAATATGTTTACGACTACCAACAAAAATTACTAATTATTAATTTTTACGAATTTGTCAATGTCCTTTTAATTCCGGAATAGTAACAGTTTATAACAATACGTCTCGGAACAGAGAAATATTTTACACGAAAGAAGAGAAAAAACGATTTGACAATTCGCGCTTTGTGCGGTCAGACAAAAAAAAAATCCCCGTTGTTTACTGTGACAAACATTTAAAAAATAATAATAAAATAATATAAAGGGATCGTTCTCGGTTCTTTCTCGCTTACAGTGGGGGATTTTTTTAATATTTAATAGTGAGATTTAAAAAATATAAACGACGGAATGTCAGTTTGGTCCGAGGAGGGAAATGAGATAAAGCTTGTACAATTCAAAATCCGGACGTGACTAACTTTTCACTTTTTTTTTTTGTAATTCGGGTTAAAAATGATGTGCCGTCGTGTTGGCGACCAAACGATGTCGTTTTCCCCTTGTTCCGGATACAACATGGTAAAAACTTAAAACTTTACAATCTCGGATGTCGGAGAGAACTCCAGTCTTCTCTGTCGGCAGTTTTTTATGTTATGTTCTCAAAAAAAAAAAAAAAAAAAAACCGTCAATTTTTCTCTACGTCGCGCGTGACGATAAATAAAAGAAACATATCTTTTTTTTTATCTAATCAGTGAAGCTTTTTATACCGTGGTACATTGACAATATATTATATTTTAATATGAAATTCTCGCGAAAACCAGAGGGACCGCGGGCAACAGCAGCGAGGAAACTGCTCCGAAAATAAGAGGGCGCCCGGTTGTATTTCGCCATCAAGGAAGATGTATAAACGAGAAGATACTACCAAAGGTATAATGCACGTATATTACACACGTGCGTTATATATATATATATATACTTCGGACGTTAACGTGATTATGTGGGCGTATTTGTAGAGTGCCGGTGAAATGGTCGACGGGACGGTAGAGAAACAAATAATCCGTATAGCGTCCGGTCTAACGATCCCGAAGGGACTCAGAAAGTCCACGGGAACCGTTGTCCACCGGTAAACAGCACTTCAAAACGTGTTGTCGACCGAGCCTTGGCTATATAATATATAAACAGGACGACGCGTAAAGACTTTCTACTTCTTCTTCTTATTATTATTATTATTATTTGCGCGAACTCGCTGCTGCGTCAAATTAACCGATCTTTACGACCGCCACAGGAGGGTCATCGCGGGTCTTTAAAACTACCGACGGAGACCGCGGAGACCTAACCTTCGAGACGATTTTTATGTATGTACGTATCCCTCTATCGGTGCAAATTTAATCCATATAATAACATAACATGTAGTTGTTATAAACGAGGTAAAAATCATCATGTCTCTGCGGTATTTCTGATACGTGATATTCACTGGTGCGTTAGAACATCGCAGGTATTTAGCTTTTCTGACACATTGCTCAGGGCCGAAAGTGTAATTTTTTAATTCAGCTGAACACGGTTTTTGTTTAAGTAGAACCATTCGATTTAAATGGTAAATATCGCGATATTATTTGTCCGAATTATAAAAATAATCATACACTAAATATCAGTAAATAAAAAAAAATCGTGTTTTGGCCATAATAATAATATATATATATAATACGAATATGATATACTTTATTTTGAAATGTGTACATAATATTACGTTATACTGTAGGGACATCGAACGTCGTCCGCGCGTGTTTTTCGAGAAATTGATTGATGGTGCCCGGATGAAGAATCGACAATTTTCCACGTGACCCGACACGGCCGATACATCATTTTCCCCGAGACCAAACAGCCGCCGCCGCCTAAGTGAATTCCGCTTTTCCAAAACTTTCCGTCCACACCAGCACCTCCCCGCCGACGGTGCCGTGTTCTAATGGGACCGATACGTCTTTGGCGCGCGGTACCGTCTTTAATGACCGACTCTTTTCCGGAGACCACCGCGTGCGTGTCGTTATACGCCATCGACCGACCGTATAAACCGCAGCCGTTTCCTATATTAAAGTCCTGGTCCATGTCGTTTCTCATCCGTCTTGTCATTTCCGGCGTCGAAATATACACTCGATATGCGTCCATCGCGACTTCTCGTCAAATATCTCATAAACTGATATAATGCAAATGGGATGGTGACAAGTCAATAACAATACACGGTATTTGAATTATGATTAAAAATTCCTATTCAAGCATTCACAAAAGTAAGTCTCATCGAAAAAAAAATCGATTTTTCGCTAAGTTATAGATTTCCATATTCTTTACTTCGGCACTTATGATTTGCGATAATAATTTTAATCATTATTACAAATGGGTTAATAAAACCGCAGAGTGGAAATATTTAGTTCGGAATAGCCCCGTATGTGACATCATTTTAAAAAAAAAATTGTGTATTTATATTTGAAACAATATAAATTAAATTATTTATTGTGTGGTATAATTGCAAAACGCAAAACTTTTGGCTTTCTCGAACTCATTATATAAGGACAATTAATCACGAAATAAATTTCAATTCAATTTGAAATTAATATATATATATATTATTCGTGTTATTTGAAAATCATTTATTTATATAAGTTTTCGCGGGGTTTGTGTTTTTGACAATTTATGCAGTTATATTCATCTATTGGGAATTGGAGAAAGAAAAAAAGAAAAACGCAAATACGTATTCTGCCATCGAATTACCGCGTAATCTCATGTGAATTGATTACGTTACTGCGAAAATATTTATACGTGCTTATACGGATGTAGAAGGAGGAGATTGTGAAGGTGATGAAGGAAAAGGAAAAAAAGAAGCGTCTAAGGGGAACACATCAGATTCGCGCGCACCTGACACCCTTATGCAAATCTGACAAAGTTCCGTCATGTATACCGTGACAATAATTTAATCCTTTTTAAGAGATTTTCTTTGCTGGATGACTGGTTCTAAGGGTACAGGACCCCCAAGGATTGAATACAAATTATATAATATTATTATCGTACACGGTCGTCATTACAATATTATTATTATTATTATACGTGCGTGCTGCATCTTCCGCGGATACTCGCGAGATACGATTTTACGCTCTGGCCGTTTTCACACATATTATTATAATATATTCCCAAAAATACAGAGGCAAGGACAATTTGAATAAAATTAATCACCGCGTGCCCCTTTTTCACACGTAAATATGTTTTTGACGAGCAGTCGAGTTTTTCTAAACAAAATTGTATGCGAAACGGTATAATGCATCGAAGGGTGAAAGAAGTTTCCAACTTTATAAAGAATCTAATATGATTATTTAAGTCTTCATAACATTCTGTCAACTTTAATCAATACACATCATGTATATTTTTTTAATAATTCCAATTAAATTTATTAAATATGTTTTAAGGGTAAATTTGTAATAGTATGACGTACATTTAAAAAAGGTTTATTTATTATTATAATAAATATGCTGCGTATGCGACTATACGTATTATAAATGTATAAAAACTCACCTAACTGAATTAATATAATTAGTTTGAATTAGACATAGTATTGCGAAAGGTCTAAATTAAATTTCTGAGCTAACTATAATATATTATCCATGTCGACTTATCGGGTAGTAAATTTTTAGATAAAAGAATTCAATAAAAATCGATTAAAAACAAATCCAATTGAGCGAAATAATATATTGTGTTGCAAAATATTTAAAACTTATCAACGATTTAATGATGAATTGCAAACAGAAGATTGCGGAAAAACATAAAATAACTTATCGAAGTTAAAAGAGCGACGGCCAGACGTAGAAAAAAATAGAAGATAAATGCAAACGACATGTAATAAACCTTTTTTAACTGAGAAATTGTTTGAAAAATACTTATAGACATTATAACTATATACGAGTATTACGGTGGGGTGGGTATGATATAAAACCTCATTTCCCACGCACACAAACACACATATTATCGTCATCATCCCCTTTGCATTACAGCAGTGTATACGAGTTGGGTTTTGTAGAAAACGCTGTCGTGTCATTCCGTCTCGTACGCGCGCCGCGTCATTGTACATTAATGAACGTAGTCGTCTGGTGACGTCACCAGGAAATTGAAAAATATTTCGACATTCCCATACTTATTACCGACCTGCCAAAAACTTCGGCTGTTCGTTTTGTATATAATATAATACACTATAACGGTACACATTTTAATAACATCGACCCAAAGTCATGTATATATATATATATACGTGAGAGGACAAGAGACATCCCCTTGATGAGCGTACCAAATCTCCGGGCCACGGAGAGAGGTCGACGGAGGGAGAAATTATATATACATATAGGGTTTTAAAATAAATACACTCTTACGTCAGAACGACGACGTTTCGATTGTTGTTGCGGGTAGAACGGTGAAAACGTATAATGATTGGTAAACGAATTTCCAAAACATATTCAAATTATTATTACGATTATAAGCAAATGTCGCGTTGACGTTAACGGTGTGTTTCATAGATATTATAGCCACAAACTAAGGAATGATGGTTGTTTTGCGTATAGTATGTTGTTTAACGAAATATTTTGCATACCATAAAATTGTCTTATCTATATCAACCGTTCCAAACAATAACTATTATATATAAGTACATAACACTTACAATATTTTTGGTAAAAACATAGATTTGTAAAAGCAGGTTGGCTTCATATATTTAGTTTCACTCCTAAACTATTAGTTAAAGTATGTGTCGACCATATATAATAACTATATAGCCAACTTTGGCAGGTTGTTGATGCGAAGACATATTACACTATATATGCAGTATGCACTATATTTATTATTTGCCTAAACGGTAATGTTTATATTTTTAGATGATAGCAATAATCGATCAAATCGAATTACTAATTTTAAATTTTTTTTCTTTTCTTGTTATATTTATTCATACTATTTTAATATTTCAATATAATAGAAAATAAGAGACATACTACTCCTCAATTCATTATTGTAATAATTGTTGTGGAATAGCTGGTATATTCAATCCTCCAAAAAATGTTTTTACTTAATTATCCACTAAATATATTTATGATTGATAATTTTGTACTCTATACCATGGTAATTTTTATATATTATGTTTATTATATAATGCCTAATCAATTCAAATTAAAAACAAAATATGTTTACAATATGTATATGCAGATTATTGAGCTATAAAACTGAGCTTATTCTTAACCTAAACAGTGTATGTTTATTATTTTATTGTAGAATAATTGTTTTTACATGTAGAACTAAACTAAGTAAAAAAAAAATATAAATATATATATATATATATATATTATTTATATTTCTTTTAAAATATTCGGAACAATAAATTGGTTAAAGGATATAACTACTATTGTCGTAAAAATTTTATTGTTAGGAAGTACAGCAGGCTATAATAGCAATCATTTTTTTAAAAATATACTTTATTTTAAACGCTAGTGATAGTACTGAAAGTTACCGATTTGAAAAATAATTCAGTAACTTCTATATTTATAATACCTATCTATATATTCATGTATTAAGTACATTCAGTTCAATATAAATTATAATACATTCGTATGGGTAATGTAAAAAAAAATACAACCGACGAGAGAAAATTAACTAATTATTAATCGCTGTTATTTGTATTATATTTTTACAAAACGGTAAACGCTAAACGGTTTGTTTTATAAAATAAAACGTTATTTAGAATTTTTAGTTGAAATCATAAAAATGTAAATATTGACGTTTAGCCATAATATGGTGGCTACTGAATCAGAATTATGTACGGAGATGGTGTCAATGGTGTGTTTTATTAGTTCAATATTTTGGTTCGATTTGTACAATAAATTATTATTGTAAAATTATAACCGATCAAATGTATATTTGTATAACAATGTACTATAATTTTATGAAGACCGACCGACGGAAATATTCGTCTTATAGATCCGACTACAACGAGTAGACACAGGATTTATAATTTTAGTATGGGCACATAGCGTAAACCGAGAAATTAATTATTGCAACGAAACGCATCAACTCACGTTATGTAGATGGACAATAATCAGGATATCAAGAGTGAGAACATAATATAGTGTTATGCATAATTAATTACAATATCTAAATAGTGCAGTGTGCGTTTTAATATAATCGTTTCAAATAATACACTATATTATTATAGACGTTACCGCGGTCACGGTTGTCGAACCGTTATCGTTTGCTAATCTCGCGTAGAAAACACACGCGAATTATATATATTATTGCCTACACATAATAATCTAATATAATACACGTGTTGTACAATAATACAATTTCGCACTGCAAGTCGTATATTCTTCACACATACTGCACAGATCACGGACTCTCGTCGAGTCACGTACCCCAATTATTATTATTTCACACACGACTTTTACCGGTCCACGGGGCCAACGATAAGTCTATTTCTCAGCCATTATCCGAGCGTATAATACACGATAATAATAATAATAATAATAATAATAATGATGACGATGATGATGATAATAATCAACGCGAACGAATGCTTATATTATTATATTATATTATATTCTCCGTGTCGACACACGCGGGGCGGAATATATTTTTGACTCTGCGGGATGAGGTAACGCGTGCGTTCGCGGCTTATTACAAATGCAAAACTCGCCCATTCATATTCAAAATTTTATAATACGACGACGGTATGTACGCGTGTTGCTGTCAACCGATTTGTATGCGTCTCGGCGGCGGAGGAAGTCGTGGTCGACGGAATATGCTTCGCGAAGTACGGACCGGGTTCGAGGGGCGGGGTAATAATTACTTCATATACAGTATACACGACCGTAGGAATGTTTGGGTGTGTGTGTGTGTGCGCGCGCCCGCGCGTATGTATATTCTCGAGGATATAGGAATACGCGTGGGGTATAGGGGAAAGGGTGGATTTAAGGGGAATGGGTAGGGGAGGTTTAGAGCTTTGCCATACTTATTCGGTCTTAACCGCTAATTTATTCACCCGAGACCGCCGGCCGTGTTCGAATAGATTTGATTTCGTTTTATAATAATAATAATAATGATAATAATAATAACTTGCGTAGCTGTCAAGCAAGGGCATGGATCCCTTCCCACCACCTCGCCTAGCCCACAGGAGACGACCATCTCGGGACAGACACCGCGTCCGCGTCTGTCTTTATAATATATATAAATATTTTCTCTCTCTCTCTCTCTTTCTCTCACATCCCGTCTCGAAGACGCACATTTTACTTAAAATACCAGATGTGCAAAATTGAACGCATCCGAAGATATTTGCATTTACCACCGCCACCGTCACCCGGCTACGAGTCCCACCGACCCGCTGCAGACTATAACTGCGTGCGCGTTTTATTTCGCTAGCGGTTTCTTCGCGACGGTTCGCGAGATTTTATCGTTGCGGTTTTATACGTTGCACTGAAGAATGACAAATATAATATTTCGTCATAATACTATTCGTATGTTCAACGATGTCAATCGCCAAGTTTTTAATATTATAAGTTCGCCCGAAATATATACGTTTTGATTACGTAAAAACATAACGGATATTTGACCTCATCTGTTGATTTTGAGGTGAAGGGGCTTTGTATTCTTAATCTACCCAAAAACCAAATTATTCAAAGTAGTACAATATCGATAAAAAATATTCATACGAATTTATGTTTGAAAAATTAATTAAAAAGTGTTGTGGAAGGACTAAACAATTTAGGGGACTTAAGTATCTAAAGTCCTCGCCAATATCCACCTATTTTCGAAAATCGTTACGTTTATTTTTGTTATAATATTATAAATTTCGTTTTAATTATTACGAATAATTAAAGTTTTTGAACAAATTATATCAAATGACGTGAAATAATAATTAACCCTGTAGTGCAATGTTATTTCCTCTATGTTTTTATCCAATAATTTGTGTAAAGAGAACGGAGAACAAAGTCCTTCCGTTGGTTCAAATTAACTCGAGTGGTGTTTATTTTTTTCTACTTCAGTATTATGAATATACTTTTGTCGGGTGAAACGTTTATGTATTTAATTCCCCATTAGGCTAAGCACCTTTTAGTGACTTCGTGTTGTCTTTGAGGAAGATCCCCTTTTGGTGTAACGTAAACGATCAAAACACTCATAATCGACTGCTGTTTACATAAAGTCACGCGCGTTTTGGTGAGTCAAGTGTTTTACCGTTAAATAGAGCTATAAAAAAAACTACAACATTGAATTCAATATGCAAACGGTTATATTGTTTAATTATTATTATGTCAATATTTTTAATTTCATTTAAAACCGGATAACTATCGAGCATCGATATGAATGACAGGGAAATGTCAAAAGGTCAATTGCTTTTAATTTTTTTACAATTGCTGTATCTGACAAACAGGAAATAGGATGTATAAACTTTTAAAAATCGTTTGAGGCATATCACTTGCATTGAATGATACAAAATAAACAATTTCAAAATTATCTGTCAATATGAAGAATATTTTAAAATTACATTTGTTTATTTTTAGATTTATTTATGTAAAAATAAAAAATTAGTTTTGATCGTGTGTATAAAATAAAAGAGGATTTTAAAATTATAAATGAATTTTCACATACATGTTATTTTCAAAAACTATATGTCTATAATTACTGTTTTATATTAGAAATGGACGAGGAGAAATTTATGTTTTTTTTTTTTTTTTAAATCTCATCTCCTGCAGCGTATCTATACGAAATACTTTTTCGAATGAAGAATATAACAGTTATTTTTTATATTCATTTGGAAGTATATATCTGGGAAATGATTATTTGAATGGATTCTATTATATCGTAAAGTCGATTATTTTTCCTATCGGAGCCAATATTTGGGACTACGTATAACGTCTTATTCTTTGGGATTTCTCTGGGTTTTCTAGTTTCTTTGATAGTCGATACTCTGAGGCCGGGAATTTAATTAATATATACTTTCCGCCGGGGAGCGATCGTCGTCGTACCACACACACGTCCAGGGAGCGACGGACGGGCACTGGAAGAAGTAGAAACTTTGTGTATTGGCGTTCCAGATAAATTAAAATACTTGGCCGATTTCGCCCGGTTTGTGTTTGCTCACAGGACCGTCGGTATATTAATGCGTTTCGGATGACAGCCAAACGGGCGACACAAAGAAGTCGAAGACGTGGCAGACAGGGAGAAAGAGATGGAAACGTTAACGTTGTATAGGACGGACGAGTAAGAGAGGTATCTGTATACACTTGAGCGAAATGTCTTTTTGATAAATTAGAAAGTCGACCGTCGAGTAAATAACCCTTGCCTCGTGCATATTTCATTAAAACTTTTGCCGTGGCGGTGTTGTTTGTTTTTATATGCCGGTGAGTCGACGACGACGAGCGTATGTGTGTTTGTCAAGTATCTCCGGTTTTAGCTTTTGAATATACTAGTTTCGGGTTTTATTTTATTATTTTTTTTTTTTTTGCACCAATAAAATTAAATATAGGGTATAAATATGTCTGGTGGGATAATGGTATAATAATTATGTTTACCTAATCTATAGTATTATAATATGTATTGGATACTATATTTATAGTATTTTATAGGAAATTCAGGCGTTAATAAAATATGTCCATCGATAATTTATTACCTATTAAAACGTTCGTATATCCAACAGTATAATTAATATATTGTTTAAAAAACTATTTTTTTTTTTAACATTAAATGTTGATGTAAATTAATCATTTCCAAATATCTACTAATCGACATTACGTCGATGATAAAATGTTAAAAGTGTGTAATGTGTGGTGTGTACTTACTTTGCTCATTGCTTGCGTGTATCTCACCCGCCGTACTGACAGGTCTGAAACAAGAAACGATAACACATTAAAAATCACAACTCAATTTTGTTTTATAACATAACAGAAATAACATTATAACAATAATTGTAGTAAATTATTTATATGTAAACGAGTATTATTGGCTGCGATGAAAATAACCATTTTGAACGCAATACGAATATAATATCGGATAATATACTATTATGACCACGCGGTGGGTGACCCCTCGCTCGTAAACGTGTATTTTAGTCTCGCCAATAAAAAGAAAAAAACGATTCCGAGTACATATTATTATATAACAACGATGCATATACGTATGGACCTTCATAATAGACTACCTGTTGAACCGCAGCCGGTTGATATTACTAGAAGGACGTATAATTTATAATAATAAACGTATTTGACATAATGTGCGGACTGATCTACACGTACCAAAGCCGCAAAAAGTCTTTATTTTTTGTGTATTTTTTTTTTGTTCCATTTCTGTTATATGTGTTCGGTATAGCGGTGTATCATTTAACAAAAGACGTGTCTCTCCCCTTCCTTCACCGCGGCTTGTATATATCACAGTGTAGTCGTAGTTTACTTTTTTCACTCTCCTGCACGCTATATATATATATATATAGGTATATAATAAAATAGACTTTTGTGATAGTTTTTTTTTTCGTTTCTTCCATAGAGGCTTAAGTCCTTTGCCCCTTTCGCGCAATAAAGAAGAAGTCGAAAGAAACGACAGAGGTGTCTGAGAAGTGTATATACAACGAGAGAAAAACAGCACGCGAGGGATTTTACGTGTTTTCGTCGTCCCCCTCGTCGTGATTCCATAAGGCGCATTCCGCCAAGCTATATATATATATATAATATACAGTCTATGATGCTAAGCTTTTTAGGGGAAACGGTTTTAGGCGCGTTTCTAGTTTTCTCACTATTCCCTGCCCGATAAGCAGTTTCAAACTGTTCGCGCGTAGAAAACGTCACATATATGAAACACCGTTTTACTTCTATACACTCGCGTATAATACGCTCAGATAAAACTATAAACTGTAGAATAATACTGTATACGTTTATATTATATTATATTCTTTTGACAACAATAACATTATAATATTATAACAATCTTCGAGTGTGTATGGTATACTGTCGTACAGAACGTCGCGTCGTCGGAGAAGAATCGTCGTAAAAATTCGAGAAAAAAAAACTTTTATCATATCTCGTCGACGACGACGACGACGATGCGATCGGACGAGAGTAATCTTGATTGCGTTTACTCTCAGAGAGGTCTCATTGTAAACGGATGTAGAACGACGATCGGAAGAGAGGTTAGGCGGTGTTATGTTATTGTCAAGCGACTATATATAGGGTCCGTCGACGGTCGGGTGCGGAGAAAGCCGTACGACGAGGCGGAACATCGACCGTTTGATCAATATGCGACCCTTTAATGTCTTCATTACGACTCGAAGGGCTGAATGTATATGTATGTGTGTATAATCTGACTATCGGCCGTAACAAAGCTGCCGCGTCGAGAACCGATCTTAAGGGTGTGTGAGTGGCGCGTGGTGAGGACGACGGGTAGCACGCAAAAACGGACTGTATATAGGCTGCAGTTATTTATAAAACCCTTCTCCTCTATGCGTCTCTGCCGCGGTAAAGCTATAGTGGCGAGGAGAAACCACTGGACCGGAAACGCGCAGATACCTATCTCGCTCGCCAGCAGAAAACGGTTGTTATATTATGACGTATTATACAGGTATACGCACACATTGTACTTCCGTTGGTAAAGAACAATAATAATAATTATTATATCGCACCACCATCGCTATTAGTGCCTATCTAGAAAATTTTTAACAAAAAAAAAATTAAAACTTTCCTTGAAAGTTAAATGTAGGTAGGTATGTAACTATTTTTTATTTTCTTAACTTCACAACCAACATGACCGGCTGTATTATAGAATATATTATTATTAGTACTCACTCAGCTCGTTCGTTTGATATGCAATCGATAGTTTCAACCCGTCATATATAACTTATTTAAACTACATTACTCTATTAGTCTATTTCTCAAGATATAACAATATCATATATTTCCAAAGTAAGTATTAATTCTTGTCTGGAAAGTATCGCAGACCACGGTAAATGTATTATTATACGACTACCCGTCACACTAATTGATCAATATTTTATTATAATACACTTTATATAATTTTGATTTTGGAATAATGAATTATGAATACGTTTATTGTATATTGCGAAATGTAGAATTTTCGTACCTAGTTATCTAATGACTATTACTTAAAATAGTATAATTCATACACATAGGCATATTATGTTCTTGGTGATATTAACAATCACATTAACAATATTAATATATTATTTTAATTGTCGGTAGAGGTGATATTATACTATTGTCACTTAACGTTTTGTGGTGTTATTTTTTATTTAAATTTGTTTACGACCCATAATATAATGTTGAACACACTATTGTTTTAATCCACCGACCTTTTTTTCTCCGCCCTCATTATTGTTATTTGCACATAAAAACCGTTTGTAAACACGTCCAGGGGCTCAGATGACAATGCTGAAGAGCCACTGGTGCGCTCAACAGGGTGTTTTTAATTCCTGAATTAAGTGTCGGGTTTTTTCCTCTCGTGTTGATTTTTTAGTGCTTTTTTATATAAAAAAAATAAATAAATAAAAGTGAGATAACGAAGGGATTGTCCTAACGACACTGACGATGCCGTGGGGCCAAGTGCCGCTAGCTCATTTTCGCCAGTAAATGCCTGTTTTTTCGTCGACGATGGTCTTTTTAAGTATCACCCTTTTTATTCGGAGTGTTTTTTCATTTACATTCTTATGCTCTGAGATTACAACCCTTTTCCCAGATTTTTAACCCCGTATGTACTTAAAATGGGCTTTTTTTCTCGACCCTATATATATTAAGTGTTCAACTGGCCGGTTACATTACTTAGTATTACTTAGTAGGTACCATTGAAAAAATATATTATTTTTAAAATGTGTATTATTATTATTTTTAAATATTATTACAAACTTTATATTATTATTTTATTATTTAACTTGAAAAATAAATCAAATTTATTAATTATTCTTGTTATTTTTTTTTATTTTCGCTGATATTAATTGTTTAGAATGTGTGAATCAATTAGAATTTATAATAATGCCTAACCACTATAAAATGGTCCCGGTAAAATGCTTAAATCAAATCGTTCAACAATATAACCGAGTTATAAATATTTATTATGTTGTGCTATCGGTTATTCATAATCATAACGCGTACCATTTCGTTGGATTGTTATTGTAAAAGCATTTTATATAAAAACCGGAAAATAAAATCCAAAGATATCATTATTGGCTCGGGGTTCCGTACATTTCTGTTTCTATCGTTCTTGTCGATCTCGTATTATATAGACATAGTCATTATTAGCCAGTCTCTATATCTGACTTCCGGGCTCGTCGTAAAGTCTGATTTCCCCTCCGCAGCCGCCGCGCCGGAACGAGCTTATCCTAATCGACAGACCGTGTGGTACGGCCGATCGGTAGGGGGTCTGGTGCTCGTCTTTACGACAGTTATTATTAGGTTTAGTCTTCTCCCTCCCCACAACCATAACCACAACCGCATGCACATACACACATATATATATATACACAACAAGTGTGTATATTATAAATGGTGTGTTTCGAGGATATTGAACGGCCGGATTATCGAAGCCGACACCGTGGCTGCCCTCGTTTTCGCCGGATAACAATAATAGTTCCGCAAAACGAAAATATAAAAACCGTCCGTCTCGCGCGAGATGATAATAATAATATATCGTATAGGTATTTAATCAAATTTCGACCGTACGTCGAATTTTATCCTTCGCCTCCGTCCCTTTGGCGGACAGTTCTGCGGACGAACCCTCGGAACGAACGGAAAAACCGCGTATACGTATATATATATATATGAGTATCGAGTCAATATAGTAGCTCGCGTACTATGAAACCCTCGGCGTCACGTCTTCCGGGCCGATTCCGTGATTACTGCCGGACGGGCAGGGACGAGGAGGTTACGCGTGGTACGTGGGTATGGCCTGGTATATAAAATATACCTATATATGTGTGCGTGTGTGTGTGTGTGCGTACATCGGAGGGCAACGTCTTAACGTTAGTTCAATATTTGCCCTGAAAGCCCGGGGTCTCTAATCCAGAAGCAAGGGATCAGAACGACGTGCGTGTTTGATGAGAAATGTGCCGAGAGGGAGGCGAACATGCTGTATGTGTGTGTATATATATATATAGGTACAGTGCTGTTTTACGACGGTAATTAAAAGTCAGCAAAGGTTCGACAAGAGTTTGGTAAAGTTTAATTTTTTTTCGCCAGTTTTGTAAATACTAAACACGCTCGCGCGACCCTGCGTACAAACACTTGTAATTATAAACTTGCGGTTACTTATATACACACAAACTAACGATTTTATGTATGTGTGTGTGTGTGTTTGTGTGTGTCTTTAAAATAAGTGTATGGCGCGAGAAAAAAATAAATTATTATTATGTTATTGAACCGTTTGACAAGGGACTGTGCGGTCTCAATCTAAAACCAATTCGGCGGGTCGTCCGCCACGCGTGGTTTCCCGGGTCAATTCCCATGGTCGTTGTAAACCGCACTAGTCGACGGTAATCGAAAGACAAGAAAAAACCCCAACGATTTCTTTTGGTAGATTCTAGGACTAGGACTGTTCGGGTTATAAAAACGTCCGTTGAATAAGCTCATTTTCAATACGCGCATAATATTACTACTGTACCAAACATGGATGTAGTTTATTTGTAGTGGTCGGAAAATCGTTAAATGTGCTATAAATTCCTAACGAATATTTCGGTATCATAAAAAAGTAATTTTAATACTATTGATTTTTTTTGGTTTCTGTTTAAAAAAATCGCATAGTGTATTTGTGTGTTATCGCATAATATGACAAACCTTTGAGAGAAAATAAAAACATAAATAATTGTGTTGTTTAAATTTAATGTATTTTATTATTTTTTTTCCGAATAATATAAAGGCGTAAAAAAGAGAAATAAGGTTATTCTCACGCTTATATTGATAATTTTTAGCGCATAAACTAAATATAATGTTAATAATAATCCACGATAATTCTATCTACCTATTATTATATAAAGCCTAAAATTGTTTTCCTTTTATCCCGAAGGGATGCGAATTAATTTTTCACGAGACCCACTGACGTGTTGGCAGCGGCAGACGTCTCCCTTCCGCGCGGTCGCGCTTAGGGTAAAAACTGCCTCTGTCTCTCGCTCGCGTCGTACGCAAATATACGCATAAGGTGGCAGTGATGACCGGGGGCCTACGTCCGATCCGAAGACACGCTGTCTCCGTCCGTCCGGTTGTTAATTACCCGGCTGTCAGAACCATTACTGCACAGTCGTTTTGTTACTAACAACGTGTACGCGAGCACGTAAGTGTATATTATATTATTATAAATCCCTGCGATTTATCGTGGCATCCCTTTATTTTGTTCTATACGAGCCGATTACAATTTTGTGAAGGAATATTTCGACTGCGTCCCATTTTAAAATGTACAGATCCAGCGCTTCAGATTTGATTTATCGAAAATATTTATGGCGTGGTCCTAGTGGGTCAGTTAATATTTTACGATAAACGTCTTAATTTACCCCATAGACGCACTATAAACTAATAGACCAGGAATGACATCAAATAAGCGGAGCCAACTGTATTTATGATTTTATAAATTTGCGGCTTTACCAAAGAGACTGTAAGCGTTTAATACGTGTATACTATTTATACAAATTTAACGGTTCTTTAAGGATTTATCATATAATATAGATAAGACAATAATCGATAATAATTATAGATGGGCAAGCCAATCGTTGAAGTAATAATTGTTAAATCGTTGGCATCGGTATTATTATTTTTGACTAAAATGTATCGTCTCCCTATAATAGGAAAATTGAGCAGCTAGTAGTATCATATTTCGTTCGAAGAATAATACATAATATATAAGATTATGTCATATTATGGGTAATAATTTATTAATATTTAAAAGTATTATATAAAATCCATCGAGTAAAAAGAAAAAAACTAGAAACACAAGAAAAAAAAATGGTAATATTTCACAGTTTTTTTAATTTTTAAGTATTGGGCTATTGTTTTATTATTCCTACATCCATATTTATTATCTGGCTCACATAAAATTGTACAGTTGAGATAATAACATACAATTAATGACAAAATAATATTAAGATTTTCGATTAAGATCATAATTTTTTAATAGATAGAACAGAAGGTATCTTTTTATTACTGTGGTCGTTTGGTAAGAATGTGAGATGAAAATGACTTCAATTTCAACGATGAATAATAATGGTCGTAATAATAATAATAATATAATAACCTTTATCGGAGCATAATAAAATATTCAGTTATGGTCTAGTAGTTAACGTCTTGTTTAAATTATGAACTCGTCAGGACGTCTCTGACGCTATACAGTAAAATATATCTGCGTTATATTCTCTCGTGTGATTTTGGGTAGCTCATCACTATTTATGTAAGAAAATCAGACCATTCTTATTTTTAACCATCCTACAAATGATTATTATTATTATTATTTAATGCAAATTGTTTTCAAATGTTTAGTGAAGAATAAAATTGTATTAAATTTAATGTTTTTTAAATTTTTTTTTTTATCAATTTTAATAATAATTAAGAAGACCAACTATAGATATATAGAAAATAAAATAAAATGTAATATTGATAACCGTAACTATACGCAAATACCATATTAATATTATTGTATATAATATAGTATTACTACCATAACTCGGCTTTGTCGTTTCGGATGTCATTCTGACCTGATTTTAAAAAATTAACATTTTTTTTTCTCCTTTACGAAACGTCATCTGAGGTGCCAAACGCAGATAAGACCACGTTCGGTTTCCGCGGAAAAATATACTCGTCGGGTTCCCCTAGGCGTTCGGAAGTTTCTTAAGTTTTCCACTACTACGAGAAACTGCTCGTCGCTAATTCCGCCCCACGCGATATATATATATATACATATACACACACAAACAGTTTCTCGGTTTTCCATTTCGAAAACGTTTCTCTCGGATGACGTGCATGTCATTGTGTGCAGGGCGCGCGCGGAGTAGTTTCGTTAAGTTTCGTTGCGCAGCAATACGCTTCCGGCAAAGAACATGTACGCGGCATCCGGTCGTTCATTTGGATATCCGGCACTGCCGTATAACGAGCCCTCGAGGTATAATACGCCGCCGTCGACACGACGTACAGAGCGTTTTTCCGATCGCGAGCACAAACTCCGAAGGCCCGCGGTTACAACATTATATTATAACATTTGCTTAATTTTTCTCCGTATCGTAATCTTTTATACGCTTATATGTGATTTTTTTTTTTTTTTTTTTTAATTATATTTTTTAATCATGCTTCGGATTTGGATCGGTGAAATTAGCGGCCCGGACGATAAGATATAATTATTGCGCGTGACGTGATCGACGACTATATGATAATAATACGCGCGTATAGATATGTGCAACGTAAAATGAACAAGCGTCGTCGGGAAACGAGAATTTTCGGCCGCGCCGTATACTTCATTATAATATTATTATAATATAAACTCCTCGTAAAACCAACCATCGATCATCCAATTAACGTTGGCGGCACCGAAGAACAGATCAATCATCTATGCCTCCCGAGTCCCGCGGCAGCATATACCCATTATCCTGTCACCGCCAATCGCAGATGTCCCTGCGCGTATAAATATATATATATGAGAGAGGAAAAAAAGAGGTCCGAAAAAAATGTAAAAAATAAAAATCTCGCTATAATAATAATAATAATAATACGAGTATAATGGTTAAAGCCGACGTGGCTCACTAAAAATAAGAATCACTTGAGCGGCGGACGCGGGACGAAATTGATGAAGGGAAAACTCCCTTTTCCGGATGACGGTAATTGTCGACTGTTTCGAGGGCGTCAAAAGAAAACGATTTTTTTTCAACACGCGCCTGACCAGTTTTTTTTTTTTTTTTTTACGCTTACCGCGGTATTACAATCTATATAAACACACCGTCGCCGTCGGTTTGCTTGGTTAATTCCCGTCCGGTTGATTTAACACGAAAGGCGGTGACGGATGTTCTTCCGAGGAATTTTTTTGACAAATAATATCGCAAAATATTATATAACGGGTCTCGACAAAAGAATCCCGGTGCGGACGATTTGACGATTTGACGGCGAAATCGTATACGACATTACGGTATCATTGTATCGGAATGACCTCGCGTTATCAGCGCGCACAGTCCCGCGAATTATCATTACGACCACGCACGCCTTCTGCTTACTATATAATACACGCGAATTATATTATACATTTTCCGCAAAAAGCTTTATTATTGCGCATTTACGCCGCACCGGTTTATATGATTATTAAATGTGATGTACGACCCATTGTGTCTCACGACGCGTCCGGATACGGAACTCCGGGCAAAACTTACTCGCATGACAAACGCACTTACTTTCACCGGAGACACTTGTTTAAGTTTCACACAAGTAACGAGTAATAAGCAATGGTTTTGTCTCAAATGTAGATTACTCGTAAATTTATTACGAAATTAATGACAACAGCATTAAACGTGTATACTTGGGACGAAAACTTATTCTACAATATTATTATTATGATAACGCGTGTTTAATAATGTTATTATACAAAACGCAAACGTGCGCGCGTTCATTCGGTTATTATCTGGGTCATTCTAAAAAAATAACGAAAATGTTACCTTTTGAATAGTATCACAACATAACATTTTGAACCTATAAAGTGTAATTTTTCGAAAAATAAATATTGACGTATCTTACATAACATCTAGCAGTAAAAAACTCAACAACTCTTACCTGACCTCTGTCGAAACTCATTTTGGAATTATAATTATTATCACAATATATGAACAATATTAGAAAAAATATTTGGTCCTTACGTAGAGTACTACATGTCCATGATCCTTTTAAAGTTACAGTACTGGATTAAGTAGTTTTTATTATGATAATAAACCATGTTTTCAGTTTTCATTAAATTTGTCTAACCAAAAAATATTACATTCAAGTTATTATCTACAATACATTTTTCACTGGGGAAGTTACATAATATTTTATAAATATAGGACGTAATATAATAACGTACGAATAAGAAATAATTTTGAACGTGTTCAATTTTTATTTTTTTTACGATTAAGAGATAACGACGATATTGCGGTTTCGTAAAATCGTTTCATGAAACTATTTAAACGGATCGTTTTGGATTTGCCGCACTATCCTACGGACCCCAAATAACAAGTTCGGTATATTTGTTTAGGGTTGGTCGCCTAAATAGCGGTTCCATGCAAACGTCCGAACATAATATATTTGAACTATACGCGTACGCGGTAGTGTCGACGTGTTTACCGACAGTGTTTTGAGTAAATCAAAAAGGAAGGAAAACTGGTATAATATATTATTAGTCTTGGCCGGACTGACCTTTTCCCCCCTTTTGTAAATAATAATAATAATAAAAAAAATGGCAAATAAAATGGTATAGAGGACATCGTTTGTACAAATAGCCGGCAATTTCGTGCTCAATGTCGGCGGAAAGGGTTTTTTTTTATAAGCATGAACATTTTATTATTATGACGACGCATTTGAACCGAAATCGTCCCTGCTAATGGACAGCCGGAGAAATCCTTATCGGCAACGATTGAAGGGAACACTTTACGACTCCCCGATCGCTTGTAAAATCCGGAAAAGGGTTAAGTAGCAGAGCTTGACGCAATAATTTCGGAAAGACGCCCCCAATGCCTTCAGCATCAGCCTTATTCCTCTGTACGACATTGCATCTCCAAGGAGGACACTATTTATACAATATAATAATATATAATATTATTGCCCCTGTCATCGAATTTAATACCAAAATCGTTTCGATTATATTACATTGTACGGCAAAATAGCCTATACAGACGCAGTCGCGAAAAAGCCGAACCGTTATCGAGGTCGTTTCGTTTATAATATCTGTTGTTACCCATACATAATAATATCATAATATTTTCAACGTTTTACTCGTAACGACTTGAAGATTCTAGACTCGAGTGTATTAATAGAAACAACTACTAAATTTAAGTACACATTTATATAAAAATATATAATCAATACGTTATTATTATACGCGCATTAGTAATTCTATCGGTTTTTGTATAACAAAAAAATTTTATTTTCACTGCGGTGCGCGTTATATTTCCAAATAAATAATTATTAACAATACCATATAAACAATAATTGTGTTTGAAATTTCTGTAACGGAATACACAATATTATATTATATATTATCAACTTGCATAAACGGAACGGCTGTTAAATTAAGCACCATATTCTAATCATAATATTATTATACGAAAATGTTAAAACACTAGTATAGTATTGATGCGTAAATACAGTACGTGAGTATATAGATATAGTTTTGTTAGTTTGTTAAATAATTAATAAGTTTCACTTAATATGCTGTGTTCAATTTACGAGAATTAACATAGAAACTTTTGTAGTATAAATTCAAACTTAAGCCTGAAGGCGCATATAGTGCGCTTCCAATATTTAAAGACCCAACTGTCGAATCTAAAAATGGTGAACGTTCGTTAAGAAACAAACTTTTATACGTTTTCCGATCGACAATCGTTGTTATTGTATCGATCAATCTAAGTATTAAGTAAGGTTAGGTTATGCTCGTAATTATTATAAACTAATCTTAAAGTATAATCTAAGACACTGATATAAACGTGTAATGACACCAAATATTATATGTGAAGCTAACGTGAATTTATAAGTTCGCTGTTCTACCAATGATAACGTAAGTGTTATATATACTATTTGGATTTAGAATGAGTTGAACCATAATAAAATGTACATCAAAATGTTAGTTACACGTTAACGGTTTCATATACGTTTCAACGTTTGACATGTAAAACAGTTATGATTCTTATTTTATTAGTTTAATTATGTCTATTGTTGACGATCTAAATAGCGAATACATTACACTTACACTCTATTTTGTAAAACAGCAAAATTTATGTAGTCAAGTTGGCTTAACACATTTATCTTCATTCCTGCAGTCTGCTACTTTAGTATATATTTACAACGACTATAACATAATGTGAAGGTTTGTTTCAAAGTGGTCAAATACAAAAAGTTAAATCAAACGTGATTCTTCCTTCCAATCACTATATAGATCGATTATTATATGACATAAACGTTTCGGAAATAAAATTCATGTCGTTTAATTAAAGAAAGTAGTGCTGATGCCAGACTAGAATTGCGTTTTCGGCCCTCATCGAAAAACTCCTGTAAACACAAGGTTCTGGAATCGCAGCAGCAGTTTTCACACGGCGCGGACGAGAGAGCCAATATTTGGCGCGCGCGAGAGGGAATGCGTGGCTAGTATACCGCGCGAGTTCTGTTGCAATACGCGGGAGGAGATCGGTCGATAATAATTATAATTATGATAATAATCGTATAACGCGTACGTTTTTGGCGAATTTTCGACGCTCGGGGGCTCCACCGACAGTTCTATACTGAATGTTAAAATTTTTAATTAAATCCGTTCGTCTGGTGCAGCAGCAGCAGCAGCAGCAACACTCGTCGTGTATACGATTGCGGAGATGGGGAGAGGAAAAAAGAACGGCGTTGGCGAAGGGTCGATCCTTCTCCGCTGGCGTCGCCCGAAGGGAAGAATAACAGTATTAATTGTTTTAATTCGTCCGGCCGTTTATGTAAATCTATATCGGCGTCGTCGAACGTATTGCATGCACGAAAACAACAACAACAGCAGCAAACAGCAGTTATATTATAATATTATTATATTGAAAAATACGCGAGCGACGACCGTGACGCGGCTTTTTGTCATGTGATTTGACACGTCTTCGCGCCCTCTCGACTGTGTTTTGGCCGGTCACGAAAATCATTATTATTATTATTATTAAAAACGAGAAAAACGTCTGAAAATAAGGCGGAACAGCTGTCGAATTCGCTCAGATATAATATAGGTAGTTCTCAACAGAACGTTTCAAATGCCGAAATAAACTTAGGAGAATAAAAACGAAACGTAATAATGAAATGAGTATTTGTTCGCGTTGTCGTGTGATTTTGTCATCACACTAAAAGAAACTTACAAATCATATAAATATATAACCTATTTTATATTATAATATAATGTACGATAATATCTACAATACAATTGAAAATACAAAGTTTGCTAAATTATGTATTCGATTAATGTAACGTTCCTGATGGGTTTTTGGGAGAAAAAATGTAAACCCATTATAAATAATAATTCTTTATATATAGAGGAAACTACTTATGGAATATAATGTTCACTATAATATTGTATTATATTACGTCTTTACAGAAAATGTAAAAACTGTATAAATATTATTTGTCTACTAGTAATATTTTATTTTTAAGAATAAACTTAATTTTTCGATGATCATAACGAGAATATAATATTTTTGATATCATAAATTGCACAATAAAAATACGAAATCTCGTTAAAAATATAATGTTGCAAAGAAGAATATTTATTTCTGGTTTATTTTTAAGCATTTTGCTCGAGTTCGCACATTAAGAATCCCTGCACTTTCCGTCCACCCGATCAGATTAATGTTAAAAGAAGAAAGCGTTGCTATACTTTTCCCTCTATCTCTTCGCCACTTTTCGACCAAGTGGGCTGGAAAACTTAAAATCCTTTGTCTTTATTTTCAGGCTTCGGCGAATGCATTTATAATTTACCTCCTTCACGATGAAATAAGTTCATTATAATGTTAACATGCGCGTGTATACATATAGTTGTATCATGCTAACTTAACTTGCAGGTGTATAGGACATAGGCACATCAACGTACAGGCACCTAACAGGACATGCCATACAGAATCTTGATTAAAATGCATGAAATTGATGATAAAATGATTTCTATAATATTAAATTTCAAACCGGTAGGTTCGTCTTGACGACGGCGACGTTTATTCAATATATAGCTCGTGTGTGTGCAATAATAATTGGATTGTGGGGAAAACGGAATAATTGATTCGCATTGAACTCGAAAGCACACCCGCACTGCTAAGTGTCACCGAAGTTTCCAAATGTCCCCGGAGAGTGGTGTAGCGAGATGGACATCGCAAATAAAGACGTATCCTGTCCCTCCACCATCGCATCTCCTGTTATACATTCGGTCAAAACTGATTGGACGACACGGCGGAAGAGAAAGGAATGAAAAATTCACACACATGCACATATATAGTATACACATACACTTAGATTGCATTAGTCGACCCGCAGTCCAACTTTGTCGTTTCGTCTTCGAAGAACCTGATAAATCAACACAAATGCCCTCCATCGACCACTACTAATTACTGTCATTCAACGTTTTTGCCCTCGGACCGTTCCCCGGTAAAACGTGCTCCGTTTCCGCAGCGGTGATTTCTATTTGATTTCGCACAGACGACCCTTACTACGTCTCCGGGGGCCCGGGTACAAACGGAATTGCACTGGCACGAGAACTACAACTTGAAAGTATTGCGTTGAATAAGAAATTTATTTATTTTCTTAATCAATTATGGAACGAACCGGCAAAATGTAAATGAATCGATTTTGAACGGTTGAGGTAATAGTAAATGTACCTACTTAAAATGTTAAACGTGACGTACTATGATAGAGATTATAAAAAATTGTATGCACAATATACCGGTATAAATGTTATAGTTATAATTGTTTAAATTGACTGTTTCACAATTTGTACAATTCGACAAGCAAATGCGATAATGTGTATTCATTGTTCTATTATGTAACATCTCTATAACGTATGTATAATAAATAAACATAATATGCATTGTTATCGATCGAGCACAGTATGCGTAATATGACTAAAACTTGTAGCAGCCTACAAGAGAGTATACATACAACAATATAATATATTGATTGTTTTTTATCTTTTAGAAAAATTTCAATTTTAAAAATATGTTTGTTTTCGATCGCTTTCACAAATATTGTAATGATTGATATTGTTTTCGCGTAATATATATTACCACCGTCGAATGACGAGGGGGTAATATATTATTATTATAACAAAATATCATAACTGCAAATTTATTTTTCGGTAGTTTTGATTTTTTTTCTTTTTATTAAAATAAAGAGAAAGATAAGAGGGAAAAAAATATAATATAAATTACATTTATATTATTTTTTATTATTTTAATCTGCAACGACAAGAGCGTCGCGTAGTGTGACATACGAGAGTTGAATGTCTCAATTTAAATGCAAATACACGCCGTTGCCGTCATTTTTCATCGAGCCCGTTGGCAAAACGCGAACATACATATATTACTATTACACAAGCACACCGCGGGATTAAAGTTGCTGCAGATAACGCCTGTTGACGTTTACGAAAAATTGGCGCTAAACGAGCGGAATTTTATAATACACGAAATACTATTCCCGACAATATTCTTGTGATAATATTATAATACGTTATGTTTCGCGTCAAATGCGCCATACGTCTTCGGCAGCGGTGGACAAGGCAAAAAAAAAAAAAAAATAATCAAAATCCCGCTATACATTTTATACGTTTTGAGAGATTATAATAATAACAATAATAATATGCGCCACAGGTCGGTCCGGGTGTGTACGGGCACGTGGAAAATATGGGCCGACGGCGAAATATAAGGGTTAGAAAAGTACATTTCTCCGGGGGAAAAGGTCGAGTTATTGGCGCTTATCGGCGAATTTGTATTTACAATCGGACTTGGGTATTTGGGACGGGGGTCGAGGGTTTAAAAGACCTTTCACTAGTCGTGCAGCCTACATATATTACCTTCGGGCGAACACGAGGGATTCGAATCCGTATATTTCACGTGTACCTATATATTATAATATGTATATATGATAATAAAAAAATAAGAGCAAATAGCGTGGGGAGTATTTGGACCAACGCATTGGTATTATAATATATATATATATATATATATATGTGTTTATGATTATTTTGGATTTAACGTGTTCGTTTACCACAAGTATACACGCCGTTATATCTGTAAAATATGTTACCCAATAGTCATGACCAAAAATCATTGAATATTATTCAAAATATATCAATTAATTATTAATTTAATTATTATAATACACTAAACTGCTAACACGAGTCTAATACTGATATAATGCTGTATAACCCTATAACATTTTATTTTCACCTTTTAGCAGCTATACAATTTCACGATATGTAATAGAACTTGATAATAAGTTCAAATGATTTAAGTATGTGCAATTAAAAAATAATATATACGTAATTCTATTATATTAAATTTATACATTAAACGATATAAAGTCATATATTAATAATCGAACCACACCATGTATATTTTATTTTCTGTTTATACGGGTATAAATAAATTAGCGTTTATATGTTTTTCTATGATAATCATTTTGACTTTATTTTAAAAGTTTAACCGTATTCATGGCAAAAAAATAGTTTACTGTTATTGTAATAAAGTTTTAACACAATATGCGTAGGCATATGAATTTTTACGGAAAAATAATGCACTTTTCTTAGCAGGTGTTACAATATATAATGTGATTATTGCTAGTATGTGTTATTAAGATGATGTTATACCGAAAATATCAATAAAAATGTTAAAATTATAGACTATATATTATGTAATAATCTATTTAAAAATGTACAGAAAAGTTTTCTTTCGGAAAATAGACTCATTTGGGCGCAAAACGATCCGTTCATATTTCATGGGACCCTATAGTTCCTTCATTATTATGCAAGGTTATTTTTTTAACGGAGGCGAAAAAATGTATATATAGTAGGGACGAAAAAAAAGGTCTCGCGTTTCTTTTAAATATTTAATATAACCGCAAGGTGGGAGGACGGGTGTTAGACGATAACAACTGGGTTCTCGATGGCCGCTAAGCGGCTGTGAAAGATTAAAAAATTGAAGAGGGTCTCTATTTGGTTTATATTCGCTCGTCCGTAGTAGCGGACTTTTTTCATCGATGTCGAAAAAAAAGGGGAAATAAAGTTACAGGTAGCAAAAATGGGTTAAAAAACATGATTATATTTTTCAATACTTGCAGCTAATCAGTTAATATTTAATGTACAAAGTACGAATGCAAGCTGTCAATGCGTGTACGATGTACAAAAAAAAAAAAAAGAGTATTTTTAAGAAGAAAATTAATGACCAAAACCGTATATATTATGTACTGTTCTCTATTATGAAATATGGACAGTCACCATAATAATATTCAAAAGTAAACGGTATACAAACGATGATGATGTTACTTTTCGTAATGAAAAAATTTAGATCAACAGGAATGAAATTTAATTCTGAATTGTTATGACTACGGAATACCCTAAGCTTTTAGAGATCACAACATAAACTACGAACGTGATATCATAAATCGAATATGTACGGATGGATATAAGAACGATCGATCTTATAAATATTTATCATTATAATCATATACAGCAGATATCGAAACTATGAAACTGTTACGTTCGGCGAAAACTACTATTATTTCCACGGCCTGACTAATTATTATTTGTCTTGCCGGCGGTTTTTTTGTGCGCGTCTCGTATATAATAATATAATATATGTACGGTTTACCCTCTCGTCCGACACGACTACCAGCCGAGGTACCGGCGACCATAACGTGCTTTATATAGCAGTATATTCCGACCCGTTAAATATTATAACGGATCTCGGGTTATAATAATAAATTAAGGGGCCCTTTGTGCGCGGGTCGAGTTTTAAAAGTTCTTTGCACACTTTGCACACCAGCAAAGGAGAAGGCGTTTTCTTCGGCGCGGTCGAGTTTTAAAGACGGTGCGACCCGGTGTCTTGTAATTAAAAGGCACTAACCCCCACGAGGACGGTGCAGCGGGTAGTAGTACACGGGCGGTGTATATACCGTCTGCGGGAGTGGTTGTGGCGGTGATATTATAGGTGATGAGGAAGGGTATAAAATAAAAATAAAAAATAAAAAATAAAAATACCTTTCTCTTGTTGGATAAATTTCGCCGTCTTTCGACTATAATTTTCTGTTCGCACTGCTCGGCCGTCCGTTTCCGTACGTTCGTTCGTTCGGTTCGCGGGAAGTGAATTTTAACGGAAACGAGACTAACGGTCCCGCGGCTTATTTACCGGGAACCCGAGTGCCACAAAGACCGTTGCGGTCTCTTTACGTCCCTCAAAGCGTATTTATACATAATACGTTTCGCCAAGCCGGCTCGAGACCAAGTATATAAATTGTACCCCTATACCTATTTTATATATTATATTATACTAATATTGTGTAAACACGCTGTTACAGAACCGAGATAAAAAAAAATAAATAAAAAAAACATTATCAACATTCGAGCCCAACTTTATTTAAATCGTAAGAAAACGTGTTAAATGTACGTATAATATATTATTATGGTCGGATATTAATCTCCGGTATAGTGTTCATAATAACAGTTCTGATAGAAGAAAAAAAAACAATTGCCTAGAGAGCGATGAGTAATTTAATATACGTAAGTATTTAATTTATCAACCTTAACGGTTTATTTCGGACATTTTTATAGAGAAGCGTTGGGTGATCTGCTACATCCGAAGTCCAGTTTAATCTTCGGCGAACCTTAATTTTTTTCGCGTACCAATGGGTCATCGCAAATGAGTCTGTTCGTCTGGCAAAAGTCCCCCGAAATCGTGGCTCGGTGCCATCAGTGGCCAAACACCCTTGTAAACACGGCGCTTACAACAAACGAGGGACAATGGAAGCGAACGAAATTAATTAAAGCCGTTATTAACGAACGGAAATCTCTGTCGCCACGTTGTTGTTGTAGCCGCGCGTTGTTTTGTTTTTTTCTCGCCTTTTGTATTCTCGCCCACAATTCCATTATCGTAAATCATATTTGGTTTACCCTTGATTTACCATAAGCCCAGAACCTACAATAGTAGCAATAAAACGTAAAACTACTATCGTATTGCGTTTAATGTTATATCAAAGTGGAGCGAAAAAAAATTATTATAAAAAAGAAAAAAGTAATATAATAATCGTACTCTATACATCAAATATGAATTATTTGTTGTTATTTTAATATTAATAAAACATTGATTTAAAACGCTCAAACGTGTAGTAATGTTTTATTTCTATTAAATAATATTTTAACTAAAACGTATTCATTTTTTAAATAACTATTGTTCAATTTGGGATAATATTAATATTATGTCAATAGTTAATCAATTTTCAATTGAGTACTAAGTATAATGAGATCATTGAAATTTCACAAAATATAATATAATTATTTTCAGTCATTATATAACCAAAGTTTCGTTTGAAGAATTTATACACTAAAACTAATTATCATATTAATGACAATTAAAATTATTTTGTAACTAATAATTTGTGTAATTAAAACGTTTAAACTTTAATGTAACATTATAGTGGGGACTATAATATTATATCCTATTTATGCGTAATAATATGTTTTAAATTTAAAAAAACTTGTTAATTTTAGTCATTTGACGACTAGACGAAACAATGAAAAATTAAAATTGAACGGTTATATAAATTTAAGAAAAACGTATCTTTTTATACATAATATACCACGACACATATATTTACCTAATAACCTGATAAAAAAGTTAGTGTTCTGGTTAGTATAATTGATTACCACTCAACTATTCTAAATTTATTTCCATTACGAAGAGGGGAGATTCAAACATATTCCCTTCCAATCTGATCAATTTATTATTCTTCTGAATTATTTTTTTTTCGAATAAAAAAGCAGGAAAAGTTTGTTTTAATTGCCAGCGGGCCTCGAGTGTATTTATGGTTTAATTGCTGCAGATTCATGATCATTAGCTCTACGAGTAAATCAAAGAAAAATTCCCCGAGGGGTACGCCTCGTTTGTATATATTATACATTTTGATAGTCTTTGGAACGTTGTTTTGTCGTTCACCACCTCATCTCATTCCATTGCCTATAGCACGGGAAAGCAGATTTTTCTTCTCAGATGTGGTTGGAGTACGGTGTGTTTGGGTTTAAACAACGTTCTTAAATAGCTTTTTGACGACCAAAATTAACCACAATCCTTAGGCAGAAAATGAGAGTGAACAAGAAAGAAATTGAGCGATAGTGTGTGCGAAAGGGACCGATGAGAGAACAGCAGACACGAAAGAGAGAGAGAGAGAAAGTGAATGGAAGAAATAGCCCTCTGTTTGTTTACAAAAGACAAAGTGCTCTTTTAATCGGATTAATATTAGCCTTTGATATAAACGGCTGTATTTTGCCGAGTTTTCATTACACGAGATAGAAATATTAAATTATTATCAACCCCTAATGATGTCGACTCTAATATGAACTTTTTTTTACTATCATAATACTTATGATTACCAAAAGTAAATAATTTAAATTAAAAAAAATTATTGTATTTAATAACAATTGTGAATTATTGAATACGGCAAAGCAAAATTTAATAATGAAAATATAAGGTTCTGGTAGTTGTAGTATAACGTATCATACGATTTTAAAAATATATTATAACTTCGAAAAAATTATAGATCGTAAAAGTTTATTTTCATATTTATTTGGAGGATTCGCGATTAGACCAGTAATTGTATTATTATTTTATTATCCTTAAAATATTAGAAAAGTTTCATTATTATTTCATGGTGGCTTGGCTTTTTTTTATTGCTACAGCATTCATATTGATAAAAGTGGTTGCTACTTGTAGTTATTTTATAAAAGGTACAACGAAAACTTTTAATAGTCATTAATGTCTTGGAAGGAATAACTTAGACTTTTACAAGATTTTATATACATGAACCTAAAAAGCAAAATATAATACACCTATAATATAATATAGTAATAATGTCATAGTAAATAAGTACAATAAAAAAACACGGGGTATAAATAGCAAAGACATAAAAAGTAACCAACTCTCGTTATTTTGTTAAATAATTAGATCCCAATATTGTTTTGTAAATAGGTTTTATTATAACTGCTCTATAATAATTTGACTTCATATTAAGTATGACCTTAAATACTAAATCATATGCTTATTATAGTTATTTAATAATTTGAACAAACTAAACTGTTTAAACTAACAGTTTAGTTTAAGCAACCATTGCAAATACATTTTTAATTATTATTATTCTCTAGAATCCTAGATTTTTATACTGTAATAATGTATTATGGTTGATCATTTCGGGTGGTACGATTTAAAAAGTTATTACTTTATTAACCAATTATATAGATTATCGTTATGGTTTCCTGTCGTTTTATAAAAGATAAAAATAATGAAAAAATTTTCGTTCTTAGTAAGTGAAGTGCTCGTAATAGTTATTATTAAGTTTACCTCCGATCGTTTTTTGCAGGGTTAAAGAGGATTTTGTGTGTGGCACTAGAGGGTCATAACGACAATGGGGTGACAGGAGTAGCGGTGTTTCGAGGTCCCATATAATTACGCGCTTAAAACAGGGACTTGTAACCGAATAACTGAAGAAGCGGGTTAAAGAAGAAGAATATGAGTATTTAAAATTCGGCAGAACGTAAAAGGGTTAGACACAAGGGGTGTATAAAATTAACGCTATCTCCGGTTCCTTATTTTCAACGTTTTTTTTCCATGTAGATACCCTTACAAGTTTTTAGTCGTTAAGTTCACAAAGTACTTGTAGAAAAAACATTAGACAGGATTTGAGGGAGATAAAGTTTTAAGGGTGTTTTTGATTTCTTGTAATTTTAGAAAAATAAAAACGACAAAAAACATTAGTGTAAATAATGTGTTTAATATGTATGAAAACTCGAGTTAACCCACCAGCTGTATTATTTTCACCGACATAATATTTTAATATTCTACATAAGAAGCGAACAGATTTTTTTTTTTTCTGAAGCGCAATGAGTGTACTTATATTTGTTGTATATAACTCATGTGTTGTTTTGCGTTTCATAGCCTAAGGCCTTAAACTACAAGTACAACATTTTTTATACTTTAAACAATAAAATATGAATATTACAGTTATTACAAGTTATATATAAAAAAAAAAATAAAAGTACAAAAAATACGAAAAATACAGTTAAGGATGAGTGCAGCTTTTTTGTAGGAACTACTGTAATGTCGAACACTTAGACCCTGGTGGATGAGTATAATTATTTTCTAATGCGATCGGTCAATGATTAAGCACTACCAGTTTTGTTAACCTCTGCGTATCTCTACAGTTACAAACTCACCAGCCTAAATTGGTATGTACTACGATACACTTTGGGTAGTATAAAATATTAAACTATGTAGTACATTATTTTCTTAATTTTCTGTATTTTTAACTAATAATTTGCTTTAAAATCTTCTAATTTAATGGAAATGATTTATCAAAACTGAAAATAAGATAAATCATAGATTATGACTAATATTAGAAAGAAAAAAAATTTAAAGGAAATGTTGGGGGTACGCCACTGCAGGCAGACAATAATATTATTAAACCGCGATGAAACCATCCGCTCGCGCGTTTCGCTTTTAACTTTACACCACGATACCCACACATGATGATGTACCGACTATTTGTTGCGTACTCGAGACACGTACGCGCGTCAAAGTGCTGCGTGCGTGCGTGCGTCGACGCGGACATAAGGGATCCCTCTACGCGGACGGCGACGGTTTAATTCAATTGGATCGGCCTAAGGTCAGGTAAATTGATTTCGACGCGGCACGCCAGCACCAACCCGGCCTCCTTCCGTCGCGTTTAATATCATTTTACCCGAGGTAAGTACATATATGTACATAATACAAACACTGTTATCATTATATACAATGTAGCTATATATATATTATGTATACTCGCATGCGTTTTACCCCTTTATAATGCGATGCACTTTCGTGTAAACACATTACTAGACTATCAGATACATATGCACGTTCGCGTTTCACCGAGACTGTACCTAATGTAATATATATTACACCGTCGAGTAATAATAATTGTAAAAATACAATATTAATTTAATACAATATTTATAATATCATAACAGTTATGACGGTACCTTATATTATTATTTACAACTTCCGAACGCTGGTTGCAACCTTCGGATTATTTCGGTTATTTGAAATCCAGTTCCAAACAACTTTGATATTCTATATAACCTGACCCAACCTAAACGAACTTAAAACGTTCTATTTACTAATATTTCACCCTTAGAAGTTGTCCGCGTTCGAGCACCCGTTTGTCGTAAAATAACCGATTTAATCCGAAAGACTATACACGATCGTATATAATAATTTTGAAATGGAATTACCGGAATATTGTTTGTGCGGGGGATTTGCGCGAAATATAACCTGTCGGGCAAAACAAACCGCGGGTGAGGATGCGTTATCGGCCGGAAGAAAACTGTTTTGCGAAGAAAGTGTTAACACCGTCGCTTGACGTTCATTGCCAGAATTTATATAATTATTTTAACAGGCAATGGAAAACGTACAATATATAATAATATAATATGTGTTTAAATGCACACATGTATATTTTATTGCGATTAAAATTCCCGCAGCGGGCTTAAGTTTCGTCGGCGGCAAATGGCGCACCAAGAAAATGCGGTCTGCCGCAGATAAGAGGAACGGCAAAACGATGCGGCGGCGGCGATATTAGCCCGGCAATAAATAGAATTAATCACGGTGGGTGAACACACACTATGATAATACGTTATCAATTAACAGAGAGGCCTGTTTCTCGTTATCTCCAGTACGAGCAGTTCTTGCGGTGACGAAATAATAATAAGAAAATACTCGTTTGGATTTCTGAAAATTGAAAAACGTTTCACTCTTCTCGAAAGACGCTTTTTGTTTAACGTATATTGTATAATAATAATAATAATAATAATAATAATAATATTGTTATACTATGAAGTGATGCATTGTGATATTAAAAACACAAACATAAGAAATTATACGATATAATGATGTTGATTTTACAAAATACATATATTTACTATAGGTACGACTTGTATACACATAGCGCCAGAATAAACGCGAATAAGAAATCTTGAAATCAATTATTCTGCAGTATAATATACTATAGTAGGTATTTACAACACACGTCGAGTCTTCGACGACGAACGTCACATTATTTTTGTATACTTCCTTAGACTCCTTAGAATGGTTGTTATTTTTATTTCATCGCAAAGTATAATATGAGAGATATAATTACAATGTACAAATTCGATTAATACTCAACAAAGCATTTTTTTTCTGAATACATAAACGATCGCTGCAATGTTGTCGGAGAAAAATTTTTTTTTTCGTATCAAAAAGCAGTAGGTAGGTACAGTAAATTAAACTAATCAAATCGAGAAATACGTAATGGAATAAAATCCACCGGGGAAGGACAAAAAATAAGGGTCAAGTGAAGGACGATTGACATGATGATGTTTTAATCGTTAATGGATGAAAAAGAAACCTCTGCTGGGATTATTTTTTTCTGTATATATATACAGAAATATATATATATATATATATGTTTTTTTAAGGGTAGAGTTTTTTTTTGTATAAGGGATTCGAGCGTCTTTTAGACGTCTAGAAGGGGGAATTGATCCTTGAGGGATGATGGGAAAAAGCGAAAAAAAGAGGGCAGAGGTGTCCTCCTTATCTGAAAATCCGTCGCTGTTAAGAGTTATGATCGTCGGAGACCCCTCAGTAAACGAGAAGTCAGTAATAAATAAATGCAGAAGGTGAAAAAACCGAATTAAAAAAAAAAAAACAGGAAATAAAGAAATCTCGGAAAGACGGGTCAGCATAATGAGAGGGTTCCGTTCGAATCAAAGAAGTACAAAAAAATTATATTTTTTTATAGACGCATATAAATAAATAGTAATTCGGTTTTTTTTTTGTGATAAACACTGTTGTATAAATAGGTATACGGTATACCTCACGTTAGGTAATATTATACCAAGTCGAATATAGCGATATATCAGAAGAAAGAGACGATTGTATAAAATATGCTTCTGGGGGCTCAATCAAAAACCAATCATCTCGGAGTCGGGGGCGAGGAAACGAACCCGTCGAATCGCACGCGCGTCTGGTAATGGATTTATAACGTATTTTATATGTACGTTTTCCCCTCGGCGGAGAAATAACGGTAAAAAAAAAAAAACAAAAAAACAATACAGAAACAAAAAACAAAAAAAAAAAACAAAAACAAAAAAAATCATACATAATGTAAGGGCGACAATCGCACGTAAATATATGTGAAAACGACGCGCGTGCGACTCTCTTCATTTGCCACGCAGCCGCTACTCCCCGGCGACGACGGTTTATGAACGTCGCCGTCTTTGCTAAGGGTCGGCGAGGGATATAAAGCGAAGAAAAATAGAATAAAAAAAAAAAAAAAAGAGTATAACGCAGAAGAAAATATAAAACCGACGTGATCTAACTCTGGAAAATCCTAAACGACAGAATGTATAGACTATATATAGCAGGTTATAATAATAATATAATGTGTATTGCGCGTGGCGGTGTAAAATATCGTATATACATGATAAATTATTCATATTTTGTTTTCCTTTCACTTTCTGGAGGAGAAAAATAACCCTCCCTTCCCCCCCACCCCCCGACAGGAATAAACACGCGTGCTCCGGGCGAGAATATTATAATAATATAATATATATATATATATATTAGGCCGAATTTTTCGCCATTTGCGTGATGCGACGTCGTGACGTCACTGCGAGCGTGATGATAAAACGATAGATTTTTGATTGTCACGACGACGCGACGCGTATAACAACGGTATCAACATTTATACACCTACATGTATTTACGCGGTACGCGATATCGAACGGTTTTCGGGCGAAAACAAAAGGTGTCTCGTTTCTCGCGAGCGCGTTGCACAAAGTGGACGGACGCCGACCGGAACCGGAAGTGTCTCGGCGGAAAACGCCGCGCCGGTCGGAGGGAACTGGACGCCGCACGTCCGGTCGACGGCCGCGCGTTAACCGTGGACAGCGGACTCGCGGGTTCCGGTCGCCGTCCATTCGTTTGGCGGGTTGTTATTGTGCGCGACCAGTGTCCGCATACGAACATATTGTTCTTTAACCGGCGTACGTATATACACATACAAATTATTATTGCGCATTATTTTGCAACGGCCGTGCCAAGACGACGGCGAATAACAAACAAAAACGCATTATTTTCAATTTTACACCGTATTATTATTTTAATATTCACGTCGACGGAAATAACGATAGTTGGAAACGTTAAAACGGAGGAACGGTCCGAGTATATTATTCAATGTTGGACAATTTAACGACATTTTTTACCTAGATTAATTTTTTAGTCAATTCGATTTTTTTATACACTTAAACTGGATTTAGTGCTCTACCGACGGTACGCGGTCGTCACCGAGCGTTTAGTGCTTAGCTCACGACAATTTACAATGCAATAAAATAAAATTGTAAGATAAAGCATCATATCGATACATCCGACGAAAAAGGTAGTAACTCCATTTTGTCAATTGTTCGGGAGGAGCAAAATTAAATTCAAAGTTAATTTCTTATTCTATTTTTTTATTTTATTTAAATATTATTTTATTATCTCTGTGAGATAGATGGAAATACAATCATTTTTATGGTCGATAATGAAAAAAATCCTTTATCAGAATGCAGTGTTAAAAGTCGTTACTCAAAAACGAAAAAAAATTGAGTTACTTCCGTTTTCGTTGGATGTATCGATATATACATTTGCGTACGCGCGCATTACTTAAATAGCCCGTCGGTCGCTTAGCAATTTATCAGAACTTCACTGTAGTTGTTCATAAACCTAACCGTCGGTCGAGCACTAAATCCAGCCTTATAGTTTATTTCCGAGCCATTGTTGTTGATAGTTAATAATTAATTAGTTAATACATTTTTAAAATATATATTATTATATGTAATTGTATTAAAAATTACGCAATTGGCTTATTTTTTATTATTAAATAGGTAATAAATACAAATCAACTTATTAACTAATTATCTATTGTGTTAAAATGAAAATAAAAAGTCAAGCTAAAAATGATAGAATATGAAAAGTTTAAATCAAACTTAACTTTTTTAATTCATTGATGTGCAGCATGACCTCAAAACTGTATAATAAATATTTTTTTATTATTTATTTATTTTTTAAATTAAAGTCTACCGTTTTTAGTGTTTACGTATATTTCAATGTAGTTAATATTTATTGGAATGAGGTATAAGTGAAGTAAATGTAATTATAATGGGTATAGTAAACCTAATTATAATAGGTTTTTAGTTATTTAGAACTCACAATATTTCCTATACAATAGATATATATTATTTTAATTGATTCATTAGATTAAACATTTAAAACCAATAATTTAATTAATATATATTTTAACATTTTAATTATTTTAATTAATTAATTTTCATTTACTTCATTACTTGTTTAATGTTTTTTTTTTGTCAAATGATAATCAATTCAGAAAATATATTATATTGTTATTTCTGTATTCGACACTTAATACTAAAATGTGGATAAATTTATAACACACTGTTGAAACAAAATAATAAATAATAATAATAATAATAATAATAATTAATAAGGGAATAATGTGGAATACACAATTCCTCGGAGATTTATAATGTTGTAAAACTAAAATTATAATATTTCAAGTGTGAATAAAATGATTGTAATAATATTTATTGTTGTGATTTGAAATTATTTTTTATGGCTTTTGCTAAAAAAATTATAATAAATATATTTTAAATAATAATAAAAGTTAAATTAGATAAATTATTTTATCTATCATACTAATTATTATAAATTATGGTAATTATAATACGAATAGTTATATCATTGATTATAGAATAGATTATTCTATAATCAATGGTTTTATTAATAGTTATATTTTATAGCTAAATGGAGTAAAATTCAAGGTTCTTCCAACTGCCTTCGGTAGCTCAGTTGGTAGAGCGGTGGACTGTAGTGGCTATACAATCACAGATATCCATAGGTCGCTGGTTCAAATCCGGCCCGAAGGAAACATTTTTTTGCATAATTTTACATTTGAAATATAAATAAATAAATATAATACTTTATAATAATAATTTGTATAGTATTTAATAAAATCCATTAAAAAAATTATTGAATTAATTCGTTATTACAAAACACTGAATACCTATTTGATTGTTTTTATTCTTTATTTACAGAAATAATAATCTCCTATCTATATCAGCTTGTACTTGATCATTTTGATTGAGATGTTACTAATTTTAAGATAATATCAATTATAAAATAACGATTATCGACCAAACCCCAACCCTATCATATACAAATTTTTATTATTATTATTATTATTATTATTATTATTATTATTATTATTATTACTATTACTATTATTATTATTATTATTATTATTATTATTATATTATTATTATTATTATTATTATTATTATTATTATTATTATTACTATTATATTATTATTATTATTATTATTATTATTATTATTATTATTATATTATTATTATATTATTATTATTATTATTATTATTATGTATTATCGTGTTCGTGATGTTTGCATAGATTGGCGTGTTATTAACGTGTAATAATAAATAATATCGTATCCAAGACGTTGATCGTCGGTCGTCACGTTCCAAACAATAAATTCGCTATTAAACTCTATACTTTTTTTAAACCGACGAACACCACATAATCACCATGCTTAGGTTAGATATTGTTAATATTTTAAAAAAATTAATTCGGTGTACTTTGCTTTTTTCGTCACCGATTAAAGTATACTTTTATATACACTAATGTTACTCAGCCTGTGTATCGCGACTCATTTTTAAGTCAATAGATAATTATTTAAGGTCGCCAACACATAAACGACAATATTATGAATAAGACCGTTCATTTTTGACCGTAAAAAAAAATGTTATACGATTTTATGTGGTCGTCACGTGGAGAAGGTTGAGAATAACATACTATATAGATATAGTATAGGTAAAATAAGTGACGAACGATTATATTTATGTCTCGGGAGACGTAAAGGATTCGTTTCTTGGAACTAATATTTATTATATAATATAACAATATATTTAAGAGTTGGATTTAAAAGGAGGGTGATGGTGGACGTTTTGGTCGCAATTCGTTATGAAACTGCATGTGAGTACGTACGCGAACGACGGGAAAAATAAACACTTTTATATATTAAAACGAAAATTTCCAGCTCGTACCACTCGACACAAGTCCACTTTTACTTACTTACTTACTTACACACACACACACACACACACACACACACACACACACACACACATACACATACACATACACACACATACAATATTCAGTCGAATTCGATATAAAACTTATAATTGGCACCCCATTGATTTCATTTATATTTTTTCTTACACCGTTGTCTTAATCTATATAAGCGCACAACGACCCTCGATCACATCGCCACCGTGTAAAGGGCGGCGATAGTTATTATTGTATTATTATTTTTATCATCATCATCATAATCATCATCATCATCATTATTGTGTTCCTTTCAGTTTCAATTTGTTTTTCACGAATTTGTCTTTTGCGGAGACAATGTCGAGATTTATATATTATTATTATTTTGTTTTTTTGTTTTTGACTTTACCGCGAGGGCGATAAATCAACCGAAACGGGCATGTGTAAGTGCTGTGACATTAAAAATGACAACGGTAAAAAGCTATATTCCCCAATGAAAAAAAAAAAACAAACAAACAAAACTTACACAATACGCGCACAGTATTTTTTATTTTTTGCATTTTATTATAACATATAGGTACTCGTTGTGTGTGGTTAACAGAATAAAAACCAAATAAACGATGAACACGACTGTCAGATATTTTATCACGTCGGATACAAAAAAAAAAAAAAAAATGGAAACGAATAAAAAAACGTGCCGCGTATATGTGAATAAGACCGGAAAATGCAAGCGGCAACAGGCGGTTGACAAGTGCGAGGTATTTTTTTTCTCTCGGAAAATTAACAGTAACATATACACACACGAACCCTTCGCATAAGGGTTGTAGAGTGTAGGAGGCGGAAGGGACGAAAAAAACCTCAGAGATTAGCTGTCGCTAATAGTTTGTCGGAAGGGATTCCATTTATAGACGCGATATTGCGCTTGGTATGTGCAGCCAAGTATACCAAGCCGCTTTTGGTCCATATGAAGTCTCGAAGACATATTTGCGGTGTGTTCATCAGTGTCCCCTCGAAGTTTACGTCCCCGCCCGTACACGCATAATATATATTATATGTAAACTGAACCTCCGGGATATTTGTCAGTCTCGGTCAAAGGATAGCCTTTTCTTACGATGTTATGAAATGCGCAATTTCCCCGGTCAAAGTGTTAGGATTCCGGAAATTCATCAGAAATACGCAATGATTTGAAACGCGTTCGTCCGCGCAGTTCGCGGTATTATAATAATATGTACGATGATATAGATCGTTTTAAGGGAGTATAATAATTTGCAAACGTCTTCGTCCGTCTAAAATTTATGCCACGAAGAATTTAAATTGTATTTAGGTTATAAGTTTTTATAAAAATATCACTTACAAATATCTTAAAAACTGTAACTTTCTTTGCATTTAAAAAAAATTCTAACCTAACCTACAAAATGTTCCAAAATTGTAGTTACAAAACAATATATTTATTATATTATATTATACATAGAAGATAGAATAAGAATACCTAAGTTTAGTAGTTGCATCAATTTTTGGGAAAAATGAGAGAGAATAGGTCGAGTTGTTTTAGAAATGAATGTAGAAGGTAAGGGGTAGGGACTAAAAAACAGATAGATATATGGAATAGAAAGCCATACGATGATATAGTTGGATTGAATGGACGGGAGTCAGGAGATTGAGACCTAGAGAGTTTTGGATTAGTTAGGTGACCGATCCCATCTATAGTGCGCAAGGCGAGAAGAAGAAAAATATAAACAAGCATGTGTCGCGCATTAGGAATTATTCTCGCGTCGGAGGATAAACAAAATATTCGATTAGTCTTTTTTTTTTTAGTTTTCGTTTCGAAACAACGTCTGCGTCGCGCGTATAATACATACACACTCGTATTAATCTCAAACTGCGTTGCGTATAATAATATACGTTTTTCGACTTATCCCTCACCTTCCACCAGCATTTCGTCACGACGAAACGCACCTAAGTTCATGGATTCGTTTCGAAGTATTATACATACAGGCACACACACACACACACACACACACATTCGTTATATGAATGCAAAATTATTCGCCAAACTGCAAACACTGAGCGAAATCCGATGGTACACACACGTGCATTTCGGACTACCGACAGCACACACTGTGCTGCACTGTGTGCGTGTGCAAATGTTTTCGAATATACATACATTAAAATTCCCGATGAAAGGGTGCGTATGTGTACACGGGAGAGTATTGGCGGGAAGAGAAGTCGAGAGGAGGGCAGTGGAAAGATTTTAAATGCGTATTTTAAGATGTCAACTCTGTCCGCGGGCTGGCGGAGAGTTACCGCGTATGTGGCACGAGAATTAGCATTATACGCGCGCCGAACTAATGTATACAGGGTGATCGTAATTCTGCTTTAAAAAATTCCGCATAATGTTCAGAATATATATTATATCGTTATCTCTATCGTTATTTTTGTGACAACGTTACGACCATACTGTATACATGTATATGACAAGGACGATCCGTCGTCGAGTCGAGCACTGCATGAATGTTTTAACGCGCGTCCAGATTAGAGTGTGTGCGCTCGTATCAAACCCCTTTTTTGCAACCCTTGAGGACGATGTTTTTCGTTTTATTTTAATCGGATCCCATGCAAATAACAATATGCGGAACCGAGGAAAAAGAATAAAAACCCAGAAATTTACATAGGATTTTGCACGTTTTGCCGTCGCGTGGTCGGTGAGAATAATTACAATAATTACAATATCATAACAATGAATTATAATAAAAATAAAAATTATAATAATAATAATAATTAATAATGTTCGATACCTAACCTAACCGTGGCTCGTTATCATATATATGATGATGTTCGCGAACATGTCTGTAATGACATGATATTATATCGCACGACAGTAAGAACTACCTGGAGTTAGAAAAACTAAAAAGTATACGTGTAAGATCTGCACATTTATAATATTTTAAAATTATTTAACATGTCTCATTTGGTTCAATATGGTACAAAGATCATGGTTATTAGCTACTTTATGATTAAGGTTATGATTTTCATGTATTTCCATTATTTAGTTTTGTTTAGTTAATTGATTTTCAGTCATGTCCGCGATTTGACACATTATTTATTGAATAGAATAGAATAATATTTTTTTTTTACATAATTTTATTATAATTTATATTTATGTAGAATTTTTTGGGAAAAAAATTATTAGAATAAACAAATATAAAACTGTAGGTATGTTTATTATGAATGAAAACTATTAGTCGATATTATCGTAATTTAAAACTTAAAACCAAATGCTTTAATTTGTAATTAATTTCTGATTTTAATATATCTAAAAACTATTTGATGTTGGTTGGAATCTAAAAATACCTATTTGTTTTGATATATTTTACCATATTTTTTACGTCGTTTACGACGATATCATTAAATTATTAAAATAAAACATGGCCACCGCCGTTATCAAACGTTATACGACTTTATCAGTTTATTTTGGACGTTTCATATTATTATTATTATTAATATTATACAGCGAGTATAGGAGAGAAAGTGTATATAGTGGTTGACGTCGGTATTATTTTTTTTATAATATAGGTAATTTTTTTTTTAATAATATTTTTTCTCCTCCCGTTTTAAGCGTCGCACACGCGGTGGTAAAATATTCATAAGAACTACTGCGGAATTAATCACCCTCTCTAGTTTTTCGCGTTAGCATATCTCTCGGGACGTCGGTTGTTCCTCTTGTGACACAGCGCGTCCGCGTACGATGAAAATCCCCAATGTAATTTCTGATTAACTAAAAAAACGACCACTTCCCCTTAATGTTTTTTCGTTTTTGTTCTACAATTTTTTTTTTTTAACTTGGACTTATTTAGCGTGTTATAATGCGTAGCTCAAAACGATACACCGCACCCAGAGGCAATCTATTATTCCGACGAAGCCATCACATTGGTTTTTTCCAGGCTTACGAGTTACGACGGTTACGCTAACTTAAAAATAATATAAATGTTTAATTAATATTGAAATGCACGTGTATATGCAAAAAAAAAAAAAAAAAAAATGATCGAATTTGTTTCGATGACAGAAATACAGTTTTATAATATTGTAACATCGATACACCGATTAGAATAACATCAATAATTCAATGGAAAACAAATAGTCACCACAACATTTCATTAGTATTATATTGTTATTTGATTTTATCACTATAATAATTCAATTCTTATTCACAATAATAGAATAGTTATATAAAATTTAAAAAACAAAATAACAGTTTATCCTATCGCTTTGGTGGAAAACGAAGAGTAGGTTTGTTTGATGAATCTAGTATACAGAATATAGTAATATTAATATATAATATTATATACTACAATCAAATATTTAGTATATTTATTGTAAATTATATTAGTATCGATTATGTGCTTGTCGAGTACTTACGATTATAAGTATATTACACGCGTGTTAAATAAACGTTGAAACGCTTTTCTCTTTATCAGATAAACATAGCATAGTAATTATGTAATTATAAATATATGTTAGGAAAAAAACACAAGTTTACTATTCAGTGATTGAACGAAAAATATTGATGCAATCGAAAATTCCGATAGAACTGATTAATCATATTCGGCATGCAACTGGACTGAACTCAATGAAACATAATATTATATTATAATGAATAATCAGAATATTTAGTATGTAACGATACAAAAATTATTGGAATTAAACACGTTTGCAATGTTATGTAATTATGTACATACAGTGGCATAATTAAGGGTGAGATCCCCAGATCCATATAAATAAACAGTAGTCTCAGTTATCAAACAGTACTTGAATATATGGTGAACATTTAGTACCAGTATATGTGTAAAATTATGTCTCTCCACCAAGATAAATTCCCACTGACTTTTATAATAACATAAATTACCGATGTACCTATGACTCTGTATAAATAATGTCGGTTTTTGATGCATTTTATTGAATTTTTATGTATAATATAGTTTAGTTGAATAGTTTATATATTAAAAATAAAAACACACGTACATAAAATATACTGATTATGAGATTAAATATTGTTATCCCATTTAAGTACACCCAAGTTTTGCTCGTTATGTTTTCACGCAAGACCGATTTGTTTGTGCAATTTACGCTTTTGTCCACAATTAAAATGTTTTGAAAATTAATATTCAAACTTTGAAAATTTTTAAGCTTTCTTTCAAGACGTTATGTAAGTAGTTTTGTGATTTTTTTGGGTTATATATTTATATTCGTTTCTTAGTCAATGTAATATTGTTGCTATTGTTTAAAAACCAAATAAAATAATAATAAAAAAATAAAAAAGGGGAAAATGAAGAATAATAATTGCTTTTATAAAACGTTAAAAAAATATAGATGGTGAAAATAACGAGGGAATAAATTCGAAATTGCTTGTTAGAGACCGCCTGGTGTTGCTTTGGAAAGTTCGTGCTTTTTCACCTGATGTTTGAAATTATATATTTTTTACTTGGTAATAATAATGACGGACCGAGGTGCCGTTATTAAAAAGTTGTACCGGGGGGAAGTTCGTGGGGGTAAAGAAAGCACACTCAAATTCATTCAAACGTTTTTTTTTTTTTTTTTGAATCGTAATGAGATTACGTACACAACTCGTCGTCTCTATGCACGGAGAAGTATGAATGAGACTTTGGAAAATAAACACCACTTAATAATATACGCAATAAAAAACTAAAGGCAAAATGTGAAAACAATGTGAGTCACTCACCTTCTGGACCAGCAGTGTCAGTGGCGAGTTTGTGTTGAAACGCCTTGAGTGGAAAATTAGTCTGCAACCAAGGTGAAGGTTCCAAATATTTCTGTAAACACAATTAAAATAAATTAATGATAACAACAAATTAAGTTAAATGCGACACCTGAAGATGATGATGATGATAATAATAACATTATATTATACTAAAACAATAATATTGGCGTTTTTTTCGGGTATTTATACTATATATATTATATGTATATATACAAATATTATAGTAATATATTCCGGTCATGTAGACCCTTTTATCGTATGTTTTGTCAGGCAGATGTCTTCGGTGCAGTGTACGTGAGCAAGGATATTTTTTCGTTCTCCGATAGTCCCTCCCACGTGCTGCGATAAGGGCGAAAGTCGCGTATCCCTAACTCGGCCAATTGAATAAAATAGCCCTTCGGTCCGGAGGAAAAAATAAAAATAAGAAGATAAATGTGTATCCAGCAGGATCTATATACGCAATCGCACAGATGTTGAAGATATTGGCCAGTGATATATTATTATAATGCGCGCGCTGGGTCACACGCGCCACCCTGTCGTATGTGTGTGTTTAAGTATTCCGGACACACGATATGCACTCTTGTTTGGGGCCCCGAATGATTTGCTTTGTTTTTTGGACAAAAACTGTTATTAGGAAAAATATAAAAATCGTTTCTGAGACGAGTAATGCGAGATTTCGATGGCAGACAAAGGTCGAGGGCGGGATTTATTATATTGATATCACGTCGAATGTATATGTGCGTATACGCATACAATATGAATTAGTTTCTTCAGAATATATAGTACAAAAATAACGTTAATAACATTGAAAGCGTATGTAATTTCCATAATTTTTATAATATACAATTTTGATCACTTTGTAATTTGTATAGAGTCAACTATAATTAACAAAATATGGCCAAATTTTTTAGATTTTATCGCGAGACTCGGCTGGACTTTTTAATCAGAGGGGACATTTTTTAATTTTAATAGACCTTTCAAATGATTAACAAATGATAATTTATGATATTTTCAGCTGTCTCATATACGACTCACTTGACTATGTTTCATTTACTTGTTATACGCGCGATAACAATATACACGTAACATAATGTTATTTATTGTAGATTAGTCGAAAACGCATATGCATTGTTAATAATATTATGATAATTATTCAATCTCATTTGCACGGTAAATAAACTCGTTATGGCAATCCACGAGTTTCCAATATTTCCTGCCTTCAAGCCTTGATACACGGATAGAGCATATAACGTATATAAGGGTTACACGAGGGTATATTGAGGGGGCTAATGAAATCACACGATCGAGTGCGAAACGACACCCGAAATTTATGAGCCGCGTAATTTCCGTTATTTTATTGAACCGAATATCCGGGACGCGCAACGTTTATGGTTACCTTTGTCGGATTAAATATCACATTAGTGACACTGTCGCCGAAACCCAAACGAAGCGAGTTATACTCATATTGTTGTTATTAGAAACAATCAATTATTCTACGCGGAATAAGACTAACTGCCGCCGGTGTGATGGGAAAATAAAAATAATTTTACAAACGTCAGTGTTTTATCCGTTTGGATCAAAATAAAAAAATTGTACAGCCAAAGTTTTTTGCCAATGGATTATAATATTATGTACGCATTTTAAATGGATTTCGCGTGTGAACGTCGACATATAATAATATAGGATTTTGTCTTCACAAAATGGTTTTCCAGTGTCTTTTGGCTTAGCGGAAGTATTGTGTATAGTGAATAATATATAGAATACGCTGCACACACGGACCAGAGGAAAAGAGATGGGAAATCGACTTCCGCTTTTGTGTGGTATTACCCCTTTTTTTTGCCCGCACCCTTTCTGTAGTCTCGAATCTTTCTCCGTGCGCGCACACACCCCAATCACATTCCCTTGGCTGTTTTAAATAGTTTTTGCCGCCACCGACAACGACGACGACGACTCCGACTTCGACTGCTTTCTCCGAAATTAACACACCAACCCCGTTTCTGTCTCTTTCTCTCCAATGATGACGTCGGAGAATAGCGTCGGTGGTGGCGGTGGTAGTAGTGGTGATGGTGGCGGCAGTGTTCTTTTATGTGCGTGTGTATATATCGTTCATTAAAGGCCAGACCGAAATTCGAAAATGAGAAAAAGCGTCGAACTTAAACGATTTTGCATTTAAACAAAAGCAACCGTTTTTCCCCCAATGCGAATCACACTAATGGAAAATATTGTCTTTCTGATTCGACTAAGCTGAATGTTCACTCCGAGATTCGGAATTGTAAGAAAATTAATTTCCTACTAAGAAAATTGACTATTGCTCGATATATGTATAAAACATTTATATAAATATTCTATGAAAAAGTATTGTTTTACTTCACGCGTATACGGTACATATTGTATTTAATATTATATATTTTATTTAGATATATAGAAACGACGTGAAATATATTAATTAAATTATTCATTTCGCTGTTATGGATCGAACTCGGTCGTTTCGAATAAATAAAGTTCTTTTTCAGAGATGCTTATTTAAAAAATATAAAAAAGTGCATTGGTAATTTTTAAATCAACTGTCAATAGTACAAGCTTGTGTTTTTAAATTATTTAAATATTGTCCATCGTTAGCATCCAGGACAATGTCAATAAATAAAGAAAAAAAAATACAAGAAAAAATATAGCTTTTCGATCCGGTCCCTTCATTAATAATTCATTAATTGCGGTTATCACGAGATCGCGAATGACGGAATATTTTATTTCCCCAATGATGATTTTGACACTGGCAGTAGGGGCAGAAAAAAACTTAACAATTAAATGCACAAAAATCTGCTATCTAAACTGTTTTAATGTCGGTAATTGAATGGCCGTGCCGGCCCGGGTCATTGTTATTCACCGTAAAAATGCGCTTCCGACACGCAAAACGACCTGACGATTGCCATACCGAGGGGAGAAAAAGAAAGAAAAAAATATCGTTTATGTAACATTAACATTACCCACGGATCGAACGGGGAAAAAACCTGCCTACGTAAGGCATATGCGGTCAAACATTTATCGCTGTATTATAGTTCGAGATAATAAAATAATAATAATAACAATAACACTATAGTATACTTATTAATAACTTCACCCGAAAATGTATAATATTTACGGAACCGCGTAAATCGACGGTTATAAGACAAAAGGAATTAAGCGACAAGACATCAAAAACAAATTTTAACAATATTTAGTTACCTACCAATTAGTTATATATTCTAATGTTCTATTTCTAAATGTTGAACATACATTAACTTTTAAAAAATGTAGCTTGTACCCACTTTTATTACGACTTTATTATTCTGTTTACAAGTTGTTTAAAAAAAAATTCAATGAAAATACATAATAATAAAATGACATAATGTACTAAAACTGCTAAAAAAAAATGTTTTCTGTTCTACTAGATACCTTAGAAAAAGTCACTTATACCTCATTTTGCCTCGGGACAATGGTATAACTATATAGCACAATAATAATTTACAGAAACTTAAATACGCATACGATTTACACACACGACGAGTTACTTTTATACGTTTAATAGGTACGTTATGCGTATATTATAAATTATAATATATTATAACATGTATAATGTACGAGAATAATATTAACGAAAGTCTTTGATTTTATTACGACGACGACGACGACGATGACGACAACGTTAATCGTTTCGAGAGTACTTTGAAATTGAGCTCGGCGGATCAAACCCTTTCATATTATAAATATATATATATATATATATATATATATATGTGATATATATATGTTATACTCGAGGCGTTTTTTCGGAACAATGAAGCCGCCGTATAGGTGGATTTTTGACGTCGTTTGGACGAGCGAATACCGGGGTAAAGAGCGTATACCACGCGCGCGCGCGTATATATATATATATATATATGTATATACCATGGCTAATATAATTACAGCCATCAACCAGGGTTGTGGTGATGAGAGAAATAGAGGGCTGAGAGAACTGAGAAAGAGTAGATTGGAAGAAAGTTTAAGACGAACCAAGCCTCGAGGCGGATTTTTAGCTGCGGTCTGGGAAACACCGACGACGAGCTCACAGTATATAATCATAATACGTCGCTATACGTCGCACCATATATAACGTATATTATTATATAATAGTTTCGTCTTCCGCCGACGCCACCTCCGGTCCGATATTAAAACGCCAGATATCGCGACTCGTATTTATTATGAGTGCGTATATATTGTAATATTATATACATCCGGTTCTGTTTTAATTTCCAACAGCGGAAGAGCGCCGCTCGAAACTTAAACTAATTATCTCTCGCAGCGGTCGGGACGTAAAAACCCCTTTCGTGGTTTGATACCCCATCCGAAAACTATATTATATTTACGACTTCTCGACGTCGTCCGTCATCTCTCGGTTTTGACAAGTCGAGCTCTATCATAATAATATATTTTCCAGATTATATAATTTCTGGTCTTTATTATTATTATTATTGTTATGAACCGATTGGCTAAATTTGTAAATCCAATTCAATTCGTCACTGGACAATTAGAAATTTTATTATGATACTTTAAAACCGTTACAAATAAATAACGCTAAATATTTGTTAAATAATTGGAAAAAAATAATTTGATTTAAAGTAAAGTTATAATTATCCAGATAAAATTAAAAAAAAAAAAATTAATTAAATGTGATTTTTGTTATCGGATATAAGTAGAGTTTTAAATCGTAGTGGTGAGATATTATTTATGAATGAGTTGTGGTGATAATATGGTCAGACGGTAATATCAGTAAACAATGTTCGTATCGAGTAGATATATTTTGTACCATTTACAAGAGTTAACAAATTGACGTGTGATATTATATTTGCTAATACACAAATATTTCATTAAAATTATTTTGCTCTTACAAGGGTTATATTAATGTACGAAACAATTTCTAATGGTCCAGTGTTGAACGTGTGTATTATTATTGTTATGATAATTATAACGTAATAATAATACCTATTGTAGGTGTACGCTCGAGGAATTTGTCAAAAATACGACGACGTTATGGTACTGTTTTTAAACGTTTACATGAAGAAACGCAACTATTTTTTCGCATATTTAAAACGGGGTTCGGTAAATTGAGTTCTATTTTGAATTTTGTTGGTATGAAACTGAATGCTTGCTTAAAATCGCAGGATTAATATACATAAACATTATTTTTCTATGATTAAACATTCGAAATGATATAAATTATGTTTGCTAATATTCAGAAAAATATAAAATCGATCAAGTGATCAGTTTACCCTTAGTCTGCACACTTTATAGTAATAATTATTAAACGTATTACTCATATCCGAGAACTCGAAAAAGAAACTAAATAATTGACGGGGAGCATGCGACGATTAGTTTACAATAATATAATACAGGTAATTTTTCAATTTTTAATGATTGTTTCGTTCGAGTCCATACAGGTATATTATTGCTATGACGGTTTAAGGTAAACATATATTAAGAACGCACGATGCTAAAATATAACGTTTTTCCGTTTATTCTCATGACAATATAATATGATATTATTATACACAAATTATGTATTTTATAATAATATAGTCCGTCGGTTATAACGTGTGCGCAATGTTTGAACGGGATAGGTTAGGTTATTGTCGCCGCGGACAAAACCGTGTAATTATACGTCCGGATGAGCAAACAATACCCGTGGACTTAGCGCGATCGTGTGAGTGGTATTAGGAACAGGACACATATTATTTATACGCTATTGCATCATATTATTGGTTGGTCGAAAACTCGAAAATAATATTAGTTGATATAATAACCAAATGATCCTGGATAGAACGATAGATCCTGTATGCGATATATTATACTTTAGAATTTTCAATTTTGAATATTCCAGGGCATGTTATTTTAGGAACATGCTTATATTTTTCATTACAATTTTGCATTTTTTTTTTTTTTTATATTACAATACTTATTATCATATGTCAATAAAATAATTGTTCACGATTTACATATTATTAATAGTCGTCTAGTCGAGCTCTTAAATTTCCATTAAAAACTTATCTGAGTAATATGTAAAACAACAGATAATGAGTAAATAATAAATTTTTTTTTTTAAACATTTCAACTACCATTATAGTTAATAAATATTTTGTTTTAAAATATTTCTTTTTTAAAGAATTTTTTAATGACATTTTTAGTAGATGATATTGATGAATAAAATATATACTATACTTTTTAATGAAAGTTTAAAAGTCGACAAAACAAAATGTGTAATTAAAAATGTCAGCGTATAGCTGTGTCTAACGGAACCTGGCACTATGTTATTGTTATATTATTATTTTGACAATAGCACTGGTATCTTTCCAATTTATCGATACAATAATAATAATAATTTCTCAGTCCCCTCGTTTACTGAATTATCGTAGTTTTCTTTGATTAATTCCACTCGATATGTAGGAAGTACGTTGAGTATTTAATTTTCGATAGGTTACTACTTCGATAGGTACTTTTAATTGTTTAATTTCAACGCAATTAATATAATGTATTTTATGTGTTTGTGTAACGTCATATTCTCGTGTACCTATACATAATATAAAATATCTACGATATCTATCGAACAAACATCGAATTTATCACTGTTACGGTGTGTAAACAACAAAGAATACTTGACCAAAGTTTATATAAAGGAGGGGAGGGGAACAATAATTTATAATGGAATTACAAAACTGATGTTGACTTCTTCAAAATGGCTTTAATTTCAATTCGACTTTTAAACTATATAACACAAACGCAATATAATAATATTACAGTAGCATCACGAGGAAAATATTTTCAGGAGGTGTTTCAAATTTGATCTCCCTCTTTAGTTTTAAGCCAGTAGGTAAAAAAAAAAAATTGGTTCATATATATAAGGGGTTATAACCCCTTAATCCTCTTGGCCATACCGCCGAATAATAACGTTTGTAAATAGTATTTTTTACTGAAAATACAGACTTACAACATAATATTATATAATATAATGGTTCCGCCTATATGCTCAGTAAACAATACACGTGTGCGCATATTATATATTTTTCTGCTATCAACTTTTTATTTTTTCCGGCGAAAAATTGAAATATAAAATTGGATGGTTTTTTTTCTTCCTCGAGTTCTCCACGACTATATGTGTATACGTGTCAAAATAACTTGTACAAACGCCAACCTCGTACAAAGTATAAAACGATCATAAAAACCGTCTATTCCAATACGTTATTAATGTTCGGCTGTGTGCATACATGTATTTTAATACACGTTATTATTGCACATGCACAATATAAACGAAAAAACTGTTAAATAATAAAAAGCGCGAAACCGTTCTGGCATTTATGACTGGAGGAGCTATTAAATGTGATTTTTTTTTTTGTGTGTGTGTGTCTCCTATTCTTTCATTTCTATATCGGTCTAGCCCCGGCCATCGAGTCATAAAACTTTACCCCATATCATCGCGTCTGGTTCGAGCACATTTACGCGGACGGATTCAGTGTGCAATTGTTACACTTGTATAATATAAACATATCGATATTATATTATTATATATGTTTTTGTCGTCTGGAACAGAGATAGTATGTAGAAACGTTCTTCGAAAAGAACCCCAAACGAATAATTCGATTTGAGCGCGCGACCGTTTCCCCATTTCGATCAGAGATTATTGCGACGGGCGTATTCTTTATATTTTTCTTTTCGTGTACGACGTTAAGATCTACCGAGATATTATTATGTAAATAACGCGCGGGGTCGTCCGTTTCCGATACCAGGGGGCCCATCCGGTCATCCGAAGGTCCGTTTTGCATGCATAAACATGCAATTTATCGGTTTTATATTATGTGTTCTGTCGTCGGGATGTATGTTTTGTTGTACATTATAATAGAGTAGAATTTCCCTTTTCGCCATTCGCGTGTCTGTATATACAGTGGTCATTTCAGTATAGTTATCGTCGCATACGAGGGGAGGACGGGTAAAAATAAGAAATTATTTCCAAAAATAATGCGTGTACGAATTATTCAATTACTGACAATAACGCGAAAACATATAAACGAGAGGGGAAAGTAGAAAAAAAATATACCGGGGGAGTTATTGGATTTCCGTCGGATAAATGCGACATAGAACCATCCAAGCGCAATAAATAGCGAAAGACTCCCCGACATTTTTATGTGCCGGATTTCATTCAATAATAATTTCGAGACCATTACCTTTAATATGTTTCCGGTTACGGTTTTCGATGTAGCTTCTTCGCTTTTCTTTCTTTCTTGTATTTTCACGATTTTACCGAGTTGTTTCAAACATGAGAAACAATTTCTAAAATGCAATGAGAGTCATGCAACGTCTCTACACGTTCATTGGCATGGAAAACCCATTCACGGAAAACCTATATTGTTTGTATATTAAATATTATTTGATGTATTAAACTAACACGGAGGAGAAAAATATAGAAAATCCGAAAATTTTAGATAACTCGTTTATGTTATGTTCGTAAACATATCAATATCACGAAATAGATTACACATTATTGTAGGTGTAGGTAATATTTTTATGAAAATATATTTTTAAATACAAATTTTGTCGATTAAAACGTGTTGTTCTGAGATACGTAAGTCATGTCTTCCGCATATGGCCATTCGAATAAATTTAGGCAAATTAATAAAATAATAATAATTAGTATTATAATTTATAATATATAGGAATTTAAAAGGCAAAATCATTGTATCGTCCGACTCTAACTCAGTAATAAACTTATGAATTATGATTATCCTTTTATGGATAGTATTTTTTATTACGACTCGTTACGACCAAAAAACATGTTAACAGAAATTATATGACTATATTCGTAAAAAATGTAATTAAAACCATTTTGCACCATTATCATACTACGGTTATTGGATAAAGATCTCAGTTCTGTTGCTTCGGCCGATAATAATAATAATGCGTCGTCGTATCAACCATGCTTTACGCGTGGTAAATAATTCAAAAGCGACGATTGTCCGCAAAACCCCAGACTATCCTATTCACGTTCTACAAAGGGGATAATTGGTCCGAGAACGCGAGCGCGAAATACAGGGCGCGAACGAACGTGAGGGACTATATACGGCCGACCACCACCACGCGTCCCCACGAGTAATCCCTTTGGCGGTGGCCAGGCTCTCGGTCCGGGTAACCTCTTTAAGACAAAGCGCGCGCGCGGGGGTCTGTCACTCCCTGGAGAATTGCAGCAGAGTGGCCGCGATCTCTTATCGATTCGTCCCTTATTTGTTTCTTGTTCCCGCTCTCCCTTCCAGCTTCCTCCGCCCGACGAGGGGTATGATTGTTTGGGGAACGATAATGGCTCCGAGACTACGATTGATTGAGAGCAGGGACTGTATGCGCCACTATAACTCGGTTCGGGCTCTACGTGTCTGCTTGTGACCACCACAATAATAGAAGGAGGATATTGGTACTATAGCGGGTAGGTAGTGGTCATCGTAATAATGAGATGATGGTGGATTGTCACGTCGTCGTTGACCAGATATGCTTGGTCTATATATATAATATAGTGACGGCATTTGTCGAGTGGCATCTTTTCACATCGAATCGGGTTCTTCCTCTGTCTTCATCCCCTTCTATTCGCCATTCAACAAACTTCAACAACCTGACCGATGGTTGAACTTAAGTATGAAACGATGACGGTGTAGATTGTTGTGATGGTTGTTAAGTCCGTAGCAAATCGTAAAATAATATTATAATGATATATTATATATCTTATACACTGAAATTGGATCGTGAAATACTATATATATTATCTAAAACTATTTAACTTTAACTCTATTGATAAATGTAAAGATATTTATTCAATAATAAATAGTAGACAGTTATACTTTTAACATCGTTAAAAGGAATATTCAACCTATCCTTATTATATTTTACTCATATTAATACTTTACAAAGGCATGGTGAATGTATATTGCTTACTTGAATCTGTTTGATTTTTGTTCTTAATGGAGAACAGTGAATTTCTAGTCTTTGACTATAGAAACCTCGGGATCAGTTATCGCTATGTTTATAGCAGCAAAATGTGGACTAAAGCTTTCGGTAATTGTGTGTGTATATGAAAACCCCTGAGAGTAATAGTAGCATACGGTTATAGGGAGATAAAACGGTAGGAGGGAGTTGACTATGTTAGGAAACCGATCTTAAGCCGGCCGTATGATTCGATAGTTTGTGTTCAACGATTAAACCAGCTAATTGCAATCTTATGCCTGAAATGATACTCCAAGTTTTGCTCTGACGCCTCTGTACACAATGCCGATTAATTAGCGATTTCCGACATAAGAGGGGAAACATCGCCGGCTAGGCTCTACACAAAATTGTTGATACGGCAACAATTCGAATAGTAAAAATCGCAATGCGTTTCGAAATAATTTGAAGGAGTGGTTGTTTTGATAATTGGGCTAAAACAATGAAAACTTATTCACATTTAGTGATTGTGCTTGTTTTCACATTAAAATTCGCTTTTCGACTATATAAATCGCAATAAACTATATTATGTGTATGATAAATATAATAGGAAAATCGTAACGAAGTAATATAAATCTAGTTTATAAATATATATACACAAAGTATACGATATTCCGTTGTTTTTAGTTTGTCATAAACCTTAATATAGTAAAAATCCTTCTCTTCTCAGCTCCGGGGTTTATACACGTCATAAAACGTTTCGTTCGGAGTTTTATATGTTTGTTTTTAATAAAAATGTGGATTTAAATTGCAGCATTTCTAATTTTTATTTTACCCAAATACATTTAAACAGAATAACTATAAGTTTATGATTTTAATATTTTTAATTAGACCAATAATAAAAACACTCTAATATTTTCTCGAGTACGTAGGTAGGTAATGTTCGTAATATTATGTACCTATTCTTATAATTACAAGTAGGTACTTTTTTTTTAATTCTATTGAAAAATAGTACATTTTTTTTAAAAAATACTAACTTGCCTTTCTTCAATTAATTAACGTTCCATTCAGCCCTCTCAAAATGAAGTATAAAAACAATCTGTTGTCCATTTTACCCCCGTTTTGCTACCGTTATTAACTCGAAAACTTACCGGAGGATGAAAATTTTACGCACGAATGTTTTGAAATAATTACCAGCCTAATGTTTAAGTGCGTATTCGAGTATAATTTGTATTTTTCACTCGGGTAGAACGTAGGAAAGAAATATAAAAATCTAAGAAGTTGATAGACGGCTCGTGCATTCGCGCACCATGCAGGACCGAGTGAAATTGATGAGAATTGACGTTCGTTAATAGCACGTTCTACTCTAGGAAATGTATTTTTTATCTTTCATTTTTTCAGACGCCCTCTTCAAGCGATAGAAATCTTTATACCAGTTATTGATAAGAGGCGAAAGAAAAAAAACCTTGATTGTTTAGCGAATTGGCATTGTTGACGTATTTGTTACCCCCCGAGCAAAAAAAAAAAAAAACAAGGAAGTGTGTAAGGCGATCTGAGGCGTTTATCCGCTTCAGGACGTGTGTACAGACGTGTTCCCCAGGCGACACTTGACATCTATACCTCGTGTCTAAGAGACCGTATATGCTCGTTTAAAGTGACGGCAACCCAGAAAAGAAGTAAGTAAAACGGGATTAAATATATATATATATATATATATATTATATGAACCAGCATATTTTCCGTTTTATAAATAAATAAAGCACAAAACATGTTTACATACTAAATTTATACGTTTATCACACGGAAGTGTAATTTATTCTAAAAATACAATTGAAGCAGTAAAAAAGGTAACTCAATTTATTCAAAACATAGCGAAAAAAAAGGTACTGTATTAAAATCAATATATTGGCTAATATATTAATTAACGTTTTACATTAATGTCATTTATTATACGCGTAATCGAAAAGTGAAGATATATTATTTATGATATACCATAATATTATTGTTTATAGGAATAAAACTATATTACGCAATATATATATATATATATATATACTATTAATACAGGACGGTTAAATGAAACGCCTCGTTATATCTAACGATAATATTATAATAGACGAAACGAGGGAGAGTGTCAGTTAGACAAACAGAGCGGAGATAATATTATGATGGAAAGAGCGAGTTGTGATTATTGTCCGAATGATGATGCTGCGGTGGTACAAGTCGGAGCGTGGACCATGGTGCAGATGGGAGGCTAATAATGACTTTATAATGTAATTATGGCCGGGTGCCGAGGGCTTTACAGTCGTTAACATGGATCAACAGCCAGAGGTTAAACCTCTTGAACACCCTGGTGGATATCAGAACGGCCACTTAATTCGTCGTATTGTTTCCCTCGATAGCTGGGCGCATGTTTCGGTCAGATTGCGAAAGGTCCGAAATTACATAAAAACAACGACAACTAGATCCCTCGTCACTACGATATCTCCTCGACGGGGAAGAAAAACAAAATATTTCCACCAAACACCGACACATGACCGGAAACGTCAACATAATATTATCGTTTATATTATTCACCGCGATGTAATATTATATAAATGAGAGAAGGGACTACGATGGTTGAGAGAATGATAATTTTGTCTCCGAGTAAACACACGCGTACTGGATCCGCACGATTGTTTGAAGGTGATATTTGTTCGGTATAGATTCTGAATGACGGCTGTGCTCCACGGTAAACATAGAAGCGGTAACTATGGTATTACGGTATATGGGTGTGCGCATATTGCGTTTCATAATATTTTTACGTTTCGTAACATAATACTGTCGATCGTCAATTACCTATAACAGATTTTGGAACACGTCTAACGTATTTATTGGACAATTACTTGTTTTACGGGAAATTATAATTGTGTTGAATGAAAAAAAAATGTCCAAAAATGTATACGACTTACCGGTAAAATATTGTTGAAACTCTGTTTTGTTTTTTAGTATTATGGAAATTGATTAATGTTACTCTCACGAGGTCATACATAACTTTGATCAGGAAATATCTTATATTATATCATTATAATATCATGATATCACGCACAACAAGGCAACGGTGGACTAATGGAAACCGGGGTTGAGGTGGGGAAAAAAATGAAATAAGAAAAATAGTTTATTTCGCTCGGATGCACACGTAGGTATAATATAATAATGGCACAGCATCATGACTACGACATTTAGTGAAAACTCTCGACACAACGCGCACCGTAAGTCGTATATCTGACTTATGTAGCCCACAAGAGGTTTATATGTATAACATTATATATAATTTGCCTCTCGCAAATTCCGCCACCGACAAGACGTGAGCGCGTGCAAATTTGACTTTTGTATTCCACCGCCGCAAAGTACCCCCTCGCCGGCCGTCCGGGCCCCGCGGGATCCACTCACCGGCGCGATAATAACGTCGGTTGCTCGTGTGGGATTGCCGCGGAAAGGGGGACGGCTAAGTGCTTAACAAGATGTAGCAAATTGCACCTCATTCAAAGGCCACGGCTTGCTAAATGGCACATTGTACCGCGGTGGTGCATCAATCAACGGCTCCCCTATACCGCGGTAGAGGTAGCGGAAGCGCCGGTTACCTTCGAATAAAAATATACGCCACCACAAAACTCATCTCGTCACTGTTTACCGTACATAATGTAATATTTTACCTAGACGCGTTTCCCCAGGGTTTCGTGGTCGTCGCACAGGCACATATTATAGATAAGTATCTATATACAGGTTGATCAGTATTTCACGTTAGAAAAATAATGGAGACCACAAAGAAGACGTATTTATAATTCCCACTATTTTTGTAACATGACATTTTTATCACCCTATATACAGACGTATTGTGATGAGGGATATATAAAATAAAACTAATTTAAACGGAATGAAAACAATGTGTTATACCAATAGGTATAAAATAAATCATATAAGTTAAAAAAAAAAAATGTTATCATGTTAATATGTTCAAATCACCTTAAACGATTTATAAGAATATATCATTTAAAGCACACATTCTAAAACAGTCTAGTTTTAAACAATGTTATAATAATTTTTTCAACACTATAGAAATAATAATCATTGTTCCCATACGTTACTTATGTAGATATAACATATTATTAACATCGTATGTTAAATTCGTTTTTCTTTTATTTTTAATTTTGATATACTTTCAAATTAGGCGAATAAGATAAATTTGTGTTATACTGTAATGAAGAATTATTATTACAAAATGGCGGTGAAACTTTTCGCTATGATATAGGTACAGTAAGACTATCTTATTTGCAATGTTACGTCAATATAACAAACATGTAATAAACTTTTTCTATACTGATAGCAAAACGATGAGCCGGTAGAATGTAAATTTTAGAAACGAAAGAAAAGCAATTACTTTTTTTCCCGATGAAAAGTGAATGATTTATTAACGTTAAAAGAAGAAAACATATTGGGTCGTGAAAAACGGTGTTCCGCCGCGGCTGTTTTATGTGGAAAATATGAATTATGGCGGAAGCCCATTAAACGTACAACATGTGCGGCGTCCTTTTTGCGTTAAATAATAAAAAATAAAAACAAGCATTTAAACATGTAGCTGGAAATATGAAGAAGACGAAATATTTTATTCCCGTAAAGGGGATCCAAAAGCTCTGCGTATATATTCTCCAGCAACGAGTGTGATTTATCGTCCACGGCCTTCATTAAGCTCACGTTAAAACGCCCTTTTTGCATGCGATATTATTTCTGGGCTTTCTTAAACTACACCTCCCTCGAATTTTTTTTTCAACTTTAATAATTTTATACGCGAAATCTTCACTGTATACGCGACTCGACCGTATCCCTATACTAATGTTTTTTTTTTGAACAACTTAATATCCAAAATGATAAAATAAACGCCACCAGAGTGACAGATATAAATAAAAACCACACAATTGTACATTAGTATTTTATATATTTTGTCAAACGTGCATGTTATTATATTACATATTATATTATTATGACATAATCGAATACGCGGATAATCATTTTATACGATGAAACAGAACAATTAGTTTTGATATTATAATTATATGTTTGTATTCGAGTCAAAGAATTTGAAAATGATGCGCGCACCATTCTCACGGAAAAGCCATCGTAGATATTAATAAGCATGTAGGTTCACGGTACAATTGCGTATAATATATGTAATAACTTATTCGCCAAAACTCATTAAAAAACTTTAAAGGTATACCGCGAATGTATATAGTTGATTTTGGGTAAATTATTGAATCGCATTGTGGTTGAACTATATTATTATTATATTACATACAAAATCATTATAAACAATAATACGATACAATAAGCACCGTGTCATTGTTTAAAAACCACTTATTAATATTAATTTTTTTACGTCCATTATTAACAATATGTTAATGTGTTAAATAAAAAAATAATTTATATTATACGACTGTCAGGCTGTGCCAATAATTTGTAATTAGATAATATTATTTTATTTCTTGTTGATGAACAAGACATTATAAATCATTGATCGGTTTTGAATTATTGCGAAATCGTCTAAAGTATTTATTAATTCTGGAGTTGTTTATGAAATCGCCTGCGACAATCGAAATCAATTTTTATTGTCGTTCATGGATCATGAACTTTATAGAAACCCCTTTGACTTGTCCCCCGACGGACTTGTATGTAACGGTTCGTGGTGCAGTATGCGAGGGCGACTGTCGCCTAATGTTTTATTCACGTTGTTTATGAGCCACGTGGGTTTGGCCATCATAAATGCAGAAAACCCACAATTTTTTTTCTCCATATTTTACGATACCGTGTTTATTTTATGGTAAGTATACGTAGTCTGGACTCCGATCGATTTGTTTGGTACAGAAACCCGTATTTCCCTCTATATCGTTACGTGTCGGAGGGAATAATCTAGATACTATAGATATATGCAGACAAATTTATTATAATCGAAGTCAGTTTTATATTTTAATCATAAATATATAAGGTTTTTTTTTTTTTTTTGCAAAATTAAATTAAAATTCAAGTTAAGTAATATTTAAGAACCTAACGTCGGGAAAAGACTTTTGAGTTTGTCGTTTCGACTGATCACGTGTGCCGTCCAATCACTCTCGTCAGCAACAATATTCACACGAGCGGAAACACATCGGACTGGGCCTGAGACATAATCCGGACATCCGTTAATACCATCAAAGTACGCGTCGCGGTCCAGTGGATTGCAGCGATATTAAGATTCATATTATACATATTAAACTAAGGAATTCGAGGGTGCGATGTGAGTTTGTAGGGACGACATATTATGAGTACGTTTTCTTTAAAACGTAAATTATTGTAAACGTGTATATTATTATCATAATGTTCGTCAAATAATCCAAGTGGAAAATGTTTTGGTCCGTTCTTTAGATGTCCGCGCGCGACGCGGTGCTTCGAAATGTAATATCGCTGATCAAGTTTGCAGAATATAATGTACTTTCAGTTGGTAAAACGAAGGTAACAAAGTCTCTTTGTATATTATAGTAAAGCGTACATAACAAAATTATATACTATTTCTTCTAAAGAAATGTCCATATGCAAAATATAGGTATGTAGAATGCGAATGATTGGATTTTACGCTGAACCGTTTTCAAAGCAAAATTAATTTAATTATGTAATAGGTTTTGGTAAAAAACTTTATACTACAAAATACAATTTTAATAGTTATAATATAGTCGAAAGGTGAAATGTACTTGGAAAATTAACAATATTATGATGCGTGCTCGATAAAAAAATAGGTTGGGTTGACATAAAATAATTCTATTATATATAAGTATTAAAAATAAATTTTTATAAAACAGTGATATATTTATTTCGAATGTTCTACGAAACGGCCGCGGCAGTGCATAATAATATTATATTATACGAATGGAAATAAAAATTATACGGCTCATCGATTGCAGTCGACGACGGTGGTCGTGTACTAAAATAAACAATAATATATACATATTATTATTATTATTTTATAACGGCCGAAAGGGGATAAAAATTAAAGGAAGAAATTGATTATCGATGCAAAAAAGGAGAGAACCGGGTAAAAAAAAAATATTTCTGTTTTTTGTTGCCCATTTCTTACACCGTCAACGGGAACCAAGGAGATTTCTTCGTTTTCCGAGCCAGTTAACACGGTTGTGGTATATTAAAAAACAATTATTCAACTTTAATGGGCATTATTTTGATATTCATTTGGCTATAAAACCAAAGATATTCCCAACCCGAGAAGGATATAAAATAGTATTGCGCGCGGCATGAGAGGGGAGACAGTTTCTTAAGATTTTTTTTTTTTTTTTAACATGTATATTGTATAATATATTTATTTTTTTATTTTTACTCTGTATTCGTCGTTGCGGCGAGAACGTCAAAACTTTGTACATGGCACGAGAAATTTAGACGAAAACATTTCAACCCTACGATGGAAAAATTATATGTACCATGCTTATAGCATGTTTGCGGCCTATGGGGAATATATCTTCACCGCATTTCCGAAGTTAGAGTCTAAGAGTTGTTTTTTATATATTTATTTTATCGTGTTTAATATTGTCAAAATCCCTTTGTATAATATTTCGTGCACGAATGTCACTCGAACGAATTTCAAAGATCAAAGTCACCACGGTGCTATACAATTATATATTATATATAAAAAATGAAAACACTTTATCGTTAGTTAAATTATTGTTCTCCAGTGTAGTTATAATAAAATATATTTTATTATGGTATAAAAAGAACAAGTAAAGTGCTAACGTGTTTACTACCGTCGGTATAATTAACAATAGGTATGTATTAATCTATCTTAATATTAATAATATAACGAGTAACAGCTATCGATAAAATGATAATATGTTGAATATGTTAAATATTATTTATTAGAAAGTTAATTTATTATTTCTAAGCACGTATACTGTATGCATAATATTTTATTTTACTTATATAAATTAAAATTAATGTATTATCTTTTTCATAAAAAAAAAACACGATTCGAATTGATTTTAATCTAATTTAGTCATTTGTATTTTTTGCAACGTACAAATATCAATATGCACATCATATAGAGTTACATTATAATAACGATATTACATAACATCAGTTCTCTCATTATCATTTTTCGAAGTTATTTAAATTTAAGTTAAACACAGTTTAAGCGTGGAGAATACAACATTTTATTAATGAAAAAAAAATGACCACGTATAAATTTTTTAAAACAACGGCAGTATGATAATAAGCTATAGCCAAAAATACTGAAACTTTGTTTGTACTGTGGTATGTAGACCACACAGGTGTTTAATAACGGTCGAAAATGGTTAACTAAATAAACTTATACAGCGTAGTATTTTTGACATTATGTTTATTGAACGTAATATTTAATATGGAAATTTGATGATTAAAATTTTAAATTACGATTTAACCAAAATTTGTTCTTGAAGATCATATATGAATAATTGATATACCTATATACTATATTAATAATATAATATCAAAAATTCGACAATTTTCGGTTTAACGGTACAAATCGCTTTAAAATCTAAAGTCACATTTTTGGCGGAAAGGCCGACCCGGGTGGGTTAACCGAAAATATATAATATGTGAATGTGTGTGTGTGTGTAGGCAGGTTTAAAATATAGAGCCGCTGTAAATCGTATTATCCAAAGAACTTATACATATATACAACTATACGTACAGCCTAACGAATGATGAACGTGAGCAGTTTCTTGCTTAGCTCGTGTGTGCGCAGAGCATGGGGACACACGCGGGGTATAAGAAACTTTGTCGTTACCCGAAAAGTTTTTATTTTCGGCAGAGTTTTTATTTTTCGCCCTCGTTCTCGACGGCTATAATGCGTGCGCGTGCGAATTCGGTTCCGAGGACTACGACGACTCAGTCGACGGCAGTTTTCAGGGATGGATTTTCATAATTTCTCCGTCGTATAATATATATAAATATAATATGAAAGATTATGATTATTATTATTAGAAAGGTGATGTTTTATTTTAGAGTAAAAAAACTTTCGCGTTTTTTCACGAAAAATCGTAACTTTTCGTCTGTTAAATATTTCATGACAGGTCGCCGGTCAAAGTCTTGTCTCAGAGAGCTGAAAATACTGAAGAATTTACGTGATCCGAATATTCCCGAGTCTCACGCAATAATATTATATTAATTTATTATGAAAAACAGGCTTATGTACAACAGTTAAAATATGTGGTAATTTAATTAAAAACGAAACATCTTCATAGTCAATATAATATGACAATTCATATACTTATAATATTCTTAATTTATTGTTTGGTTTGCTATGCTTTGGTATGGTCTGATTGGAGAAATAGAAGTATACAAAATATGTAATATTATTATGACGAAGGTAACCTATTTTTAAATTAACGACATCGTGGAGGATTGGAGAATTAACAAAATGAGAAAAATACATTTTTGAGAAAATAATTTATGTCATATTATCGACAATTATTAAGTTAACATTAAGTTAAGTTTATGAAAGACTTATGAAGACTTATTAATTTCCCTAACAAGGGAAATTAAATGTTGATAGATAGACATAAACGTTGGATAGGTTAGATCATTTAACCGATTAACCTATATCTACATACTACATTATAAAATTGGTCTAAAATGTGCATCATCGAAGAACGATTTACGAACCCTTTAAACGGTTTATGCCACCCCGCAGGATGTACGCAATTGAATCCCAGTAAAATATCGTTATTATATTACATTTTATTATTTATATACTTAGGTAGTATTATGCTGGATGCCATGCCCGTTCAGTCACGATTACCGGTTATTAATTATTCACCGCGTTTCAAAAATTATTGACTGTCTGCACGATACAAATCGTTTTAACAATAATGACTATAATAATATCATGCTGCTTGGTGCTTGTCGTAGTCATTTGATTCTATAAATCGCTGAAATATTAATATACGAGTATTTATCGTCGAAATATTCTCAATTAGAAATCAAATAATGATACCCTGTGCCCATCAAGCGTGTATATATACATAGGTAATAACTACATGAAAGAAAAAAAATGAAAATCACTTAATTATTGACGATGAAACCGCATAAACTCTACTGTATAATTATTACGTAGCCACTCGTAGCTATAAACTATTATAGGTATAATCGATCATTTTTAACTAGGATATTCATATTTAAGATTTTAGTTTATGTCACTCATAATATATTATTTTTCAGTTCATCCAGCTTGAACATTCAGTTCATTTTTGTGAACAAATGCTTGAATCAAATAATTAGAACATGATAAATTTCAGAAAATGTAAAACCTATTCGACAATCTAACGAGTAAATTATAAACAAATTTACATTGTGGTTTAAATAAAAAAATATTGTAGATACTCGTTTATTAATACAATACTATTAAATTCATTACAATAAGTATAATTGATGTATAATTTTATAACTATATGAATTACATGAGTAAAAAAGACGATAGTAAATTGAAACATTTTACCAAGAGGGTATTAAATCATATCAGAGAACCTTTATTTTAAGTAAGGTCAGAGATGATGGTCTAATGATTTGATCGTTTTACATACAGTAAAACATATTGTAACAATAATATTATAAATAAGTTGCCTTTATTAATATTAATGTTAAATATAAATGCCGTTTTATGTTAGATTTTAAATGCGCTGAATATAATCACCATTAGTTTTGAGTTTATCATGACACGCACGATATAATCGTATAAAAGTCAAATGATAAAAATACAAAAAACACATTTTCGAAAAACGGAAAAGCATTTTAGCGGGTAATGTAATCGCGCGCGAAGTAACGCGCATATTATAATCGAGCAACGGGACCAGGAAAACCTTTTAGCGACTAACTAATACGTCGTGTCCTTCTTTCGGCCGACGACGACACCACGTTCGTCGTCTTTGTCCCTTATACACTGCGCGGCTAATCCCTCGTTATGCAACATTAATGGCGCCCAAGTGACCGGCGCTCGCATTTATATTTCAACGGCAACCGGTCGCGTTTCCCACGATGCGCGTCACATGTGCCTGTCACGAAAACCATGTAAAATATAATCGCACGATTTCGCTGTCGTGTTTAGTGTACAGGATGATCAGAATAATAAATCGTTACACGAACAACAGTGATGATATCGAAAACGTCGGTTTTGTAACGCTGTTAAATCCTCTGTTGATCGTACTAAAAAAAATATTATTTGGTGTATGATAATCAATGGCAACCCTTAAGTTAATAATCATATGTAATAGGAGAGGAGGTGGATGTAAAAACCTCAACAAGAAAAATCTACTATCGATTTAAATTTTTTTTTATTATTTTAATAAGTTTTAGAGATACTTCTTCAAATATTTCAAATATTCTAACAGTTTATTACAAAATTGACATAGATCTGGTTAATAACTTTACTTTTACAACGGTAGAATAATGTTAAATCCGACTACGTTTAATAATTGGTGAACTGGTTATAATAAATAACAAACGTCGTCATCGTCGTTCTTACCGAAAAAATCAATATTAATTTATCGTTTTTTACGAAAATTTATTCCGTCATACTTCATACTTCTGTATATTTTAAAACTATTTTTCTTTGAATTAATATACAAACATATTTTAATATATTACTATAAAATATAAATTTAAACTAAAAGATAATTTTGTTTAATACAGAAAAGTTTTTTTTTAATAAAATCTTTCTTTTTTCAATATTATATTTTTTTAAAAAAAGGCTCAAAACAAAAACGAGCTGGATTGGAAACTACTATTAGAATATATTAAACGTTTTATCCGTAAGATCAGACTTTCAGACATACATACTTATATACCAGGAGATATCTTATAACCTGTGTATTATGTATACCTTAAAGTCGAAATAGTATAATTAACCCATATTCTCTTTAAGAAAGTCACAAGTTTATTAAGTCATGTTAGATCTACAAATTTGACGGATATTCCTTGCGTATTATTTTATATGTCTATGGTTCATTAACGTCAAACGAAAGCTTCTCGTCCTCGGCACCACGATGTTGTTATCGCACAACAGACGGGAAAAAACAAAAAAAAACGCACAATTCTTTAGATAAAATAAAAATAAAAATAAACTATCGGGGGTGGAGTTATATATTAAAAAACAAGCGGAACGTATTGAAATCACGTGAGGTGTTGATGAACAGTCTCGTGACTCGGTAGTCGAGCAGTCGGTGCCACCCGCAGGGTATTACCGTACAAACAATTATTATTATTATTATTATTATTGTTGTTGTTGCGAAAAGCCCTCCGGAAGAGGCTCTGAGAGTACCGGATAATAATAATTATACCTTGTGCGTGTGTATTATATGTATGTTGTACTCACGAATTATAATCGTGAACGTCAAAAAAACATAATTTTACACAGATAGGTAAGTATTTGCATTGTGGAAATCTAAGCACAAATGGTCATAGTTAGGTTACCAACGGGTTTGATTAGTTCGGTTAAAGGTGACCAGTGTTGGGACTTATCTAAATAAATTATCTAGATAATAATTTTTTTATCTTTTATCTTATTTAGACAAATAAATATAAATTATCTTAGTATTTATATTAGCTAAAAATTTCATTTATCTAGATAAGTTATAAATATAGTTATATTTTTATCTTATCTAGATAATTAAATAGGCTATCTGAAAATAATCATCTAGATAATTATTCAATCAATGGTTTAAAAAATTTTGATACAGAATTATTTTAAACCACGCTCTGTAAACACTTTTTATAGTTTTAACTGGAGCATCAGATAGTTTATAATTAATAATAATAATATTTACAAACTAATCATGATAATAACAACTATGGTTTATGCCGAGTACGAACGTTGAATCTACAATATTAAATTTAGTGTTATCTATTTATTTAATCTAGATAAATTTAAAAACAATTATCTGTCATCTTATCTAGATAAATGATGGGTTATCTTTGTACAACACTGATAATATCCAGATGTTCATGACAATTTATAAGTTTGACAAACAAATATGCGAGATGCTATTAATCTATTTCGGGTTTTATATTTTGTAGCTATCTATAAACCAATTTTAATATTATGTACATGACTTATAATAATAATAAACATTATTTATATACACAAATACACAATACTCGTAAATATCTTTTCAATGTTGCTAATTAATAATTTTTTAGTCCACGACACGAAAAGTGACTGGTGACCCCTGCCGCCCGCCCACCATAAAAAGGCCATGGATTCTCTTATGCGTGTATTATTTTAGGATGTATTCTTGGAAATATTATTTTTAAAGTAAATAATTTAAAAAATAAACATATTATACAGGCATGTATTTACACATGTTATTTTTATTTTAATTTCTATAATTATCTGTAATTTATCTAGATAAAATATTTTTATCTTTTATCTGTATTTTAGATGAAATTTAGTGTTGTTATCTTTATCTTTATCCAGATGATTTTTTTGTTATCTGTTCCTAACACTGAAAAGCAATATGAAAAAGACAACTGTATAGTTTACATGAAAATATATTATTATTCTAAGTTTCAATAATTTGATAGTAGTAAACGGATTGTGTCAAATTTCGTTGCTAAAAGTGTAAACAAAAACGAATTATATCGTGATATTTTTATTTTAAATTTAATTAATTAATTTTAATCTATTTACAGTGCTCAATACAGAATAATTTGATTTTATTCCTTATTAATTGTTAATTATTCCACAAATTAAATTTCATAAATGTGATAAGTATTATACAATTTATGAGTTTCAAATAGTTGATGAAAAAAAAATCATAAAATATAATATATTAGTTTTGAAACGAAAGGTTGTACCGCACGAAACATGTTTTGTTCAAATTCTATTTAGGTGAGATAAAATAGGTTTTTGTCCTTTGGGACACTAAAGTGATTAGCTGTTATAGGTAAAAGGAATCACGAGGGTTGGTTTGTATATATATAGGGTCTTTTTTTGTTCTTCGGGCGTCAAAGGAGTTATCGCGTTTTGCCGATCGGCCGAAGAACAAAACAATACACACTTCGCTTCCATTCGATTCCCTTATAAGTTTGCCGTTCCTGGGTTTTCCGGCAAAATATCTTCAAATATACGATAATCACCGTATCTTTGGCGCGAGGGTGTGTAATTTCCGTTAGGACGCTTTTAGTAACCGATTTATGGCGGAGAAAAGTTGAGAAAAGCATCCCCTGATCGCTGTATAGAGAATTCCATTCGTTATATAACGTGCCAACAACGTGTGGGCTAATTCGAATTAAACAATTTAAATATTTTCGTTTTTAAATAAATCTATATGTTTTACTCGTCCCTCGAGACCACAAGCACACCTAGCATATTATATACACGTACACGCACGAGGGATAACGAGAAAATAAAAATAACGTCGCATTTTAACAATGACAAAAGGGTATTCCATTACCATTACAGACTCAATGGGTCGGAATGATACCAAAACGAGGATTTTTGACGCCGATGTACCGAGGGACGAATATCACTTGAACCTTTAGACGGAAATCGCAATCATTAAAATGTGGATATGGCAAAAAGTGCACTCAAAAAGAATATGTCCTCGTGCGCGCTGGGTTTACCGATCATTTCCGATCTTTATGATTTTATTTTTTATACATATACTGAATGCAATAGATTTTCAAGGGTCGCGAGTTTATAGGTAGAAAAATAATTTCTATAGAATTTGAGTATAAAAAAAAATAAAAAAACTATTATAATTGTTGGTGGTTATATATAAATAAAATATACAAGATCAATTAAAAAATAAAACCACAGTTCGATTGAAGTTAAAATGTCTATTTTAAAATCTGTAATAATTATCCCTTTTTTTATTATAAAATATATTTAATATATTCCATATATTGTTGTAAAATATAATCGTATTTAAAACATAATATGTTTCCTGTAACATATTAAATAAAACATTTTTTGTATTTATGAATGGTAGAACGAAACTTATTTGAAATTGAAACTAATTATATCATTAAGTAGCTATTCAAGTATATTGTTCAATTAAAATAATATAATATACTATTATGTTCTTCGATAGTGGCGGTAAATATTATAGGTAATTTTTTACGGTTAATAAATTAAGATCGTTACAATACGATTTATGTCAGTTTAGCGCACAAAAACGTGCCGTACGTATTAATATCTGTTTCGTATGGAAAAAAAAGATATATTTTGATAAGGGGCAATAAAGGAATGTCGGACACGTTTTTGACCGAAAATAACATTATCGGCCTAGTTTTCCTCTTATACAAGACACACGCGAGGGAGTATGGTCATGTGTGTGGAAAAAAAAATCCTTTTTCCTCTTCGCCGAATTTTAGGGTACCTACACCTCGAGATATCGTTTACGAGAACAACCCCTTTATAACGCATAAGCGTGCGTAGGGTTAGGATTAATGAAATAATTACGGCGCTCACATCTCATACACACACGAGAGGATTAGCGAGAAAAAATAGAACAGACCGAACAACATATAACGTGACGGTAAACGCGGTTTTTGCCTCGTCTTTTACCCTCCGTTGTCGTATGAATAATTATTAATGCCGGTATCCGGTTTTGAACAGAAAAAAAAAAAAATCAAAATACGTTACGTAAATATTATTATATTACATCGTAGTAAACGCGAACAAAAAATTTTAAGGAACACCAAACGCATTAATCGAGAATAAAAGGATTCTAACTCGAACTATATTTTTAAAAATCAATTTTTTTTTTCAACTTAAATTAAAACAGAATCAAGAGTTGTCGACTAATCAGTCATATGGAATATTAAAACGGTTATATATATAATATTAAAACATGTTTCGAATAGAATTATAAAAATTTTTAACGGATAAAAATATGTATATAAATGATAGTAAAAGATAGGTATATTTTATTTAACCCGCGTAAGTTCTTTTATTGCCAATAATAATTATTTTCTACTTGTTTAAAAATATTGTGATATATATAATTATATATTGTTTCTATTGGATTTTAATTATTAATTATCGTAGTAATTGTGGAACGCTAATATTATAATATGTTAAAAAAAAAAATCTGATTAATTTTAAGCGCGATTATATTAAAATTAGTAAACATAGGTAAAAAGTATATAAAATAATTAACTTTAAATTTACCCAAATATCCGAAATAAATATTATTATTTTTTTTATTATTGATATTAATACATTTTAATGTTTATTAATTTTTCTGATGAATAAAATATTATTATCTAATGATTAAACGATAAAATATCAAATTATTTTTTTTTCAAATAAAACAAGAATAAATACGGAACACTATATTTATTATTTTCCAATGTTTTAAGTAAAAACTAATTTACAAATTATAACTATTTTATACTTAGATAGATTATTTATGTGTGATATAAAATTGATAATGAGAGGAAAAAACAGAAAATTTAACGAAAAAATAAACATTTTTTAACGAAATAATATAATATTATTATTATAATGTTTAAACGCGTATAATATACGAATGGGATTTTTAATATGGAAAAAATAATACTGTTAAATCGACGTTTCTAATTAAGTTTTTAAACAGTTAGAAAAAAAAAAAAATGAAAATAATCCAACCTGATAGATTTTACGAAAATACGTGGTGTTTGTTCGCACGTTCCGAGCGAGGCGGTCGGCTGGCGCGTTGAAGTTTCCGTAACGGCATGGCGAAAAATGATCGGCGACGCGAAACACGAATACGAAAAACCCAAAAACCTTTTTGCGACAATTACTAAAAATATTATTATCCAATCGATGATTTCATATGACAATCAATAATATATTGTTGTGTTATAATTATTAATTTTTAAGCGCAGTATTATTCGCGACCGACGACGGACCGACACTGAACGACCAGCAGCAATTGGAAAAACTGAGCCGCCCTCGAGTAAAGTTAAAATACTTAAACTTCCGCGTAAACTTTTTTTTCGCCGTGCACTTTTTAAAGTCCCAAAAACTCGATAGAACAACAAACAACAACTAAGTTCGCCGCACCTAGTCACTTTTATTACAGTTTGGAAACAAAGTTCGCCGGCCCCCGCCGCGCCGCGACAGTCCACGCGGTCCGTATATAATATAATATAATAATAATATAATATTATTATTATATAACAGAAGCGGTTAATAACGATTACGACGACGACGGCCCGATCGAAAAAATTTTTGAAATAAAACGTATGGTATGCGTTTTGCGATTTTCGTGCGTCCGATTTACGTTCGGCCGAGAGGAAATTTTTTTTTTTTTACCGCGTTCACCGGAAAATCGGCATGATAAACAAAATATACAAATAATAATAATATAATATTTTTTACTAAAAGCGATTTCGTTATAATGTTATGATAATAAATTTCGGATGGTTTACATACCTGTGCCGGTCGCCGTGTTTCGTCGGACTCCGCGATACACGGAGCTTGTACGAGCAGTTCGACGTCGTATATGCGGGTAGGAAAAAAAGTAACCCGACCGAAATGTTGGGAAAAGTTTTACCCGCGCGCGCTCTCTCACGCACACTCTTTCTCACACACACACACACACACCACCCGGGCCCCACGAACGATCGCGGCCGACCAGTGCCGACACCGAACCGAACTGTTGGAGACGCGGTGGCCAAATGAACGCGCCGGCGGACCTACGAGACCCACTACCCTCTCGGATAAGGGTGCTGGCATCCCGAAAACGGTGGGGGTGCAAGTCATTGTTGTGCAGCGCGCGGAACTTGCCACGGCTCGCGATCAAAATGGATTTTCGCCCAGCGTCTTTACTCAAGACGTGTTTTGTTTGTCCAATTTTTTTCCAACCCCCCCACCCCTTACCGCCCCCCACAACCACCACCAAAATCCCTTCGTCGCTCATCGACACCACCTAACCAATAACCAATATTATGACGTATGTGTCTAAGGTAAAACGGAAATTTATACACTGTATCGTTTTGCCGAGTGGATTTTATTATAGATCACTATTAATATGAGATTTTTATATTGGGTTTCGAGATTATCTTGTTCTATTCAATTCGAACGAGAGTTGCCGATCTAATCAAAAATAAATTTTATATTAAAACCTAATCGAATGTACTAAATCTAAACTATTTATATTTGTCAAATATATCCTACGGTAAACAAATATTTAATAAATTATTATTGCTATCAATTATTTGATTAAATTACCAATATTTTTTGTAAAAATACTTTAGATTCTTAGTTATACATTAAGGTTACATCAATTTTAAAGTATACAATATAACTATAAATAATTGTATTAACAGCTAATATTTAGTTTATTAAACTTTTAGATTTATTTTTATTTGTGTTTTTGTATGAAAATACTTTTTTGGATACGGAATATAGATTGTATAATATAATATATAATATATTGAATAATCCGATTACCATAATAACTAGGTAAATTATTGGTACTTATTTAGCTGATTTTCGAATTTCTTAAAAGGTTTTCTTTAGAACAAGGAGAACTATATGAAATATGTTTAAAAAAAACTGCAATATTCACAAAAAGTGTAATTTTTATAAACATTTAGTTAAAAAGTTGCGTAAATCAACTGTTACTTCTTTTAAAAAAAATTCAATTTAATAGACATTGAAATTTGAATTATGATTGAAGAAATTTGATATTTTTATGTATGAAGATACTTTACAAGTAGAAATAATATTTCAATGACCATAAGTATAGGGTATAATTTTGATAGAAAATGTTGTCTAGTTAATACATAATTTAGGTGATTTTTTGATATTCTCAATATTTTTCTAATGAAGCAAGAAAAACCACTCTCAACGTCAAAAAATCACGAAATTGCGGATACATTTTTAACGAACTTGAATTTCATTATTTTATGATGACTAATTTTTCTGTTGCACTTTATTTGATAAATAAAAATATATTTCACTATAGAAAATTTAAAAAAAGAATATTATTAGTACCTAGTTATCTATATTATGTGTTTGACTAAGATTCTCTCAGAATAATATTGATATTATACCACATTGATAATAATGTCATAGGAAATATATATATATATATATATATATATTGACAATAACACCACTAATAATCTGAAGACCGAAAAAACGAAGGAGGAACGCTCAGAATCAACTGTCCGGCTTATTGTTATAATCAATAAATAAATATTTTTTAAAATTGTTTCACTTTAAAACTATAATATTATATTGTAAGTAGTATTATCAACTAACTAAGCAATTATTACTTATAAGCATAAATATATTTTTGTTATAGATTTTTTTTGTTGTTAAAAATTAATCAGATGTTATAGCCCGCTCATTTAATTGTTTCAAGGTACTTAACTTAAAAGTTTTATATAAAATTATGATTTGAAACTTTTTATTCTTGTATAAGAAAGTTGTTACAAGACAATGGTCGATTGATTAATACAAACAATTTAATTTGTACACATTTATATTTAATTTTCCTATTCTATTTCGATAATAATATGTTAAGGGTAGTCTAAGTTATTTGAAGTAGGTACGTTTTTTTTATCCTCTTTCTCTTAAGATATATTCACGGTTTGAGCATATCGATATATTATTATTATCGATTTTCAGGGGCGGACGAATATAAGTAATAATATTATACGGTGATGATGGCCGCCCGGCGAGAGGGTTGATAATGAATTATAGTAGTGAATTCTATTAGTATAAATATGCCGCCTTCGTGCATTTTAAGAGGATTAATTTAGCCGAAGCCAAACGTATTTACCTTTTTTGACCCTTCTTGGGCCACGCGTCCGCTCGTCATACGTAGCGGCATAACTGCAGTACGACCGCGGACGATTATGCACATAGTCCTTTTAAACGTCTGTCAGTTTATTACCGGTTTAAATCTGCTGACATGCTTGTCGTTTTGTGCTTATGGAAATTATTATACGAGATGAGTCGGAGTATTATAATCCCTTTCTAATCCCGTCCCTTTGCAGTAGGTGCAGTTAGACACAGGGACAACCGGGGGATGCTGGACATCACGAGACATCGACCTACGTCAAAAATACGAGACGTAGGCTAAAACACCGCAAACGCATAATCCGATTATGGGCTACGACGACAATATAATATGTTATATTCGTCGCGCACGATGCACGTATCATAGCCGAATAATATCATCAGATACGATTACACAAAACATATTATTATTATATAACTTCGCGTGTGTTGTCGTAAAATGTAAATAGACTTGATAACTACTTGAACTACTCGTATTGTATATTCTGTGTTGGAGTCGTTTATAAGATAAAGTCTAATTATTATCGCTATTAAATACGGTTTAGGCGTGTATAATACAATATTTTTACAAAGAAATATAAAAAATAACAACCGTGTGACCGAGTATCAATATTAATATTTATGAGTGAATTTGTTTCCGATGTTACGTTGTTGAAGTCTCGTAACCAGTTGCTGAAACTCATTTGGGTATATTTTATTCAATCTCGGCATGAGGGTCCTTTTGATTTCATAGAATCTGTGATAATAGTATATAAATATATCTCATCAATGTGATTAAGTTACCTCAAAAATATATTCCTTCGGGCCGGATTTGAACCAGCATGAATGTTCGTCAGATCGTTCAACCACTACAGTCCACCGCTCTACCAAATGAGATACCGAAAGTGTTTTGTAAAAGTTTTTAATTAGCAGATCTTTAAACATGAAAAAAATGTCCATATTCTAATCATGATCACTGAAGTATCTACTTTCACCGAGTGAACGAAATGAGTGACATGAGTAAAGAGTGCAGTCTGTACACACTGAATAAAATTAATATGTTATAGAATGACAATGATAATAAGGATAATAAAAATCTATTATAAAATATGATAAATACATATTAATACAAATCAATCAATTATTTATCTATATGCGATTAATACGTAAGTCAATTCGAACGATTTAACGATTTCAATGTTGCGTCGGAGTTTAAAATTAAGGTCGTTGACTTTTAAAATTATAATTTAAAAATAACTTTTAGAACTGAATTGTTGTTGTAAGTATATTTACGCGTATATATATATACACATACAAACTTTATTAATACTTTATTTTGTTTAAACATAATTTTAAACACATTGGAATTTTATATTTTATCATAAAAAAGAAAGAAAATTTATAATAAATGTGTTTTTATATTCCACAATACTGACAACAATTTAGAATTTTCTAATAGTTTTTGATCATCTGATATGTATGATTAATATTTATTATTAAGATTATATATACAATTGTGAACAAATACAAGAACAATAGTTTTCGAACAACTTTGTTTTATTTGCAACTTTTATTTCAAAAATCATTTATTGTTAACGATTTATGATATGATGAAGCCGAAAACCCGTAAAAAGTCGTACTCGGTGTTCGGTATTTTTCATTCTACAAAATGTTTTTAGTTTAAAATCTTGTTAAGTTCCATTACACCTTGTAAGGCGGCGGTAAATTAGCATAATAAATGTTGAACGAATAATAATAACAATAATGAAAAAGTTTCTGATAGTTTAATTAGAAAAAAAAAAAAAAAAACTATAAAATTTGTGGAAAATCCGAAAACTCGTAATTATTTAATTTTTGTAAGTCTGGTGAAAAAGTGTTTGAAAAATTGTACCGTTTTTTTTAAAAAAAAAAGGAGAAAAAAAAACCCCGAAAACTCTATCCATGGCACGTGGCATTAAATTTTAATAAGCAATATTATCGTCGTGATATTGTTATCAGAACGATAATATTAATCGCGATAAATCTTTCGATAAAACGTCGTTGGCGAGCATGGAAAAGTAGAAATCGGGCCTCGTATATTTTACGACCGTATATATTAGCCGGTATACTACGTTATATTGTTTCAGAACGGGAAAACGGTATTATTATTATTATTATTATTATTTTCTTTTCTCGCCGTTACGTAATAATAATTTTGCCGATTCAGGGGCGGGTGCGGCGCGCGCGACACGGCCGCGGCGCCCGGCTGACGTGCCGGCACTGCCGCGCCGTCACGCCGCGTACGGACCACCTCTGGACGGCAGTGCGCACGGTCGGAAAGTTTTGCACGCCTTCCGACCCACACGAACTTTGCCCGGTGGTATATAGTGGCGCAAAAGTTTTCGTGTCCACCCGCCGCCGGCCCGCGACAGTCGGGGGGCGTGCGCCGCCGTTTCGAACGCGCGGGTCGACGGTTGCGGCGGCGAAGGGGCTAAAGTTTCGAAACGGTTTTTCATCGAGCAAACCCCCTCGGCCGCCGCTCGTTCTTCCATGACCGACACACACACACACACACACATTTATATACGCCGAGACCCGACGGCCACGGTTTCCCGGGGCCCGCGACAGTTTTTCTCTTTCTCACTCGCTTACTCGTATATATTATATTATTATTATTATTATTATACTCGTTTCTTATTCGTCACTACCACGCCACCGCCACCGCCGCAGAACGAAAGACTCGCGTACACGAAAGCCATACACCTGACCTCGCGATTAAGGTCCTATATGAATTTTTTATGATTTTTTTTTCTATTGAACCACTATATTTAATATATATATATATAATAATAATTTAAAACTCGGTTATTTGTCAATAATATTATTAAATAATAATAATGAAAATACTTTAGAGAAAAAAATAAATAATAATTAAGAATTTAAGTTGTTGAACAAATTGAATTGTTAAATATCCTTAATTTGATCGAGATAATGTTTTTTGTTTCGGTTATACATTTATAATACAGCATCTACCATTATAAACTATTCATATGGATGGCATAGACTTAAAAAAAAAATTTTAAAAATTAATGAACAATGAAAAAGTCCTTAAATTACAAAAATGTATTAGCATAATGAATACAATGAATACAAATCTTATTGATATACATTCCCGTCCAATTTTGATCGGGGGTACACCTACTTGAAATTTATTGAATATCAAATCATGAATTATGACAAAAACAATCGTTTATTGTATAATATTGTTTATATAAGTTGCAATATTTTCTAATAACGATTTATACAATTTTACATTACGATAGTTTTGACAATTAATAATATGTACTATTATATACCTATAATATAATATAAGGTTAAAGGGATAAAGTAGATCATATGCTAATAATAAATTATACAATACTGGTACATTGCATAAAACGTAGTAATATTATACTCATATGAACCTGGTTTTATTCTGTCTTGACCGAGTTTCGTCTTGACAACGTTTACGTCGATAATCATCCTTAAACAGAGCAAAACGCATTTTCGTTTATACACACACACACACACACACACACACACACACACACACACACACACAC
>CM023359.1:47114386-47139700 GCA_013282895.1 Eriosoma lanigerum | reverse complement strand
TATAATATGTTATAATTTATAATAAAGTATAATATAATATATAATATATTTATATTATATTATTTTACTTTTGAAATAAAATACCAATGTATATGCGATTTAAAATTGTTTTTAATTTCAAAGAATTCCTATAATCTAAATTAGTAATACATTTTTTATCGAAAATCTAACCAATTAAAAATTGCACAATCGATATTACATAATATTGAATATGATTGAGAATAAACAATACTATACATATATTACATTTTTATACAATAAAAATATATTCTTTATTTACGAACACTGAACCGTAATAAAACTAATTAAGTTTCATTGAAGTTGTTAATTATGTTAATAATGTTTTCACAAACAAATTTTATATCGTATAACGTATACGCATACTATGAACGAAATGACTTTGAATACAAATAATTAAAGAAAATCTACTTTAAAAATTAAAATGCAAATATAAATCATAGAAAAATAAATTATGAATTATAGTTTTAATGTAACTCGGTTAAAGGATATTTTTATTTCTATATTTATATGCTATCGTGTTCGATTTAAATTTTTTTTCACTATAAACCATAGTCGTATAGTGTATTAGTGAGTAGCTCATTTTTATGTATTAAACTAAAAAGTATGTTATACAGCTATAAAAATAATAATATGATTCAAATCCGTATAAAAGTACATTTTCGTATATTGAGCACACAAAAATTGGAATTCACAATTTATTACCTATTGGCTATTGCATAAGTAAATTTGTTATTCTTAATTTTTAACGATTGTGTATAATATATAACACGATTATAATTCACATAATCAATAATGTATGTACGATTATAATTTAATAGTATAAAAATAAAAATCGCATGTTTTACAGATATCGGTAGAGTTTAGAGGCGAAAGCGAAATAATATTTCGGGCACTGTCGTTATACCGTCGATACCGAAAAATCGTCAATTCCGAATGGGTAAAGTTGTAATATTCTACGCGTACCCACACATCGATAATGTGATGTGTAAATTTCTATACACATATATATTATATCAGATTTCGGCGGATATATACCCCGGGGAAAGTATCCCTCGTCGGAAACTTTGCACAACATTTACGTTATAATATTATCGGAACCGTCGGAGGCGGTGGCGCAGGGCCGGAGAAATATTCTTCCGGCACACCTGTAGCCGGCTATCACTGTGGTAATATCGTCCGAAACACGCACCACGCCATACGGTGACGAGTCCGCCGTGAAAAGGATGGCGGATGCTGGAAGGGGGATCGTATAGACGACGACTGGAGAAACGGATATAACGCAAATTATAATAGTTTTATATTAATATGAATATACGAGGTGTGTACCAAGAAGGATACGAATGACGTATATACGCATACAATAATATACGGTGGTTTTCGACTCGTAGCACTATACGCGGTATATGGTAGGTAGGTATTATATTAGTTTGTGATTTACGAGGAGCCGTGGACGAGCCTATCGAATGAGGGCGAGCGCGCGCTCTCACGACATCTGTGCAGGCTCGGGTCCACTTTGGCGTTCGTGACTCAAACTTTCTACCGCGAGAGGAACGTGCGAAACGGATTTTGAAAACGTTTTAATCGCCGCGACACACGCTGCACGTGAGTGATTTTAATTTTAATTTTTGCCTTTCTCCGCGGTAACGTAATACATATACATATATATTTATACATATAGGTACGTACCATCGGACCTTTTAAGGATGCTGTGACGGTAGCCGATTTCGTTCACATCGTAAATTCCTCTTGCGACCGACGACACCTACCTTTAGCGCGGGTTAAAAGGAAATTTATTTGAACACTACACTTATTACAACAGTGCTCGATAAATCGTAGCGCTGCTTGTGTACTAGGACGGAGGGCAAATGGCGCAAACAAGATAAAGCACGCGTTGACTAATTGACCCAGACCAGAGGATAAATGACCATCTTTCAGACACCCTTTTGCCGTGGCGTGCCGACGAGTGACGGAGAGAAAGGGTTGTGGGTAGGTGGACACTGATACGACCCTGGTCGCCGCTGTGTGCTAACGGATTTGTGATGCACATTCGTGCTCACGCATAAAATACGATCGAACGCCGGATTCTTATCAATCCTGTTGCCACAAACACACAAACTACACATTGATAACTACGTTTGTCCAGTTCATCGCTTATATTCAAAACTGTAACAATGCGATTTTAATAAATGCGTGATATTTTTTGGGAAATTTATTAACAAAATGAAGCCGTGTAAGATTATCAATGGTTTCATATTGCTTAAAATATATTTTTTTTTTTTTTAAATTAAGGTAGGGTAGTATACTACTAAACAAAAGTTTGACCCCAATGGTTTAAAAATAGTTTGACGTTACCAGGTTAACTTAATAACTAATGGTAATTATTTATTAACACAGCAATATAAAAAAAAATGTCACCTTTTGACTTTTAAAATTATCTTTATTATCATTGTAATTATTGTCAAATATCACTTAAATATAAGCTTAAAAATACATTTAAAAATCATAAGTCTCACTTATATTTACGATTTTATGCATTAAGTTCATCGTTAAATAAGAAATATTCTTAGTTAAGATAGTGATTTTATGTCTTTGATTATTTAAGATGTAATATCAAAATTACAAGCCATGTGTTCCAATGTCATAATTGTGTCTTTCAACCCTTTTACATCATTAACTTAGTTTTATAGTTGGATGGATATCAGTTTATTGTGTTCCACCAACGACACTCCATTATATTATACAGCTATATAATTCAAGAATTAAGACAATGAATAATTTCAACAATATCATTGTTTCATGTAACATGGATAGTCATGCAAGTGCAATATAATGTTAGATGTGATGATTAATCTATAATAGATAACAATATAATGTTGCATAGAATTATTGGAAATAAATTATATATGTGTATGTTGTGTAAGTTATGTGAATGCATATTTTTGTAAGTGTATAGTAAACGTTTTTATGAATTTAAATTTACAACATAGTTTTATTATGTAAATAGAGATTCTAGTTGGATTTAGACTATGATATAATGGTACGATTCATTTTCTCAAGCTAGATAACTGAACATGTATATTTAGAGAGAAAACTATACTCCGTTTAGACTTCAGCCAATCCCCAAATGCTTTAAAATCTAAAGGGACTAGTATAAACCCTTTCAAACAGTCACACGGATGTTACGTTCAGGCAACAACACCCCTAGAGTAAAAAGCGACGCACTCGTGTACTGGTGTACCTACTACTAACAACACACATTCCATAATTCTAATTCTCTTCCCCATTTGTGAAGTGTTATAATAAGTCGTTATGGATTATTTCGAAGAAGAAAAATTAAACGGGTAAACAAAAATATTACTGTCTTATAACAATATCTTAACCCTATAAAATTATCTGAGATGATTTATTTTAAATAAAACTACACATTTTTGTAAACTGATTGAAAAAATTTAAATCCACCAAGATTTTCGATAAGTTATGATATTGATATTTTAAAATTTCGATTGTAATTATTTTTACGAAATAATGGTGATCGTGGAGTTCATACGATTAAATCCGAAGACAGAAATATCTAGAAAAGTTCCGAAAACGAAACTTAAAGTAGAGACATAAACACTGCACAAATACATAGGTAATAATATGCATAGTATTATATATTATATATATGCACGTTCGTTTGCCTCGTCAAGACTGTCCCCTTCTAGCTAACGACCATAAACGTAATACGCGTATTAAATAATTAAAGTTGTTTAAAGTCTCTGCAATATATATATTTGTGAAAGTGTGTGTGTGTGTGTCTTATATTCCATCAATGTCAGCCTCTTAGCGATGATTACATTTGCCACTTTTGCACAGCCCCCACGCAGGCACCACTTAAACATATTGCACCGACCAAAACGTATTAAATCTCGAGTTTAACCATACCGCAACAATGTTCGATCAATGCACGCCAAACGATATTTTATTAATTTCGAAAACAAATATAATACGTATGATATATAGTAAACTTATGACGTTGTTAAAATGAACTTATCAGGTTTTAAAATGAAATAGGCGAACCTGAAAAAATCGAGATCACGAAATTTTGTCATTAGTTATTAAATCTATTCGAACAATATTCATTTCATTCATTTCAGGCTACGCGTCCGAATTATTTGTTTGCATTGTGGATTTCGATTATCCAAGGTATTTGGATGCTCAAACACTATGGTTGCTAATAAAGTAATAATCGTTACCATTCAAGTTAAGGTAATACGAGTGCTGAATATACGGAACCGTCTTGGTTTTATCACAGATTTTGATGATTTAATAATCAAACCGAAGAACAAGAAAATAAAATCATAATGACATATATTAATTGTAATTAAAATGATGACTATAGTAATTTAAACCAATTTTATATTTAGTAAATAAATTCATACAAAGTAACATATTACGTTAACAATAACGTATATACGTTAGTTTTTATATTGTTAAATGAAACAAATTTTTATTTAGGTGACTGGTAAACCAGATATTTTTAAATTTTTCAAAATAAAAACTATTCGATCTAGGAATTTGGGTTAATACTAATGCTCTAACAAGCATGCAGAATATATTCTTATACTAATATACTATAATAATTATAGTTATACGTTACGATGAGTAGTTCTATAAGTTTCTACGTGTAGAAATGTATTTTTATTATGTACGTTCCATACACATTTCAGAGTTGATTTAGTATTTGATGCATAGTTAAAATAAGTATATTTCTGTATGTACATATATATATAAATTAGCCACTTCACTTTTGTACCTGAGCCATTGTTCTGTATTTTAGAACATCAGATATTATAGTTAACGCGTATTTTCTTCTTTTTATAAAATAAACTCAAGTATACGACGATATATATAAATAAAAAAAAATAAAAAACGAAATCACCAAACCAAATGTAAATATACGCCGGAAAATAATTATTCTACGTAGTCATTTATTATATTATAATTAATTATGTGTAGGATGTAGGTACGAGTATGTATAGTACGTATAATATTACGTGTATAAACAATACTTGACATTTAGATCGGATTTGCTTTTAATTGAATTTCGGACAATAGGCCAATCTTTGGCGGGTGATAAGGGAGTGGTGGGGGGAGGGTAAAGAGGAAAATGTGCATGCACAAGTGCATCTTAAAACCTTTGCATCGACGGGCATGAAAGGCAGTCGGGGGAAGCAGAAAACTTTCCAGACGCGCGGGCAATAAAAAACAAACCGCTGTTCGAGTTCGTGTCTATAATACTATGCGTTCGGCGATGGAGACTCTCATATTTATTGTACTGCGTGGTTCTGGTGACTATGGTTGGTAGTGATTGCAATGTGGGTGTGGGGTGGGGAGTGAGTTGCAGAGCGTATAAGACGAGATTTAATCAAAATTCATCGGCAGGTCATGTGCAAAAAGGCGACTGACCGCTGCAGTATACATGTATAGAGAGAATTGAACTTAATTAAAAATCATTCGTGGCAGGGTCAGCCCAAGAGAGAAAAGGCTAATTTAATATTAACGCTTTTTAGCCCTCTCCTTTTGATTAGTCTTAAAGCTGGTTGACAAAAGTTTATTTTGAACGACAATGGTACAGAGAAGAAACGTTTGTCCACTTAATTTTACTGCACGCTCCGCTCAGTAAAACTCATCAAAGAGCAATCCTTTTATCGGAACCATTTGTTGAATAGTAGGTATAAATTTTAAAGGGTTAACAAATTATTCGTATCACATTATTAATATTTTAATATTTTACACTCTTTCTATATATAATATAATAAATATATTATTAGGTACTTATTAATTTTAATTCTCACATATTTTATATTATATTTTTAGTTTTACCGAAAATATTCATAGAAATACGTTTACAGTACTATACTACACTATTATAGAACACTTATAAAGTTATAAATAAAAAGTAATTTTTTAATTTAAAAAAAAAAAAATCGTTTTTCTACTTCATTATAATATATAATTAATAACTATAAATATTTAACTCCCTATAATTTCTAGCTAATATTATGTGTTTATACAATATGTTTATAAAATATAAGTAATTGCAATTATTAGTAAAAAAAAACATTTGATTTACTCAAATTTACCACAGTTTACATTTAATTCTGAAAAAGGTTCACATTTAAATAAGTTAAAAGTTGTAAAAATAAAACTATTTCTAAAATATATTGCAAAAAATATACATTACCACCATAAACCCAACTGGAAATTTATATTCTTGTTAAATATGTTGCATATATTAAACATCTTGAAATATTATAACATACCTGTAAAAAAAAAAAAAATTATTAATCATCATTTATTTTTGTAATTATAATTTTTAATGTTTTTGTTTAACTATATTTAAGAAAACCGTAATAGAACAAGTTGTTTATTAATACTTATATTATTTAAATATTATAAACAATTATTGTTTTAATGCACTATGCTAACCAAGCTATATTTTATTTGTAAATTTCGCTACATATACGATGTATGTATATTGTATTTGTATATATTGTATATATTTTAAAATTATTTCGTTTTTTTATTAATATTATAACTGGCTTATTTCTATTTATAATAAATATAAATCTTTGATATACCATATTAACTAAATATAATCAAACATTAAACTAGACATGATATTAAATAGAAAGTTAGGAGAGATGTAAAAAAAAAATAAAAGTTCATAATACGTTATTATTTTTGTGTTTATAGATCCCAGTTGGTTTTCATTATAATTCCAATAAAGTTTAAAGGTACGCTCTACATTTAGTAACTTTTTTTTAATTACACTTCAAATATTATTTTATTGTAGCCGAAATTTCTATTGTTTTTTTTTTTTTTGTACAATTGTACGCGGAATAATATAAGATACTTCATCACGACCGAATCTTGTTTTGTTTGAAGGGAGAGAAATGCAGATGACCTAAGATTATACATATAAATATTATATATGTATGAATATTTTCACCCTATAATAATTGTTCTGAAAAACTGACAAGTCTTCGCCCCTGTAGGTTTTCTCAATTATCGCCATTGTCTTTACTTATAGTCCTTTTGTCCCTTCCCAAAGCAGAGCCCTCTAGAGTCTCACAAATATTTGCATAAAAACAAGGAACCAAAAATCTTATACTTAATTCTACAGAGTTAGAGACAGTATAGCCGAGAGTTATTATTTTTTCCCTCTTTTATTTTATTTTTTCTTACCATTCAATTTCAACCGCGGAACGCCTAATTTCCTTTTTCTTTTTTCTGTACCCTATTCACTTCTCGTCATTTGTTCCACAAAGCTCGGACAATAATCGTTATGACACCGTCAAATAGTAAGTAATAAAAACACCCAACTTGTTGAATTTTTTATTTATATTTTAAACCCGACCATTGTTTTCACATTAAAGTACAAACCCAAATGCAATACTCTTATTAAAAATTCGCCTACGGATTTCCGACGTTTCCCCTGTTTCCCACCATGGCTAAAATAATATTGCACAATTTCTACACAGGAAAACAATCTTACAAAGTTAATTAGAACAACTTATTAGACCGGAAAGTTAAATTAATTAAGCATAACTTATCTATGCGGTAAGTTCTAGTGGACCTTTGATTCTATAACTAGTGTTTATTAATATTAATACAAAGTTCTCTTCTGCTATTCTCAAACCATTTATTCCCACTCACTAGGTAGTTATAATTGAATACTATTGTTAAGATACGATTGTAATTTTTGTAATTGTAACTTTGACCAAATAAACTGATATGACAATAGGTTTGTTCTGTGTAATAAACATAATAACGCGTATAAATCAATAGGATAAAAAAATTGTATGTGTGATAATATCATCTATAAAAGTACTTTGAATTAACTTTTTGAATAGTACGCTAATTATTAATTCTTATTAAAAGAAAATATTAATTATCAGAAAGATAAAACAACCGAATATTATATTTAGCATACAACGAATACGAATAATTATAACGAGTGTTTATATGTATATTATACTGCGTGTTGCAATTTTGTATCATAAAATACGTAAATTACTCATAGGTATCGGATTAATAATCAATTATTAATCGGTCAACGAACACGTGGCGGTATAAGTGGTACATATACCATAGAATGACGATGGTAACGAGGTATTTGCGGTAACATAAAAAAAAAAAGTTAAAATGAAAATATTGTTATATATAATAATACATAGTGTCGTTTTATGAACGAGTCTTTATAATATTATCTCGTCAACTCACCCCATCGCGGCGAAACCGACATCCCCGCCACCTGAATCTCCTCTCACCATCGGTTCGACATCGGGTTGCTTTCGGGCTCCCCCTCCCCTTCCCCCCGGGCTACACGGGCCCGGATCTTGCACACGCTTTTTCCCTAATTAGCCGTCTGAGACTACAAGATAATGTACTTCACAAGCATAAATCTTTTCCGTTCTTCTTTCCACCCTGTGCCGCTTGCGAGTCACACACCGACCCCACAGGGACGCCGCCGTCGTGCCGCGAGGCTGCCGCATACTCGTTGCTCGTCTTCCGCCGTCTACTGGCGTTACGTTAATTGGCACCAGATTTTCCCCGGAAAAACGTAACGCTCCAGCGGATATAAACAGATAACGCCGTCTGATAACACTATACGTGTAGATACACTGTTGTTTTTTAATACCCTCTTCCCACATCGTCTCACATTATTATACCTACCGTTACCAGTTACCACGTTAAATTATATTATTATACCATGCACATACAAACACATCGCGCGAACGTGTACAATATTCGTTATTTAGCTGTATAATACATAATACGTTTTGTGTATGCATCGTGTTTTGCGAATCCTTTGCAGGTTTGATAGTTCTTTGTTATGCAAATAATAACGCGCGAATAGATGTCAAAACATTTTACGCTTAATTGCGCACATTTTTTCATACACTATTAATATCTATATTTTCTAATAATTTGAGATTTTTATTGTATAACTTATACCTGTGACGTTTTTCTTTATTTTTCAGCTTAGTTTTAATGTGTATGTTTCAAGATTACTAGTAAAGATAAAAAATGGTGTGAACTTCTTTAAAAATGAACTTGTATACCCTAATACACAGGGTGTATTTAATAATTGCAATATCTCCGTAAAAATTGAAATGTTTGAATGTGTTTATTTTAAATTATTAGTTAGGCAACGGCCTCTAATATTAAATTTATAATTTTTTTTTTAAATCGCATATAAAATTAAACATTTAATGACTTTTATTTAAGTTATGCGAAATTTGAATATAGATATTTTAAAATGTAAATGTTTCTGTGATTATTTTTATGTATCGAACTATTAATTTAATCAAAAAAACGATTTTTATGAATTGTTTTTATTTATGGAAGAAATTATATTTCTGTCATAATTATTTTAATAATTTAATACTTTAATATCATAGTATGTAATACTAAATAATATGAATTTCACGAAATAATAGGTTAAATTATTATAAAAAATGACGCTAAAAAATAAATAAATGAATCTTATAAATTAAAAAAATTCATTAAAATCATCACTTTTATTAAATTAAAAATTTGATCTATCAAACGTTTTATATACATATAATATTTAAATTGATTATCTTCAAATGTCACGTAACTTTAAGAATAAAAAGTAATTTTATAAATTTTTACTAGTTGTTTAATAATACATAATTTATAATAAATAATATTATGTTATATTATAGCCTAAGGGCGGCAAAGTGTTTTTGGCCGCAATCACTAACTAAATATAATTCATCTTTGAGAATCGACCCTCACAGAAAAGTTTTTTTTTATTATTCAGTATCTATAATTATTAAGAAATATACTTGCATAAAGTGTATATTAACCTACATAAAGTTACATAAATTAATTACTAAAGTCTAATTAACATATTATTTTGTTGATCTAGGTATTGTTGAAGTGTGACATTGCATTTCATTGATCAATTTCGAGTGCGTAGCCTAAAAATTAATTCTAACACGATCGAATTAGAAATCGTTTGCAATCGACCGTTTTGCCGCCCTTGATATATCACATTATCTAAATAATAATTTTTAAAAAAAATTGCATTTAAAAATCTTCAATTTTCAATGAGATAGTATAATTATTATTAAATAAATTTGGGATCCCCTGTATATATTATAATCACTCAGGTGAGGTAATTAATAAAATATTACATTCAATGTGATTGATGCTTTTAACATATTAAATTTTATGTCACACACGATGTTATTGTGGTATACTCTGGTTTCACTATTATCGTTTAGAAAGCTCTTATCATAACCGGCCTAAAATGTTTTCTCAATTAGGAGGAATGCTTATAATATTACTTATTGAATATTACAGAATAGAGAAAGTTGCCGGGGCATTATACACAAAGGACGTTGATTATCTCTTGTCGTGTAGTAATCTAAATTCCGTGGCTTCTTGTCATTTGTCTCCTCAAGACCTTACATTGCTAAAATTATTATACATAAATATAAGTACCTATTAATAATGAAGACCCGACAATGCATAGTTAAGTTTATTTTTCTTTCTGGATTGATAGCTATTGTATTTATCTATTTCACTTTTAATATTCTTTAGTCATGCAACAAGAAAATATGAGTACCTATAGTCAATAATATAATTCAAATTTTAAACGTTTTACATTGTTTTAATTGAGTTTATTTAGTGGTATATATCATATTTAATATCGTTTCAATTGTTCTACGTTATAATGAATACAATAGTTTGACACTACTCGTACGTTTGTGATAAATATATTTCTCACCGTTAATTCTATTTATCACATTTTAATTATAAATATATTTTTAATTACTAATATTAGACACTTACAAAGACATTAGAAACTGAAACAACAGAAGTAACAATAATAATATTCTATAACAGAAAATTATAAACAATAATTTACTTTTAACTTTCATTTTGTAAACTATAAGACCAATTAATCTGCACTATTGTTCTTAACTAAGTTGACTTCGAAAACTCATATTATGTCAACAGTTAAATATTATGTATTTATGTTATATATATATATATATATATATATATGTATGTATATGTTTATTACATTTTATGTTTATTAATTTACATATTATACTGTACATTAAAGCATTCTTATCATGAGGATTAAAACAGCTTTGAATAGGACACTGTCTATGTTCCATAAAATTGATGCAACTATCCGGCAGTCAATCAACAAGTAATAGGATTATGTACCGAATGGATTTTATTTGGCCATGTCAGTTTGTTAATATTTTTAATACCCGATGTGAATTCGCGAATAAGTTTGAAAAGTATGATCGTTGATAGTATTTTCAGATTTTATTAAGGATTAAAAATGTACGAAGGACTGATGAAGGTAACAGGTATTTACAATTAATAATAGCATTCGCACATTACAGTAATGCTCTTTACAGATTACAACATCAGTATTTAGTAAAACCCATTAGATTTGTATTTAATCTGAATTGCATAACTATGTTGGATATGTTTTATTATCTTGATAATATTATTATTATTTATTTTGAATAAATAATAAAAAATAATAATTTTTAATTAAATCATTAATAAAAAATAATTAAAAATAATATAATAACCTTTAAATTTAAACAATTTGAATAGAGATCATATAATGAAGTATGTAATACATTTTCGTTCCAAAAAAAATTTAATGTTACTTTTTTAAAATGTTCGGAATTTTTTTTTTTAAACCATAGAAATGACGGAATTCCAATATTGTTGCATGATGTTATTAATTTATTATAGATTTTATATTTTTAGTTTTATAAAGTATAACTTATATTTTAGTTAGAAATTAAATATTTACTATAATAAGGATATAATTTAATACATGAGATATTGATATTGGTTCCTTAGTGCTTATTTTTTTTTTTATAATCTATTTATGAGTACCTATATAATAATACAGTTATTGTCGTGCTTCTAAAAAGTAATAAAGAATAAACTAGGTTGTATACACACTTCTTCACTCCCCTACTCAAGCTGTAGCCCTCATAAAACATTGCCATTTATGAGTTTCCGTACCTAATAAGAACATTATTCCCGGATTAAATTGGCCCCATTCCGCTAAAAATTAACCGTGAACGTTTTCAGTCGGAAGAAATAGTATTTCAGAAGTTAATATTTCATTATTTTGTGCACGGTAACATTTTATTTATTAACTATATATTATATAATGCGCGTAAAATTAAACAGACTAAACGCAACGAGATTAAAACCAAAACGAATGGGATTTAAATATAGATAATAAATTATATTTTCCAATCATAATATCGCTATTGTGATGTTAATAATAACACCGACAAGGAGATGTTATTAAATTACAATTAAATTTGTTTTCTCCGTCGCTCGAAGTACAATATTAAACAAGTGTTTAAGATAAATGAATATTGCTCGCGTGTATGCTTAACCCGACCACGGCATTCAGTTTAAACCGTAGAATATCGTCTCTAAGTTGACACCGCAAATTCCAATGACTGTAGTGTCTGGCAAAGGGATCGGGGCGGAGAGGGTGGGCAAGTTTCTGTTTTCAAACTTGCGTTTTGAGTGTGCACACAGCCGACCGCGTAAACGAATTACTGGCAGCAGTAATATCTTTGGAGACGGCCATCGTCAATAATTCGGCACTCGAAAACTTGCCAACTCGGTACACTATATGCAGTAAATCCAATAACACGTGTTGTATTTTTTTCATTAATGTTTACAGACTGTATGATGTAAGCTCATTGACGTCAACGACGTATCGTGTACGATATTGAACAGCACACATATCGTGAGACATTATACTTTTGCCGAAGAATCCAAATAGGAAACCTATCAATTGCGTATAACGGCGCAATAAAGATTTCCGGAAGGGCGAAAACAAAAGTAATATTAGGAGGATATAATGACTGCGGAATGTATCTCTCTGGTCCGGAGCGGAGGAGAACGACCGTTTTGCTAGAGAGGATATTTTCCGTGAGCGAGCCGTTATTGGATTTACGTGATGGTCGCCGTTTAAGGATGAAATAATAATAATATTATTATTATTATTATTATTATTATTATATATTGGTTCACAAATGTTTGTTGTGTTTTCATTTATATATAGCATCGCTTTGTCGGGGGAATCTTCGAGGAATGGCTTTTTGAGAAAATTGTATAGAAGAAAAAAATTAATCGCAGGGGTGTATACTCATAACGAGTGACGAGAGTCCTGCAAATGGAGGGTGATATTGGATATACGTCCGGGGGACATGCCGGTAATTTATCAAATAACTTGTGGAGCCGTTTGTTGAGGTAATGATTCGTTAACGGGTGTTTTTGCTGTGACATTCCATCGCGTTACAAATGATGTCCAGAAATGGGCTTTGCCGACGACGACTCGTACGTCGTATATTTTTATGCGATTAATCATATATCCCGGTATATATATATATACCTATCTATACGCGGTCTGTGCACAATGTACTTGTATACGTCGTTTATGCTACAAAACGAAAAACTTTGATGTTATTTACATTGCACAAGCTTCGCCGTGCCACAGAATACAGATCGACCTAACCACATAGCAAACTCAGCCGGGTATCGCACAAAGCGACCCCCTTAGGGTGTTTAAGGTGTGCCGAATACGTATATCTGATATAACATAAATAGCCGAAATATGATCTAACAACAAAATATTCATTTCGCATTGAACATTTATTTCGTTCAAACTATTCGTCTTATCCGACACGTATGTAGAATGTGTTAACAGTTATAGAAAAATAAACAGAAATAATTTCACCAAATGCAATGCCTATAATTATAATTAAAAAATAAACAAATAGATGTTTAAAATATGTCATATCGATAAAATATTATACAACCCACGTTCGATTTTCCCGATTGAAATACGCACGACGTTTATGTACATATTCGAGAGGGATAATATGCGACATATTATATGAAAATCTCAAATTGAATTTGTGCGAAACATACAACGATGATGAAAAACACTCATTATTTCAGTTCGAGAATGCAAATCGTGCGCGATTGTCATTACCGATAACGTTGGATTAGGGAGCGGTTGAAAAATATCGGCGAATAAAACAGATTCTCGCGGGAACTTTAAGCGATCTAAGGGTCGGACGTGGGTGGCTCATATCAATGTGGAATACGAGTTATGTTTTCGGTTATCTGGAATTGACACAGAGATAAGTATCTCGCGAAGGGGGTATCGTAAATTCGTAAGGTTATTTCCGTGTGCAATGCCACAAAGTTGGAGAATAAAGGGTTTTCGCAGTGTAGTTTTCACGTCTGAGAACTGCAAAATGTCCACGCGCGAACGAGTTCGATAAAATGGCACGCGTATGGGTATCACACAACTAAATGATTGCTCGTGCGTCGCCGAAATTTTTAATTAAAACGATATTAATAACACGCGACGTTTGACAATTCCAAAACGTAATATTGTTTATTGTTATTTAACCTATATATAATATTATGCCATTATTATTATATTATTCAAATAAAATTTGTAATGACAACGTAAAGAGAAAGAAAAAATAGATTATATAAAATATATATAATATAAATAAATAAATATTACATAATGTTGGAAATTAAAATATTTCTCTAAGTGATGCAGTAACGAGAGAGCTAATAATGCAATATTGTTGTGAGAACATACTTCGTGTACAGTCACGCAGAAAAACGGCATTTCAATGACACAAAACTATACTGTATTTTAATTTTAAAATGCTTACAATTTATACCAAAGTAAACTGAAGAACAGACTGATTCATATAACGTTCTCATTTCAGTGTTAACTTGCTGTATGTGAATTTAAGTGCAACTAATATAATATGTGTTTAATTCCATGCCTTAAGAATTAAAAAAAAATTCAATAATGAATGACACTGTGAATATTAAATATGTATATAAATATTTATTTTTGGAATTAGAAAAGAACGCTTTGAGTATGTAAAGGCTGTATTATTTGTTTATTTATTTGTAAATGTAATGTTGTTAAGTCTATTTTATATTATGAATTTATACTTTTATAGTCGTAAGTTATTTATTTTATTGTATTTTATTTATTTATTTTCTTTTGTTTAGATTTTTTTTTATATTATCTCCTTATCTTATTATTATATTATATTACAATATTATGTATTAATTAATATTTTGTACTGCAATAACTTCTTCTATCTGACACAAGTTGTTAAGCTTAAAGGAGAGTGTTAATCAAATTTGTAATTTTAATATATATTTTTTTTTAATATCATAATCTTTATTTTCCAATACTTAGATTTGTATAGTTACTTAAAGTACACCTTGAGTCAATTTGGGTCAATACAATTTTTGTTTTAAATAGACGCTACCATTTTTTACACATTTTTTTTAAAAAAAATATTGATATATCACAATCAAAATAAGTAATTTCTTATTAGCTTTTATATTTTTGTTTTCCTATCCTTATATTTCAAGCCACAAAGTCTTGACCATTGACTAGTTATTAAATAGATACAATACATGAAGTAAAATTGTTTCTAGAATACAAGTTACATTTTAAAGCAAGTTAGTTAAATAATTTAAATTCTATTAGGTATACAATTTTGTTCTGTTAAGAACCGTAGAGCCTTTGAAATCTCCTTTGGATCTTAATATTTAGCATAGATATAATGGTAGTTGGTTGTTCCGTATTTAGGGTTTATAATAGTATATTGTTATAACATTTAACTAAGGATAATAATAGTAAAAAAGATATAGTACACATAGAATAAAAGGAATATGTTTACTTTTTAGTACACATATTTTTGGTATTTTATTGAAAGCATTATTAATTATTTACATTTCATAATTTGTAAAATTGTTACAAGTAGTAGATTAATTTAAAATTAACACTAAATAATAAGTATAGTTTGTAACAATTTATAAAGGTATTATGATTTACTGATTATTTTGTTAGGCAATTAATTTGAACGTTAGTTGTGATACATGAAACGTACGTTTTAAAAAGAATAGCTGAAATTGGAAAAAAAGGTTAGAAAATAAGTATGTAGATAGTTTTTTTAAACGACATAAAAATAATCGAAGTATATCAGGGATGATATTAATGTGATGTTATGCGTTAATTTTTTTCATTTTCAAATAATAATAATAATAATAATTTATTGGCCATAAAACATTTTGAAGATAATATAAATGTATAAATAGTTACACATAATTACTAAAATAGGTTTTAATTATATTGTACAATCAATGTACACAATTTAACAAAAATAGATGGCCCAAAAACACCACTGAGGTATACCTCGTATTAGTGAAAATTGGAGTCATATCAATTTATTAATTTTTTATTATTTAAAATCTATTAAAATCGTGAAATCTAACAATTCCATTATAAATCTAAATATAAATTTTAAATTTATCATAAATGTATCTTACAATAAAAAAAATAAGCACTAAGGAAGCAATATCAAGATCTAATGTATTAAATTATATCCTTATCATAGTAAATGTTTTATTTCTAACTAAAATATAAGTTATATTTTATAAAACTAAACATTTACAATAATTTAATAATAATATTAATATTTTTTAAGGATAATTGTTGTGTGATTTTTGGGGGGACCCCGCACTCCACATTTTTTTTCGTTGTAAAATCGAATTGACGAAACATGCAATTGTGCAGATCATAGTGTGTACCTACGCACACTCGAGGCGCATTAAAAATAATATAACATGCGTATTCTTGTCTCGCGTACAATATAATATATTATGATAGGTATACGTTATTCGCGCGGGGACGACATTATTGCCATTCAGCGCGTGCACACCTGAAATGGAAGAATGGAAAGTGCGAAGAGGCTCTCGTTTGAACGGAGGTAGATATAATTTAAAATATACTATATATATAATGTAATATAACGTATGCGAACCGCGTATAAACAGATAATAATAATAATAATAATAATATATAAATCGAAATGGGCCGAATCACGCGATACTATAATTGAAACCGTTTATAAACTGCGACGATTCGTCTTGTGTCGCGACGTCTTTATGGATTCCCGCTGCCCTCGGCACATCGCGAAAAACGCTGTCTATCGGTCATCTTAACGACTACGCTGTGAGAGCCGCTTTTGTTCGACCAATAAACCCGTCATCGCGATAGGCACGTAAACTACATAAAACACACATAATATACACACGTATTGCCACCATCTGTACAGGTAAAAATCCGACAAATATACAATAGTATTTCTCAAAAGCCCGGACGAGTACGTGCACCACACGCTCGTACTATTCTCGGGGTCTGCAATAATGATCGACCCCCGTCGTACGTCCCTGAGGGTCACCACTATCGAATCATCCCATTTATCTTACACCTATAACACATGGCTCAAACAAGACACACCAACCCAAAGACGTGTTTCGATTGATTGAGATAAAAACTTAAAATTTGTCTCCGACATTCGGGGCAATGTCAAATATAACTATCAATATTATAAATATTATAATTATTGTCATTTTATGTTATTAATCTTAAGAAATTTTAATAATATTTATTTGATTCAATGTCATTTCATGCTATGTGTTTTATTGATAAAAAATTTGTTTTCAATTTATAAATGTTAAGTAAAAACTAATAAAACTATAGTACCTACTGAGTTCCACTATAAAAGAAAAATCCGTCTAGTCAAAATGTATTATTTTTTAGTGTTTTTAATGCTTCATTAGCCTTTAGATAATTGATGCGTGAACATTTTTTTTCTAGAATAATATATACCTGTAAGATGAATTTTTATCAACTGGAAACGTGTAAAATTATTTAATACCATGATTTTGGTAGTTCCATTGTGTATTGTTACCAATCATTATAAATGAAAATCATTTTTAAACAATTTAATTATGTTTTTTCTCAAAATATTTTTAGGAAGATAATTTAATTCCTTCTCATCTATATTTATCTCATTCCAATAACATTGTTGTTTGTTTTAAATTTTAATTTAAAAATACGAACATATACATTATTACCATTAATAATATAATATAGTAATAGCGCACATAATATTTATATAAATAATTATGTTCGTTGGAAATGTCGTACTTTTCCAAACAATCACAACAGTAAAATGTGTACTTATAACTTTCAAAACGGACGTCATTTTTTTTTTTTTTTTTTTATCAAATTCTCGTATTCTTGTATTTTTTTCTCATATATTTTTCGTTTTTCGCCTTTGCTTTTACAATTTTAATAATGGCCAGCTATAAATAACGGTTTTTCATTACGACGTTACGGGTTCCGTTTGTTTTCATAATTTTTTATTTACTTTTTCTTATTTTCCGAGAACGAGCAAAAGGGGTTGAGAAACCTGAAAAAGTTAGAAAGAGAAGGGTCGACGGTACCGCTAAAGTATGGGCCTAACAACACTGATTAAAACAACGGCGACCCCTTCGCCACACTTGCGGTCCACCTGTGCAGAAAGACTTTAATAATGTTTCTCGCGGTTTTTTTTTTTTGTATTTTCACGGCAACAAAAAACCGCGGAGAGGGACCGTCTACGTATAATATTATAATATAATATATTGTTTTATTATTATTATTATTATTATTTTGTATTATTATAACGCAACTGTCATTCGTCAAGTATGCAAAAGGTTGTCGCGCGGGAAATCGAATAATAATAATTAACACAGTGTCTCGGCAGCTGCCGGCGAAAAATTTCCATAACTAACTACTTGATTAATAAGACGACGGGAAAATATTATCAGCGAACAACCGAATGCTCCCTTTGTGTAATACGAAAAACCAAAATGGAGTTCGTTTGTTTTTGCGTGTACAAATAATAATAACAATAATATAAAGTCTCAGTGAGAGAATCGCAGACACTGCGAATATAATATAATATCGCGCTCGTTTTACGTATGTAAAACGACATTTATTAAAAATAAGAACCACTCCTTAAATGATTTATTAATTATATTATAATAATAAGGATTTTTCGTACGTTCCGCGTATTTGTGCTTCGACGCACAACCCAAATATTATATACAATATACGTAAAACACCTTATGTTTTTATGCAAATTAGATAACAATATTACAACAAACTTATAAAATAATTATCAATTACGTTGTTTATGTCATTTCGTTGTCTGTATAAAACAACATTGTCAATATTATTTTTTTCATTAGAAACAAAGGCAATTTTTCTACGAACACTATTAAAATTGTATATTTATACACATTATTTCACATTTTAATATGTTTATGCCCATTTTTATGGAATATTTTCTAAAAACAAAATGTCGAGTTTAAATTATTTCGAGAAGACTATTTATTAAAGTCTTAAGTTTAAAGATGGTATTTTTTTGTATATATGGTTTATACTACATAGTTATAATATATAGTTTTTTATATAAGGATAATACAAATAAAAACGAATAATATAGTATAATGTATACTTATACTTACCAGTTAAAACTGGTGAACAATAGTTGTAAGATGATGTTGAAAATGTGAAAATAATAAGAATAAAAATCGTAGTCATTCATATTTATAATTATTTTATACAACTTAGGTCTTATAAATGTAATGATATGCATGTTGTTGATATTTTATAACTAAATTAAACTAAGTTAGGTAATAAAACTTGTAAAAATATAAATTTAATAATTATATTTTGAATAACTTAAAAAAGTTAAAAATTAACATACAAAAAATGTTAAACTTATAATCCCAAGTTAATACATACCAACATAATCAATTGGTTTATTAAAATAATTTCATTTAAGTACTAATTTCTATTTAAGAATGCATACAATATAAGATCATAATATAGTCATAGTCATAAAAAGTGTTACCTTTTTTTAGGTCAAATTTCAGACTAACCTCATTTTAATAAATAAGATCGAAAACATATTCTACGTCATTTGAATTTAGAACTTTTAATTATATTTGCTATTTTTAGATGCGTCCTACGTGTGCCACATCAATATAAGGGTTTAGGTGGTTTACTCGTTTATTATAGATAGTTTATTTTTCTATAAGTATAATATTAAATTAAATAACTAATATAAGTATTTACTGTATAAAATTCCAAAATAAAAAAAAGTAATGTAGATTTTCGATTTAATTCATTAAAATGACGTCATCATCAAATAATTACAAAAAAAACACCTTGTATAAACAACTATAACAAACCAGGAAAATAATACCAAATTATAACTAAATAAGACATAAATATTTATTAAAATTTTATTAATGAATACGTTTTAGTGTCATGTATAAAATTTGGGTCGGATCATCAGTAAGAATATTCAATAAAATATTCAGTAAGATAATGTTTTTTTTTCCGCAAAAGCAAAACCGCAAATCATGTTAGCTTGTAAGTGTGACAGCTTTTTTTTCTTTTCAAAAACACGATTACACATATTATCCTAACACTGAATAATATTGTATCGTGTTCGAGCGGCGGTGTACTTAACCTGACGCGCTGCAACTGACAATTATGATCGCGCGTTGTCGGTAAAAGCGCAAAAAGGGGAAATCGTACATTCGCGTAAGTATAACACACATAATATTACACTCACAAGGGATGGGAAGTCGGCTTCCTTTAATCTTCACACATGTCTTGGTGCCCGAACATTAAAACCCTGTACAACATTACATTCCACACGTTTTAACGCCTCTCGATTCCGCCTCGACGCTCGCGAGTATTATAATATTGCCGTTGTTTCGTTATATTTTCGTCGTGCGCGCCGCAGTGAATTACTTTCCGTGTCGACGATTTTCCGTCCAAAGACACAGCAAGAAACGTATAATAATAATAATAATAATAATAATAATATGAGCTACGTTCGCCAAACCGATAACGGAACGCACGCGAATATACGTTAGATATATACCTAATAATATAAGTTAGGTAATCGTTTTCGCTACATCGCGTTTTCTAATAATAGATCGAAAGTGAATTGCCGGAATTTTAATTCGATTATAGGTTTCTTACATATGATGTTGCTTTTTTATTAAAAATTTACCATCCTCAATATGATTACTCATCCTTACTTAGAACACTAAAATCCCCTCCCTTTCGTCTAACCGATGCTGATTCTCATTTCATTCAAAATTTATTGGATGGAGCTATTGATGCCCCAGACCTTCTTTCCTCTATTAATTTCTGTATCCCATTACTCTCATTCTATTTATATAGACATCATACACCTTTGCATATTCTTTTCTTATGGTCACAACCATCAATTGCACCGTATAGCCAATATATAGCATAAATGCCTAAATGGCACCGTAGTGCCAATATCGCTATTTAGTAAGTACATTATTATAACTATTTACTTTCTGTTATCTGTTCATATTTAGTTTTTTATTTATTGCTTAAGGTCTTTTTTTATTAAATTATATAGACCTAGTCTTTATTTTGTTCTGTTATCATTAACTTCAATCAATTCATTTATATACGTTTCAAATAATGTTTTACTTTGTAAATTGTCGTACGGCGTTCATAAATTATAAATAAATGTAGTGTAATACATGCTATGTAAATGCTAAATGTAACGTTATAATAATTGCATAATATTCTATAAAAACTGTGAAATGTTGAAATGTATAAGTAAAAGGCAAACATATTATACCTATACTCTAAAACAATTTTTATTTTCATACCACCAATGGAAAATATTTTGCGCTCACTCATACAGTATGATTCACCAGAAAAATATGAAAATACCAATTGATGAGAATGTTGATTTACTTTTGGTTTATCTTAGCCGATTGGTCGACACATCCCGTATTCGACGAGAGAACTAGTAGGTTGAAATTAATTATTCAAAGTGAACACAATAATATTATTATAATTGTATTATGAGAAGTTTGTGTATATATCTCAACCTTTAAATAAATCATATTTATTTTTATATTGAAGTGCTGTTAATTTACGTGCATTAATTGTAGCGAAAAAAAGAAACACAGACTAAAAGCATAAAAAACAACTCTCGAGAAAATAAACTAATTTTGCTGTGTCATTCAAGTTCCAATTACATAAAAAGAAAAGAAAAATATATGAAACAAAAGTTTATACTTTTTTAACAATTTTTCAATTGATTTGGCGGAATGACTCGTCGTTTTTTAAAATTAATTTGATTATTCTACAAGTCGCAAAGTATTTCATTTGCAGTGCTATGATTATAATAGTAATCTTGTGAATAATATTTGAATATTGTTTATATATGTGTATCGATAATTATAATATTTACTTTGAATAATACGTACAATATGGTTCTTATTTATTTTGTTTTGGTAGATAATAATATATTCATATAATAAATTTAGGGAAACCGAAACACAAAGAACAGTGAACAGCCGCACAAGGTTTCGACAAGACACAAGGCACAGAAAAAAAAAATCTTGTACACTATTCATTTGTTATTTTTTCTTCTCGTTTGCGGAATGTGTAGTCCTGTTCAAGGGGTCGTGGAAATCGAATCAAGCAATTACTTACGGGCATATCCAATTTTATGCTAATTACCCCCTTCCCGCTTTCGTCCTCGGGCGAAATTGATTTGGGATACATCGGGGTGCCAAGATCCCCCATCAGCAGCGGCATCTACTTAATCGAGTTTTAAAATTCTTTAGTTTTTCAATTAAAAGCGACCGAATCACCATTATTTGTACCGTCCTCTGTTCTAGCGTAATTGAAATTCCGTAAAAATAAATATATAACTAATAATATTAAAATATATAAGTAAATAATACACTGAACGTTGGTATAACCGATCACTACCGGCACTGACATAATATTATTTTTTGTCCATTAATCCCCTAATAGCAATATTGTTCAGTCACAGATTTCAGCCGGCGCTCATGTATTATTATTTATACGATTTCAACAATTAATAACAAAGACAATAGTCTGAAAGGTGTACAATGGTGTTCTGTTCGTGAGTCTGTTTCTCAGCCTGTTTGTTAAAACATTTCCGGCAACCACGTTTACCCGAAAACTACGAATGCATCCTAAATACTCGGCTTAAATCGCAAATAAACGTTTGTAATATTGATCAAGATGACATCATTCTGCACATTATAACTATAATTTATTGTTACTATAGAAAAATAGGTAACTTAACTCATTTATAGACTCTAAAAAAGTAAGTTGTCTTTCGAAATGTATAATTTTACATTTCGATCGTTGCATTTAAATTTTACTCGTATTTACTTAACTTAAATAGTAGATAACCTTATAATAAAATATTCGTGAAACTTATCGTTGTGTTAGGTTTTCCTTTATATTTTATATCTATTAGATAATATTATAACTATTTTAAATTTCTAAAATAAAGAGGTATAATCAGTTAATGATAAATATCGTCTTTCCAATTAGCAAAACTATAATACTCGTATATAATATATATTATATAAAACTATAAATCAAGTCAATATAACATTCTAATAAAAATAAATAATAATCAAATTTTAACTACGTTTGTTTAATCTGTATTTATTATACTTCGTAACTTTTATTACACTAAAATAAACAGGTCATTTATTTGACTTAAACATATATTATTTCATGCTACACTAATAAAATGATAACAAATGTTCATAAAATGGATAGGTATATATATATATATAAATACAAAATCATTTTACTATACGCTCTATGGTTGGTTATCATGATCAAAGGCTGTTTTTTCTATACTCTCTCAAACGGGGATGTATTTACAAAGTAAGGGGTTGCCAGATGTAGATTACTAGGTCAGTAGGCAATATTGGGGTGATTTGACGTGAAACCCGTTTCCTTTCTGTGTACATCATATTATTATATCATTTGAAAATGATAAAACAAATTATTTTCTTTGTGGCCTTAATTATTACACTGTGATTAATTTCATGACACTAAACGTTCACGAGATAATAATAAATCCCGGATTTGTCAATTTTGAAGAAATTTACAGAATTGAAAAATGGCATATTTAGCATAATTTATACTTATTAATATAAATATTCGATAGATTCAGTAAGGACTGAAATTTTAAACAAGAAATTAACATACTTTAAACATTTGAATAATGATTCGAGAAGGACGAAAGCGGCAAGTCTAATTTTTTATACTTCTGTTTCATAATAGAAAAAATAACTTTTCCCTTATATATATGTATATGAAAACGTTACTAATAGTTACCAATGTTTTTGCTTGACAATGCTATACATTTTAAAATAATAAATAAAATTAAGTTTACTCTCGGATGATTCGTATCGAAAAATAAATAAATACTATCTCAAAACCGATGCTGTTGTCTCTAGTGTTATTTTTATTATCATTATGTAACGGGAGGTCGCTATCAATCGTAGTAGACGCCGCCACTGTAAGAAACTTTTTGTACCTCGAACGAAAGACCAGTAGTAAATTTTAAATCTCTTCATGTTGGTTAGTTCGAGGGGCGGAGTAGTCGAGTCGAGTCGAGTGGTAGTTTAACTCGCGGGCAGACGGCGACAAGACGGTGGTGCGATGGTGTGAAATCAGTTAAGTAGCTGAATTTAATTTGTGTCGGACCGATATGGGCGTATATAATATACACATGCGATTGTGTGTAATCGGAGAGAGTGTGAGAGAGATCCCGTTGTAATGTGACGACGCGATAACCCATAAATCCGAGACTAAGTGTTAAAAACGACCGGGAACACAGGCGCCCCTTGTCTTGTCGATCTCTGATTTACGTGAGTTCGTTTCGATCGGAGCCGCCACCCCGCCATTTGCTTCCGGTCGGTCACTATATAAACGCTGCGCCGTAACGTAGTTGTATTCTTGTTTTATTTTTACCCTCTAAATCCGCGCTTGAACCCGCACGGTTTTCTGGTCCGACGAGGGATATTCGTTTTCATCACTGTCGTTTTATTATACATTATTAGTTATTCCTAATTATAATATTATTATTAATATGACAAGGGTTTGGGAAGGGAATTCCATTGATTTTTTTTTTCTCCTACGCACGACCTATACGGTCAGATAATTCAAACGCGACGTTAACGAATGACCACGGTGTACCACATTATGTTTTTCGTATTAATACCACTACCGTACAGTGTCTACCACCTCCCCCCGCACGCGTTATTATAATCACATTTTCCGGTATGATATTATAATATACTCCCGAGGCCTCGGCTTTACCCTTATTATTCAAAAATCTCAAAACACCGACATTATTCGGGTCCCAACAAATATATGCCTTGTAATAATACGCTAAACTAATA
>CM023359.1:47040969-47114376 GCA_013282895.1 Eriosoma lanigerum | reverse complement strand
GTAGATTTTGGCAGAAAAACGGACGTGGATACAACGACGCAAGACACGCTCGGTGGAGCAAGTGTGAAAAGACTGGGGAAGGGGGGGGGCGGGAATCGATTGCTTATGTGTTTTGCACACACCCTCACCATCACCTAAATCCGCAACATCTTATATATTCCTGACGTCATTCACATTAATGGAAAAACAACGGGACAAGCATTAACCGGATTGACGGAATTTATCGTAAAACTCGAACAATAAACGTGGTAGACATTTTTGAAAATAATCTACAAAGTGTTTGGTCGACGGAGAAACCGAACTTTATGAAACATACATAATTATTATATTATTATATCGTAAAAATAATATGATACTTCAACTTCGTGTACATTGACATGCTTTTGTTTATGTTTTTAAATAATATGATATCGTGTTATAGAAAAATATAATATAATATATTTTGTTACTCTCGTAATATAATTGTTTTACCTAGAATTTCCTATTTACTTAATCCAATAATTATTACGGTATTTGGTTAATGGTTGTTTAATTTTGATCCACTGGTTATTCTCCCGGGTGTATTATATTGAGGCCTTAGTCTTTGGTTTCTAATAATTGGGTGTGACGTAGGATCAGTTTTACATTTACAGAATTAGTTTGTTCGAACTATTCGATATTTAGAAAAGTTGATTAAATTCAATAAAAATATTAAATAAATAAATAAATGATGCAAATAATAATTATAAAAACTAAATACCTACACCTACTTAGTATTAAAAATTATTTCAAACTATTATTCTCACTACACTAACAATTCAATAGCTAATTGATAATACGAGTATACCTACATAATATTATATTAAGAAAAAAAGACAGTTAAAAGAAAATTTAATCGTAATTTAATATTTTATTAGTGATTGGCACATACAATTTTATATGAACAAAAATAAATTTATTTGCTTAATAAGTAATAACATAGTATTTAATAACATATAAGTATTATATTATGATTTAAATATGTTTATTAAACATTAAAAACCTTTTACTAAGTATGATATTATACATTTACGAAAATTAAAACGGTTCGGTCTTTAATATATTTATTTGATTTATTTTGAAACACATATCTATGAAATAAAAAAAAAACAAACATTAGAACTGTAATGATAATATAGTATTAGATAACGATTTATTTTTATTGTCTGTATTTGGATAGTATTTTCCTTATTTTCCTTATAGCTTCTAATCTACGGCATCGAATTAATATATTGCACAGCTGTAGTCGGTTTAGTAAGTTTAAAAACTTTAAAAAATGAAATTTCGTATAATTTGAATCAATTGAAAAGTATTAGACTATTATATAAATATACCAATAAAAAAATAATTTATATATATAAAATATTATATTTTAATCAAATTTGATTTAAATATCTATTGTGAATCCATCAGTATTATTAGTATAATGTATACTTAAAAATAAATGTAAATATTTGTATAATATTTATTTATGAACATATTATATATTATTATATTTATTGAAAACTATATAAGTTATTTAAAATTTCATAAAGTTTTTCAATATATGAATATTTTACAATAGAAGAGAAGAAACGTCATAATAATATTATTACATGCATATATGTCTTAGACGTCGACATATTATTATAGAAACGTGTCTATTTTTCCAAGTCTCGTTAAATGTATATATAATGCATATTTATATACACTTGTTTCCATAAATAATTCTTTTGATATATTCTACTCAGTTATTGTGACTGTAAAATATGACTAAATTTTGTATAACATTATTTATAAGTTATTATATAACGTAAATCCAATATACGATGTTATAGTCAAGTATTCAATATTGTAATCAGAAAATTCGTATTTGTCGTTTATATTATAATCGATTTTGCATTTTAATTATTTCCCAGCCAATACATTTATACCGACCTTTCGAAGAGCCAAATTTTATAGCAATGCTCGGCGACATTTTAAAGTAATTTATTATGTAAAAAAAAAAAAAAAAAATGTGTGTTTGGCTTTAAGGGTATAATTAAGCTACTACGGCCAGTAAGACATATTACTTAATTACCGTTTTTTCCTCTCCGTCCTTGGGGTTCTTTTTGATATATTGCGGCTCTGGATCAGTCATTACGCGAATTTTAGTGTTATAATTAATATAAGCGGCCGTTTTAAAAGGGATAAGTACGTTATGGGGCCAGAAGGAAAAGAAATGTCATCTTTTTTTTAGTTTTTTTACCATTGCTCCTCCCGGCGCTAATTAGTCTTAATTTTCAACCGAGTCCATTTTCGCCAGAGAGGTCGACCTGACATAAGGAATATTCTTGCGCTTTCATTGCGTAATGGGATTTTTTAAAGGTCTAATTTGTCTAATGAGATAAAACTGGGCATTATTCCCAGAAAAAACTTAAATGTTAGTAATGACGGAAAAAATGTACTTAAATCCTTTGTCATATTTCTAACAAATTAGAATTGTTATTTATTCGTTGTTTTCCTTTTATTTTTATTACAAATCAGATATCGAATTTTTGTTTCAATTCGTTCAACATTTGAAACAATAAAAATAAAATAAAATATTCAAAATTTAACAATTTAAATTATTAAAAATGAAGCTAATATTAATAATTGTTATTAAACACTTCAGAAGAAACAAAAACGATAATCTAGTAAGAAATATTCATGTATTGGGTAACTTTATCTATAGGTAGAATCATTGTAAGAATTTTTTGTATCAAAATGAATTATTTAAATGTCATGTTATTTGAATAAAATAAATAATTTATTGAAATATTGAAATTTTTTGTAAATAACAACAATTTAAAATAAAAAAGAAAACAATAGAATATATGATATTTATTAATATGTAATATAGGTATTAATACATAATATTTCTCTATAATATGTATATATTTTATTTAAATATAAATGATTAAATTAATAATTTATATATATAAATATTATTTTAAAATATTAAAATAACGATGTATTTTTAGTAAAAAATAATGTTCGATTTATCAAATTAAATCGTTTTAATCATTCCATTTTTTAATCATCACAAATATAATCATTTAATTAAAAATATAGTTAAAAAATGTTTTATTATATTCGCTAAAAACATGCAATATTGAATATTAATAAAGTAATTGTATTTAAAATCGTATTGATTGCGATATTTAAAACGTAATATTATCATAACAACGTATCGTCGACTAACACAGAAAATTATGTAGATTTTTAAATTATATTGGTTATTTAGTAGGTATCAAATCGTTTTATTATATTGAAATAATTGAATGCTTGACGAAAAATACACATTTTTGGCAACAGAAAAATACAACATATTATTATTATTATTATCATGTAGATATCGAATTTGTCGTATATGTATGTATACCTGTTATATTGTAAAAAAATAGGCGTTCGGTCACGTGTATTATTGTGTTGATCGCATATGCAGAACACGCGCGTTCGGTCGGAAAGTGTTTGCGGCTGACGGTCAATCAAGTACTGGTCTCCCGAAAAAAAAAAAAAAAAAAATGGAAAAACGAAAAAAAAGGAAAATATGCCCGTCCGGAGTCTTTCAGTCGCGCACAATTGAATTGTGAGAATTTCGAAGGGAAAAAAAAAGTAGCTCGTCGTTCGTGTTTGCATATCGAAGGCATGTTCGAAATACAACTCGTTACTGTATATAATATACATACGTACGTACGACGGAGTTGCCACACAACAATATTATACCAAACTTACGCGGTGTTCCACCAACACTATATAGCGCGTGTCGAACATAATGTAGAGGGGTTCTTTTGAATTATTCCCAAAGGCTGTCGGACGGACGTGGTTTCTTTTCTTTGCGTCGCTGTAATAATTCCCGACGATTCTGCGATGCAAAAGTTCCGTGTTGGTTGGGTATCCGCGAGTTTTATTTATTTTTTTCTTTAGTTTCAATAAAAAACCGCACGGACGCGTGAACCTCGTGCACATCAGCTACGGACTCTTTTGACTTTTGGATATTTCTTTCGTTATTTATCTATTGTATTTCAGCATATCACTTTGCGTTGCGACATTTCAGGGCGTCTGGAATTGATTCCAGAATAATTGATTATCGTGATTAAAAAAAAAAAAAAAATATATGAAAAATCGACAATGTAAAAATTGTGTCGCCTGCAGGAATCCGTTTCGCCGGAGTTGATGAAACGCGAATTATATATTATGAACTGACGTCATCGGTTCATAACAATATACCGTCATTCCTTTATTCCTGTGACATTATAGTCCTATGCGATCGTTTAGAAACCATAGCACAGAAAGTTCTTCGACTTGGTTATAAAACGGACAAGTCTTCTGCCATCCCGCCCCACATAAGCCACCATTTTACCAAACAAAAGATTTCAACTTTCGGACTGGTGAACATAATAATATATTGAGATATAGAATAGAAGACAATGTTTAGAAAAAAAGTTTTTATTATTTTTTTCCACCGTAAGTATTCATTAGATGATATTATAGTTTGACGTCTGAGGAAAAATAATATAACAATATTTTTACCAACGAAAATATAATAACTTTAAACTTAAACGAAATTGCGAATAACGGATTTCCCAGACACGCTGGGTTAAGATGATTTGTAAACGATTTCGGATCAACACCTCTAAAAGCGTATTCTATCGCTGCCATTATTTTTAAAAATATTTTAAGAGTTTATAGTTTATATACAGTATAATAATTTAATACGTTTTCATAGGTACATCTTGTATACAATTTTTCGGTTACCGTTATAGAAGGCAGAGCTCGTAATTTCTCATTCACTTTAAATTTATATAAAATATGTATAATGTACAAATACAATAATATTACGCTGCATTGAAAGTATATTAAAATATTTTTATATACTTAGATATATAGTTCGATCAATATTATTTATTAATTTAACATTAATCTACGGTGCTTTTTCTAGACATTTAAAAATCTTCAGTATTTGAATAATTGATAGTAAAAACAATTATATCTAATAATATTCTTTACCATGCGCAAATCAAAATAATTAAAACATATGTATCCCTTGAATTCGTATTTATACAAACATATAATATAGATTATACCTTAAAACTTTTACGTTGAAAAACTAACCCGGCTTCTAGTTTTAGTTTAATTATTTATCAATTCATAATTCATTCGATTTCTTCGAAAAAGGAACTAATCATAAAATATCGCTATCTTCTATAAATATAATATGTATATCCAAAGATATATGACATTGGTTAAATAGGGTGAATACTATGGGGTCGATGTACGTATATTGTAAATACAGTAGATAATTGAGAATTCATAAATAAATAATATAAAGTTCCTATACGACTGACGGCTTATAAAAATGAATAATATTTCTTATTGTATAGTATTGTAAATTTAATCTTGTTTATTTATTTACATTTTACCTCCATTTAAATATTAAACTAATTATTTCTATAGAAGTATGTTTAATAAATAGATAAATACATAACTCATCATTATAAACTAAGATATTTTATTCTATTTTTAAATTCGTTCAAAAAATATATTTTATAATATGTTAGAATAGTTCAACTTTAATTTTGAAAAGTAAAATATTTTTTTACATTTCGTGAATTATTAATAACTAAGTTAAATATATATTTTTAAAATATGTTAAACTAAGTATAATATCGGTTAGTTTTGAATACTAGAAACCAATATTTCTACCAAGAAAGGAATACCTTTTTTCTATAAAAAGAATAATATTAATACATTATACAAATTGTTATTTACATAAGCTCAGAAATAATTTTAAAAAAAAATTATAATAACAAACAAAATTAAATTATTTGTCAAGATATTTGTCAAGACTTTTAGGTAGTTAAATAAATTGATCGTTAGATGTGTAACAAAATAAATTATAATAAATTTATGAGAAAAATTGATTATTTTTCGTTTTTGTAACACTGCGAAGAAGTATGAGTGTATGATTTTTAAAACAATTATTGTAAATGTTTCCACATTTGTACTATAAAAATTACAAAATATATATACATATTATTCAGACGGGCTACTTAACCAAACCATTTTAAATACAAAGTAATAATAATATAATACCATTTAAATGTGTTGTAAATGAATATTTCCGTTTATTTTAAATACTTAAGTTGTGCAGTTTGTTTTCTAATTTTTAAAAGAAAAAAGGTGGTAGGAAAATCTATGTTATAATAATCGTGTGTTCATTTTTAATCATGCACATACACCATTTCTTAATGACTTAATTTCTTAATCGTTAAAATATTGTATTTTACTCTTAATTGGATATTACCTCAAAAACAACCCCGCGTTAAATAGATAGGAAGAAAATGTATTGTTTCACTATTGCGCATAGAAGATAAGACCACAAACTGAAACGATAGAGGCTAATCCATGTAACGTATTTGTCTTATTATAGTTGTGATCATTGCGCCGGTTAAGTAGTGTGGTAATAACCTGGTATTCGAATAACAACGAGTTGTTTATGGTACGGCAATTTATCGCTAACATAATTATTGTCGTTTACTGTTGTTTTCCAGAAATAAGCGCAGTGTACGGTGTGGTTTTTGGTAAAATCGTGCAGGTGGAACAAACGACATACGATTCTGAGGGGAGGTAGTGATGTTTACGAGAATCGGATGGACTGTTTGACGTTGTAATAGGTACGGTGCATGGACGGAATGGCACAAAAGGCGAAACCCTTTTCCCGCATCTCACACACATACACACACATAAATCCGAACAAATGCCCAGCTATTATCCGGCTCATTTAATCTTTAATCCGACCAGGTCCTAGAGATGTGGTTAGGAATTTTGTTTTTTCTCTCCTTCATTTTGGCGATTCATAAATTCCACTCGAACGGGTCAACCCAAAGGTGGTTTATGACAGTTGTGTACTCAAGGATTTTCAAAATACCATCCATTTAATAACGGTCGATTGACCATCGCGTAATCCGCGATATATATCGTTCATAACTTTCGATAGAGTCCACACTGGAACATTATTGTCCTACTTTTTTTTTTATTACAAGCACATTATTACTCTCTGCGTGCTACACAATAATAATAATTATTATAGCATATTACCGCTAATGACTACAAATCAGTCATTGTCAACGTTTTCTAGACAATATCATCAAATGTTTCAAACACCTAATTTTGTTGCAGGCGATTTTACTTGTACAAAACTAATTACTGTCGTTAGTCTAACGGATATATATATATATATATATATATATATATTTTGTCTGATGCTCGAAAACCAAAACAAGTGGATGTCGATATTTTCAGAACTATGAAGATTCATTTATAAATAATAACTATTTTCATTACTATCGTTTCGTGAATCTTTGACTATAACATAATGTCACATGTACGTAATATTATTAAGTGTAACCATAACACATAAAACAATCAAATTTATTTTATTAAAATGAGGCCAAAGAACTTTTTATGAAAGTCCTATGGAAAAGTATTAATATTTTTATTTTTTATTTTTAAAAAATTAAATTACACAAACATTATGCTTATAAAAAAAAATATGTCGATTTATCTGAGAAGTATTTATTTATTTTGCCAACTACTTACCAAGTTTATTCACAATTTTTAGTAGTATGTCTTAAAATATATATCAATTGTGAATTTGTGATGGAAGTTATAAGTTATTATAAAATACTTCTATTTATTATTATACTTTTTAACAAATATCAATAATACATTTGTAATTAATAAATATATTTATAGGATTTTAAGTTTAGTACGATATGATTAATTAGTATATTGATTATAGGTTACAAAAATTAGGATTACACATAATGAACGAAAACTGAATATTATAAATCCGATCAAAATAAATTATTGATATTAAAAAAAAAAAGATACAACGGACGAGTTTTGGATCAATAAAAGATGATATAATAGGAGAGCAGAGAACAAGAATATCAGAGCTACAAGAAATGTCTAACGAAAAAGACGCGGTAGAGACTATTAAGAAAATAAGGTTGTGCTGGGTAGGACATGTAATGAGAAGCCAGAACTTTCTATTAAGACCGATTTTGGAAGAGAACCCGGTAGGGAAAAGAGTAAGAATAGTTGAAAAGATCAAAATTGAGGTGAGAAAATATATTTAAGAGGGATTTATAAGTAATAAGATGTGGATCAAACTAGAAGAATTTGGCAATGAATAACGAAGGCTGGGGAATTGGTTGTGAAGCGGGAGGATCTTAGCGACCGAATAATTCCTAAAAAAAATGAAATTGCATTCAATGTTCTTTATATAAAGTCGAGAAATCGACATTAAGTTAATTAATAAACGACAATCGTTTATTAAGATTTGAGAACAAAAGATGTGAAAAAAATACTTTCTAGAGTATTTTAATGACGTTGTAGGCTTCTAACACGTTAAAAATAAAATGGATTAACTGAAAAAAACGCGAGTAGACAAATGTATAAAAAGGTATATTTTTTCAATCGTATATTATTATTCTAATAGTTTTGACACCTACAATATTTGACTCGGAAAGAGAGGTTTTGATTGAATGATGAAAACATATCGGGAAAAAACGATAAAACTGTTCATGCATTAATTATTATTAAAAAATAAACGATTTTGCTTCAGGCAGGGAAAACGAGTAGAAACTAATGAAAAACGAGACAAAAACTGTCTAAAACTGGTTTGTATAAAGTTTCGTTTGATAACGTGCAGTCTACGACTCGGGTCATCGTTAACTCGATAATGATAATAATAATAATAATCATACAAATAATAATAATAATAATAATATAAAAGCCGTCAGATTCAAGACGAACGCGATGCGTTTAAAGGTAATAGTACCGACCCGCGAGTGCGATTGTGTTTGGATGTGACACAAAACGTAATGGGATTTTGTTATTAACCTGAAACACGCGCGCGACGTCCACCTCCGCCACACCGCACCAGCGATGTTAGCCATCGCCGCCGCCAGCTAACTTCTTCATTACTTTTCAGATCGCGCGTTTACCGCCGCTGACAGACGCTCAACCGCCATTAATCCTTCGCGACTATACGCAAACAAACAACCGCTGTACATTGCACAACACAATTAAAAAAATCTAAATTCTTTACATTTTAGACAAATTCTGACCTAACATAACCTATTACGTATTTTGTGTATGAATTGGAAAATTTTTAGTTGATGGATGTGAAAAAAAAATTACAATCATGCGTCTCCCTGAAGATCAAAATATGGTTAAATGCATTGAAATTAGCTCATTTAGGCGTATACTGAAATATTAGAAAAGAGTGGTGCATATCCTTCTACATTAAACACGGATTCTATTGTATTGATGAATCACGAGAAGGGTCGGAGCAAAATCCTTAAGATTAAAAACCTACATAGATCGTATATATACGAATTTCATGATAAATATTTAATACACAAATATTAAATAAAGATGGGTATAAATTTAAAATAATATTATGACCTTACCGGACTATGTGGATTGGATTAGCTCTCTCGAGCTATTGTTATTATTGTTATTATATGTTATTTTTGACTAATACCTTCATAATAATATGTTAACTAATATCTAAATTATAAAATATACAGGTTGGTCAGAATTTCGTGTTAATGTTCAAAATTAATTAATACAACATTAAAAACGTATGTAATTCCATAATTAATAATAATAATATATATATATATGTAATAATAATTAATACTACATTAAAATATATGTATATAGAATACAAAAAGATATTACATTTTTATATATAAATTTAATACAATGAGGATATTATTTAACTGATATTTAATTTGCATACGAAGATGAATCCAATTTAGAAATTCACATCATTTTATTATAGTAAAAATACGGGACTTTGAAATTTATATTATCTACTAAAAAAAACAAAAATGTATGACATATTTTTAGTATACAAAATTCGAAAAATACAATTTTTATCTGATCACGTTCATAATGTTTATCGATTAACATAGCAGTAACGATCAGTATACGGATCTCATACGATGAAGGTATATTCCAAAATAAAACACACTAGAGCACACTATAAGACTTAACCTAATATAACCAAATTATATTGAGAATTAAATCGATTAATGAAGCATAACACCTAGAATGAATACAATTAGATTTGGTTTATCTTGCAACTGTTTGACGATAATCGACAAACCTCTTGACTTTAATTTTAAATTAACCTCATACAATGGAAATCAACTGTTACAAATTACATAATTTGTGTAATAATAGTAAAGGCAACAGGTGTCATTTTTGGTGTAGTGAACCCGATGTTTACTATGCTTACATTTTATGTTACATAATAGAAAAAAAAAACACTTAAAATGGTGAATGGAATCTATTATCATAATATTATTTACAAGCTTTTTTAAATCTATAAATATAAAATTAATATATAATATGGAAGTTGAGTTAATAATATAATAGAGTAATATTGTTTTCATATTGGAATAAAAGTAAAATTTTGATTATAATATTATTTGTATTTTCGTTGCACTGTACGTTATACATAATTATGTTATGTATAAAATATTATATTACTATTATGGTATTACTACACGTGTCTCAAACAATAGAGCATATTACAGGACACTGTCCGATCCGAGCTTTTAATGGAACAATCACCGATATTCACGATGTTTCGGATCAGCTCTTACTTGGTTGGGATCACTCGACGTTCCCCTATAAAGTGTCACCCCACTACGCAGAAGCCACCAAAAGTTCAGCCAAAAACTTGACTAATTATATTATATTATTTATATTATTATTATTATTATTTTTTTTTTGAGTTGTTGTGCTTGCTGAATACCATACGATACATACATACTATTATGGTAAAAAATCAAATTAATTTGTTTAACAAGTCATATTAATTATTAGTAATATTTTATTTAAATATTGTTAACACTTTTATTTTGTAAATTTAGTTTAACCTAACCTGACCTATCTGACCGTTCTACTTATTAATTCATAAAAAAAATAATGTTTATTTTTATTTTTATTGAAAAGTAATTAAATAGCTAGTTCGATGGCGAATGATTTATATAAAATTTGGTTAATTGGTGGTAGGTGTGTATTTGGTATGTGATTTAAAAATGTTCACATCACCACTGTGGTAAGAACGTAATCGTATAGTAAGTATAAAAATAAAAAAACCAAATGTCAGGTAGCAAAAATTTTAAAAAAAATTGACTACCTATCTTTCCATATTAAAAATTTAATATTATTAATTGAAATTAAAATGCGAACCAACTTCATTTATATTATTTATATTGTATTGTGTTATTGTGTATGGATAAATAAATTGATGCGATCGGGTTTTCCAACGGAATATTTCAATAGTAAATTATCGACTAGATTAGGTTAAACCATCTTTGGAAACAATATAAATAAGTTTATAATGTTCTTGGAATATAGTGTTGCGTTTGATTTTGATTTGTACGCGGTCCGAATAAGTTATTATTGTATAACCTGAGTCCAGTAAAATGTCGGAATGGACTTTCATCAGAGGAGAGCTGAAGAGAAATCTCATTATTTAGTATTTTACAGAATAACTTCATCATATGCATAGGGTGGATCACCGGAATAGGTCCTGTAATCGAATAATGTCCAAACTAAACTATCAATCACACAGAGCAGGCGGTAAATGTCAGCAAAAACATTATACATTTCGATATCACATCTATATTTAATATGTTAGGTTATGTACATGGGTCTGCAGACTATAAAAAGGTTACGTATTAAATTCGTATTCAATATATCAAACGTGTCATAAAAGTTTCGTGTCTCAAATTGACAATAGCGATTAATGAACTCAGTTTTTAACGAATTTTTTATTTTAAATCATTTATTTAAGTGTTCTTAAAAATATAACATAATAAAACTCTTCTTATAGAAGAAACATAAAATAAAAAAGTGTAATGTACACAAGAAGAAAAGAAGATATAAAATCAAAATTTAAATCGATATTTTAAATTAATGTCTTGTACGATTTTTTGTAGGTATAAGTACTAAGTTGTAGTTTTGAATAACTTCTCGTCATCATTTTTTCATTATACAGTATTAGATATTATATAACCGTTGAAAACGCGATGTCCGCAAGTGTAATAATATCGTCAACGATCAACAAATTTATAACTATATACAAACCGCTCGTTAAACTCGAATCGTCCCGAAAACGAGAAATGCACCGCTTTAAAAAAAAAAGATACCTGCAGCAGTACAGTATAGTTGTAGTAGATTGTAGTAGTGCCTGCAGCCTATACGCGTAATCACAAAATAATAATCTCTACCAGAGTGGAATTTGATAACAACGATGATAACACCCGAACATCCTTTTGTTTACAAAACAAAAGTTGATGACAACTTTTTAAGTCCTTGGCGGAGACATTATACTACACGTATATAATATAATCATAATAATATATGTATATATTAAAATCACACGCGTATATACGAGTACATAAACCTACATATATATATATATATATATATATATATATTATATTAAATATGCATTAACGTGTGCGTCGGAGTAAAAAGGGTTGAAGATAACGAGTGAGAGTGCCTTTTAATCCTTTTGGTCACGGGGTTGTTTTTTGGCGCTCCCGGTGAGTGGGGAGAGCGGTTAGAGTGGTCTTGAGAAACGCACCGTTCTTATGATTTATAATACACACACACACACACACACAAGGGTTATAGCGGAAAACTGGAAAAAGAGAACGGGGTGAAAATTAAGTTACACTCGTTCGTGCGGCGTGCGCGTACGGTATAAATATAAAGAAGAAAATCTGTTCGGCGGCGGCAACGCGCGTTTAAAATTTAAAACCTCACCGGTTCTGGATGTCGACGCTGCTACCACCGTATCCCCAGCAGTCCCCTCGGGGTCTTAGGTTTATTAAAAACCCTGCGTTGCATAAGTAATTCGAAGACGTGGATAAACGTTATTCGTGGATGAGTCGAGTTCGTATACATAATAAGATGCGGCGGTGTAATTTTGAAATTAATTTATAATTAGTTACAAAAAATATAATTGTGAATACTCGTATGTAGGTATATACACTAACAAACACGATATTATAATCAGAAATAAGTGTACCTTTGACTTTTTTCTGTTTGATGTCATATAATAATATTATTATAGTTGGGCTTTTATCATTTTTAAACCATTAATTATTTATATTTCAACGATACAATTGATTATGAAATAGCAGTACAATACATTTTTATTGTTATATGATATTTATTGAAAATAAATATATATATATATATATATATATATTACATAAATACTATATAATATTAATATTACTATATACTATTATTTTTAATTTAGTTCACATTTATTGTTTATTGTTTGTTTTTTTTAATTTGTTCATATGAAATGTAATATCAACTTTAATTAGTATGATTTTTAATACCAGTATTCAGTTTTACATTTAAATATATATTAATTAAAACATAATTTAAGTGACTATTGCCCATCTATTATAATAAATGTATTTAGTTATAAAGTTTAAAAAAAAAAATATTTCATTTACCTTATATAAGTAGATATTATATGTAAACATCTTTATAAATCATATTAGTAGAGTTTGTATGTTAATACAAAATTATATTTTTAAAAGCGGATTAATAATACTTGAAATCACTATTATTAAAAATATTTAAAACAATAGTGTGCATTACAACCTAAACTTTACATATTTTAATAGAATTATGTATTGTATGATTTAATTCAAATTAATTTAATAAATATGTATTTTATGTAATTCTAATATATTACGATAGCTTTATTTAGTTTAAATAATCTGTATATTATATTGACTGTATTCATTGCTCGTTTATGTTTTATTTTAATAAATAAACTAATGAACTATTAATGTCGTACATCAACTATTGTTTTTTTATTTTCAAACACTATACTATGGCATATAATTTTTATTCGATTTACTGAAATTATTAATATTACACATCGTATAACACTTTGTAATATATATTTATGTATGTAAATATATATAAAGGAAAACGTTAGTAAAAAACTTTTCTTCAGCTGTTCAAGAACTTACCTGCTAGTCTAATAAGTAATGTAAAATAATAAAAGTGTTCGAAGAACCGTCAGATTTAGACATACCCAAGAAATATTGATTTCCATATAAACAATAACTCAGAAATATATTAAAAAATGTTTGAGAGTTTCAACTACTTTGGTACTTGTATTATTTTATATTAAAAAAAAAAACCCTGTATAGCTGGGGTGGTTTATTACTGTTAGATGACTGTTGACCGGTTATGTAGGTATAATACTACAGAAAGGGATTTGGATTCTTTATTATTTTTCAAAATTTTATTGTCAGTAGCTGATATTGCTTTTCATTATCAGTTTCTTATAATACTACCGAGTTATAGTTTTTATGATTACTTTATTTTTTTCAAACTGGTCATAATGATAGTATAACATTTAATTTAAATAAAGTAAAATCAAATATCTAGTTAAGAATTTTAAAAATTTTTTAAATATCTAACTTATACATATATGGTATATCTCAATTTTTGTTATGATATGTGTTCTGATATCTAGTGAACATTTTTCTTCTTAGTTCCCTACAAATATTTGGGATTGACCGCCCTAGTCTACAACTCTATCTCCCATGTACACCAACCAACTATATATAATTCTCCATTTAAGATGTCCAGGACCTAAAATTGTAACTACGACTTACTAAGCTACACTTTTTAAACTGTTTAGTTTATTATTTTCTTAGTTTTCTGTATTTTTAAATATAAATTATTTTCAAATATGACTTGATTATAATTATTAATAATTAATTATATTATGTTTAAAAAAAAAATGCAAGAGCTAATGATTTTTTATAAAATGTTGACTAATTTAAATACTTTTAAATTATTATGCTGTATAAATTTAAGCTAAAATGTTATCAAAATATTGTACAACAAAATTAGTATGTACCTAGTAGGAACAATTATAAACTTAATGCCTTACCGATCATAATGTTATAATATTATTACCTATTATTTATACATTTTTAATAACGTACATCCCAATAACACATGAAATAAAATACCATAATCTGGTAAATCGCTTTTCACGTTAATTTTTGAGATGAAAATGCCCAATTAGTATATGTCGTTCAAATATTATATTATTAGATATACTATAGTTACTCTGAGTACAATCGATCTTTCATGTTAAATTTAATTATAAAACATTTTCAGAATTTTGATGAGCAGATAACTCGAACTAACTTATTTCGTTCGCTCGTTCGCAAGTGAGGAGGAGAAAGAGATAGAGAGAAAGAGATAGAGCGAAAGAGAGAGAGAGAGAGAGAGAGACGGCGAATTATAATTATTAATTATTAGGATAGCATTTAACAAATTTTCCATTTACTCTAAGAATGTGTTTGTTTGTCTGTTGTTTTGGTATCTCTGGATCGTAATACGATTTTTGTATAATAATAGCTCGACGACAGTGCACTGGGTTTCGTTGAATGCATTTTCCGCAGTGTAACAATCTCCGTCCGAGCGGGTTAATTAATTTTTCATTTACCGGTGACGAACAGAATTGAAAGCTCCGCCGTCACGTCCCCGAAAAGTTTGTGATGACGACTGGGTGGTGGTTTTGAGGGGGGATCGGTTGGTTATATGACCCGCAGATGGGAACGGAAGGGACGTGCGCGACGAAGGGACTGGCGTAGAAAGAGCTTACCGGTAGGATATACCGTGGATTATGTCGCTCGCGCCGTCGGTCTGCGGGCAGGTAATTAAATCGTAGAAAACGGCGTGCGCTTTGTGCTTTTAAGGAAACCCCGTGCGAAACGTTTTGCCTGAGAGATTATCCGTCGACGGTTCTTTTAAGCGCCGCCGCCGCAGACCCGAGAACACAAAAGCCCGCCGCCGCTGCCGCCGCCGCCGCCGTCCTGCGAGCAAGGTATATATTCAATTTTGTGACGCGACAAAAGGAAAGACGGAGACACGTACACGCAACACAACCTGCACTGTATTGTATTATAATTATGCGTATAATGCTATGACATAACTATCATAATTACGTATTATTACGTAATTTAATGATAATGTCAATAAGTGTTATATTTTAAAATTGGATTGAAAATGTATTCGCAAATATATTAGAGAGAATTTGTATGCCGACAGCCTGAACCGACAATAATATCTGTTATTAGAAACCAAAAACATGATATGGTATTAACAATTTATTCGATGGTTCAACTTGAGATAATAAATAAAAATTTGAGCTTCGAATATATGTAAAATCACCTAAAAACATTTTTCTACTGAATTAGAATAGAATAGAAGATTATTCCGAACTAACAAGAACTTGTGAATCATTTGCATGCACAATTTAATGCAATTTTAACATAAAAATCCAACAAACTTCATAAAAAAATATTCAAACAGAAGTTTATACAAAATTACAAAGTGTACATAAAGCAAAATAATACACAAAATAAATAATAAATTGAAAAGATGACAGTAGTTATTGAACCAGCTTATGGAAGATTATAGATATATCATAATCATAGATCATCATAGATTAATAAATAATCACTATGATTATTTTTAAAAAGTTTTACGTTATTATACCTTTAAAAATTAATTATATAGGAGTTCAATATAAAATATAAATTAAGATTTAATATAAATGCAAATAAAAATATAAAAACAATGAACAAGCAAATATGTTTAGAGGATAACTGGAATCGCCTTCAAATATAAATATAGTGTGCAGGGTAATGTTAAATAGTTCTATTAGTAATTAGGGGTGATTACATTCATGCAATTCAGTACCTAGCAAAATGTTTTAAGTGGAGTTTACATACTTGTAATTCAAGAGTAAAGTATGTTTAGGGGAATTTATTACTTTACTTTTTAGGGGAGTTTACAATTGCCCTGAAAATACATTTTAAAAGGACGTTATACCCGCATGTATATCTAACGATTCAACGATTACGTTACGGAAATGCAAAATCCAAATTATGGCGTTTAGGAAAAAAATTAATTTTATAATAATATATTATAAAATGGAAAATATTTATTGAAGATTTGGAGGTAATAACATATCTTTTTTATAAAATATCATCCGAGAAGGATTTCTTTTTTTACAATGATATTATGATATTTTTATTTATCATTGAAAGTAAAATTATGGACAGAAAGAGTAGTCCGGCTACCACATATAAGATATATTTTCAGTAGAGAATTAAATTTACTTGGTATTTTATTTAGCTCATTTTTAAATTCTAAAAACGTATTCTTGGTATAGGTGGTATATGAAAACGAAAATTGGATGAAAACTGTAAAATTCACGGAATCTGTAATTTTGAAGAACATGATTTTAAATATTTTATGATAATTAATACTATTAGGTATTTAAGTAGAGACTTGAATTTCGTTTTGAATATTGACATAGGTAATTTATAAACTAAATTATTATTTAAATTATTATATTATTCAAATTCAAAATTTTGAAACTATTAAATTGATTTTATGTCTAAATATGGAACTTTGAAAATTTACCAAAAGTGTAATTTTATTCTCAATAATGTTTGATATAATTTGCAATTTTGGGTTTAAGGATTAACAAATTTAAAAAAAATATAATCCTTATTAAGTAAATCGAAAATTACATTTTTTTTAATAATCATCTAAAATTGGAATTTTAGTGCAATCGAAGAAATATGATGATTTTTTGTTTGAAAGCACTTTTTGGGGTAGTAGATATGGGTCAAATACCAATGAGGTATGCTTTCGGTAAAGAATTTTATGCATTGGAACGTAATTGAGGCTGTAGGTGAATTTTTTTAGGTTAAGTCAGGTCATATTATCAACATAAAATATTATGATAAGTAAATGATAGTAAAAATAGTAATAGGTATAAAGTTATAGTTTATTTAATATTGAGAACTGATAATAATAATTTTGTAGTAATCGATGATAGGTATAATAGATTAAATAATTAGAAAAAGTACATTAGAAATATAATTTTTCCAATAATTAAAAAAAATTCCTAAACAAAGCCATTTTGACGAAACAAGGAAGTCAAAACATCAACATTTTTATAAAAACGTAGATACTTTTCATTTTCAAACTTCACTTAATATTTAACTGTGGCATTTAACTTAAAAACAAATAGATGTTATATTATTACTTATTAATAGTATTATTATAGCCTAAATATTAATTTTGAAAAGACCACATTAAAATTGTTTAAATTTCGGCGGAGTATTGCAATTAGATTTGGGACACTCTGTATATTCTCATTGAAATTGATTAATATATTTGAATTAGTACAATAATTAAATTAACTGCAGTCTTTGGTAAATTAATTTGTATGTTTTTTTTTATATATATATATATATATATAAATACAATATAATAGGTATTTAGTCTTAATGTATTAAAATATAGAAACTTGTATAAGAAGTGAAAAAAAAATGCATTTTAAGTTAATTTATTGAAAATTTTCATACTTTAAACTCTTTACTTAATGAATATCATTCATTAAATTTGATGAAAATTATGAAATATATTAAAAATATATTTTACTCATTTAATAAATATGAAGTATGTGTTCCAATAATTAACGACAGAAATTCATAGAAAAAATAGGTTCTGTATATATATATATATATATATAAATATATTGTTTGAGTTTTCTAAATACCTATTCGAATCCATCCGATGTTTTGTTTATTTTTAAAAAAAATATACAATAATATTTGTATTCAAAACATTAAAAAAAAAAAATTTAAAAATTAATATTCTAAAATAATTTTTTTTTTTTTTAAATTTTGATTGCATTTGTATATTAAAATATTTCACTTATCCATTTTTCAAAAAAGAATGACAGAAAGCCATGTTTTGACATCTTCTGTCGAGGAAATTATATTATACAAAAATATTTGCGTTGAAAAGTTTTAGTAAAGATCCGTATTCCGATGCTACTATTTGAGAAACTTCTTCAGAAATCGGCTGTATGGGTATTGTTGAGGGGAGGGGTAGAATTCCGAATAAAAGCGGTAGAGATTTCTGCCCTTTAGCACAGAGCATTATTTCGGAATGAAAAACGTATGGTAAAGGAAGCTATTTTTTTCCCCTTATTCTCCGACCAGTGAAAAAAGTTGGTTATGCTTTCTTCCGCGACCGTAAAGTTTTTAAAGTTCTGTTGGTGATATTTAAGAAGTTTCCCAGACATTTGAACCGAAGTGCTGTTATTATTATTAAACTGACAATTCCCTCGTATTTCACCTACAGTGCAAGTGTATAATTTTCAAACCAGGAAAACCAATACTACAATTAAATTGTATGTTAATATGAAATGAAGACTTATAAGCGATTACCTCATGCTCCTTTATATATTAACTATTTAAGGAAAATATTAGTTCTTCAAAATAATTATTATCGGGCTTCATTAAAATTTTTTTTTTCAATTACTTGAAATTCTATTAGTTAATTAAAAAAAACAAAACAATAAAATTAATATTTTTATTTAAGTACGTATTATGAAAATTATAAATACTTCAAGTATTCGAAAACGTTTTAATAATATATTAAATTTCACATTATTTATAATTTGTATTATGCAAAGTATCTTACAACTGTTCTCACAGTACTTTTATAGATTAATTTTTTATTACGTTTTTATCTATATATCAATATATCATAATATATAAGCCATATGTTATCAAAAAAATTTGAAAAAGAATATGGTAATTAAATAAGAATAGGAACTTAAAATATTTATAAATAAATTTAAACAAACATAAATTTCAATAGAGTACGATGAAAATTATTTGTAAATAAAAAATAAAATCCTAAATTTAAATATTGTATATTTTATTGATATTTTGTAAACGACATATTTTTAGAATAATTAGATGAATAAAACACTTTTGTGTGGGTGCTTTTATTTTATGTGGTACCTGTAAAGTAACTGTACATATATATATATATATATATATATATATATAAGTTAAACATAGACTTTTACAACATAGCTTATTTTCTTTTTATTATTTAAATATTTCAATGGTTTTTAAGTATGTATTCTGTTTTTCAAAACATAATTAATAAATTTAAATGCATATAGTAGTGTTTTAAAACTTTTAAATTCTGATTATATAAATATTACTATTGCTAATACAATTAACAATGAAAAAGATAAAATAATCTATTTTATATTTGCAATAATTGTACACTACTTATTCAATACGACTATAGTAATATTTATCGTAGTTAAATAATACAATAATAATATTGGTACTCGATCTATAAAACAATAGAATAGATCATATGGGGTTAATATGATATGTTGAATACACTGAGTTATATTAAAACATTTTTGTTTATCGTCGTAGCGAATCATTAAAAATATTTTTTTTCGAATGATGTAATATAGTACCTATACAAAATTGTTTTCTATCACCCATGCCATAAATTATTATAAATGTGTTAACTAGTAGATATCAACAATGTTATTTAAATATTTATATTTAATTTAATATCATTATATGTAATGTAATGTAATATTATCATATTATGTAATATAACAACTAAATATTTTATATGAATAGGTACAAATAAATGTATAACTGATAAGTAAATTGATTTAAATTAAACGTAGTAATATAATAAAATAGGTATAGTAAACATTTATTGAAATCTAAAAACCTAGGTTTTAACTTAAAATTGATTTCAATGTTGTTTTGGTATGACGCAGACTGAAATTAATAAACACGATATTTTTTAAGCGTTGTAGAGCAATAATTTTCCAAGTGTGATGAATTTTCGACGAGAATAATTATTCGAAAACAGGATATTGTTGTGTCTACGATACTGTTGAATGTTTGATTGAACCATATGGTTTTTTTATAGTTACTGTTCATGTCTTAGCCGCCAGTCTGGCCCAGTTTTGGAACTAGTGCAATGTGAAAGTTTTAGTAATAAACCTCAAGACAAACTAACAACAAAAGTCGTTGACCTTGGTAAGTGTTTATAATTTTGTTTAATAAATTTTGATACGGCAGTTGCATTTTGGACGGTCCGCGAAACATTAAAAGTTGGCCGAGAAGAAGTTGTCTTATGAGCGGCGGAGAGGATAAAAAAAAATCCATAATTAAAGTTTACCAATAAAAAAAATTGAAAGAGTAACAATCTTGAGACAAATGGAAAGTAAGCTGGGTCACCAAGTTTTTAGCGATTTCGACTACCGGACAAATAAAACTTTGCGTATATAGATTTTTTACGTCACATACCTCCAAGTTCACGGTCATCGAGAAACAATATAATTAATAAACCATTTGTATTTATCATTTAATGGAACTGCATTAGCATTATAATAGATTAATAATTAGAAAATCATATGTTAACACTGAAAAATGAATAAATTAGCATGAATGATCTTGTTTTGCTAATTCCATTACATCATTACAAACACCAAGTAGATTATAATAATATGAAATTTAATGCTAAATAGTTTAAATATATCTATTCATCATTAATATATCATTTGTATTGAAAAACAATATATTTCCATATAACTACACAATTATATAAAAAAAATTTTATATATATGGATGTGTACCCATATAACCCCTTTAAAAAACATAAATAATTATTATGACAAATATTGCTATATTTTTTTTTATAATATTTTGTATTTCGACAGTTGCTTAATATTTTTTGATAAATTTACTACAATATCAATACTGTTATATATTAGATTACTCTAATTATTATCATATAAATGTTATAATTCAAAAAAATAATAAAGTTTGACAACATTTTGTAATATAATGGAGACATATGGGGAAATTGTATCCGTTTATTTTTCCTCAAGTTTTCACGAGATTTCACAATTTTACATTTCTATTGCATTACATTATACAGTGTACGTGGTAAATTTCGAAATTTTCTTATTCTTATATTAGTGTGAATATCATTATTTCGTATCCTAACGTGGACTTACCGTATTCGATTTTGTTCAGGCCCTATCATTACCGCATAGGTGAACCCATTGGATTTCTCTTGTGCGAAATGCAAAGAGGTTTTTATGTTTTCACTGTTTGGCGGCCAATACATATTTCTGTACCGAATTGCACCGTGTGGGCGGGTGGTAAAAACGGATCGACCGATGGGTGGCCGCCGCGCCCAGAAACCAGGTCAAACTATATCCAAAGTACTCAGGGGGGAACCTCGGTATGTTTGCGCCGGTGGGAGGGGAGGGTAGAAAAAAGACAAAGGGTAGCGTAGTGGTTGAGAGGGGAGGGTTCTAGCTGGGAGAGACGGAGAAAACAAAAGCTCAAAAAGCTGCGTGCAGAGTCCACACCCATAAAAGTGCGCGCCGGTCGCCTTCTGCCGTTTGGCTCCGCCTCGCCGGCCTGGTCCCACTAGGTCGGCCCCCCGGGCCAGCGCGTTGCCACACGCCCCCCTACTCGCCTCCCACACACCCACGGTACGAAAACTTTTCCGAAACTTTTGCGAAGCTCGTTACCGTTTCTCCATTAGATTCTTTTCCCCGATGTCCCCCACGCATCGGTCTATCGACACCCTCGTCCCCCCCACAAAAAAAAAACCCACCCACCCACCCACCAGACGGCGCAACCGCCGACGTCTCGAGCGGACGTGTAGGGGTAGTTATAACCCATTTCCCCCGTACCCTTCGTACCACCTTCTTCTTTGTCAACCCTTCGCTCCACCGATACCCCCACCAATTCACATTATATTCAACCACACCATCTTTTTCCACTACTCACCGCCGCCGTACCCGGATGTATGTTTTTAATTAAGTCGAAACTTTATCAAAAATTAACCCCTATACGTGTATAAATATATATATATATATAAATAAGTAATTATGTTTCTGCTCTTTTAAAATATACTACTTATATACGGGTAATCGGACACAGTCGAGCGTGAAATTTCTGCGCAATTTTTTCTCTTCTTGCACAGCCAATCGATCCGCTATCGTCGTCATCCAGGGACTGTTAAAAATCTACAACTCGTTAAACAGACGGTATTATTCGTACCTAATAGAATCATAAAAATAAATGCACTTTATACATAAAAGTAATGATTTAATTAAATAATATCATACAATATCTACTAAATAGGTGATAATAACGCTACAATAATATAGTAAACTATTATTTCGTGTATTTTATAAGTAAAATATAAGCGCATACATATTATGCATATTGTAATAAAATTACCAATAATCACCGTTATTTAATTTTTTATAAAATGCATGATTTTATGATTTTATATTAAAGATATTCTCCAAAAAACAAAACCATTGTTAATTTATTTAATATCTATCTCATTTTACATTTTTACACATAATGCAACATACTTTACTCATATCTTATAACAGTAAATATTATGTCTTGTATGTATATTAATTTCATAATGTTCTTAAATGTCTATTTTCATATCTACATTGTTAAAAATTAATTATTGTAAATCATAATTGAGAGTATATATATAATTATAATCGTTTATCATCTACAAGTAAACTTAACACCACTTTTATTAAATGTTATATGATTTTTATATAAATGATATGGAACAATAAATTATATTACTTATTAATCATAATATTATTAATATTATAATATTTTTATTATTGAAAACCCTTTAATTAAACCTTTGAAAAAATATTTTTTTTTTTTTCAAAATAATGATAATAATAATAATACCTACTCGTACAATACTGTTAAATAACAAAAAAATATTGGGTATGTAACACTCTCATCTTTAAAACAATTACCTGGTCTCTAAATCGTATTATAAAACAAAATGAATATTGTTCCTGTTTAAATGTATATAAAGTTATAACCATAATTTACTTCTATATAATATGTTCCTATATTCAATATTAATTAAAAATAAAAATAAATATTTAAGTAACACCTGTCGGTATAAAATTTCAAAGAATTAATATTTAAAGAACAAAACAGTTTTAATTTAGACGTTATAAAAACGGTTATTAAATACCTTTTAGATTTTTGGCCATTAATCCAAAATAAATTGTTATAATAATAAATTATGTAATACATTTATTTAATAATACAAATTAATCAAATATTTCTTTATATTGAATTATGTTATATTTTGTAATAAATTTGTAATTATTTATAATAATTTAATGTGAAAACTTCTTAAGGAAAAAACAAAAATTATAATAGTACACTTAATAAATAAGTAGGTATATATATTATAATTTTTAACTAATTATTTTCATACATTTTATTTATTATTTTAATATGTGACTTTTTCTTATTCAACACAATAAACACAGTTTAATTTTTTACATGAAATGTATTGTTTACTTTTACTTTTTAAGAACGATTAAACGCCTAGTACAAAATCAGGTCACAAAAACTTTATTACCTCATCCCACCATCAAGTAAATATAGAAGTTGTTAAGAAGTAACTAGGTTGTGCTAAAATTTCGAACTCGAATTGGATGTTTGACCTAGTGACATTGACCGTGGCCATATAGTTTTCGGGCAAAGTTGATTTTCAACAACTTTTAGTTTTCCCCTTCGTCACATTATTCTTTTCCCCTTTTTTACGACCAAAGTTAGAGTTAATAACTCTTAACTTACCAGACGGCCGCGAAAGTTTGATAACATCAGAAGGCTGTGGTTTAAGTTTTGAAAATCTTCCAAATCTTTATAAATACGGTAATATTAAATTTATTTAAAAACTTGTCTCAGTAGTTTGTTATAAGTGAAAATTTTCTCGAGGAATTAAATTACCACGAGTTTTAGTGGCACAATCTAGCGGTCAAACTTTCAGTTACATTTAGTTTGTAGTAAACTACAAAACTGAAACACAGTGATGTGTCATATATATGTACAAATGCCACAGGCTCTTGGTTAAAAGGAATTCATTATTATTTATTACCCAATGTGGAAAAAAAATGAACAAATAATTGTGTTGTCCGATAAAAACATTTGTTTTTCTAATTAAAGTTAGTAAAAAAATTACTTACGAAGTATGAATGTATGAAGAAAGATTAAGCGATCGAGCACGCCAGTTAGATTAAATAAAAATATTAATAATTTTGCAAAAAAAGGCACGCAAACGAAATTTTTATTAAATATGTAATTTTCATGCATTCTTAAAAATTTAAATGTTAATAGAAATGGATGACTTGTACCTACTGATATTTGTATACGGTTTTATTATTTTATAAGAAAAGTACTTTTTAACAATTTGTTTGTAATATTGTTTTAAATAACAAAAAGGTTATTTTTTTTCTTTTGCACACAGACCTGCCTTTTTGATGAACCGCCACTGGAAACACATTATTTTTTTGAAAATATTATAAGAAATTAAAATTTAAATTATTGATCAGTATTAAAAACATAATTAGTTAAATAATTGAATACCATATTATAATTTAATATTAGATAGGAAATGTACATTTTATAGTCTGGAATAGCAATAACTTCAATAATATATATAAATATTAATTTTACAAATAGGTTTATTTAGAAAAGTAATCTATATTTACCTATTTTGTTGTTTCCGAGATTTTTTTCATGATTAGGTACTTGTAAGTATTTCCTTACAATTAAGAGAAAACTTTTTCTAAAAATTTTATCTCAATAAACATTTTTATAGGAAACTTACCCTCTTGAAGTGGTTGTACCATTATTTCTACTCGAAAAAGTGTCCATATACATAATAATAATAATTAATAATAATAATAATAATTAATAATAATAATAATAATTATTATTATTAACAGGTAAGTTTCCTGTAAAAATGTTTATTGATATGAAATTTTAAGAAAAAGTTTTCTCTTAATTGTAAGGAAATAATAATAATAATAATTATTATTATTATTATTATTATTATTATTATTATTATTATTACTTTACTAAAAAATCACACATAATTATTGTAAAACCAATAAATTACTTGTAGAATGATAAAACTTGAAATCTAAATTTTGAATAATTTAAAATTGTATACAATATATTAAACTGGTGTGCGAGAGAATACTTGTATTAATTAGAGTAAAAATTGAAACATGATACTTAAAAATATAAGTACCTACAGATACTTTTTCCGCGATTTAAAAGTCAACATTTGTTATGAAAATGATAGAATGAAAAATAAACAAGTTGAATTCAAACAACTTTTAATTTTTTATAATGAATTCGCATCTTAACGGTTGGCATAATATGAACGGATGGTCCAGTTGTTATGATATACTCTAACGAACTTCGAAGTATTCAATTCGATTCCAAGAAATGAACTACCCACAACTTTAGCCATAATAATGAGGATTGAAAACGTGGTATTATATTATAGCGGTCTGAGAATAATTAAAAGTTTTGTATTAATTCAAGTTTAAAATTGAATTTAATACACGGAAACAAAATAATGAAAACACAGAGTTAACATACGCACTAACGACAATATTGAAAACAATTCATATTATGTTGGATCAATCGCGTGTTCAACTTACAACCATCGTGATCTCGGTTATAATAGTATTAATGAAAAATATCCTGTTATTATCTAGTTCTTTAAATGTTTAGATAGTAGATAATATTATAGTTGTTGTTAATGAAAAAATAATATTTTATCGTTGGATAATGATGATAATTCTCATGTGATACGATAATAATAACATACGGTTTATTATTGTAAAATATGTTAAATAATTAAATCGATCTCTATTGTTTTTCCGGATATTCAAGAAAAATTGATTATGAGGATATTATTATTGAATTATATTATAAGAAATCTAGCCGTTTTTTTAATCACACCAACCTTAAGAAATAATACCAATATCTATATCGTAGTGTTTTAATATTTTTAATAACCCGACTTAGTTAAAATCAACAAATTAAACAATTATAATATAAAACAAATATTTTCATGAAATTTTCACGTGTACATAATATGTTATAAAACAAATAAAAACACTACAACATAGATAATGTTCCCCATTATTAATTGTTAAATTTGGTATTCATAGTTTATATACAGATTGAGTAAAGTTGTCCCGCTCAAAGCAAGCATTATTATATGTTTCCTGTCGGATAAACAAAGACAACACATGCAAGTATGGCGTCTTTTTAATATGTTTTTCTTGTTATAATTTTGCTGTTTTAATTTCATAAATTATGATTATTACGAGTTTTTAAATTATAGCACTTAATTTTTTTAATTTTTTTGAAAAAAAATATCATTGCTTCCATTAATAACTATATATTATTTAATTGTATATAGATATTTCAACGATTTATTCCATAATGGACTCAAGTATTAGAATTGAAGGGAAGAAGAGGGGAAAGATATTATTAGTTAAAGTCTACAAAAAGTTGAAATATTGATCTTTGGGTAACGCGCAATAGATCGAGTTTTGGCTGAGAATTTATATTCGTGTACACAATGACTATTAGAATATTTCGACACGTAAATACATTTATTATACGACCAAATTATTATGCGCGTGCATATCCGTCGCGGTAACACGTGGGCACATTAAACACTGTCGTGGTAACGTGGTAACCGTCACGGTAGCGGAAGGTTGACGTCTTCGAAAGGGTTTGTATCGAACTTCTATATATATATACGTATTTTAGTTTTAAGACCGCGGTATAGTATAATATGCTTCTACAGAAAGGGTTGTGTGGCTGCGGCGGCGGTTTTAGATGACGGTTTTCGGGCAAAGTTCGTCGATGAAACGGAGGCGACATCGGCGGACACAATAAGGAGCTTTTGATAAATGGCGCTAGTCCAGGCGAATAGACAATAGGTCAACAAAGCCCAAGCCTTGGGCAACGCGCATAAATCACGTATAAACTTTTCAGTCCCAACAGTTCTTCGTGTATAATATAATATATATATATATATATATATATTACATTAGAATTCTGAATACGTATCGGTTGGTTACAGAATAGTCGGTCGTTCGGCATGATAAGCGTTATCACTAATAGTGTACTCGCCATCGTAATATTATAAATATATTTCATTTTCGACCGTGACCAAAAGACTAGGCGACCTGCACTAAATCTTCACTTTAGCATTATGTAGTATCCATACGCCCGATCACCGATTTTATTGTACTCGATAATATTTAAGCCCAATGTATCATTTATTGTGACATAATCTCTCCAAAATACACAAGAAACTATATGGATAAGAATTCATTTTCTATAACGCATTAAATGAAACAAAAACTTAATGAAATGATACATAATGCATTTTTCCTAATAATACATTCAACTTGTCATCGTTTATGATTAACACGAACCGTTTCTCACTAAAAACTAAAAATAAAAAAATGTCCAACAATTAAACTCGTGTTAAAGTAACGGTTTTTCTATTCAAAACTAATTCATATATTTAGTTGGTAACAGTAAAAAATGTAGGGGAAATATAAAAAACCAATATTATAACTAATTTTATTTTATTTTTACAAATTAATCACAATGTTTTAAATGTATCATATTATTATTATATTCGTGTCAAACAGCCACAACGGCTACAACGGTAGATCATTTCCCCGTAGTGTACTCTGGGCAACGTTTTAAACGGCTAAAGATCTACTACCGTATGCACGCAGAAATCCTAAAGCTCACGCTGAAAGTGCACACCAGAATTTCTATTCCAATTATTTCTTATTTTGAGGGAATATTAAAATTAAGATCCTTAAATAATTAAATTTCATCATAATTCAATTGGAATATATTAAAAATAGCTTTTATAAGTTCATCATTTTTTTCAAATCGAGTTTCCACCTCAGATTTAATTATATCAATTATTTCATAAAATTTATGTAATAATAAAATGCTATTATTGTAATCGAACTGTAATCTCGGTTATATTTATAAAATTATCGCAGAAACAAATATCACTTATTGATAATATACTGTTTTTTCCAATACTTACTTATATTAATCAATTCGAAAATCGCCGTTTACAGATAAAAAATGCTAGGGGGGCAACGATCTAGTCTAGGGGGGGGGGGGGGACAATGCCCTTTTGTCTTTCGTGGCTACGGGCTTGGTTCACACTTTTAGTATAAATTCAATTAAAAAATATTAGGATTCGTTCTGCGATTTTTCTTATAAAATAAGAACCGTAATCGTGAGGTTAGTATTGATACAATGATACTATTATGTTATACCAACCCAGTTACGATATATCATATACTAATAAGTAATTCGTATGTTTGATTTCTACCATGGTTCGATTTCTAAAATAATATTATTCACTAGTGTAAAATTTGTGTTTTTTTTTCGACATTCAACAAAAATCTGAGCCAATAGACCGTTTCTTCCACAGTGTTTTTTCCAAGAAATTTAGTGCTTGTAAAAACGCGTTACCTACGACCGTCTTCGAACCTCCGATTTATACATCACATACGCTCGTATTCCTTTACAACGGTCCCATGGCTGTCGTAACGCGCGGCCGACCGTGACCCGTCGTGTAGTCCTCTGGCGTTCGAGGGTGTCGCACGATATTCGAAGCAAGTACGTGCCGTGAAAACAGTCGTATGTTATCAAAATGTCCAATTACCAGACCTAGTTAAAACCGTTTTCGCATTAAAAATAATCGAATTTTATTCACGCCATCGATTCACATCGGTCGCCAAGCAAGGATAAAATAATATATAACACTGATGGCGAAATTCGCGTATAAAGAATGGTCCTAAGATAAGATTTCTAACGTCTCAATTATTACCAAATTATTATTCATCAATGTACGTTTTTAAGTTGTATAGTCATTTGTAGAAATAGCGTAAGTTCTGAAAAAGTTGAAACAAAAATTTGGAGAAAAAAAAATATCAAAAGTTTTATTCACAATTTATATAGTAGAATTTAACGTGAGTATATATGGTGAATCACTTTGTATGTTAAATGATAATAACGCCTTAAAGCGTATGTTATAAGTCAGTGGAGTTTCTTCTGGAGGAGATTATCGAACTAGTTGTTATTAGGTATACAAAAAATTGTATCATCACTATAATAATGAATCAAAAATGATTCAAAAAATATTAATGGACTAACAAACAAACAAATTTTAAAATATATTTATAAATGTACATTGTATTTATATTAACTCACAAGGGTTTCTCACTTAATTACTATAATTAACTAATGGAATTTAATTCTGAATCTCAACAAATTATTACATTTTTATTTTGATATAATATCGTGTAAGACAACTCATATTAGGTACAAACATATCTTTTCTAATTGTTTTATAAGTATCAGTTACTATTAGTATACGTGGGTCGGATTATAAATCTACAGGGTTCAAATATTTATTCAGTGTTTTTATTATTTTTTTTTTTTTTTTATCAAAATATGTTTTTTATTGAATCAAACATTCCACAGTAGTAAATTTCAAATATGTTGAATCTCATTGCAACAAACGTGTTAAGTTTATTATAACATTTATAACTATTTTTTTTTCAACAATTAAAGTGTAAAGATCCGATTTTTTGCTCGATTATCAGTTATTAGTTAATTTATAAAATAATTAATAGGTTATTCAATAAATTAATTAATTTTCCGAACAATTTGAATTTTATAAATTGAAAATATGTTTAAAATATAAAATTGAATTATTATTTAAAACAAATTTACATGATATAAAAAAATACTGAAATAATTTAATCCATATAAGTACTAAAATAGTAAGATATATTATATAAGTCTAAAAAAATATGTTTACACTTTTATCTGAACTTGTAAGTTGTGAATACGATTCTAATACTCAATAGTGATAAGGATTTTTAAAATATATTTTAGTATATGGTGATATGATATGATAAGACATTGCCATGCAGGTAGTTATGGAGAATAGATCCCCTTGAACTTTATATTAATTGTTAGTTTGTGTATGTACATTGTACATACTACAAATTATAATTAATTTTTTTCATTCAATTCATTTTAACCAGATCTCTCCTTAAAAACTTTAAACGTTAGTTATAAATATTACATCTGTAATTAGAATTCTTTAAAAGCTGGGTAACAAAACACTAAAAATTATTAATTATAAATTTGAATAAAAATCTTTAAGATATAGATATAAATCATGTAATATACTATGATTTATATATTGATTATGCTTTGTATGTTTTATAAACTTTCCATCTTAAGGATAAATCTATTATAACATAGAAACAATGAGGTCAAAAATACATTTTGGTTAAAATAATAGTTATTAATTTAATATCTACTATAAAAAGACAGTGGTTACTTTTTTTTTTTTTTTGTGAGGTTATTCCCCTAGTGAAAAATCGGTGACAACTTCAAAACCACGAGGTTACAAAATTTAAAACTTCGGTTACAAATAGTTAAAAATTAAGTAATACTGATTGCAAGTCGTTTCGTATCTTTTGGTTGTAGTTGGGAGGCTAGTCGCTGCCCCCCAACTACCCATATTCAATGAGTCGTAACTTGGAATTCATGAGAATGCAAATTTTAAAATTTTGGTTACAAATAATTATAAATTAAAAGAAATAAGTTAAATTTTATTTAGATCGATTTGGACAACTTGGGAAGGGCTACGTGAAGTTGGCCATCCATTGAGAAATCATTAATATCTCGGTAAGGAAGAAGTTACAAGTTCTAAAAAGTTGGTTACAAATAGTTTTATTGAGATTACAAAATGTGGGGTTCAACTTCGCAAACGTCAAAATACAATACGTCTGTAAATTATTACTACCTACTATATAATATATTTTGAAAAAGTATATCTTGTTTATAAATTGTAAAAGATGTTTAAATATATTTACTGAACGACAATACCAGCATATTTGTGCTATACAGACAATTCGGACAAAAATTAGTTTTGATGCATCAGAGAACCTGTCACCAATAATTGACAACACGTCTGACCGGAATAAATCAAACTGAATAACAATAACACAAACGCCTGATATTATTATTTTATTTTATTTCTCTTAGTAAAAAATAAAAAGTCCTAGACACATATCAAGATACTTTTATTCGCGGGAACGAGGGCGGAAAAAAATGGAATATGCATAGGAAAACAGAATGTCACGTAATGTTTTCCGTGTCAAATAGCTGTCAGAAAACGAGGGAAAAGAAACACAGACGCCGGCGGTCAGTTTCCTATTGAAAAGTCCCGGAGGCTGACCAGACGGATCCCCGGAGACGCGTGTGCATGCAAATATCGTGTACTTTTTCCTTCCCGCGGGTAGTTGCCATTTTTCTGATTGAAAATGACTTGGATTTATACATGGATAGTTTTCCTTTCGGTCCGTCTCACACGCAAAGTTTTATCCGTTTTTCATACATTTCCCCCTCCCCCATCGCAGCGCCACCGCGAAAAGTCCTACGCGCGAGACCCACGTCAATAAATCAAAAGACGCGGTCGGATCGCCGTTTTGTTTACATAAATAATATATTATATATTCTATCTCGGACTTATCGTAAACATATCAACCAGCAAAGAAATACGTATTTTACTAGTTTTATTATTTTGGTTTTTTATTTTTCTACTCGCCACACTAGACGACGGAATTTACGACTTGAACACGTCCACATGGACGTTATCAAAACATCGGCCTTCATGGTTCGAATAATAGCGCAAAGCATAAATAATTCACAACATTATTAGGAAACAACACAAACGCCAATTTTTACTATATTACGAATATTTTCGAGTTATAATGCCGAAAAATTTACAATAATATTCTTCTTCTGAAAAATACTCTTTAGTTTTTATCACAACAGTTTGTTACAGTTTACCACCTGTCTCTTGGATGTTTCGAAATGTCTCTCTCCAGTCTTCAACTCCTAGATTTCATAGATATTTTCCTACAGCGTCAATCTATTTTTTCTGAGTTTTTCTATAATTCTTCTTTCCAGTGGTTTCCATTACAATATTTGTCTAACTGTTTCTTTCTCTTCTTTTCTCATTATGTAACCAAACCATTTTATATAAAAGCCTTTAAGCTTGTTACTAGTGCTAATTCTGTAACATTATTTTTTGTTGTATATCTTTCGCCAGTTGACCGTTGATTCATCGACGATAAATTCACATAATTAACTCTAAACTTTGCTTTAAATTTTATTTTATAATAATAATACACTTATTGTAAAATATTGAGGTTTACTATTTTCCAACAGTTGATCCATATATTCTATACTTGTCTTGAGTTTATATTAAACATAGATAATAATTATTTCGATAAGAAATAGGTATATTATATTGAACCATATGCACATATATTTTCCATTATTTAAAATACATAATAAATTTTAATCGTATACTTATTTAAAATAATCATTAAACTTACATTTTGAATAGTTTTAATAACTTCAATGTAATAATACAATATTCTTCAATCATGTTGGGCACATAATTCTTTATAAAGTTTCTAAATATAAGTTCAAACACCTTTTATCGACTTTTGTCCGTTCGTCTGTCTTCAGTTAGCAGTACATATAAATATGAGGGATATTATTGATTTGTTTACAATAGGGAGATAAATATTATTCATTTTATTACCTATTTAGTTTTGAATTGATTTTTATTTAACATCGATTTTCTTTCGGTATAATGTAGAAAGTATTGGTATTCTAATAATTTATATTATTGAGTTTTGTTGATTACCGCAAATCATTCATCCATGATATATATAATAAATATATTACATATAAAATATAAAAATATATGTATTTGTTTTTCCTTTATTATATTAAATACTTATTGTTACAATATGATTTCTTCAACCCTTTGTTAATAATAGTTTATATATTAACTATTTGGACTTTAGTGAACTCATTTTTCCCCGTTTGTTACTTTTATCGTTACATTCATTGACTAACATTGGTTCCAGATTGTAACCCTTGGATTTTAATTTGAATAAAATTATTCTTTATAATAATAAAAAAAAAAATAATAAAAAAAAAATGCATAATAAAATAAACGTGGACCGCAATTGGCACCCTAATTAAATAGTTTCCTTTTAGCAGATTTTTTTTTGAAGTAACATTCATTATTATTCTAAAAACAGTAACGAAATCAATGTATAATGAATAAAAATAAAACAACAAATAAATAAAAAACATAACAAAACACAACTTCAACACAGAAAACATTAATCGGATGCACTAATAAATACCCACATTTTGTTAAAAAGTTTTTATTGGTTATTTCACCCTTTTTTTCATTTCGATTATTATTAATTGGGTTTCACCGTTAATAAATGGAAACTAAGAATTCAAAGCCTTTAGTAAAAAAAGTCGATAATTTTCGTAGTATGCACTTTAAGTGATTGAGAATAAGTAATTTATAACAATATAATATTATGCACAATTAGTACTTTTAAGTGTATTCGAAAAAAATAATTAGTAAAATCAATGAAAAAAAATGTTTAAATACCAAAGAGTTTATACCATATCGAAAAACTAGAAGGCCTAGAACTAGGGCTTGAAAACGATTTCCAAATCGATATTGTATACCGATTAAAACCGTTACAAAATTTAATTGAATTCGAAATTAAAAAAATATACAGTCTATTGCAAATTGCCTCTTAATATCATTATTGTATTGTTTGACACTTTCGGTTAAAATTCAATTTTTTAGGCTAATTTTTTATTTATTATTTTATAATAATAAAGAGATCAAGAAATAAAAAAAAACACTTTTTATAGAATAAATTTCTTAGAAAGATATCCTTAATTATAAGCAAATAATTCAGCTAGTCATTTTTCATATATATGTATAAAAAAAAGTTTTAAATATGCAATTAGGTAGGTATATAACCAAAAGTCATAATATGATATGTTTATATATTTTTATTATAAAAAATAAATTATCTTTTTTCACACAATATTATAATAATTAAATAATTTATTGACATAATACCTAATACAATGTTCTGTATAATATTATAATAGCTATAATTTTATAATTATTTCAACTAAATGGACTTTAATAATTATATTTAGGTAAAATTGTGAAACAGCATGTCATATTGATTTAATAATTATAAGATCACATAGATAGGTAAATATATATTGGTTCTATTATTATTATTATTATTATTTATTTTTTTTTTATAAAACATTATAATATATAGACATTTGTTAATAATATAAAATCCAGGTACTCGTATATTTAAAATTTATAAAAAAAAAACACTTCAGTAAAAAAAAAGTAAAGCACAAAATATTTTATTTTTAATAATATTTATGGTTTCAATATGGAATTTAAATTTTATAGGTTTAATTATACAAAAAAAAAAATGATTATTTGAATCTAAATAATGATATAACGTTATGTTTTGTACCTAAGTAACTGAAAAATATGGAGTTTATATATATATACATACATATAATATATACATTTATATGGATTTCGATAATGTAATCATGTTAAGAATTTTACACATCTACATTTTTAGTGAATATTATGTCTTTTTTTGTCCTATGTTTTTATTAGTCTTATTTTTATATAGTCATTAATAATTATAGGTTAAATAATGGGTAGGATATATAGCTAGTATTTAAAATTCTCGTCGGGCACCAAGACAATATTATACAAATTATTTATTATGTAAACAATATATAAAATAAGACAACTACACTTAAATTGAAATGTATAGAATTTATTTCATTCGTTTTCGGACAGTAAATATGATCATGAAACTTCGTTAACGTTAAAGAAATGTATAAGAGATAACAAAAATAAACAATATCAACTTTGTTACAACTGGGTCAGCATAATGTGCAGTCAGCAACGTCTCCCAGAAAAAAAAAAATGATCTAATAACGGAACGTCGTTTACCGCAAAAGACACGTATCCGGGGGGAATGAAAGATAATATATATATAATAGAAAAATAAATCTATCAATTTTGCCGTTTCCGAATAATTTTACAAAAACTATCATCCATCGTGATGCAGACTTTCCCTCGTGTTCGCCATATTGTGTTGTCACCACGTGTACCTTATTGCGAGGGCGGCACACTTTTTATCCTTTTCCACGCACGCACACATATTATATTATATTATATTATTATACATACGATGAAAACTACGTCTTTGGTTTTTCTTAATACTTTGTCCGTCCACACGACTCCTCGGTCCTTAAATCCCCCCCCCCGTCCATTCCTCTACACTTCCCATCCGTCATAAACCCATCGTCACTGCCACCGACTCGGTCAAAGTTGAAGGGTTCGAGCCCTTTGCCGGGATAACGGGTCCGGAATAACAAACAAACGAAACGCGAACACTATACCGCGGAGGCTCATCACGTATTCCGTCGCGCGAACGTCTCCTCTCCTCTCTCCCTCACCACCACCGAACAGCTCGTCGACAAAAACCGCTCCACAACTATAATATTTATGTTACACTTCTCCGTCTTTCGTCTGTGTCTTCGTCGCGATGACGGACATACGTCTCAAGACTTAATCGAAAACGTCCGTCGAGTTCGTCGTGTCTGGTTGCAAATGCCTTTTATACTTTTCCACCGTCTATTCGATTCGATGAAAATGTCGTAATTAAGACAATTATTTTAAAAATGACTTAATATTTTTGAATTAAAATCTGACTTTTTAAACTCCAATAATAATTTTTAAATACACTAATCCGATGATTTTATTGAAATTATTTGAACATTTAGTATTAAATTAGTTTTTTTATCAATACGATAAAATTCATTTCTAAATAATAAATTATGGATTGGGTTTTATTTTATTGTTATTGTTATGTTTTTAATCTTAAAAAAAAATTAAAACATCAAAAAATAAATATTATAATACAAGAATCATATCACCTTAAATATATTAATTACTATCTACGTTTTACCATTAAATAAAAATGATATTACAACAAAATTTCAACCATAAACAATATAAGTAAGTTAATAAAATATAAAATAAGATTAAAATCGATTAAAAAAGGAATAATATTTATGATATTTATGACGTAAACTATCGATAAACCACAAAACTTTTCCTTTAATTTATAGATATAAAATATGAGATTTTCTAAAATTACAAAAAATAATTCTATTCACGAATTATTTAAAATTTAACAAATTAAAAAACTGTCATCGACATTTTAATAAAAAAAATCAGTATTATTCTTAAGTTGGATGATCTTTATAAATTCGGGGGTTTTGTACTGTCGGAAAAACTTTTGACGCTATCTGCTCCAAACGGTTCAACAGTAATTTACACGAGACTTAATTTGTATGCTTATTTTTTTTATATTAAACTATATAATAATAGTTCTTAATTGGATTTGTCAATCTTGAATGTGGTTGACTTTGGAAAGTTTTTAGTATTTTTAAGAATAATATTTTAAGACATTCAAATCTTTCGTTTGTATTTATGGCAAACCTTAAAGGGAAAACATCTCTGTCATTTCCAAAACTCTTAAGATTACCGCATTACGTCAAAAGTGGCTTCGTCCATTTTCTCAGGATTTAATTATTAAACAAAATTTAATTTAATTTCGATGGCAATATTATTTGTACAATACTAATATTTGCCAAATATTATACTTTTGCGCGTACTTTGAATTTTCTTTTGAATATAATATAATTTATTTACAAATAAATATTAAAACATTTTATGTACTTTTAAAATGTATAATATACATATGTTTTAAATACCAACTCTTGGACAACATTAAATTATTAATTTTTTATCGCATTGTTTCAAATAGACGTTTCACTGATATTAATTTACTATATTAATAATATTTTGTTATATATTTATAATTTATAAATTAGAATTAGGTACCTAATTCTAACATAAATCGATTCGTTACTGATAAGACAAGAATAAACATATATTATAAGTATATAACACGTATAATTAATGTTTATGGAACTTTACATTTTATGAAATTGTAGAAACAAGGAAACGTGTCTTATTAAAGATAATTATCTCAAAAGTATAAAAGTACCAAAAGTAGTAGATGTTGTTCGTATCGAAATTTCATGATATTATATATAGGTACCTATAATAATTAATATGTCGGCAATTTAAATTAACCATGTAGTTATGCCAAAACCAGAGAGCAATCTAAAAATGACAGCGTGTCAGGCCGGTTGATGTTGATGTATGTTTAGGTAACAGAAATTATTTCGTCTCATTACCATTTTATACGAGCGTGCCCATGACGTGAATCCTAGCCAAAAGGCGAACAACTTCTGCACTTGAAAATTGATTTGGGTCGCACTCGTCCTAAGCGCCTCAACCCCTACGTTTTTCACCCCCTTTACATTTTATGATACGTGAGTTTCTCTACGCGTCTTGTTATTAAAATTTAAAACTGATACATGCACGTTCTGCGGTAGTGTGTTAAAACGCACAAAGATTTATAATCTCGTACTAATTCACATAAGAAACCAATATCAGCGTAAAATGAAAATATGTTTAAAATAGTGGTTGTCTTTGATAAAAACTTGAATGTACACGTATCATTATATTAATTAAAACTAGCTATAATCATATTTTAAATTATTTAAATTTACAGTCTTTGAAAGTAAGGAGACATAATTCTTACGTCTTGTTTCTTTGTAAATTACTTAATAATAATATTAACGACTATTTCAACCTTAGCTTTATTATTTTAAAGTCAACACGCATACTAAAAATACGTAAAAAAGAATTATTTTATATTCCTTATCAAAAGTAAAAATTACTTACTTTCTTCTCCCATTAATATTTTAACGTATACAGGAAATAAATTTGGAAATTAAATTAAATTAATCTGAAAGTATCGTATGCCAATTATTTATCATTTATATAATTAAGTTTTGTTATATTTTATCTGTGTTATTCTGTTTATATATATTATGTTGATAATTAAAAAAGAATTATCCATAATATTTAAAAAAGATAAAAAAATAAAATTTGTAGATTACTATTTACGTAAAATATTATCGAAAAAGTATAGTAGAACTGTCGAATATATCTTTAGACTCTAGTTACTTTACATAATTTTATCAACTAAAGTTAAATGTATGTAAAATAAAATTACAATCAAAGTGTCCTATTTAAAATAAATTGGAAATATTATATTCTGGAACTGTAATTATAAAATAGAATATGTGATCTATTACTACCTCTTTAAATAACTCTCGTTGTTTCTACAACTATATTGATAAAACGTGACATTTATGATACTAAAATATACATGAAATTTGACTCAGAATATAATATGGTGTAATGTATTGAAGGAATTTAAATTAAATTTGGTTTAATTTGTGTGAAGTGTGGCGGGATATTGATTAATTAATAATAGTAATATTTGAAGTTTTGATTGATTTTTTAATAAACAGTTAGAAGTTGGATTATTTTTAAAAGGCAGCCCCTACCTCCTAGTCATCTCAATGATATTTATTTTTGTTGTTTAGCGTCTCACTTCCCCCACTACCTTACCCATTCCACAATCATCTCATGATCATATAAATTATAACCTATTAATTTACTGTTTTAACACATAAATTATAAAAGCTAAATTGAAAAATTAGGGTAGTCGCTGAACATATTTGTTCTTTCACCAAAATCCGGATGCCCACATCCGGAAGTTTAAAACCACAGTCTTAGGAGACCACGAAGGCTAAATGGATTTCTTATGTAACGCACGTTCTTATAATGTGATTCGACCGTATGATGATTATGGTGATTATGATGATGATGATGATGATGACGAGGATAGCGCGAATCGGTCTAATTGAACGAAAATCCCTGAGACGGTTATTTATCGCGCGGCGACGGCGGCCGATCGGTAATCAGGTCTGAGCATGTGTGGGTATGCATAGGACCAGATAAGTGCTATGGGAAGGATATGGAGTGGGGGTATAGAGGACGCGGTGGATGGTGGGTTTGTTAGGCAAAGTTTAAAGGGTTCAAACTAATTACTAAGAAAAGGTCGAGGGTCCGAGAGAGGGTTGTTTGGCCGTATTGTTTTGGCGGCGGGAAGCGAATGTAAGGAGCCAGCCACAAGACTGTGGGCCATGGGTTTCTTGGACCGTCGTACGAAGGCGAAAGTGAATGTGTATGTGGGCACGTGCGTGAGAAAGATAGAGTAAGAGTGAGAGATAGAGAGAGAAGAGAACACTACTCACATACGCGTATATATATATTATAATATAAGGAGCATAAAGCCATTCCGTGTCCATCGGCCGGGTGAGTGGAGACGTGGGCATTGTGTTTAACCCTTTCCCTTGAAAACAGTAGAGACCATTAAACAACCGCAACCGGGGTCGTGGTAGGGAGGAAGCAGCCGCCACCGGCCTTCGATCAGCGAACGCCGTGCTGCACCGCCGTTGCGGAAACTATTTCGCAGCACGTTAAAAGCGTTTCGGGGCTAGTCACTGTGGTCCCAGGGACCAGGGGGTAACATTATGCGGGTGGGTAAGGGATTCACATGAATTTCAAACCTTTGAACGCATTGGATATTCAAAATATGCCTATACTACTAAAGTATTAGTACATCGTGGCGCGTTATTAATTAAGCGAATTAATCACAAATAATGGAACGCCTTATTAATAATAATAATATTAATAATAATAATAATAATAATCATAATAATAATTATAATATTTGGTGGACTAACGCGTCTTAACGGAAACTAATGATGGTCTTTCTCTAGGCGCATGACCAGCAGACCAGCTGTAGAGGAATGCAGAATTTTAGTGTTCTATATTAGTACGAGTATAGTATAGTACCCATTGCATTATTCGCTCCCTTAAAAAATTTCATATATTATATCGATAATATCATGTTTGATATATTACACTTTCCGATATGTGATTATAAAATATATAATTTTTTAATAATATTAAAACTAGTTTTTTTTCAATAACAATAGTTCGGTTTGGTGTACAAAATACTGTGCACCAAGAGCAATGTAGATTTACAAATTGTACTCATTCTATATGCATTGAATCGAACTATACATTTGCTCTACAGCACTCCAGTTTTGATACTTTTATAAATCGAAATTTATGGTACCAAAATATTGGTATATGATTTACATAAAGTATTAAATATTTCAAAAATACTCAAGTTGAAATCTAATCGTTCTACATTTTATATATTACTGTACGTTTTTCTTTTTAATATACCAAATAGAAAATATATATTGATAGATATATTAAATTTAAATTTATAACGAATGAATTACAACATAATATAATTTAAAACTATTTCGATATTTTAATTATATTGATCGATTTCCTCATTTATATACGAAACACACACAATATTTTAATTTCAGAAAGATAATATAATAATATAATAGTATTAAAGAACAATAACGGCGATGTTAGTTTATAACACGAAAGAATAAAAATAAATACGATTGAATAGTAATATATTTTCGGTATATTAACTTATAAGTAGCTGCTGTTTACCGAAATCCAGGAGATTTTATACTTTGTTTACGGGTTCATCTCATTGCTACTGAGTTATATGTGCACATATCTTCTACTTTTCCCTACCCTCGTACACATCGTTTCCGAGTAAGGGAAGGATGAACCTCTTCGGGAGTGATTTCTTTAAGTGCTTTATCGACATCTTCATCCATATAAATTTCGCGGCGACCCCACGTAATAAAATAAAAACATGTATTGAAGGGGGGATAAGGATAAGAGAAAAAAAGTCTTTGGCAAATAGTTCGATTTTTTGGCCTTTTATAACGTGTCCGGTCTTGTCAAAAACATCACTAAATTATTATTATTTTTTCAACCCGCAACATGTAAACGCCTATTTGCAAAAAGCATTGTGTGTCATAAACATTTTTGTCAGATTTATGGATTTCATAACAAGCTGAATTAGACTTTACCCTTCGCTAGTTTCTTTTGTGAATAATATTGTTTTGTTGCATTTTTTTTGGTAGACAAATATCAACTTTAATGTCGAGTCAACCTATTTTTGATATTATAAATACATATTTTAGGAACAAAGTCGGGTCAACATCATATAATAGAGATTTTTTATTATTATTTATTTATTTTTTTACCGCGATAACAATATAATAAAATCATAAAACAGTAATAATATACCACAAACTATAGTGGACAATAAAAACACTCAATTAAAATGTCAAATAGCTCCCTCCCACTACCCTTAAAAAAAAAGAAAGATCATCATCCCTTCGTTGTTGTAACGCAATAAAAACCCTAAAGAATTACATTATCTCAATGGTCTAAACTTCAACTGCAATAGAATATAATAAATTGATAAAAAAAAAATCTTTTTTTTTATTCAATTGTAAAACTTCCATGCTGATTACAAAACTAATTCAAATTGGTTTATGATTACGATAATCTAATTATAATTGAAGTTAGGATTATAACCTACAAATTTTGAGGATAGATATTAAGTTATATTTTATAAGTTCATTTCTATAACTTGCGAAAAAAATAAATGATTATTATTACCTAATATTATGGAAACATTTAAAGTTAAAAATTTGGTGGAATTTTTACAATACCCATATTAATGGGCTCGAAAACGTTTTTAGACTTTTTTTCGTGATGATTATAACGTTAAACTTGTGAAAAAACGATTCAAATGTAAAACATTAAATATTAACGGAAAGAGTAAACGCTTTTATTGAATTATTACTAAGAAAAACAGTTTATGAAACGAAATATATGACATATTATTAAACACAACTTAACTAAAAACAAATAAAATTTTAAAACAATTAACGATAATAAAACGTTATAATATTCTAATAAAATTATTATTGAATTTTTGATTCTTAAATCTGTTTATATAAATTTAATAAATATAGAAATACAGAATATGATACCTTCTAATTAACTACCTATCAGAAATAGGTTTGATGATATTGTTATTATAAAATAATAAATGTTAAATATGTTCTAACTTAAATCGTATATTTGTATTTTATAAATATAAAATTTAAAAATAAGTAAACTATTTTATAATTCTGCTAAAAATTAAGTTTAGATAGTTTTAAAAACAATTATTGTATTTTAATCATTCATAAATTAGAATTGCATATTGCCCATATATATATATATATATATATATATATGTATTATTTATATTTTATATAGTTGTATTAAATTAAAAATAACGAATCACGAAAAACACATTAAACGTTTATAATATAACCAATAACATTCAATACAAAAAATTAAAACGTTAAACAATTTTTTTTTTTTATTCGAGCCTTGCATATTATGTCATGTCTATGAATATAATATAAGTAGTTTTCATAGGATTTAAAAACAATTATACAAATTTAGAATAATATTAATTAAACTTTAGATATTTAATGTATCTATATTATTATTATTATTATAATTAATTTAATATCAAAACTAAGTATTTGTTTATGTCTGTAATCGAATAACATCATCTGTAAAGTTTAATACCTCGAACAAGTTGTTCAAGCAAATCGATAATTTTTTTTTTTTTTTATGTAATTTTTTCAGTGATTACAACGTAGTTTGGGCTAAAACGCTGTTTCAACATCAAAATGGTAATACGAGTTGCCCGGCGAACGCTTAAGCACCCCAATAAGTACCGTGCTATACACGTCTATTTAGCGCCGTTAATATGCGTAGGAGACTATGTAATAATAATAAATGATATCGTTTCTCTGTGCGTTCCACGGCAGTAGGTATCCCTTAAGGAACGAGGCATCTTAAAGACTAATTGGTTATAATTAGCCAGCGGCTGGCGGGGACCGCGTGCGCATTGTGTTGCCTCGCGAAGGGATAAATAGTCGGTACCACGCTATCCTTAAAACCGTCGGTGGACGTCGCGTACGCGGGGTAAATTCGCAGATGTGCCGCCGTTATTTACGATCGGGTCACCTAACCCTTGTAATGCCAACATAACGACTTGGCCGCTATGTATTATTACCGGTTATTATTATACACACACACGCATAAGGCAGACCGAGGCGTAGGGCGGCACTTCTTAGTCGCCGGGAGATTTATGTTGGTAGCAGGTCGTCTTAAGTGCTCCCCACCTTCCCCGAATCCTCCCCTCCGTTCCCCCAACAATCCCAAACCGTCATCCCTACCTATAATTTGTCTCCACTACAACAATATCGTGCGGAATGTCACTTCCCCTCTAGGTCTATCCCGCGCTCTTCGGCGTAGCCAAAGAGGAAACGAGCATTAGGACACTGAAGACACTGTGCCATCCGGTGTTAAATGATTTCAAATAACTCTTGTGGTCGACCGAAACTCTAATACCACGTAGTCCATTCGTCCGTCCGTCAAAACGAAGACGACGAATCGCTCGTTAATCGCTGCCACGCGTATAATAAATACTCTGCACTCTATCGCGCACCACACCTGTCATAATCCCTGTGTATTTGTGTCCAAACTTCAGGGCGGATATTGTCTTCGAACACTCCTCGTCATAAGGTAGGGCTCGGATTTTACAGCATTCGAATATATGCGTAGGATCCAAGTAAAAATATCCAAATAGAATACACATTTATTTCGTTTGTTTTTCATATAAACATTTTTATTTCGCATATATTGCCATTTCATATTTTCAAGCATATTTTATTGTTTTTTTTTTTTTTTAGCTTATTTAATAAAAAATTATAAGGATTTCGCATTTTTTATCATTGATTTGTTATTATTTATTATTGGCGGATAATCACTTTCTTTTTACATTTAATCGTACAATACAATTTTCAAAATATAATGAATATATATACATAGTATATATAGTTATCTACAACTATGTAATTATAATAAATAGCTTATAATTCTTTTTTCAGAAAGTCTATTAATAAAATGTTAGTTTTAAATTAATACTTATGTCTTATTTTATGCTGGAGTTTAAAAGCAATATTTAGGAAGAATTTTTGTTTACTTTTTATAGTAAAGTTAAATTTTACATTAAACTGTCTATAGTTTAAGTTCAAAATGTTGTATTTTGTAGTATTATAAAAAATTATAAAGAATCAAAATATATCAAATCTACTTAAATTACTAAACTTTTATTGGAACCTCTTCGAAACAACATTTTTAGTGATATTATCTAAAAAAATAAAATATAGCCCTAAAATCTTTTAAAAAATATGTTAATCATACAATAATATAATTGCTAATTATAATTTATAATACTATATCAACATTTATTCCAGTTCCGAAAAATGCTATCCAATGAAAAAACTAAATGTTTTTTAGATAGACCTATTTAGTTTTCAACTGTAAGTTAGTTTTACCTATTTAGTAGTAATACTACCAATTTTCTAATATTTTGTTTTTCTCTTACACACCACTACACTAGTGACACATTAGAATAACTTTTAAAAATATATATTATATATTATATTATACATTTATCGAAATAATTAAATTAAAATTTTATTCTCGTTAATTATCTTAAATTATAATAAATTTTAAAAATATTAATGCAAGCAATATATTTAAATATATAATGTTGTTAAATGTAATTTAAAAGTTTATATAATTATTCGGTAAGAATTGTATATAATGTACCATCCGACTAAATAGTTTTAGTTAAATTTTCCACTCCCTTTCTTTAGAACCTGAGGGGTGTCTAATTATTCGTAGCAATACATGTAGGATGCATATATTTTAGGATCAGAAGCACCGAAATTCGCGCAGTCTTATTCGTTAATTATGATGCAACCGGAAGCCCTCTGGAGATTAAAATACGGTTTCCGTGTACAATATTCGTTTATTATAATATGATCTTATACGACGCGAGGGTGAGAAATACGTCGTTGTAATTTGCTCAAGATAACAATAGAAGAAAAATAAGAATATTCGATAACTTACTATATTCGCGTTTAATACTCTTTAGGGTCTTTATACGCTCTGGTTATTGGATTAAACCCTGAAACCTACTAGGTGACGATAAGTAACGGAATAAGGAGAACAGTTTTGGAGGGTCGGGGGACACCCTTGGAAGCTGCGGTTTCTTGGTCTGCCGGACTTGATAAAGGTTTCAGGCCATACTATGGTACAGCTGTATGGGTTTCCAGTGTAATCAGCATTTCGGTGACCACAAGCACCGTGGGTTTGCAACATAACGGCTGCCAGGACCTCTCAAAAACGGTCTTTAATTACAAACGCGAGAACGTATTAGGACTCAGTGGACGGTCGGAGAGATGTTCAATACATTTAGGACTATAAACTTCAACCTATGCAAGTGCGCTTAAGAATCCCCAAAGTGAACAGCAGGTTATGAAAATTAATTCTCCTCTCTCACTCATTATCTTTTGGCTGTTAAGCTCAAATATTTCAAATATTATATATTAATTTTCAATATCAAATCAAATTTCGATAATTTTGAAAGTCATATTAAATAAATTATGATTTGGTTAAATAATAATTAACATCACGTTAGTTCCAATCATTAATTTTATGTAAATTATTACAATTTTATATAAATTATATGTATCTTATTGTTAAGTACTAAAATTATTTATATATAAATTATAATTACTATAAAACTCATTATCAACATTTTGATTGTGACATATTTCAAAATTCAGAAGCCTTGTTTTAATAATTAATTAGTGATTTACTATTAGATATTTAAAATAATTTAAAAAACAAGTATTAATATATATTAAACAAAAAAGTAAACAAAGTAGAGTGAGCATATTTGGTTTATCATTCTGTATATTTTAAAAATATTAATATAAGGAGAAAATGACAGCTATTATTATATAATAAAAACGTAAATATTATAGTCTGTTGCCTATTTAATAATTATTATAAAAAAAAATTATAAAAATTTAATTTTTCGCCGAAATATTGCAATTAGTAAATGTATCTAGAATACCTTGTGTATATTATATAAGTAATATTAGATTGCAGTGTATAGGTATATCGTATATTAAAAATATAATACATCTAAATAATTATATGGATTTAATATGTTAATAAAAATAATAAGTCGACTGTTCATTGATTAAATTATTAGTATACTAATTTTGGCGAACTGCAGAATCTGATAAATTATTAACTCTTTACTGTCGCAGGCGACATGATAATAAAATATATAAAAATATATTCTCTCCCCTATGTTGGTCTCTTTCGCAGTTAGGTTTTATTGATATGCTTGGCCTTTGTCATTTGTTACGATGCTTTTTTTTCTTTTTTTTATTTATTATTATTTTGGTTTCCTGTTTTCCCATCTCATCGTCCTCTGGAACACTACAGCCGGTTAGATAAATCCGATTTTTATAGAGATTACAAAACATTTAACCTGTTTTTCTACGAGCAGACTTATTTCCCGGACAACATCATAAATTTCACGGTCGACTTCGTACTGTGCCCATTTCAAAGACGTATATTGGGGGTGCAGAATCCCGCGACAGATCCGTCTGATTCCGAGAGAGCGAACAGAATAAAAAATAAATAAACGCTTCGGGTGAATTCACAAAATGAATACAAGGAGAGAAAGCTCCGAAATTATAGAGGAAATCATTCTGTCTTAAGACTTTTACAGTTAGTGAAGAAATTTAATAAAGACGTGTAAATAATTTTATAGAATTTAACATTTATATTATTAAACCGTATCGTAAACCATTCAACCATTCATTTAAAGTATAAAACAAAAAAAGATACTTTGTAGTCAAAAACTTGTATTTTTAAAAGTTGTAATTTAAATGAATTGGTATATAAATAGGTACTTTATATATTTTACATCGTGTGATTTTTTTTTTATTGTTGTTAACTTTTTTATATATAATCCAAAATTCATTCTATCGTTTATAATTTTATAAATGAATATTATTTCTATATTTGATTTGTTTAATAAATTATTTTAAAATTTAAGGAAACTACGTTAATTAATTAATAATTACAACGTAATGTCATAAAAATACTAAATACAATATATCAATTTTAAGATTTTGAAGAAAATCTCATATTAAATTATTTTATATCTGAACATTATGAAAAATATATATTTTGATCATTTTACATTGTCATATGAGTTAAATTTTAATCTAACCTTATTGTCTAACAATAAAGTAGTACTTATAGTTTATAAACATATAAGGTATCAATGGTATTAAATTTAAAAACATAATACAATTAAAGTGATATCCATTTCACTGTGAAGAATTATTGAAATATAATAATTTAACGAATTTATAAAAATATAACACAATTATTTTTCAACGAATTAGTAAATTGAATTAAGGGATGCAAGTGTCCAGTGTATGTACTATGATACCAGAATAGATACAATATCCATTATAACATAATATCCAATAGCCATTTTAATTATCTATACTAAACTAAAATTCGTATCAAACGTTAAAATTATGGTTAAGGTACGTTAACAAATCATTTTCATTTATTTGTATTACTTTTATATCTTCCTAAATTAAAATCCATTATTAAACCATATTGAATCATAATATTATTAAGTCGAATTTTAATATTTTAGATTCTGAGCGAAACGAGGCATGTATTTGTTTTACAAAGATACTTTTTTTTATGGCTGAAAGTATTTTTTCGGTTAGAAATAATAGTCCGATTTCCACAAATAGGGTATACTTTCAATAGCGAATTGTATCTAGTCGATACTTAATTTTGCTCATTTATCAAATTTCTCAAAAGTTTTTCTATAGGAGAAGAAAACTTACCAACAAATAATGGAAAATCCAACAATTTACGGTTTCCGTTAATTGATTTTATAAATTTTGTGATAACTTATTCAGTTTTAAAATTGAAATTTTGAAAGCAAAAATTCTGGAACGAATTGGCTGATTTTTTGACGTTCTTGAACCCTCTATACCCTTAGTATGCATTCGGTAGCAAATTACATCTTCATGCTACTTTATTTTTGCTTATTTATCGAATTCGTCAAAAGTTTTTTAAATATTTTGGGATAACTAATGCAGTTTTTAACGTAGAGATACTTATAAATTTTTGTGAGTATTCACGTGGTAAATTTTGAAACGGATTATCAGTATAGTATATTGTATATTTAACTGTATCTTAATAATAATAAACCACTAATTTCTACGAGGACAGAATGGACATTCCGCTTTTTTTTTAATCATAATCTATGTTTGTATTCTATAAACAGGCTTTCCTAATGAAGTCATCTAAGCAGTTTATCTTAGTCTATAATTTATTTTAAAAATATAATAAAAATATTTACAATTTTAAATACTAATATCTATGCCAAAAATTAAAATTGTTGTAAATGTGTTTTTAAAATTATTAATTAAACAATAGTTTGTATTATCTTTATTATTTTTTTTAAAAAATATCTCAAAAAATAAAAAAATAAAATAACTAGATCGAGTTGTTTTATATTAGCGTCTAACGATTTAACATACTTACTATTAATATTAATGAGATATTTTATGGGAGGATATTCCATAATGTACTATTTCCAAAATATTAAAAATTAGTTTTACATCAAAACATATGCAAAAAATTTTAAAATCGTCAATTTAATGAAAACGTAGGTATTATTTCTCATATGAAAAGTGTTTTTTAAATACTCTGATCAGGTTAAAACTTTTGTGATCAAATTACTTCGAAACCTAAAATCCCATGTTAAAATTTAATATTTGATATACTTATATATTTAATTAAAAACAAAATATTTTTTCATAGCTTCAAAATTGTATTCACAGCAAAAAAAATGATAATTGCTAAATAAAGTATAAAATGCCAATAATACGTTTTGGTATATATCCCCACAATAATTATGTAGTTATAGTTTACTTTTTGAATAATGTTTTAAAATTCGTAAGTTAACAACCTAACTTAACTTAATTTAACTTAACAGTTTCACAGAAATAGTAGGTATATGAGTATCAGTGGCATAATTAAGGGGGAATATGGGTGTCGTATTCCCCTCATCGACCTTTTTTTTACAAAAAAAATAGTGCATACTGATACTAAACATGCAATATTTTGTAGTTTTGTGCCTTATAATTGAAAATAGAAAAAGTAATCAAGTAAATAATTTATTAGAAAATGAATATACACGTACTTACCTTTATAATTATAATTTATATTTTTTATAATCTAATGTTAGTTTTTATAATATAATAATATTTGAAAAATAACTAAACTAATATCAAAAGTGATACCCGCGAATAAGTCATTAATGGATTGATACATAACCGCGTCCAGAACAAATCAACATTGTGAATAACATTGTTATCAACAAATTCTGACATTTGTTGCCAATAATATTATCAATATTGATAAAAAAAAACTTGTACGTCCAGACCAATGAACATTTATTTTCTAAATTTCAATCATAACCAGTGTTGTAATGATAACCCATAATTTATTTAGGTAACTGATAATTGATTTTAAATTTATCTAGATGAGATAATAAGATAATACTAAAATCTGTTATCTAGATAAGAGATAAAAAATAACCCGTTTTATCTAGACAAAAAAAGACATCAAATAATTAATATTGTAGATCCAACATTTATACTCAGCGTAAACCACTGGCGCCATATGGTAGGGAGCAGGGTCTCCTATTTTTTTTACGTATTTTATCACGCCGAAACATAATATGAAAATGTTCTCTAAAATGTTTTCTATATTTGTACCATTTTGTCGTTTGTATTTTGTGTCGTTGTAGTTTGTTTAGCAGTGAATAATGATATATTTTTAATAAAATTATGACTAAAAAAAAATTTGTACATTCCTAAAAAACATATCGTAAATTAATTTGTCAGTTACTAACATAATTTTAATATCGAACAAAATTGGCCTGATCGGTGTAAAACTTGGCCTAGGTACTTCAATTTTTGCTTCCCTATAAAAATACTGAAATGGCGCCCCTGGCGTAAACCATAGTTGTTATAATCACAATTATTTTGTTAATATTATTATTATTAATTATAAACTATCAGATGCTCCAGTTAAAACTATAAATAGTGTTTACAGAGCGCGATTTAAAATAATTTTGAGTCAACATTTTTTGAATAATTGATTGAATAATAATCTAGATGATTATTCTCAGATAGCCGATTTATTTATCTAGATAAGATAAAAAGATAATTATATTTTGTCTAGATAAATTATCTACATAATATACAACACTGGTCATGACAATATTATAATAGGTATGACGGCAACTTAATTGATACCTTTACCACGTATACCAATAATATTTATAGAAGCCTGAAATGTTGTCAGCAAAATTACTGAACTTCTCTTGATCTTTACCGCCACGTGTGTGGATAGAAATTTGTTGCCCACTATCTTGGAAATATATAGGTTAGATTTTTGAAGAAACATTTCACAAAAAGTATTGCCAACAATGTGGAAATCGCGTGTGGCCCACAATGTTACATTGGTAACGCTATACGCGGCCGTGGCTTCGAAAAGTGAAACTATTTGTATTATTGTAATTGAATAACAATGATCTATAAATTAATGTATTATCTTCTTTAACTTTTATGGATGATATTCTCACACCTAAATTAATATTTCCTATCTTATGGTAAATAATTTTGTTACTGTTAATAATAATAATAATAATCATTATTAATTTGAATGTTGGTTATAAATAAATTATATTTTTTTATTAAAAATTTTTTTATATATATATTTCTGTTTTTAAACTAGTAATATCTATATCTTAGATAGTTTAATTATACTGTTGTAACTGGATAGTATGAGTTGATTAAATTATTTTTATTTTTCATCATTTCACTAATGCAAAAATTACTTTTGTACTTATTTAACTATATATATATATATATATATATATATATATATATATTATTCATAATCTTATAGTGTGCAAGTGCAAATTCGTGTTATATAGTTGTATAAGATAAAATATAATTTCCATAAGTGCATTTTATTGTATTTTTAATGTAAGTTATTAAGTAGGTACTTTAGTTGAAAATTTGTTTTATTTATATCCTATACCCAAACCAAGTCATAATTACGCCACTGATGAGTATATTAGAAAAATAACGTTTGTTTAATTAATCATTATGTAAGATTTTTTAAATTATTTTGTATTTATTTTTAAAAATATTACATCTACAAAAATTCATATCGTATCGGTATCGTATAGTATTATTGAAATCGTCGACAGACAAGAGTATTTGAACTAAATTTAGATTTCTTTGGTAATCGTTTGAACTTGGGCGAAACATTAAACAAGTTAAGTTTGGTCATAACTTTTTTTTACAAAGTTGAAGTCTTATAACAAAATACAAATAATATTAAAATGAAATTGTGCTGCCATCTAGTTTATCAACACTACAACTCGTCAAGACTTGTTCACAGACACCGCTGGTGAATAAATAAATCGATAAATGTTATTTCTCTGAACATTCCACTAGATAGCGATATGTTTATCGTAATGATGTAATATAAATTGAAAATTATAAAATTTTCACCAACCTGTTTGTTGACTGGAGGTAATATTAATTTTCTTCGTTTCAACCAAGGTGCATCCGGTGGTTTGGCAGCTGGACGTTTGGCCGGTGGTGAGCTGGATGGTAACTCCAGTATATGTCTTATGGTATGTTTGGACTTTGGCTTTATCATAATTGTGTTAAATTCAAAACAATCTCTCGTGGTCTGTAAAAATTAAATTAAAATTTTTAAGCAAATTATAAAAAACGTAGGTATAGGGGTATTTGATTTCCCAATCGAACGATTAATGAAAATCGTCAAATTGATCGAATATACAAGAACTCAAGATATAATTCAAAAACCTATTAGTTATTAATAGAGTGTGGATTTTGCTTAATTTACTATTTATACATATTAATAATTACAAATTAAAATCTAAAAAAATTTAGTGATATTTTTTTCAATTTTCCTAATTTTTTAAATTTAAATGCAATTTTGTTGATATTTCACGTTTCTAGCTCTATTATTGGTATAAAGAAGAAAATATTAAATTTATTTGACGTTGTTGTATATATAAGATAACATGAATTTGATATCTATGAGGCTTTTTCAATAATAATTAAAAATATGTTTATGAAAATTGTTTTCATTTTTAATTATGTAAGACGATGTAATTAAATTCTAATATAATCTTCAGTTATTTATTACAACATTTTTGTGCCAATAAAGATTTAGACTAAAATTTTCCACTTATTTATAAAAAATAATACATTCAATTATGATTATTTGGATAAAATTATAAAAAAATTTATCGTTAATTAAAATGTTCACAATATATTATACGTATGTGATAAATCAACATCAAATTTAATTTAATTTGAAACATCACATTTAAAGTTGAACAACACTCGATTGGTACTCAGTGCTAATTATGATAATTATACCTAAAACAATACATTTCCACTTAGGAATGTAAACTATATAAAACTTACAAAACTGATAAAACTATCAATAATAAATTGATAACTCAATAAATACAAAGTAAGGGCTGGTATTACAATCATTGATTTGGACGCAGGTTACATGGCGATCTGTTAAACCATATGGACCATTAAACTGATTACAATAGGTAATACAATTATGTAATGATTTTACGTAACCAACTGATAACATAGAAATAAAACCTTAAAATACATTATCACCCCTCAAAATTAGATAAACGTTACTGTTATATTGTTCAAACAAAAACTTTGTAAAAAAAATCGTTATCACTTCAAGCCTGAAAATGATCAGTTATTTCACGAATAACTTTCGCTTGACGAGGAAAGCTACTAAATCAGCAAGTTCAAATAAACTGTCAACTTAATCTGAACCACTTTCATTATTATTATCGTTGTCGACATCATCATTTAAATTATTATAATTAATATAATCTAAAATCTACATGACCGTGAACAAATAATTTATAATTTATAATTTTATTAATTATTTGTCTTGTTTTAGTAAAGTATTTATGTTTTCTATTTTTCTTATCACAAATAACAAATTGATAAAATCAAAAGATTGATTATTGATAGTTGAAAAAAAATAAACAACAATCCAACATCCAATCAAAAACTTTAATGTACTGTAAAAGTATTTTAACCAACCATCATCGGTCGATAAGTTAACGAAACGTAATCGACTCGTTATAATCGTAATGGGCATTTGTAATACGCAGGCTGTTGTTTTTTACGGAGCGTTAAATCGTAGTCGAGACAAAACCAATGAATATCATAATACCTTATGTGATTAAAATGTAAGTATTTACAAATTTGTCTTATTTATTATAACAATTTCAAAATAAAATTGTTAACATTTAAAATAATATTCCTGAGTCCAAATATTACAATATTGAATATATACCTAAATTGTAAATAGGGGTTTCGTAGGAAAACAAATTTAATTAATTTTTTTATATAATTGAAAGTGTATTAATAGTTTTAAAAAGTGCCTTTTTTATCGAGATGTATTAAATTAGATAAATAAAAATTTTATCTAAGATAACACTTCAGATGAATGAAAATTTATTTATCTAGATAAGATAAAAGATATAAAATATTCATCTAATTATCTAATCTATTATAATCTAATCATCTAGATCATAAGACTCAACATCGGATATTACAATTATTTTACCCACAATATTTATGCAAAAATCTTAATTTTTAAATAATATTGTTTTTAAGGCTATAATATAATTTACAAGTGATAAATATAATGTTTTATGATAATAAAAATATGATGTTAACTTTAATACAAATTAAAAGAAAATTGAAAAGTAAAATTAATAATTTTATTACAAAATATTATATAAAGTACCTTATTACTAAACAAATTTCAATTAAATTGTATTAAAATATTTTAAAATTTTATTATGCAAAATTACTCATCAAAATTAAATAGGTTGATTAAATATTGCTGTAATATTAATTATTATTTAAATTTTTACAAAAAAAAAACAATAAATAATAAATACAATTTCGTATTAATTTTTTTAGTGAGGTATAAAAAGTATTATTTATTAAATATCGTATAATAAAGTTTTTCACTAACTTTCATAATTTATATATACCATTAATTTGTGCAATAAATTATAAAATAAATTTAATACGTATTTACTAATATTTCAAAAATATTATAACAGAAATGTATAAATAAATACTAATGATAAGAATTAAGAAAATAATGATAAACTACCTACCTGTTTGTGCATTTCTAAATCACATTTATTTTTTAATAGTTCATCATATAAGCAAAATGTAAAATAAATCATATATTACTACTATGACTACTTACATTTTACAGTACCTATCTAGAATAACTTTTATTGTATTAGTGGTTTATTATAGAAATGATAATATTTTTTAGGATAATTTTTTAATAAATTGTAGTTTAACCATTTTATTGTTATAATTATTTAAGTATCTTAAAATCAATAATAATAAGGTTATAAAATGTAATTTTCCCTATTATTTTGTCTTATTAATTATAGTTAAATTCGTCTAATCGTATTATTTCAAATCATATTTAAACATTTATTTTATTTCTATATCGATTATGCAAAATATGTTTTTAAAGTAGAAGTAATAAAATATCGAAATACATATATTTACGATTTACTCATGTTATAATAAAATATATTAAATTATAATCAATGATCTTGAAATAAAAAATATTAAAAATGTGTATTAAACATTTAAAAAATGTTGAAAAGAATGATCAAGAACTTATTTTAAGCGATATTATGTGTTTAGATTTAAATTATACACATATAATAAATTTTATTTATAAAAATATTTTAATTAAGGTGAAACTTAAAACATCATAATTTATATTTATATGCATTTATATTTATAAACACAAGTTATCATTAAATTGATTTAAATACTATACACAGAACCAAAATAATATTTGGAAAGGAGGTCACCTGAGAGGTGGAATCAAACACAATTATTTATAAACTCATGGGTTTGGATTAATTACTACTTTGATACAAGTATACTATTTTGCAAACATATACTTTTGTTTAATAATATACTTCTAATTTTAATTAGGGTGCAGCCAATAATTCCGTCATTTTTATTTTTATTTTATACTTCGATAGGTGGATAGTTATTATTCATTAGTAATCAGTAATCCTTCATATGAATACCTCATATTTATTAGCTAGTCTATAGATTCAGAAGTTGTGCAAAAAGTAAGTTTAAAAAGTTTTTATTTCGACAACATTTAAAGTACACTAAAAATATAATAATAATATAAATTATAATTTATATAAGAAAATAAGAACTTTGTTAAAGTTTTAAATTATTAATTTGACAAAATATTTTGAGTTTACAAATGATTAAATATACAATTGTATTAAATTATACAAAATGACTAGTTATAGGAATTACTTTTTTTTTTTTATTCTATGAGCAAATATACATTTTTACCTATTATGTGTTTAGACATAGATGTAGATTAGTAGTTTTGTCAATATAATTTATTTCTCTTAATTTTATCACAAATTGCAAATTGAATTAATATTTAAGCTTTAGATTGATACATATCTTATGCCTAAAGGTATAGAAAAACAATTTTATAACAAAAATAAAATGATTTAAAAACATCATTCGAATGAAAATTGTTTTTAAATTATGATTACAATACACATTTTTAATTTAATATAATAATACAAATTTTTGCAATTTATTCAAAAAAATTTACTATACAATTATGCAAATCCAAATGTATACATTTTATTAGATAGTTACTATCCATAAGAGTACTATCAGGACCATCCCTAATAAAAAAGACAAAGGGGGGAGGTGAGTTTTCATTTATGAACCTACTCTAAATGATAAATATAACTATACTAGATTAGTTATAATTTAAAGGGCATATTTTTTTGTAATTTTTATCTAGGTAAAATAATTTATAATTATTACCGTATAAAAAAATTGACGCAAATAATTAGATTTGGGGTTAATGCTATTTTAAATTAGCATTTTTGGAAGGATTTATATAAATAAGTTATTTTTGTAAATTAATATGATTCAATGACTGTGGCTTATTGGACAAATACGCTATCTTGTAGTCAAAGATCCCAGGTCCGAATATTTTTGTTTTCAACATTTATAAATGGATTCGGGTAGGCTTCGCATTTTTGGAAAATAGTTCCGAATTGTTGTAGAAAGCCACTTCGCTATAACTTCAAAACTAAGTAAATCCGCTAAATTCTGAATGCACTATAATTTTTTATCAATTTTTTTTACGAAAAATCGAAAAAAATTTCCAGTACTTAAACTAGAAAACATATTCCAAAATATGAATGCTATCCACATTTTTGTTATCTCTGTCTTACATACGTGGAAAAACAAAAGATCTACGTACCGCTGTTTTAGTTTTATAAGTTATAAGTAGTTAAATAACACACTTATAAATTGTTTAAAAATAGATATGTTAAAAAAAACCTAAACGCTTGAGCACAGTTTACGTTCTCGACAAATTTTATAATAGGTAAAATTACTATAATATTAATTAGATATACCTAAATGAACTGTACTAAAATTGCGATAAGCTATAGCTTTTTTATCTAATATTATTTTCGTATGATAGACAATACACATGTAAGTGTAGCGTCCTCTTAAATAACAATTAATACATAAATAATATTAAAATTAATAGTTTTTGTTTTTGATATTTGGCATTTGACCCCTACATTAATGGTTAAGTTAGTGACTGATTAGTGATTAGTAAAAATTTATGTCTAAAAATATATTGTATAATAGTAAATTTTTAAAATATGATAATTTTATGTATATATAGTATAAAATAATTGTATATATGATAGACTTATATACATACAATTTTCACCATTCTAATTATCAGTTTATAATATAATTTTATATTTAGATAAAACAAAACATTAAAATTTGGTAAACATGATAATTTATTTAAATTTTATGGAAAAAAGTATTAATTTATTATTATTGTTTTTTTAAACGTGCATCAAAATGCCGACTACACAAATTCTCGTAGATAATTGTGAGACACCCCAGTACAGTATAATATAATGTATTTTTACGTTAAATTATTCAGTTACTGAACAAAAAACAAAAAATTCTTTTTAAACACAATAAAACTTATTAATATAATTATAAGATATTTAATTTATAGTAACATTTAAAACTACTAAAAGACCAATGTCTACTTTTATTTTAAATCATTGGTATAATAGTGCTGTTATAACTTTAATGACAGTTATGTCATATTACATCAAAATTAAAATAAACAAATCAATAAATATTTTATGTGTTTTTATCAAACAACGTTGGAAATATTAAAGCTATTTAAAAATATTAAAGAGAATATATTTTATGAAATAATTTAGTAAAGTTTACTTTTTATATTATGAAGGTAATCGATGCCTCAAAATAAAAAATCTACCCTAAACTCATAATTGTTTTGTTTTCATTAACTTGTGATTGGTATCTTAATTGTGTTGAATTATTCCGTTTTTACGCCTTTAGTAATATTCACTCCCTTGACAATACTTCAGTTTGACATGAAATCGAAACAATTTATCAACGGTAAACGAGTGGCTTTTAGCTTATTGCCGTACAAACAACTAGGTTTCTATCAGCTTTTGGACCCTAATGGTCCGCATGTATACGGATATCATATTTGGAGCACAGTTTTGAAAATATTCCTGTTGGTCGTGCAATTCATTACGGTTTTCGGAGTAATCGGGTTCTTTGTAGATATGGAAGATGCCAATGACCAATCAAATCCGTTTGAAATCATTATTATCCTTACGAATTGTACGCTGTCGTCGTTCAAAATGTATACGCTCGTATCGAATGCTAAATTAATTTGGAAATTATTCGACCTCGCTCGTATGGATTTCTTGAAAAGTTCCCAACACGACAATCGCATTATGGCGAAATTCACCGAACGTTGCAAACGATCTATGACAATTACGACTTGGATCGCCCGTTGTTTTTTTATCGGAATGATTTTATGGTTCACGGGACCGTTCATCGCCGACGACGAACAACACGAACCGTTACGCATCGCTAGAGGTCGCTATCAAAATATTATTAACGTTAAGTTTCCAGTGACCGTGAACATTTATAACAAATATTATTATGGGTTTTATTTAATGGAAGTATTGATCGGATTCTGTATTGTCTACGGTTCGATTTTAGTAGACGCTTTCCTTATGTCGTTCTGTTGGATTATTTCCGCAAAATATCAATCGGTCACAGAATCATATGAAAATTTCGGACACGATAAATCGAAAAGTGAGTGCTTACATATTATGTGATGACAAATTATATGTATTTAGGAAATTAATATTATTTTTATGGAGAAATGGTTTAATTGAACCGAATTTGTTTTTTTAGAAAACAACACAAATAATTATGTATACAACGATTTTAAAATGATAATATTCGACCAACAACGCGTGTATTTGTAAGTATTTCATTAGGTAATATAATTTTTCTATTTTATAATTTTAATTCAGATCTGAAGTAAGTATCTAATAACTTCCAATCGGATCAATTTAATAAACGAGAATACCGCAGATCTCTATAATATAATTTATATAAAAAATATATCATATGTATAAACATTATGATTTTTTAGAAAAATGAAATCATTTTATGCGGTTGTGCGGCCTATTACATTAATTCATGTTTTTGCTTACTCGTGTTCATTAATTGTGTACGCATATTTTATCGTAAAGGTAATATTGACACGATTAACATTAAAAGAACCACATGGATATTAGACTTTATATAAATTATAATATATTTATAATATGATATTTCTAGGTCCAAAACTTAAACGGTTCGTTTAATATAGTTGAAATAATGAAAATATATATGACAGTAACAAATGTCATCATTGAAGTTTTTATATATTGTTATTTATTCGAGCTTGTTGATACCAAAGTATAAGAACAAAAAATATAATCTATTGCAAATGATCCGTTAATAAGAGTTATTGTTTCATACAGAAAGACGGTGTAAACTTTGGATTATACAGTTGTAATTGGACTGGGATGGAAATTAAATTAAAAAAACTGTTAATAATGACAATGAAAATGAATAATGCCAATCGATTGAAATTAAAAGCAACTCCAGACATATCTATGAACCGAACATTTTTTTCAAACGTATGACTAATTATACAATACTTATACTTTATTATACAAAGTGTCAAGCCATATTTATCCTTGACATTTTGTCAATAACTTTCTGATCTTTTACATATTTTTTTATATTTTGAGTTTTGCAATCAATGTATATACCTACATAGTATATATATATATATATGCATGTATATAAACATAAACAATAGTCACATTTTTCATTGCTCTTAAAGTTTTGTTTTTATTTTGATTAAAATTTGAAGATAATCAAATTTTAGTTTAATTTTTCTGAAAATTTCAATAGTTGAATTATTAATTTTTAAAAATTATTAACTTAATTATTAATTTTCAAAATGTATATTTTATTATCAATTTATATTCTATATCAATGCTCACTAATTGTTATTAAATACATTGCTGTTTAAATGATTAAAATTTAATTTTTTTCACTTCAATACAAAGTATTATAAATCTATTATAATAAATAATAATTATCTAGACAGTATTATAAATTGTTCTAGTTTTTTGAAAAATTAAAACTATAAATTGGCTATATCGAATTGTCATATTACCATATTAAATTGTACAATTAATATATTATATTGAACTAATATGAAAACAAACAATTAATTTTTATTTTGCCATTAATTACATAAGTTATGTTTTTAAATATTTTTTATTTAATGAAATATGTAAAATAAATATCTATGTGTGTATATATATATATAGATTGCAAAAAGTAATTTTTAAAAATATATTATATGTATCTAGTTCAATAGTTATTATTAGGGACAAACACCGCTGGACAACCTGTAAAGGAAATAATAGATTTAATTGGGTGTTATTTTAAATATAGTTTTAATCTTTTAAAGTAATCTTTTATTTATTTTATTTTTACTGAAAAAGAAGATTTTTAGAAAATTACATTTTTCGGCTTAAATTATTAGATTGCATGTGTAAGAGAAAAATTGAATTTGAGCTTTCAAATATTAAAAAAAAAGTGGAAATGTCGATTATGGACGTTCTTCCTTCGTCCCTTCGGTCCTCAGAGAAATTAATAGTTTATTATACTTAAGATTTGAATGCAATGATATTGCATTAGAAAATACGATTCTGAGTGAAACTCAATGTATTACAATACGCTATACTGATAATTCTTTCCAAAATTTTACCACGTGTGTAAATTACGAATATAAATATTTAAAATAAATTTCGATTTCCTTCGATCAAAACTTATTTAGTTATTAAGAAATAAAATAATAATACCATAATTTTGACGATTTTCAAAAATTCTTACTCTATAAAGTTATGAAAAAAAATTGTCAGTCATGATTTTCAAAATATTTTGTAAAAACATCGTATATGTCTAGACTTTGACAAAATTTTCAAACCAATAACCTAAAAATTGCAGGAAATATTAAACATTTTCATAAAAAAAGCCAAAACTCTATACTTGGTCAGAAAATCAACCATTTGTTTCTAAATTTTTTCTTGTAATGAAGTTCACCTAAGTTAATATTCATAAAAATTTTAAAGACACTATGATTAAAACTCAATTAGTTATCACGAAATTAAAAAATTTAAAATAACAGAAACCATAATTTTGCCCATTTTCCGCCATTTTTCGGTAGTTTTTCCCCTCCCAAGGAAAAGCTTTTGAGAATTTTGAAAAATAAGCTAAATAAAATATCAATAAGATGCAATTTGCTACCGAAAACATAACCTACTTATGGTAATCGGACCATTATTTCTACCCGAAAAAGTGTCATCATACATAAAAAAAATAAAAATAAAACATTTATGTAAAACCAATGTATTCTTCTCTTCTCTCAGAATCTAAAATTTTAAATAAATTTCAATTTCCTACTATCTAAACTTATTTAGTTATCAAGAAATGAAATAATGAAACCGTAATTTTACGATTTTCAAGAACTCTTACTTTAAAAGCTTACGAAGAAAAATGGTCAGTCACGATTATCAAAATATTTTTTAAAAACATTAAGTCGTATATGTCTAGACTTCGATAAAATTTTCAAACCAATAAACTAAAAATTGCAGGATATATTAAACATTTTTAGATAAAAAGTCATAACTCTATACCTAGTCAGAAAATCAACCATTTTTTTTTCCTTTTTTTATTGTAATTGTAGTGAACCCACACGTAACACATTCTACGTTAATGACGAAGTCAGTGCCACTGTCAAATCTCGTAATTTACTTCGAGGTTTTATAAAATAAATATTAAGACTTTCAGTTTACCTTTTTAAATACTTTTATTTAATATATAAAACATACTTCAACATTTATTATAAAAATTTGTAGGTAGACACTTACAGTATCTACCTGAGATTTAAGATCACGTGATCTTACGTAGACGTCCTAAAAAAAACTAAAACTGAATTGAATCTAAGTTAAATCTAAATTGTGTCATTATACATACAGTATTTATACTAGTTTATCAAAAGTGGGTTAAAGGATGTTTACGACAAATAGTTAATTATAATGTTGTTTTCGTACATTGACTCAAATCCCGGTCTTGACCTTTGATTGTGTGCTTAGAGTCAAAAACAACATATTATTGTCAATTCTTAAAATTGTTAATGAAACTAATTATACAACCAATTAATATTCAAAAAAAGTATTGCTACCAAGTCAATGTACCTAGCTCGGTTTACTACATAATGAAGTTCACCTAAGTAAATACTCAAACAAATTTTCAAGACACTATGATTAAAACTCAATTAGTTATCTCGAAATTGAAAAATTTTAAATTTCAGAAACGTTATTTTTCCGATTTTCCACCATTTTTAGTAGTTTTTCTTCTCCCAAAAAAAAGCTTTTGAGAATTTCGAAAAATGAGCTAAATAAAATACCAACTAGATGCAATTTTCTACCGTGACCATAACCTACTTGTGGTAATCGGACCATTATTTCTACCCGAAAAAGTGTCTTTGTAAAACCAATACATTCTTCACTTCGCTCAGAATCTAAAACTTCATTTATAACTTTAAATGTGATAAGTAGGTATGTATTTAAAATTTGTTTTTAAAACAATTCTAGGTGATTCACACATGTTTTAAAATAGTTTCTGTATTAATACAAACTCAATCAAGTGACTTAAAAAATTAAAGAAAAAGGATCGTCATCATATTACACAATATCAATAAAATAATAAATAATAAATCAACTTATGTATCATGATCATAATGTTAATTGAATCTAATTTATATAAAATACTTAACAGAATATAAAAATAAAATTGTTATTAATGTGACATATAATGTAAAAATATAAAATAGTTCAAAGTTGTATAATAATTTTTCGATTATGATGTCATATTGCATGATGTTAATTAGTAGTAGATATTTAATATTGATTATATTTATATACTATATTAGACTTTAAATATATATATATATATATATATGTAACGTACTTAATATAAATTAACTGTATTTAAATTGTATTCATTAAACATAATTATACACAAATTTAGTATTTCCTAAGATTTGTTTACTTCATTTTCAATAATAATTAAAAATAATATAATATTATTTCAACAACATAAAAATCAAATTTCATAACTATGAGATGAGCAAGAGTGGAGTGGCGTATAATTATTAAATTATAATTATTAGTTGATTGATAAAATCTTAGATTAAAATCAAAGAACATAGATTAAAATTTAAAAGATATATTGGATTTCCAAATTTTGTAATTTTAAAAAAAATTAATTATAAGCATACGAACAAGTAATATAATTCAAAAATCATTCTGAACTTAAAACTTAAACTCTTCTACAAAAACACACCTAAGTAACTATTAATATTCCAAAAAATGTATAATTATTATAATAGTATTGAGAGTTCAGATTTACAATTTAATATTATACAGTGTTTAAACAATACGAATTTTAAAGTATTCTCATAATAATCATACTATTTTTAACGAAATGATAATAACGCCATCTATATGCATAAAGATAAAACATCAAAATAGAAAACTTAGTTATTTTAAGGAAATAGGTATATTATTAACAATTGTTTTTAGGTAAGTACAGAACATACATATATAATGTTATTATTTAATCAATTATTCAAAAAAATTTACCTTATATACTAGAAAGAAATAAAGTAGATTTAGATTGATCCTAAGAAATGAAAAATGAATTAAACATACCATTGTTTTTCCATGAATGAATTATATTTTATTCTCTCTGGTACAATAGTGTGGACATTTTAATCATAAAGTTACATAATATCTGATTAACACCGTTTTCTGAAAACAAAAATAGTTCAAATATAAAATACGCATTAAAATAATAAAATTAAAAATATTGTAAATATAGTTTCATTCAATAGACACAGATAAAACGAATTATAAGATTTATAATTATTCAAAAAAATTATCTGTAAGTAGTTACAAATAATTAATTATTTTCCTTTAATCGCAATATGTACCTAGGTACTTAATAGTATATACTTATGTAACAATAATGTTATTGCAAAGGAAATAATAATAACATTCAATACTTAAATACATTTTTAGACATAATTGATCAATATTAATATTTTACTACGTTTAGATGCACAATGAAGGTAGGTTTAAAAATTAAACGGTTTAATTATGAACCATGCAAACAATTAAAATCGATCTAAAAATTATAAAACGTTTTATAATTAAGGACGCTCAAATATGGGGCTTAAATCGGTTTAATCAATAATATCATTTTATTTGTTCACATGTATTCTCGTAGAATATCTTCTCACTGATTTTTCAGTTTTGTGTTTATTTAGCACACATCTTAATTTGGAATTTGTACTTTTTCTACAATTATTCAATTGATAAGTGACACATATTATTATTAATTGATTATTTATGTCGAATGACATTTTATGTTGCATAATTTTATTTTTGAATTCACGACTGAAGCGTAATAAGAGGCGTTTAAATTGTAAGTATACTACATTTCTTGCATTTAAGATCAGAGGAGCCTATCAGTATTTTTATATAGAAGGAACTAATATTAAAGCAGGCCAAATATTATGCCGATTAGGCTAATTTTGTTTGATATCACAATGATGTTAGTGCTATGCATTTTTTAGGAATGTACAAAATTTATTAGTTATAATAATTTTATTAAACATAAATCATTATTCACTGCTAAACAAAATGGTACAAATATATAAGAATACAATAAGTAATAAGTCCATGTTATTGTAGATTATGAAGGTGCATTATGGCGTTTGCATTATGTATCGGCGTTATAAAATACGAATTAAAAATAGAGGAGCTGTGGCCTACTCTGCTCTCCCCAAATGGCACCCCTATTTAAGGTTATATAAATTTACAAAACATATAATATTATAGATGCCTATTTTAAATTTTATGTAAATTATAGTTTAAAGTTTTACACTTTTACATAATATTATTAAATAAATAATATAATATAACATTGTAATTTATTAGAGAGAAGTTATTATTTCATGGATGAAAAAATGAGTGTAAATATATGTAAACGAATCATTAATAAATAAAATAGGTAAAATAAATAAGGTTAACTTATTATAAAATTGGTTTAATTTATGAGTAGTTTAACATATTGCATGTAAACGTAGTAAATATAAATCATTTACTTATAAATGCTTTGTAAAATAATTGTAGATAACAATAAATTATATAAACTTTTATTAATAAAAAAAAAATTCTATTTGTAATCTGAAATTATTTTCAAATATATTAAAACACATAAAAATTAAAAAATATAGAAAAAATATTCCATAAGTACTGTAATATTTCATTTAATTAAATATTGTTGATAATGAAGTATGTGAAAATATATTTATGTTTTGTTATTAAAGAAGATAAGTAGGTACCTACATATAAATTTAAATATTTACATTTAATCTATATAACATAAGCTTTTTATTTTTAAAAAATAATTTCGTAATTACTATTAGTCAGCAAGGCTTTGCACCCGAATTATTTAATCGGGTTATAGGTTTCGGATGTTGGCGATTTTCGATTATTTAAAACACCAAAATAAAACAATACTACAAGACATTTAGGACTCATATAGGAGATATTTAGGACATTTAGACTCATAACCATTACTAAATAGGTTAATATTGGTTAATAAGGGTGTAAAGTAAACACATAAGTTATTAAATAATTGCTTAACTACGATATCTTTTATCTTTTATCATCTTCAAGTTGTGATACGTAAACTGATGCCAAATTTGTATTCAAGACATAAAATACATACATAATAACGTACCTATTAAAATAGTTTTTAATTTAGAAAATATATTCAGCTTTTGGGTTAACCCCGATTTTTTATTCGAGATATTAGTTAATTTAAATGTTTTAAATAAATAACATTCGGGTTAATAAAGGTTAGTAAATTTGGTGTTAGAATTTTAAGGGTTTTTACTTTTTTAGTGTTGTTACATATTTAGGTTAATTCAATACCTACTCCTAATACAAATCGTCCACTACTTATTAATAAAGGAACAATTTTTTCTTTTTTTTTTTAGGAAAACAAATTTAATTAAAATTAATTTGAACCAAAATAAATTAAATTTGTGCAATACAATTTTATATAATTATATATCTACTAATAAAATCATCTAAAATTATTTTATTTTAAATGGAAAAATACAAATTAGTAGGTATAATATATTTTATTTATAAAAAAAAAAAAAAAAACAATTAAAAACAGTGATAATTAATAAACTTTCCTATACGAATATGGTGTGTAATCTATAATCTTTATAAATGTTATGTGTATACACTATACAGACATACAGTGGATTTATCGAGTTCCTGTAGAATATGAAAAGTACATGCAATTACATTTTAATAGGACGTATAATAGCAATAAAATAATAACTTATTGAATAATAGTATAATGAAATCAAAAAAAATATTAATAATAATAATTTATATAAGAACAATATTTCAAATAACAAAGTAAAAATAAAAATAATTTAAACTAATTATAAAATCAGGAAATAGCATTTGCTAAAGAAATAAATATTTAATTTAAATCATATTTTCATTGAAGAAAATAATAATGTTTTAACCAGAAACCAAGATGTAAGATATTTACTTCGGAAATACCATAATATATTTATAAAGGTAATGAGTTTTAAGGAAATAGTTTTGTCTGTATAATAAAAATAATATTATAAATGTAAATGCGTATGAAGTATTTTTAATTTGCTTTTGCCTTTTTATGCATGTTTACTCCGTTTTTTATAACCTACGTTTTATATTTTTACATATATATTTTTTTTATAAATTATTGTATTTTATTAATCGTTTGATGCATCCAAGACCCAACAGTAGTTTTCATTTTAATAGTAAAAAATCAACACCTTTATATTAAAGTAGGCACCTAACATTTTAGTATTTTACCTTAACCACAAAACATATTTTTAATTAAACACTTAACCATTCATGAAACATGTATAAAGAACAATTGAGTATACTACTTATTTTAAAATATAGTATCTTTTCAGAGTTATGAACAATATTATGTTATTATATATTATTCTACTACATATAATTCAATGAATATTAACAAAAATTTGAGCCTGTGTAATTTTAAAAACAATCATTATGTAAGGAATATATTGTTAACTGATTGTTTGAAGGTTTAATATACTTATGTACATTTCTAACAACTTTTATAAAAAAACATACAATTACATAGTTTGTTTTTAATGACCCATAATTTGAGTATATTATATTGAATATATTCAATATAATATTTGAGTATACGTATATTAAATATTTAAACATAATTATATACGGCTAATATATAATACAACAAATGAATCTTTTAACATAAACATGTTTCGCTAAATTATATGAGTAAATAAGGTTCCTTTTAATAAATTTTGATTATTATAACTAAATGGAACAAACAACTTTTAATTTTATCGTAGTAAAATAAAATTTTCTTAACCATAAATACAAACATATTTCCGATTACAATTAATGCAAAGTGAAATAATAGATATGAATACATAGTTCAATATGTTTTAAATATGAATATTAAATGTTTTATGCATATTCAAAATATATTTTTTTTATATAGGTACGTAGCCGTAAGTAATTCAATTTGATCACTTATTCGAATTTTGTTTTTTCTTTATATTTATATAAAAAATAAGAATAAGAATAATTTTTAATGGATTTATTTTATGTCAAATATATTTATAAATACAAAAATATAGATTTTATTCACTGTGATATTAAAATGGAATGACTACAATCAGGGCCGTTGCTAAATTTTTTGGGACCTAGGACATTAAAAAATATGGGGTTCTTAGGAAAAACTCCCTTTAATTCCCCTCCTTCACTCTAGAAGTTTCAATTTTTTATTTGTGAATGTTGAAATAAATTCACGTATTTGTTATTACAATATTATGCCTAATTTTATTTGGATGTCAGAACCGCCATTATTTATATTGAAATTGACTTCCTGAAAATAATTATAAAATATTTATTAAGATAACAAAATGGATACACACAAACAAAATCGTCAAACCTAATGTAAATGTTAATGTAATAATAGACACTTATTATTATTTTATATATTATATTGTTGTTGTAAGTCGTTATGAGAATAATGGTAATTGAAATATGAAATATAAAATATTATTAAAAGTTTAAACCTACCCATTTAATATAACAAAAATTAAAACAATAAATGATAGTTAATTCATTAACATAATACAATTGTTGCATATTTTTGGATTCTTAAATAAACTTAATATGCTTGAATATTTTATGGTTTTTATAGCTACAAATTATCTTTATTAATTAATATAAAGGTAATAAAAATAGTTAAATATATTATATTATATGCAGTAGTATAAAATTGCATGTAAAGTATTTCGTTTATGATATTTTTCATTTTGTTTTAAAGTTTTAAATTATAATATAAAAATAATTAATAAAATGTCTTACCTAATAATCCATATTAGAATAAGTGGAAAACGTATAAGTAATAACGTGTATAGTAAACGATTCTATTCAAAATTAGTAATAAACAAATAAACAACAAGTTATAAAATATTTATTCTGTATTAAAGTTATCACTATTCACCCGCATCATGCTACTATTATTATTCGTCTTCCGTTTGTCGGAAGTCACAACGATGGAAGGTTATATATTATAATAATATATTATTGACAACAAAAATATATATTTTAAGTTTCAATATCTACTTCCCACACCCGGGACCTCTCGGAAATATAATTTTAAAATGTATAAAGAAATGTTTAAATATTTTTAAATATTTTACTAATAAAAATTTTTTATTAATTATATTTTACACATTACTCATCGTGAATCATATAAACTGTTATATAGATATAAATATAAAAATACATTAAATTTGTTTTTACAGTTTAGGGCTCCTAAATTTTCAAGGACCTGGGACATAATGGTTCCTCTGCTTCCCCTTCTCGAAGGCCCTGACTACAATCGTATAATACAGAATATTAATACTATAATAATGTCCTAAACACTAATGTTATTAACAATTATTAACTGAAATTGAATGCGAGCTTGTACTCACCGATTACGTTGGTTGATAGTATAATATTACAATAAACACACAATAGTATAATAATAAAATTATTTTTCAAAATCATATATTATATTCTAAGCCGGTTATTAGTAGTAAATGTTTCTAATAATCATAAATTATTTTATTACTGTAAGCTTTAATATTATTATAATAATATTGATTTTTCGTCTTTCATATCGGCAGTTGCCTTTGCGTTTAGCTCAAAAATAATGGATCAGATAAATAAATAAAAACGATAAAGAAACAGACAACTTCGCCCATAGTATAGGTACTATATATTATTATAATATATATACCTACTACACTATATTGGAGTAAAAAAACAAAATACAAATAGGATGGGTATATATTATATACATTATGCGATGGAAATAAAAGAGTTCATCATCGAGAGCTAGTTTATGGTTGGAGAGGGATTGTCGATGTTTCTGAGGATATGGTGCTGGCTGGCAGGGATAGGTTGCTGCAGGGTTGGTAAGATGGGAAGGCTGACATTCACTTAGATGAGACGATGCAGTGATCGGAAGGGATGATGAATAAGGGATAGGGTGCGTAGAGAGTAGGTACACAACAGTCAGTAGTACGGACAAAGATTTATTCGAAATTTATGCGACACAACAAGCCGCCAGGGAGTCTGGTGCCTTTTGGTATCTTTTAAATCGAACTTATCTGCGCATCTTCGGTATAATATTATATATCTGCGATCCGTATGAACTGGATGAATAATTTATTCATCATATTGTTATTATAATTTGATTATCTTTTTGTCCGCTACAATTACCATTATGACTCATTACTAAATATATTTATGTATAGGTACCTACAGGATGGTTAGAAAATTCGTGTTACAAAAATAGTGAGATTTTCTGATTAACATATATTTTTATAGTATTAAAAAAATGTAAATATAGTAGAATTTAAATGTATTTATTATTGTTAATAATTAAATATTATTTATTTTCTAATTGTTTTAAATTATAACGAGATTGAAATATAGCTATAGGTAGTCAAATATAATAATTTATAATTTTTAATTTATAATTTAATTAATGATGATTATGTGAAAAATGATAATTACAATTAATATTTTATATTATATATAAAATAACCAAAATGGAATTTGATCAAATTTTATTTGACTATAGCAAGACTTATTAATACTTTTCACCTAAAATATTATTAAATTGTATTCTGATTGTATAATGGTCATATATTATTACTTAATATGTACCTTGTTATTTTTATTTCATCAAGTTATTTTAAACTTTAATAGTTTATTACAATATTTTATAAAATCATACCTAACTCATCATTCAAAGCATAAGATGAAAAATATGTAGGCATTTATAACAAAAATATGTACCTCATATAATAATTTACCTCATGTTAAATGAAATTAAAAATTATGTTTATAAATATTTGATATAATATTATATGAACTCATAATAGAATTTAAATTGTTTACATTTGTTTGTCATGAAATATGATATGGTATAGGTAAGAATCAACTATTAAAATAAATACATTAAACACAAACATTAAATATAAGTGTCCATAATCCATTAAATAAATTAAAATCTGTTACTTACATATTTTATATTTTGATTAAATGAACATTTTGTATAATATATTAATAAATTGAAAGTATTTTAATTTAATTTAAAATTCAAAAGAATATTAATAAGTTAAAGTATAATACATTATATATTGCAATTAAGTATTGTATAACATAGGTTACTTTTTATATTTGTAGATTCTATTAATAAATAACAGCATTTTACTTACGACATTATATAATAGAATAATTTATTTAGGTACCTACTGATTATTTCACGGTCCAAAAGTATACTTTAATAATATAACAATAATAATATAATCCGTGAATATCAGTTGGATAAACATCTCCTGATGTTAACCTAATTAGTTAAGCAAACGGTTAAATAAGTAGGTAGGTAATTATTTTGAAAACTTTTGTATATATTCTTAACATATTTTTATGATACGCAACATTAAAACTAATTAGAAATTATTATATCACTAAATAGTAAGTAAATACTAAATACATTATACGAAAAACTCTTATTGTTTGTATAAATTATGCAATGTAAATTGATAGTGATATTCATTTACAAATATAACTTACATTAAATTCAGATAATATTACGTTAATAGTTGTTTTGTAATTAAAAATATAATAAAATAATAAATTAAATATCCCAAGTGTTGGTATTGTGTATAGGTATCTAAAATAAGAAATTGGTATCTTTTATGTATTAGATAACATTAATTTTAAGAATGCTAGTTCACTAATAAGAATACTGGAATATTAATTTGGTATTTATTATATACAATGCAATATTTTATTGACATGTTAAATCATATTGTGGACATGATAAAAACTAAGTAAACATAAACCTCACTAACTAATTCAATTAAATACAGTACCGAAGTAAAAAAATACAAATGATTTACTTATAACCATCATAACATATTTTCAAGAAACTTATGTAGTAATATGTAAACTTTGTCAGTATATTAAAAAAAAATATGGACAACCCATAGAATTGCTTAATGGCTATAATTTTATGATTTTTTTTTTTTTTAATATTATAGTACTTACTAAATGTAAATATTTTTTATTACATTTTAATATATGAATGAAATACAGATTTTTTTTTTTTGTCATGAAATATATCGATTATAGTTGTAAAATTTTGAACAATGAATATTGTTATAAGTTAATTGTTAAGTTATAATATTAATGTGCTTTATTTTAGATTTGACAATAAATATAAATGGATGTAAAAGTATTAAGTAATATTTATATGAATTATTGTGAAAATTATTGAAGAGAAAATCTTTAAAAAGTTTCTGTTTTATCTGCATGTTCGATTTAAAATAAATAAGGAACACTATATTTTGATGATAATCATAAAAATTGAAATGAGCCCTAAACATCAATTTTTTAAAAATAAAAATGGCTGTTACTTTTAACAGTATTTTAATCAATCTATGAAATCGATTAGTGTTTATTTAAAGTTATTTATCATTTAATTAAAATTATAAAATTTGTTGTTTTTTTTTTACGTTGTTAGCCTATTTAATAGCTACGTAAATAAATATTTGAATATACGTATTTAAAAATGCAAATATTACCGTTATAGTATTAGGTACAACATGGAGCATAGAGTAAAATATTGATTTCGTCTTCTTATTGATGCTATTGCGATTGAAAAAAAACCTAATGCAACAACAAACAATTCAACTATAAATTATGTTAGATTGTTTGTACTCGTTTGGGTTCTCTGGAAATGTGAACGTTTTGCAAAAACAGGAAAACATATTATTATTGTTTATAAACAACGTATCGTTTCTTTATAATAAACGACGATCATTAATACCCGAATATAATATGTGTTATACAACAGAGCCCTCGGCAAAGCCTATGGGCTAAAATGAAACGAACTACAAAGAAGATAATGCAGTTTGTGTACAACATCGGCGGCGGCGACATGATAATATAACAAGACGGAAAATCAAACGGCTGCTGCGAACGGCAAGGACTAACCAAGCTCGGAGTTGCGTATAAATTAGTTTGCGCAGCTGATTTTGCATTATTAAAACGTTCTGAAAAAGAGTATGCGTATGTGTGTGTGTGTGTGTGTGTGTGTGTGTGTGTGTGTGTGTGTGTGT
>CM023359.1:46674029-47040959 GCA_013282895.1 Eriosoma lanigerum | reverse complement strand
TGTGTGTGTGTGTGTGTGTGTGTGTGTGTGTGTGTGTGTGTGTGTGTATGTGTAAAAACTAAAGATATTTTGGAGGGTAATGTAAAGAACGTATTTATATTGAACCTACGTTCGAAATGTATTCAATCGTTTTAAAAACTTTTATTTAAAAAGATCATATTAAATTCATGCAACGCATAAACTGTACATGGATGTAAAATTGATCGATTGGTAATAAATTGAACACACGCGTTAAACAGTCAATAACTTACTCTCGTAGAAACCTAGTGTCAAATACTGAATTAATAAAATAATCCTATTAAACTTCCGAAATTGTATTTTAAAATTACCACTTAGGTGCATATACGACGTAACCATTTAGTTCGTTTTATTTTCATTGCTTTACAAAGTTAATACTTCTTTTAAAAGTGATTGCATGGACGAGTTAGTTCAAAATCGTATTTCATTCTACCGGATTTCCGTTAGACGAAAAATAGTAATGGATGCTTTCTAAAATCAATGTAATAGTTCAATTGTCGTTTATTAAGAAACACATTTAGCAATATTCTTTAATACTTCACTACTCTTCCGGTTTAGTATATTTATTGCAAATGATTGAAATATGTTTTATTATTATTAAATTTTCAATAATAATTTTCTGTCATCTATTACATTTATTATGTTAATTTAAATAATAAACTTATATTCTTTGATCGTTTTGATTTAAAATATATGTACATATGGTTTTCAATATTTAGAAAAAAAATAGAAAATAATCACAAAGTAAACAAATCGTAATAAATTATTATTGTATATTTATAATTTTGAACTTAATATGCAATATAATACTAGTATAAAACTTTAAATATAATATTTGTGTAAAATGAATTACACAATAAAAAATCAAACAAAATTAGTTTTGTTTCATATACCTATTTCAAAATATTTATTTTTACCGGTATGGTATAAAGGTGTTCAGAAATCTATATTATAAAAAAATAATGGAAATGACATTGAAAATGTATATATCCACCATATTTATAACACAAAATTCCGATCTACATGCGTATTATGACTAATTAAAATTAAATCAAATACATATATAAAACTGTTATTACTAAGTAAAGTACACATATTATGCATCTTATATAATAATATAAAATTTATTCCTAAATTAAAATATTTTATAATTTTATAATTTAATATTTTGTATATTAAAAATCAATTAATATCACTCTTATTCAATATCGGCAACCTAAAATACTTTAGGTTGCATATGAAATGTATTGTATATTGTATAGTTCAGCTTTAATTATTACTTATTATTAGTTTAATATCTAAGATTTTTTACCAAATTACAAACGAACGATGCATACATAATAATTCATGAGAGGGATACTTAATGAAACTAATTATTTAATAGAGTATTTCACAATTTACTTGTTATTAAAAAAAAACGATGCAATTTGTTCAGAACTTTGTTTAATGTAGGTAATACTCTATATTATGTTTATCGACGACGTTGATTTATTGAATATATTAATTCACTTTGAGAATATTTTAATACTAATATAACCCTTTTACGGATTGAAAATATTATAATGCATTTTTCTCAGAAGTCAGAACACATCTACATGATCTGCATGATATCATATTATATATTATTTTTACATACAATTATATAAAATATGTTATTTTTCTAAATATAAATCCATTGGATATACTTCAATAACTACTACTACTACTCTATACTACTACTTAAATATTCCGCTTAAATATAATTTCACTACTGTTTAAAGCTCAATTTCTTCGAATTTTACCTTTATTATAATACTTTGAAAGATTTGTATTTAATTTCAAACACCATAGCCGCAACAAAACAAACGACTCAAAGTAAAGTTTTGTAGCTTTCGTTGAGTGCAAATATTTGTTCCTAAGGATTAAATTTAACTCATTTCCTGATTTACAAATCATACACGAAATGTATTAAATCATGCAATATTACCATTCATAGTATCCTTTGTGTATTATTTTTTATTTAATAACATAATCTAATTAATTAAATTTATTAAATTTACAATATAATTTTACAATCATTACATTATATTATAATAGTATATTATACAACAACGCCAACAAGACAACAACGTCGATAATTATGGATTATAGTTAAACAGAAATATAAAACGCAAATAACCTTTTAACAATTTAAAAAAAAAACATCAAATAATTTTAAGTTGATGCCGGGAAGCACTGTATTACATATTTAGCACTCATCTATGGTGTTATTAATTCAATTAAAGTACTTCAATGAAAAACTATCATTTTTTTTCAATCATAATTTAATTTCAGTACCTACTACCTATTTAAACTTTACTGTAGTCTAATAATTTACTGTTGTATAATTGGACGTTTATTTATTACATTTTGGAAATTCCATAAAAACAAAAGAACACAATATAATGGTCGATAATGTAATGGTAAGTAAAATTTAAGACATATAATTTATTAGATTTTATAGCCTTAAATGTGTTATTTTTTATTTAATTTTTTGTTTTTTTGCGTCCAAGGTAGGTGTAGTTGGTAGTAATTGTGTGGTTATAGCTGCCGAAAAGAATAATAAAAATGAGACCTCGGTCTGTTCCATAGACGGGAAAATTACTGTCGCTTGGTCAGGTAAATTATTTAATTGAATATCTATCTATCTATCTATTAATGACATTGTAATGGTACTGTTTATCTAGTTAGTTAATAGATTTATTTAGTAGAATCTTAAAAATATAGTTGGCTAGGATATTACTGCACTAGACAATATAAAGTTTCCTAGTTAATATATATATTAAGACAGTTACACCGATTAAGGGTTTGTGGTGGGGTAAATACCCCAATTGGTGTATAAATTGGTATATAAAATTAGGGTGAGGGTAATTTGGTTGAAAGTCTTATGGTCGAAGGCCACATGATCGAAAAAAAGTGATCGAAATGTTATTTAATCGAATGTCCATTTTATTCGAAAGATATATATATATATATATATATATATATATACATTTGTATAATTTATATTATTAATATTATTCTGTATCACCGTATCGTTAAATTCACTATCGAATTTCTAAAAATGAAATATTTAATGCTCATAATTATAAATGGTAATTGCATTATATTTATTGTATTTATTTGTTTATTATTATTATTATTGTCATCTGTATACTTTCTATCAAATTATATTTCGATTAAAAAAATGTTCGATCACATGGAATTTCCATCACTTTTCTTCGATCATATGACTTTCAATGAAGTGACTTTCAATAAAAAGACCAGTCCTCCAAAAAAATTGTATTATAATTATTAACTATACATATAAACATTAATTATTTAAATATAAATAACTACACAAATCGATGTTTCTAGGAGAATATTATGATACTTGATTAAAATATAATATATATTTTGTTCTCAGACTTAATTATTGTAACATTAACCCTTAATAGTATATTTATAGAGGCCAAATGTAACATATTTTGTGGTGGGTGGGTATCTAAAATGGATTTTACCTCAGTAGTTTAAAAACAGATCGGCACCACTACCGAGGCTCGTATTTAACCTTCGTTCTAAACACGGTTACATGCCTGAGTAGGTAACTGTGGTTCCAAATAATAACAACTCTCTAATTAGCAACACAAAATGGTATATATTATTATCAAACAAAAAACAAGAAAACGTATAAATATATATATATATACTCGTATATAAATTAAACAACTGATATCTGCATCTAAACGTGATGCGATTGACAGGTGGAGACGACACGTACAGGAAATACAAAAATTTTAGTAATAATAGGTATATAACTACTTTACTATAAATTATAATCAAACATCTCGTATTTAATGTAATACGTCTACTGTTTATTATCTCATTTATATGACGTAGTATGGTATTGTATGTTGCGTTTATTTTCTTGTCATAAGTGATGTAATCGGCAACTAAGTATAATTTATCTAATTGGCAAAAATTTGAGAAACTGTCGCGGAATCGCATAATATGATCGTAAAAAAACAACAACGTGTAAAATTTATAAATTGTACACAACAGTTTATTTGTATATTATTATTGAAGAATAAATTTAATTTATAATCAATATCATATATTTATTAAACAATCTTATTTTATTATAGGAAATTTCTCTAATTCATTAATGATTGTTGACAAAGCAAAAATATATACAAATAGTGTACACGGACTTAATTCACCAGCCAATCGCGTTACCGAATTTTTAGTTGGTAAGAATATTTTATAACATTAAATTTGTTTGTAAGAATATAATTTGTATAGGTACTTATTTTTCATCTTCTTTGTTTTATACTCGCAACTAGATGGAATCAGGCACATACACATCTTAGTCTTACACCTACAAATCTCATTCCTCTATAGATCTCGATCTCCTATTTCTCATCAAATCTCACCAGAATACCAGATATTTTTATAAAATTCTACATTCTATTTATCCACGTCTTTTAGTTATCTTCTCCCTCTCTTTATACCTTCTACATTCATTTTAAAATTTCGTTTTAAAAACTGTACAAAGAACAATTAATTATACAATTAAATTAATATTTTAAATTATACCTACTTAGGTACTCTGGTACTGTTATACTAATGCAATTGTTGTCGTTTTCATTATTAAAGTCTCATTTTTATCAAAACAAATTAAATTGTAATTATATTTATTATTACAGATCCTGAAATCAGAATACTCAATAATTTACCGACATTACCATACACCGAATCTTTTATGGTAGCATCTTGTGATAATAATGGACGATATTTATATGTCACTGACATGTATGGTACAATTTCTCATGTTCTCGTAAGTACAAAATTTAATATTTGTTACGTATATTTTATGAACACCTAATTAATGATTTAAATATACTATTATAGGCTAGTGCTATAGGAAGAGAAAGCGATATGATTACAAAGGTTTTGGTCGAAAATTATGCATCAGCTAATAAGGGCATTTTAGGAGCTATACAATTTGCTTTGAAAACACTGTGCGTGGTTGTTGAACCCGATCCTAAATGTATCGAGGTTTCAGTAACATCATTAAATAGACCGTTTGAAGTAAGTGAAGTGTTTTAAAATTACAAAAATTAAATTAATTTATAACTATATTTTTATAAATAGAACAATAAAATATAAATTCACAAAAATAATCCAATATGATATTTTAAGGAAAAAATAATAAACTGAATAAGTATTATTTACTGTATATTAAAAATTATCCTATTATGAAATAAATAAATGAAAAAATAATCTTAGAACCCTATTCAAATATAATATATTTATTCAGTTATAAGATATATCAAAATTAAATGTTATATTTTTGTTTATATTATAAATATAACAACGTTTTAAATTCTAATATTACCTTATTTTGTAAACGAAATAATTTTTAAATTTTAATTGGAATATTTTAAATGTAATAAATAAGCGCCTATGTATTTTTTTTCTATTGTAACTTAACATTAGATAAAATATAATAACTCAGCTACCAAAAAGAATATACAATAATCACATTAAATTTAAAAAACCTTTAGAAAATTCAAGAACTACTGCAGTGTTATTTAAAAAAAAAAAATAGAATCAAATCTTGGATTCTTTAATGTTCTACAGATGTTTTACTATCGAAAAGTTTACAAAATTTGAGATTTTATATTTCTCTTCCTCTCAGTCTCTCACATTATTATAAAATAAACTTCTATTTATAATTCATTAATTAAATACCTATATTAAACTTCTTCTAAATATGGATTCCTAAAATTATGAAATCTTAAAAATTGTCTTCATCCTATTAAAACAATTAAATTAGTACAATTAAAATATATTTATTATATTATGAAATTATTGTAAAACAGATTTATTTTCAAATATAATATATTATAACTATATCATATAAGTAATAAGTACCACTCGCACAGTATGATTCATCAGTCATCTTATGTAAGGTTAGGTAATATTAATGTAAAACTTGTTATTTTGATTAGGTATAACACCTTAAAAACAAATTAATTTAACAAAATTAATCATTATTATATTATATCATATAAATTATATTTTAGATTGTTGATAAATGTATAGTCAATCACTGTTTATCAAAAATTAAATTCTCAAATCGAATTCAATACAGTGCTAAAAAGTAATGTTATTTTATCTATATTTTTTTTATATATAGTTAATAATCATTGTTGAAAAAGTATAAATAAATTTATATAATATTTATCAAACGTTATTTACAAGGATTTCAACTTATTAATACAAATTAATTTAAAATTCTCGTTGATAAATAAGGTTAATCAGTATTAATAGTACTACGAACAGATTATAGGAATTTTTTTTTTTAAAGCGTTATCATTAAAAACCTATGAGTAATTTGAAGTTAAAAATTACTAAAGTAATAAATTTGTGTACATTTGTTTACATTTATTTACTTAAAGTAATTTCGTATAAGATACATTAAAAAATAGTTTGTGGCATATGTAAATTATAATTATGTGTCAAAATTATTTTAATTCAAAAATATTAATTCAATAAATTCAATTTTAATATACATCGTAACAATAAATTTCTATTACTATTACAGCTAGATCTTCAAACAATTTAATTATCTAGTCATTATATATATACACACAAAATTATTATATTAACAATTTATTAAACTACTAATTATATTTTAATATAGGTTCATGTATTTATTTTCATTAAGTTTAAATTTTAAATAAATACAAAAATTTGTACGTTGGTTTAGAATCAAAGAAAAAAAATTTAATATTAAGAAACTTATAATAATATGATTTAACATATTTTTATTAATATAAATTTAAAATTGGTTGTCACCTTGAAAACAACTTTTAAAAGTTAAAAAGCGATATAAATAGTCGATCTTGAAAATTGAATTTTTTAACCTTTTTTATTCTTAACTAATTTTTAATTATCCTTTGTATTTATTGATTACGAACTCATTAAATTTGTTTCAATATTGTTATTTTATAATAATAAATTGTCCACTATTAATCTAATCATTAGAATATTATATTCGTTTTAAATTAAAATTGATTTAGATGGAAAATTTACATTTTTATATGATAATAAATATTAATACAAGGTTTTTTAACCAGAGAAAGCAAAATTAAACAAGTAGGTATACCATACATTTGATCTCTATATCATTTATTATTTGAATCAGAACATTAAAAACAATGTCATCTCTTATATAGTTTAGTAATATTTATATTTATTAAATTAAAGATAAAAATTTTCGATTTGATATAGGTAGATGTTATGTGAAACGTTTATACCAAACACATTATATTTTATAAACTTTTTTTAAAGTGGTTAGGTATTCTATTGATTTTGCTAAATCAACTTAAATTGTTGAGCAACAGTACTTTCGTAGCTCTTTATCAAGTTTGATGTAACTTTTACCACTCGAATAAATGTTTACCTAAACATTTAAACAAAAATAAAATAACATTTCCTTTACTTGCTACAAATAGTATATCCTAATCATTCATCCGGAATGGCGAAACATATTTTTGAGCATAAAGTAAATAGCAAGCGGTAAAATAATGTTCTTTTTCTCTCTCGTTAATACATGTTTGATTCTTTTTCTTTCTTTTTTTTTGCCCCCTTTTTTTTTTGCTCGACTTCCATTTCCACTATATACCCAAAAAGTTATTTCCATTTTATTTTCATATCGAACGCACCCATTCCCAGCCACCCTTTCAACCCTAAGCTGTTCCGTTAGGCGGTTTTTATGTACTAGTCGACTGAAAGGTTTTCTGGTAATTCTATTGTCGTCGTGTCGCGGCAAAGTTTTTACGCATATATTATGATATTGTTCCGCGTGGCAGTACGTCTGGGCGATACGGAAGTCGCACACGAAAGTTTCCAAATGAATATTCGTGTGGGAGAAGTAGTTTATATTTTTTATTCTCCAAAGGAGTTCGAATACAAATCTATTCATATGTTTGCGTTTGTGCATACGCGTGTCACAGAAAAGACACGTGCGAAAGGAAAATACGTCATTTCAAATAGCGAAATGTAATAACGAGTTGAAATGTTATATTTCCACTCGTAAAATATGGTAAGATCAGAGTAAAAAAAAAAAAGAATAAAGAAAAAAACAATCCTATACATTATTATTTTAACGCTTTTTCGACATCACCGCCAAACTACAAAATAATGTGCTTTTCGAATTTAAAATTTATATTTTATTTTATAAAGTATAAGTATTATTTTACAAATCAGTAACCATCAAAATAAAATGAAAAAACATGAATGATCGTTAAAGTAAGTTCAATTTATCGGACAAACAATTTACGTAGTTGTAGGTAAAAACCAAATATAAATTACAATATATAATATATAGTATACTAAACAGTATGCTGTGTGGATTTAAATTGTTTATACTTGTATATATATATATATGAGTATAATAACATGGTATGACCATAGAGGGTTGTTAGAGAATACAAATACAGAAATAATTTTTAATAGTAATAGAAATACGTACGGAAAAACTTTTAAGAACAAAATGTTTAACGTTAACAACAAATGTGTACCTATTTAATTCAAATAGATTTTAAAAAAAATTAATATCTTTTGTTACCTATAAAATGTATAATAACAATAATTAACTTTTATATACATAATTAAATAATGATAATCATAGTCCTATTCGCGGGGGGGAGGGGGGGCAGAGTGGGCATCTGTCCCTCCTGCGGGCTAAAGTTTTCTTCCAAATATAGTTTTAAAAAATCGTAATAATATAATTTTATATAATAAATAATATGTAAACATTGAGTGAGCGATGCACAATGATTTTGTGTTGTTACTGTTTGTTTAGGGATTGATATTTAAAATGCTAAAAATATTTGTTATTATTCCTGTGACTAGTTGTTCTTATGAAAGGACATTTTCAAAATTAAGCTTAGTAAAAACCAAATTACGTAGCACAATGCATCAGGATTGATTAGATGGACTACTCAATAGGTCAATTGAACAGAAATTGACCTATAATCTTAACATTGACGACGTAATAGAACAATTTAAAATATTTACTTCTTCCGGGAGAAGAATGGTACTATTTATTTTCTTTGTTTATGTAAATTAATAAATAAACTTTGAAGTTTAAATTCCTATATAAAGTTTGTAATTAAATTAATGATATATAAAATTAAAATACTTTCATCACTAATATTAATTGAACTAACTAATAACCAAAATAATATTAAATTATATATTATATAATACATACATTATTACATTCTGCCCCCCCCCCTAACAGCAAGGCCTGCGCACGCCTATGATGATAACTCATATTATAACGTTGTATAAATAACTTTGGAAACAAAATCAATTGTCATATAGTTTGTTTACAATATCAAATCTATTAAATAAAATATATAGTAAAAACAACTATTTATTTGTCATATAATTAGAAATTAATATTATTAGAGTATAATAATATAATATGATATATGATATTAATATGCATATATTATAGGTACAATTATTATAATTGTTTGTAATCTAAAATTCAATATAAGTTTAGCTAAAGTATTCTGTATTCTGTTAAAGTATAAATAATTTATAAAATAATAAAATTTTACAAAACAATAAACTATAAAATGTACCTAATTTTAAATTGAATACTGTAACTATTTTAATAAACATTTATTTAATATTCAAAAATAATAAAGTTTTGTTTATATTTTGTATACCTAAAAATTGTAAATTTTAAAATTAAAATTATAATACATAGGTATTTATTTTCTTGAAATAAACAGTGAACGTTTAAAATTTAAAAACATTATATTTAAGATGAAATCTTAAAGTCTGTATTATTACGTATGTGCGTATTATGAAGTTTAAAATCAATACCGTTGAAACGAAGAAGTATACTTTATTAATTTATTATTAAGTACCTACTACATTTAATTTTTAATTTTAATTACAGCCAAATTCGTAGAATAACTTACTTATTTTAATTTACATTTTATCGTAGAATAATATACAGGACAAGGACATCAATGGTTATTACACAATAATTAGTGATAAATTATTGAGGTTATTATTTACGTAGAAAAGTCTTCATATAATATGTCAAGCTCGCAGAACATCGAGACTATCGCGTATTCTCACTTCTACCACATAATAAAAAAAAAAAATAACTTCCTCATAAATTATTATATTTGGGTTTTCCAACGATGTCAAATTTGTTTGTAACTACATTATTAAGCCAGTAAACGTCATTTTTTTCACTAATTAAATTTTAATTGTAAATCGTTTTACAAATTGCATTGTTAATTGACAATAATTGATTATTATGAGATCATTTTTTTCATTTAACAGAATGATTAAAATTTCATATTTTAGATAAAAAAATTAATTTTCTATTTAATTTTTTTTTTTTTTTAATTTCTAACATTTATAAGTAACTGTTTTATATAAATTAGGATTTTGAAAACAAAATTGGAACGAAAACAATGTGATAGAGACGGCGGAAATATTTATTCGTAGGATTAAATGGCCGATCGAATAATATATAATATCTGCGTCGTCAAAAGTAATTTCGAAGTTAACTGTTTTTCGCGAGAAGATATTTAACTACCGGTAAAAGTTTTCGCGTAAAGACAGCGTGGTGGTGGTGAACTGTGTGAGAGTTTTGGAGGGGAAAAAAAGTTTTCAGAAAACAAGTCCCGCCAAACAAACTTCGCGCCAAAAAAGTTTTACTAAACCATTCGGCGGCGTCTGCTAGAAGATTGTCAGTAGCAACAAACATATAACTGCATTATATTATTATTATATTATTACATTGTTATACGAGCGCGGGGGCCAAGTTTCGAACAGTATTTCGCTCTTCGCGTCCGCACGCGTATATATATATATATATAAATAGTCACCGTCTCGGCTAGTCGTGGCACTCGCGACTTCGGTCTGTTGCTGCGTTTCGCGAAACTTTTTCCTGCTCGAGAGAGAAAGATCGAGAGAAGGATTACCGGCGGCGCACTCGACAAACTTAATTGACTGAGTGCCGACCCCGAAAAGAGTGACCGCGGCGCGCGTTATTTATTTATATTATCGGCCGCAATTATATACCGCCGCCCCCGGTATATACCCGGTATCATTAACGATTTATTATTCTTCATTATTCCCTTACCGTTTATACCTCCTTACATTATAATATTACGTAGGTATTAGACCGATTTTATTTCGTCGCTGATCAAGTTCAATCAAGTCGTTATAAAAATGATAAAAGTTACGCGAAAAGTCTTAAACAAATATATTTTTGTTTTCCCTTCAATTATTATCATATTTTCTTAAGTACCTACCTTATGATACCTATATATATATATATATATATATATATAAGTATATTGACAAATCTTAAGTTATAAAACTTGTTACGAGTTAAATTTAATTTTTATTATTTCTATAAAATAGTATTACTTAACATAACTTCATAAATCATTATTATAACTGCCAAGTTTCACCAACTACCTATTATGTTTGAACTCGAACGCCCGCGAAAAATTATTTTTCTAACATTTTTATCTCGTAAAATATGTGTATTCGAATATGTATAATAATAGGAAGAGCAAAAAAATATTATTACTGTTTTAATATCGGCTGCATTGTCCTCCACTCACCACGGAATTTCAAAATGAGAACTATGTCAAAGAAATGTGCTTCGTTTGTGCATTTTCGTGCTTTTTTGTCCCTTCATTTATGCTCATCCCGTTCCACAGATCTTCCACTTTTAAAGTATTGAGCTGACAGCCCTCCACTTATAACATCGACATAAAAACTACCATTTGTTTGTATTTAGTCATTTTCGGATATACCCAACTTAAAATATAATATACAAAATTACAAAATATGGTAGATTTTATTATAATATAATAAAAATCATTAAATATAAGAAAGTATATACGAATGAATAATTTTTAATAATTATGATACTATTAAACTAAGTTGTAAACTACTACAAATCTAGTAGTTAGTATGTATTATGAGTGAGTACAACACGGAAACCATTTTCTTACGATTATCTCTAAATTAGAGATATATTGGTTATCCTAGCTTGGTTCTACTCTGTTTACAATAAGTTAATATATTTTCTGATTACCCCACTATTAAACAATTTAATATTACATTTGTTTCACAAGTATAAATGAGGAAAAAAATGTCTAGCCTCTGGGAATTTGTCGGCAAAAATCGATTAACATCGACCCGCGACGCTGACGCCGTGTAATATTATTATACCATAGATTATAGGAAAAAATTTTTTCATACAATCTGTGATTATACTACAATAAGGCCAGTATTATTAATTTATAATTAACGCCTGTGTCCACAGTTTCGTACGACCGTGACCGTGTCGTCGTGCGACATTCATGGCATGCCGCGTGACAACAGAAATCTCGTTGTTTCCATAATCCGTGTACTTCCATTTTTTTTTTTCAGTAATTATTACAAGAAAAATATAAATTTAAATTTTCGTAAATGTCGAGTAAATTTTTTTTTAAAACTAGTGTTTATAAATTAAATTAAACAGAAAACGAATTAAATAATATATCCGAGATCATTCCCTTTTCTGTATAATAGTAAGTAAAGCCAGGTGAGGCAGAGCCTCACTTGCCTCACCCGGCCAGCCACCACTGATCAATATAATACACACCTAAACACAACACCTAAAGAAATAATGTTCAGTCTAAACCACAATATACGTCATATTCCACAAATTACGAAAGATTATTAGGAAGTTATATAATATTACTCAATTTGTATTATCTTTATAAAACACCAAATTTTATGTTAACTAATATTAAACATAAACATTAAACATCGTTGAAATGTAAGGTTAATTTGTAATAATATAAGTTCAGAATTTTAATAAGTAAAGCAAGTTAATATAATTACTCTTAAAGAAACTTTTAAGTATAATTCTAAAAGGTAATTAACATTTTATAATATAGTATATTCTATAATGAGAAAAAAACGTAGTAGCTGTATCATCTCAAACACGGTTTAATTAAAATTCTTCATATTATACTTATGTCTTATACTTATACTTATACTTATTTATTACTTATACTTATACTTATGTGTTTTAAGTAAAGATTTGATAAAAAAAAAAAAAATGTATTATTTCTATTGTGTAAATATACATTATGTTGTTAAAAATAATACGTTAATAATCTGTTAAAGCAGCACTTTATATAAATGATAAATAGATTAGACGTTTTAAAATTTTGATTTAACTTTCATAACAGACTTTACTTCCATTAGTTCCATTTTAACATTTATTATTTCCACACAACTAACAAAATTATACTCTTAACATAATGCTCAACATAAAAGGGTCAGGGTAGACGAACTATATATACATATATATATATATTTACTTATAAAAAGTACCCAAAGGTATATTAGCTTTTGAAATATTGTTAACCCTGTGTAATTTTTTCGGTTGTTTCTATTGTTATAAATATACTAAATGAAAAATATGTATTTGCATTATACATTTATATAACTAAATTACTTAAAATGTATTTAAGTGTATATGAATAGAACCAAATTATTTTTTATTTAAAATAAATTTTGAATTTTAATTGTACAAATACTATAATAAGTACTATAATTTTTAATAATAAATAACAAATAATATATATTACCTACATTAGTTTTTTTCTAATCTTCAATTTTTCATGATTTTTTTTTTTATTATACGTACACCTGATAAAAAATTGCAGATCCACCAACATTAGTTTAAATAAATTAAATGTATATACAAATAATTGTTTAATTATATCAACCGTTTTAGTTTATTTAATTATTATATTCAAAATAAAATTATTGTAAAATTAAAAACGCCTATGATCTTAATTTATACCTAAACTTAAGACTGTATTATTTAATAAATTACATAACTATGTGTTATAATTTGTCGATGTTAGTATTACCTACATTTAGAGTTAAAGTAAATATAAAATGTACATTTGAATTTTCAATTCATTTATATTTTAAATTTTAAAACATACAAGTTTAAAGTTTAATTTATAATTAGAACCTATAGTTTTATATTATAGTATTAATAAATTATTAGTATTGTATATATTTATTATATCTTCTACAATTGCTATTTTTAATATAATATTTATTGAAAATAGTTTTTTTAATTTGTTTTTTTAAAATTATTATCCATATAATATTATATTTGAAAAACAAAACATAGAAAATTTAGTATTAAGGTAATGTTATTTGAGTAATACTATAAGTGTTAAATTGTAAAAAAAAACAGTTGCAAATTGAAAAGTTATCATGTTTCGTATTTTTAATCGTATTAAGTATTCATCATTATTTTGTATAAACAAATTTAAATTCAAAGTTAAACGAAGGAAAGTAGCAATTTTTAAGACTTTTTTCAAAATTATTTTTATATTTAATTTTTGATCCCCACTCATAATTAGAAAATATTTCTTTTTATATAATTTAAATTTGTTCAAATAAATCTAGACCATTGTAGAATCTTTAATTTTCTATAACGAAATAATTTACATATTTATATTATATTATAGTTGTACGTATTATGTGTATTATAATACAATTGCTATCACAAATTGAAGTTTTATTATTTGCGTATTACAAAAGTTTTATGTGACATTAAAAATATTTTTTAAATGATTATTAAAGTCATGTTTTCATTAAATTTATTATGTCAAATAATGCGGTCATACAACAAACAATTTCTGAACACTATTAAATAAATCGTAGTTTGTTTGAAGCTTATGAATGTTAAAACAAACCTTGTTAAAATATTATTTTTTGCAAACAAGAAAAAACATAAAACAGACATAAAAATAAATCGTAAAACCGTGACAAATGTATTTTTTTTAAATATCTTAAATCAAAATATATACATTAAATTTAAAATAAAATCTTTAGTATATCTTTAAACATTTTGTTTTTGAAAAACAAAGAATATAATTAAAACAAAAATAGAAAGAGATAATGGTATGAAACTATAATAAATAAGGATTCCTGTTAATAATTATAATCAAAGACAAGAAATTAAGCACACATATTATTATAGTGAAAAGTGATTAATATTATATTTTTTTTTTTTTTTTTTTTTGTGTTCTATTAGTTATTACAAGGAATAATCTATATTAAAATAATAGTAATTGTTCAATTAAATAGGTCACATTCACATGTTGTTGGAGTAATAATAATAATGATAGGGTAAACAAAACATAAGTGAAATATAAAACCCCAAATTTAGGAATTTATTGGTTATATTTTAACGTTTATAATGTTTTATTAAATTTAAAATCAGTAAAATTTAATAGTAAGTTTGTTTAATTTGCCGTTACAAAATAATATACTTATAATAAAATAGTATTTTTTGCCCATTCCATTTATTTGCACACTGTATAAACAAAATATTAAAATAAATGTCGAATTCAAATATCTATTTTGTTGTTATATCCATTACGTGCCTCCTAACATTTAGAATATAAATTACTAATGAAAAATGCATTGGATTTTAAAAACCAGCACGACAGCACGCAAAAATTTCCATAAAAATTTATTTTTGAATATTGTTAAAATTATATGTTATTATTTAAAAACCAAAAATTTATACTGATTTACCAAATAAGGGACATAGGTAGAAAAAATCTATATTATGAAAAAATAATAAATAAAATATGATAAAAAATTAAAAGATTGAAGATTGAAAAATTAAAGAAAAATAAGATATATTCAGAGACGAGATAAATATATTTTTTTTAATTTGGTTAATTTTTATTAAAAGTTAGAATATACTAAATACCAAAGTAAAAGTTTAAATTATCGATTTTATAATTATATACAAAAATATTTAAATATGTACCAACCATAATATCGCCTATATTAAATATAAATTTAATCAATTATTATCAAACATTGTTGATATTTCAGGGCTTGAAACCGATTTCAAAATCAGTATTGTATAACCGAAATCAAAACCAGAATAAGCTGGAAATCGGTATTCAAAATCAAAACCGTAAAATATTGAATACCGGTATCAATAATTAAATCAAAACTGGAAAAAATTGAATACTGGTATCCAAAATCGAAATAAAAAAATTACGTAAATCAAAACGGAATAATATACAATAGTATATTTATACTCTTTAATTTTATCATCTTAATTTTATAGGATTAACTATTATAATATGAATTATAATATAAACTATGAATATTATTTATTTAATTTTATAGAATCTATTAATTATAATTAAACCTAACAAAAAATAATAATAGAAATTACAATATAAATATTGTGGCATTATGTGTTTTGATCTCCACCCATGAACAACATTTAATTATCAAAATAGCAATAACAACAAGTTCAAAATCGAAATCTGAAGAAATTGAATACCGCTATCTGAATTTAAAATTGAAATGGTTAAAATTTGTATACCCGTATCGAAAAAAAAAAATTATACGGTTTCAAGTTTTCAACCCATGGGTAATTCTTAGTATATAGGGTTATCCTATATGATTTTTTATGGCTATGTCTATTTGTCATGTTACAAAATGGAAAAAAGTAAAAGAATATATTTTGTTTTTTATGTAATATATATACCTATTATGTTAACAATAATATGTAATTTTATATCGAAAATTTCCTATTAAATTTATTTCAATTAAATAGATTCTTATTGAATTTGGCCGAATTAAACTTATACATTCCCATTTTAATTCATTAATTTCTTTTCAATTTAAAATGATAATGTTTGTTATGAAATTTCTATTTGAAGATTAAATAGTTTAGTATAGTTTTCAGATATACATGTATTTTATATATAATATATAATTTAATATTGACGTTCTGCTGTCTCGAATAAAGTTTTATGATTATAAAAATATACCCATATTTTATGAACAATTATTGATACTTGTCAGTAAATATTCAGTAATAGTTACAGTTATAATTTCTACACATTTACTGTTTAAAATCGTTTTGTTATTATTTATCTTTTTATGTACCAATATATTTAATTCTGTGGAATTTGTATTTACTTCTATATGGTTATATAAGTTAAATTTCGATTTAATTTCTGTATGGAACCTGTATTGATTATAAATACAAGTTAATGTACTCAAAAATTATAAAATAGAAACAAATTTAATAACTTTCGCAATTAAAGAGGATACCCATATTTTATTGTCTCCGTCTACCCAAAAGTAAATAAAGCAAAATCATATTTACTTGGAAAGTTTGAACTAATATTATGTGATATAAGTTAAATTTATTTATTTTAATTATATACCCATTATCAAATTTAACGTGTAAATATTTTTGAGATACAGTATTGCAATAGTCTTCATTAAATTTTTTTTTATTGAATTTATTATTAATTTAAAATTTTCAATAAGATACACTGATATTATGGGCCAAACTGAGTTAACCGAAGTAAACTATATATTTTTTTTTTATGAAAACATATTATTATAATATCATTTATATGGATTAATATGATTCATGCTAGATAATGTAATAATTTCAATTTCAAAATTGAATACATATAAAAATAATAATAAATGCCTATTATTTATCAGAAATATCTGTTGTATCATTAATACATGAATGATTTCCTAACCTAATCAGCCAAAATTACTTGATGCATCACGCGAAATATAAATAAATGATAAAATAAATTAACTTTTAACTAGTACAAATAATGGTGATTCTATATTACCTATGTAGTTAAACTAAAAGAAAGTCAGCCATTTAGAGAGTCATTGACAAACACAACATAACATTAACAAGTTATTATGTAATTAATTATAAGAAGTGTAAAAATGTCAAAATAAATAAAACTGTATTATTAGATGTAGAAATGGTGCAAACTTATTATTATAATTTTTAATTATTATACTTATACTAACACTTTTTTGGCATACTACAGAAATGTTATAATATATGTATAGACGCAAATTACAATTTTCCCACGTGGACTAACACCTGTTGAGTGCTTGCTTTAAATACGAATTAAATGCTACGCTACATTGAATAAACATATTATGAAAAATAGACTTATGCGCATTTATGATTGATATTTGTTTGTTTTATGAATCAAAAATCAAACAACGCGATATTATATAAATATTAAAAATGTTTGTAAAATATGTATGAGGACCTACCGTAATCCATTTAGCTATAATAACTGTAATAATAGTGTAATCGACAGATAAAAACACGACTTAGCTTATATATATATATATATATATATATTAGACGATATTATATAAGTAATATATTTTAATCAATTCGACATATTACGTTACAGAATTTTAAATAAAGTAAGTAAATAATCGAGTATTTGATAATGATTATTAATAATAATAACATTTTAAAATATAAACCTTTAAACTTATTAATGATTTATAATATTATAATATAATATCATTTAACATCAATAATATTACACCATTGACCAATGGTTATGTAAAGTTGTTATCCAATAAATTTTATTGAAATTCAATGATTGATTTGAATTAGTGAAACTGATAATATTACAGTAGTAATTTATATAAGCAAAGTATAAAATATTATGGACTGAAGAGTTAAGGGTTGAATATTTTATACGTTTTGTCCACTAATTAGTTATACATAATATTTTAGTGATTAATCGATTTTATTTATAAAACCTTTAATTTTCGTAACAATCGATTTAAAAAATTGTATAGATAAATAAAACACATTTAACATATCACATCTTAATTTAATATAAAATAATATATATACCGCCCATTTTTTTATCGATAACGTTAATAAACTATTTTTTATATGCGATAAGTAACTTTCGGAATATCAATACATAAAGTAATTAATACCATAATATACAATAATATATACATACTATTATTAATTTATACTATTTTATTTACAATATTTTTTAATAAAAAGTTTTATTTGATGTAAAGTATATTTCCTAGCAATATTATTATAACAATTTTTAAATGTAACATTCTAACTAGCCAACTAGGTTAGTGTCGGTTAAGTAACTAAATGTATTTGATATTATGTTTAAAATATCATTTTTATTCCATAATATTTATTCTCGAATCAGTTTTGAAACATGTCTAACCATTATTAAATACCTAATATCTATATACCTATTAAGGATAGATTTAATATTATTGTAAAATTATGAATCTATAAATCAGTAAAACATATCATTATAAAAGTACATTACAGTCTAATACTTTTTTTGTATTTACATTACTATAAGCAAATAATTAATAAAATCTAAAATAATCGTAATAATTTGATTTTAAAACGGCCAATTACTTACGGTGCGAGTAAAATAAAAACTGTTTATATGCAAATAAGAATAAAAGTTTAGTAAAAAATAAAAGGGTGTCTAAAAGTTATTAAAAAGGTTTTTTATTTATTTTCCGTATATAAGGGGAAACATTAGTTTTTAAACGAAATAAAAGTTTTTACGTAGGAATTTGCATTTTATTTATTTATTTTTTACGTTGAACGTTAACAGATAATTGGTTTGTGAATGTAAAGGTATATTATGAAAAATGTAAATGATGGTTGAAGTAAAAGACGGACTCACCTTTAGGAGTATATAATATTTTTATTGTTAAAAAAAAACTCAATTTCTACGCGTGCCGTCGCGTCCAACAGCCGAGGTGGCCGCCGATTTACGAACGAGTCGCGCGACCGGCCCGTGACGGTGGCGGAAACGCGAGCGACGGGTCTGACCCTAATGGGCCGGCGGCGGGGCGGATGACGATGACGCTGACGGGCGGACGTGGATGCGAGTAGTCGAAAAGAGTTCGCGGAAAAACACTCGTTGCCCGTACGTTGTCGTCGTCGTCGTCGTCGGCGACGACGTTGTCGTCAGCGGCGGTGGCGGGAAGCGCGCGCGCCACGGACGGCGAGAGAGAAGTGAAAACAAAAACTGTGCTCGCGCCCAATCAATAAAAACTCGTGTTTTTCCGCGGACGTTTTGTGCTTATTGAAAAATTAAAAATGATAACCGCGAACGGGAGATCCGCGGTACGACGTGTAACCGGCGAAAAAGTAAGAGAAAAAATAACAAAAACGCCGGTAACTGTTATATACGACGAGTCGAAAGCATAAACGGAACGACGACGACAACGAAAAAAAAAAAAAAAAACGTATTTAATATAATTATTATCTATATTTGTATACAATGTATAATGTAGGATTCACTGCGCGTTAACTGCGAACGACAATAAACGATCGGTTGATGATATAATTATTATGATCGAGAAAAAATAAAACATCACCATACGACAGTCCGGAACGACGGTTGAGTACGACGACGAATAATAATAATGATGATGATGATGATGATGATAATATAATGTACGGGTCCACGTGCGAGTATGCGTTCGTTCGCGCGCGCGCGCGCGCGTGTGTGATCGGTGAGCGGCGCACGGGATAAAGGCGGCCGCCGCCATTCAACACGGAACGGTATAATCACACCGACTGCGAAACTTCGACTGGAAAAACTTTTACGCGCGCTATCTCTGTCGCACGCCGCCGCCGCCACCGCCCCCGCAGCGCCGCACGAGCACCAACTAAACCACCGCTCCCCGCGTCCGACACAGACGCCAACGCCGACACCGCGCGCCGCCACCGCCGCCGCCACCGCTGCACTTTATCCAATCTTTTCCATTTCCCGTTTTTGTGTCCAGACCGAACGTTGCCCTCCGCCGTCGATTGTCCCGCGCGCGCCCCCAAAAGAAATTACTTTAAACAGCAACAAGGCCCCTTCCCTTCCGTCCCGCCGACGTTCGGCTCGTTCGCGCGGACTTCGACTTGTTCCTCGTTTTCTTTTTCTCGTGCTTTTATTTTTATTTTATATATATATATTTTATTTTTATTTTTTTTGCTCTCTCTCTCTCTCTCTCTCTCTCTCTTGCTGTTCTATTTTCGCCGTTCCTTATTTGCTCCGCCGGATCAACTCCGTCCGACTTTTATTCTTCCGCCGCTTGCTCAGACACTCCAGATCATTTTTTTTTTCTTTTTCTCTCTCTTCCGTCCAACGATTGTCGACGCTCAGACACGCGCGTAAATGCACGAAACGTTATCCAGTTGGATTTTGTTTGTGCGTTACATTCGTGTCGTTCGATTTCTTTTAATACCTAATAATAAATATAAATACGCCCCTTACCACCCCTTCCCTCACCCGCCGCCCGGTGATGACGGCGTGCGACGGACAACGCAGCCAGAGAACTCTGAAACTCGATAAATCTGCAAACCATTATTATTATTATTGCTATCGGTTTTAAGGAAATCGTGTTTTACAAAGTCTGTGTGTATAAAACGTTTGTGTTGATAAAAGAGAGGTCCGCGCCGCCTCGAAAAATAAAAGTGCGTGACTTTTAACATAGTCGCCCGCGGAAAAGTTTCCGAACGAGTAATGATATCCACGCGCCTTAGTATATTGTTCTCTCTCCGTCCACGCTATACTAAACTCAATGACGGCGAAGTTTTGATTGCTTTCCCCTACCTCTCGTCACCCATCACGAACTCCGGCCGCGGCGTATAAATACGTATATAATATTATATTTCTTCTTTCTGCTTTACTTTTTATTATTATTATTTATTTTTTACACGAATAAAAAAAATAAATATGAAAAAAGTTGCGAGTTTAATTTGATGGCTCCGTCAGTGTTTTCTCTATCTCTCTCTCTCTCTCTCTCTCTCTTATATAGTCTTCTTATTCATTTTTTTTTTTTTTTATTATGGGGTAAAAGTTTTTACCGAATGGATTTCTTGTATACTTGAAAAACTATACGGACTCGATTAGACGTAAAAAAGTCGTTTACAAAAAACTGTTCATTAAAGTTTACCGTAACGGTCGCGTAAACGTTTTGTATAACACCACCAACGTCACCCAGCGTGTGCAACAATCGATTTTGAAATGGTGCGTAATTTAAGCTGCCCAAATCGAAATAGGTACCAATACTAAATTTGTTAATAATAATTATACTTACAATTGTTTTAACGACCACGCATATTCCCAAACGGTGTTCAAATCATAATATTATAATAATGCTTAAACGATTTTTTCTAGTACTTAAAATTACATTTTACAAAACCGTTTAATATTTTTAGTTTCACCACGATAAATGGTACGCAATTATATACGTATATTGTTATAATGCATTTATATAACACAATAATTAGCGTTTAAATAGTGATTAATGACAGTTATAACGACTATAATGAATTCACTAAAATTACTGATTTAGAAATTTATTTTTCAAAGTTTTACAACCAAGACACACACACATGTTTGCACAAATTTAAAGTTCTACGTGTATTTACGTATTTCTGAATATTTCCTTTCTTCATTAGGACTAAAACTATAAAATAAGTTTCGAACTTGTTGAAACTAATGTTGCGAAACAATTTTTTAGTCACACAAAGTTAAATACTTGGTTTTCTTTTATGAAACCTTACTTTTACGTTAACTTTCAAGATTACAAACTATTTTAAAGAATTATTCTTCTTCAAAAAACATATTAATAACAGTGAAAAAAAAATGATCATAATGTATACAAGTTATATAATATGTAAGAAAAGTTTTTCAACTACTTTAGTAATATATTCTAACCAAGATTATATTCGTATAACCTTATAAATTTATCTCAGAGTAAAATACAGAGTATAATATATGTATATTATTTTAAGCAACTTGACTTTAAATTTTATTATAGGTAGGTAGGTTTTATACAGTATTTATACATCCATATTTTTTTTTTTTTTTTGTAATTTCAAATATTCGAAAAGTTTCTACTTTATCAAAACGTATTTAGTAACTTATAATAATTATCTCCATTTTGATTTATCATTGTAGTAAATACGATAGAATTATACTAGTATTGTACGTATTTACTTTAAGTGCATATAGCTTATGAATCATTTTTAAAAAAAAACTTTTATACTACTTACCATAGTAATTTTTTTTTATTATTATAAAAATTGTTTATCGTAATAAATAAATGAAATTATGATTCTAATAATATATTATTGTATTTTCATAAAAATTGTATAAGCTGCAAATGTGCAATATTAATTTTAAGTTATATTTCATACATATTAAAATTAAATAGAATACTCACATTTAACAATTATACCCACGTCATAATAATTATGATTTCATAAAACATATATTACTTTATTTTATAGCTAGATTATAGCTACAATTACAATAATTTCTGAAAATATATTTCAGTTTCAGAATTTTTAAAAAGCAGTAAAATAAATTGTTTTTATTTTTAATTGATATCACATAACTATTACCTATATTATATTCGTATATGATATTATTATGTAATTATTATTAATCAATTAATTAGAAAATAAGGTCAATTATTCACCAAGGATTTTTTACTCATTATTCTATAACTTTTTTAGGTTTGATATGACCTCATGTGCAAATTCTAATCTCTTCGATGTAACATAATAATCATATTAGGATGTGTGATCATGATTTTAGCCTATGTACACCGCAGATATTTCTTTAAGACTCAATACACAAAGTTAATTATATATATATATTAGTATATTAGAATACAAAAGTCATTTATATTATTTTATAAATAGAGTTCGGATTTGTATGCTACTGCATATTATTTTTGAGAGTATGCAGTTTGGTGGGTGTAAGAAATGTCAACGATTTGTTTAACAATGAATGCATATAGGAAAACATTTATAGTGCATATAAATGCATATTTTAGGAATAACGACATATTTGAAAAATTTTGTATACAAAGCATATTTTATAGACTTTTTCGTAAAAAAGTAATTTTTCTCTACATTATTATTATTATTTTTTTTTTAATAAATGTGAAAATATATTTTTATACAAATTATGCACGATTGAAAAGTCTATATCTTCATGGACATTTTTTTTTTACCTTATAATAAGTTCAATGAATATTGTTCGTTAACTATGTAATTTATTTTTGTTTGATTGAATGATATTTAGAAAAAGGACTGAATAAAATCAATATAAATATTATAAATACCAATATAAATACTATAATATAACCTAACCTAACACATATAGTTTTTTTTAATAAAGTGCATATTATTTTATAAATTAAAAAGTGTATTTTTTTTTTACATTTTTCACTTAAAATATATTTAGTACAATATATTAAGTACAAGATCATAAGAATTAAGACAAATATAAAAATAAAAATTTTGAATTATTTTGTATTTTAATGTTGCTGTTATTTACTAGTTAAATTAAAGTGTGAAAGGTGTATGGGGGTAAAGTCCCTTATGAGTCTATCAAGCTATCTATCTAGACAATGAAAATCTTAACCGAACTGAAATTCTGCATACGCTACTGGTTGAATTACTACTAAAATGTTAGGGGATTTTCCCCTTAATCTTCTTACGGTAAGTAGTACCTACGGTATAAACGTATACATTTTAAACAAAAATTATATTCAAATTTCGAAATTGTATTTAGTTAAAAAAAAAAATGATTGATTTATTGGCCTAAATAATACAAACTTATTTAGAGATCAGTATAAATAATATTAAAATAAAATGGGCATAATATAATATTCACATCGATGTAAATAAGCATAACTTTTTTATTACATTTACTTTAGTCATTTAATAAGTTCATTATGAACATTGTTTATATTATTATACCGAGTAACAAATTTAAATTCAAATATTACCCTTTATAAAAATGTAATAATAAATGTGGTATAAAGGCAGAATCATGGACATATAATATATGCAATACCTACGTTTAATACGCGTATTTTTAAATCATTATTTTTGTATAGGTATTAATTATTTATTATGAAAGATAAGTGAAATAATAACTAGGAAAATACTTATTGTTACATCTTGTTTGTTACTATGCAATTTTCTAATTTTCTAATTATTTTAGATTCTGAGCGGAGCGAGGAATGTATTGATTCCACAAAGATGTTTTTTTTGTTTTTTTTCTTTTATGTATGAAAACATTTTTTGGGTAGAAATAATGGTCCGATTATCACGCATAGCATATGCTTCGCTTGCAAATGTTGTCTACTTGGTATTTTATACAGCTCATTTTTCGAATTTCCTAAAAGTTTTTCTTTAAGAAGCAGAAAATTGGCAATTTTTTATACACGTTTTATTATATTTTTTTTTTCATGATTTCTTATTAAGTTTTAATAGTAGGGACTTGAAAAATTTTTTGAGTACTAACATAGGTTATTTACAAGTGTAGTAAAATTTTGGAACGGAACAGTTAATTATTTGGAAAAATATAGAGCTTTGAACGTTTTCCTAAAAAAAATTAATATTACCTACAATTTTGGGATTATCTGTTTGAAAATTGTGTAGGAGTCCAATACTATATTCCTTAATCTTTTTTACAAAATATTTTGAAAATCTAAAAAGGCGAATTTTTTTTATAGGCCTTTTATTATTTTTTCTCAATAATGAAAACCTTTTTTCGGCTAGAAATAATGGTCCGATTATCACACAAAAGGAACCTTTCTATACCAAATTTCATCTAGTTGGTACTTTATCCAGCTCATTTTTTGAATTTCCCAAAAGTTTTTCTTTTAGAAGCGGAAAATTGGCAATTTTTTATAGGTTTTTTATTATATTTTTTTTCTGATGTAGAAAACTAGAAAACTAGAAAACTATTTTTGGGGTAGAAATAATGGTCTGATTACCACAAATAAGGTACCCTTTCTATACCAAATTTCATCTAGTTGGTACTTTATTCAGCACATTTTTCGAATTTCCCAAATGTTTTTCCTTGAGAAGCGGAAAATTTACAATTTTTTATAGGTTTTTTATTATATTTTTTTCTGATATATGAAAACATTTTTATGGGTAGAAATAATGGTCCGATTATCACAGTGAGGTATGCTTTGGGTAGCAAATCGTGTCCTCTTGGTACTTTATTCAGTTCATTTTTCGCATTTCCCAAAAGTTTTTCTTTGAAAAGCGGAAAATTGGCAATTTTTATAGGCTTTTTATTATTTTTATATTAATTTTTAATTGTAAAATATTGTTGGTTTTTATAAATGTTCACGTTAATAAAAGTCATAGGAATATGTTATACTTTAAAATAATTGTAAAAAAAATCAATCATTAATTATAATGTGCAAGCAGCAACAAACCCGTAAGCACGTATGAAACAAATATAGAAACAGGATAAAATGATTTTATAATTTTCGAAATTAAAATCTCTTTTGAACGTCTAAATAATAATAATAATAACTTTTTTTTAAAAAAATTGATGTATATACATTTAATTTTTTTAATTAATTTTATAAAATTAAACGTGAAAGAATTATAACATGCGACATTTTAAAGAACGAAATATATTCCAAATAAAAATATTATATAAAAGGTCTATTTTAGACGGTTAATAACTGTTATCGATATGATGAAACAATATATTGTTCTAAAAAACATAAATATGCGACTTAAATATGATATTGTGATCAATAACATAACGCCGATATAATGCTGTCATTCAAGAACTGATTTAAGATAATCCAAACAAAGCAAATGTCTTAGTCAACGTTTTTAATAGAGCGATATTATATTGTATTACCGTTTTTATTTTCAAAATGTATAGGTACTATTCATAATATCCACATACACAATATATTTAATCATTTTTGTTAAAATGTGGTATTATTTATATTATTCAATCTACGGTTTTATACCAATTAGGTATTTAAAAAAAAAATTAATTTTTTTAAAAAACGGAATACATTGTTTATATTATAATGGAACAAACATTAATTAAGGTATGTGCACAATTTTAGCAGTTTATCAATTTACTAAATGCACTGTTTATATTTGTATTATGGTATAATTTTAACATATTTTACCATAAAAACTTAATTTATCAAACTTTAGTTTTAAGTTTTACAAAAAACTAATATATATTTACTTAGAATAGTAATTTTAGATATATTTTTGTGCGTGTTATTATTTTATTAATTCTTTTTTTTCAATTTTCGACTATAAGAGCACATGACATAACATTTTAGAATTAAAATTTTATTATAATATATATAAGTAACTTTTACAGTATTGTGGTACCTAAGTTATTTATGCATAACATTTCTAAATGAAAATTTAAAATCGTTTTGAACGATTCATATACATATTGAAAAATAATTGTTATAAAGTTAACGTTATTTAACTTTGCCATTCGACATTTTGTTATGTTTATCCAAAGTCCATACTATACTGTGTTGTGTATTGTATATAATATAATATGTTGAGGGTTCTCCGCATATGCATATTTAGCAATTTATAAAAGGGGGGTTCAGATTTTTTTTCGGAAGCTTTTATGAAACTGAACCCCCACCATTTTATAATATATAAAAATTAATTAAAAAAAAAATTAAATAAAACATGTTTTGTATCTATATATAGGTACATTATAATACAAAATCTAAAATAATATTATTAATAGCAATTTTTTATTTTTTTTTATTGGTCATGGGATGGGGCGGTTAAACCCGTTCGACTCCCCCGTGAATATGCCGCTGGTTCTTCTATATATTTTGATGTTGTCAAGAGTAAAAACTAAAATAAGCTAATATTTATGGACAAATAATCTTTGCCGTGGGCATTATATTTCTATAACGTGACACTTAAATTTTCATAGAAAAACGCCTTACTGCGGCTTTATAGTGAAGTTGTTGGTTAGTAACAAGGTAACCAGAGTGCGTTATATGTAGGCTTAGGGACTTCTAGCATTTGCATATTATTATTGGATTGTTGTATAACTAGCAAAGTCAAACTAAATCTCATTCGAGGTATAGAGAAACTATAAGTATGCAAAATTTGATTTTAAAAATTTTAGTTATTTGGGCATATTTGAGCATATTTTGAGCATTATTTAGCTCTTTAGTGCTTTTATTTCATTATTTTGTAAACAATTAAACAATTTATCGCCATCACACATTATTCCCAAATATTCTCTACTACCCATGTCTGGGTGAATGTTTAAAGGAGCCCAGTAGCCCACATGCTCAAATATTCCTGAATAATCGCGGCATACATATAAATACACAGGTTTGTTTATACAGTGTTAGAAATTATAATTTTATTGCCTTTTTTAAATATATCCATTGATTGATTATTACAATTATTGTATAATTAATCAATGGTATATCATTCTATATTTCTCCATTCCAATAACAGCACACGATCTGTTATTTATATGATTTATTGTTTTGTATAATATATATTCCATTATATTATATTGTTTAGTCTACGTGTAAATTGACAATATTGTTCTAAAATAGGTACAACTTTTCCAATTGGAAAATTGTTTAGGGACATTTTTTAGTGCATATTTAGTTGTTTTTTAGGACTATAGATCCCTAAGCCTAGCTTATGTGGATAGGTATTTGGTTATGGCTTATTATGGCAATCCATAATAAGCCATGGACAAATATGACTATTTACGTTATCATTATCTTTCAGGGTATTAATTTTGAATGACTGTTAGTCAATTATTATTGTATCTGTGTATTACCGTATCCGAAATCGATATACCTAATTGTATATTATGTTTTCCGCATGTTATTCGCGCGGTGCTCAACGATTGTCGTTATCGATCGATAGTTATTACCGTAATCAATCTACAGCTGGCGAATTTTGGGTATATACTATGAGTCAGTCAGTCAGATATGAACGTGATTTATTTTTTATTATATATATTTAAATATAATTTTCTATTATTGAACGGACTCTAACCGGTCCAATAGCGTTTTTTTTATATAGTATATTTGAATATTTCCATAACTTACTCCTATTTTAGTTATTTTATTTGGCGTATAATATGCTACGTTTGTATATTTAGATTCTAATCCTACGTGTAGATGGTACTCGACAAATTGTATTTAATAATAAAATGAACAATAAGCTCGAGATGACAGATCGATGATATCGATCGAATAAGTCACATAAAAACCCATAAGTTAAATCGTACCACTATAATCGCGAAAATATACAGTTCATGCACTAGCGCTGCGCGTTTCAGCTGGCCCGGATTTAAAACCATAATCACTGACTAGCGCATCCGACTTACATTTTCAGTGGGTACAGTTTAAATAATTATAAACTCAATATAAGAATACATTCCTCGCTTCGCTCAGAATCTATAATATTAATAATTATAAAAATATTATTGAGTAATAATTAACATCCATACAGTAGGTATTTAAAAATTAACGTATTATCAGTGCAGTAAATATTTTTTATAACATTACTTTTAAAATTATTGATAATAATTGTACAACGAAAAAGTGTATTCTAGTAAATATCTCATCTGATTTAGTTCTTTATTGAGGGAATTCGTTTTTCAAAAGAATATAGCACACAAACAATCTTCTTATTGATTCTTCTACAAATTATAATATTATTTCTACTCTTTGAGATAAGTGGACGTTTTAGTTTAAATTAAAATGTGGTAAAAATATTTTTGATACAAAATTAAACGCTCAAACAATTTAATATCAACTTGTACATATGGCAATCAGTCAATTAGTTGCACTAAACAAATAGTTCATAGATTTGCACATTATTTTTCGAGCTTTAAAATGTTTTTCAAAAATGTTTAATAATACATGCAATATTGAGTTAAACGGTTTGATAATTGTAGTGAAGCCTCCTTATATATAATATTTAATAAATTTACAAAATATTATGATATATTATGTGTTTTTAATAGACTGAAAACATTTTTTCGGGTATAAATAATGGAATAGGAATAGGACATTCATTCAATAGAAAATTTTATCTTCTTGGTATTTTAGTTGACTTAATTTTTTAATTTTTCCAAAGTTTTTTCCTAGGAGAAGAAAAACTATCAAAAAATGGCAAGAAACTGGCTAAATTACGATTTTCAAAATTTTTTATTTTTTATTTCTTGATAACTAATTGAGTTTTGATCATAGAGACTTGAAAATTGTTTTGAGTACTAACATTGATAATTTCCAATTGTGGTAAAATTTTGGAATAGATTATTGATTATTTATCAAAAAATAGAGCTATGAACTTTTTTTAAAAAAAAATAATATTAACTACAATTTTTGGTTTATCAATTTGAAAATTTTGTAGAAGCCTTATATAATATACTTTTTAATGTTTTTACACTTTTTTTTTTAAAATAGTGACTGACATTTTTTTTAAAGGCTTTCTATTATTATTTTTTTTTTTTTTTTGATATATGAAAACATTTTTTCTGGTAAAAATAATAGTCCGATTACCACAAATAGGGTACCTTTTCCGTACCAAATTTCATCATGTCGGTGCTTTATTTAGCTCATTTTTTGACTTTCCCAAAAATGTTACTTTAAGAAGCGAAAAATTGGCAAAATTACGGCTTTCTTTATTTAAATTTTTTTATTTCATGATTACTAATTGAGTATTGATCGTAGGGACTTGAAAATTTTTTTAAGTACTCAAATAGGTAATATATACGTTTAGTAAAATTTTGGAACTAATTGGTAAAATTATTGGCTAAATATAGTCATGAACTTTTCTAAAAATGTTTAATTGTACTTGCAATTTTCGATTTAACAGTTTGAAATTTTTGTAGTAAGCTAATAATATACTATTTAATGTATTAAAAAATATTTTGAAAATCGTGACTGTCAATTTTTATCGTGAAATGATAACTCCTTGAATTTGATTGTAGGAATTTGAAATAGTTTTTGAATATATACATGTGTAATTTACACTCGTGGTAAAATTTTGGAATGAATTATTAGTATAATATATATTAGTATATTGAGATTCACTCAGAGTCGTATTTTCTAATGTAATATAATTGCATTCAAATTTTAATAATTATAATAAACCACTAATTTCTCCGAGGACCAAAGGGACGTAGGAGGAATATCCTAAATTGTCGTTTCTCCTTTTCGTATAATCTTATCTAAATAACAGCAATTGATTTGATCAATGTCAATTAATTGACAATAAATATTATTATTAGTATTATTACAAATATAGGTAATTATTATCTATAATTAAGTACATAAAAACGTAGCGGATTTATTTTTATGTATAGTATTTATATCAGTTAATTTAGTATTGTTAGGGTAGGGGCTTTCCCACAGCGATTTACTTAAATTTTATTTCATCCCCCTCCCCCTTAAACATTTCCTAAATACGCCGCTGGTATAATATATATAGATAAGTATTTTGAGATTCGCTTAGAATCGTATTTTCTAATGAAATATAATTGCATTAAAATCGTAATAAAAATAATATAACATTAATTTCTCCGAGTTCCGAAGGGACGAAATAGAAACATCGTAAATTGACGTTCATACTTTTTTATATTTCTTGATAACTAATTCTATTTTGATCGTAAAAACTTAACAATACTTTTGAGTAATCTTATATAGTTATATATAATAAACATACATAGTAAAATTTTGTAACAGATTATCAATATAATATATTACATATCTCGCTGTGTTTAATTATAATAAACCTCTAATTTCTCCGAAGACCGAAGGAACGTCTAAAATTAATCTTCTCACTTTTTTTGACTAAATTATAATTCTTATTTAAATAGTTGAGGGCACAACTGGTAGTGCAGATGCAAAATGATAGAATGTTAAAAGTCCCACAAAATACTTGTCTTGTCATTTTATTTGATAGAAAAATAACACAATATAATTACAGTTAACAATGACATTTTTTAAAGTTTTTATTTCAGAGACTGATGCATTTAAGAAAAAATTTTGAATTACAGTTAATTATATTAACATATTTAAAAAACAAATGTAATATTTATGTCGTAGAAATAATAAAAAATACTTGTATAAAATCAAATAGCTTTTCTAGGTTTTAATGCAACTTTAGTAATTATGGCCAAGTATTTAATTTCTGCATTACAGCAGTACTTTTATAACTACTGAGTATATTTTATTAAAGTACTTAAGTAGTTTAAAATTAGAAATATTTTGTTGTTAGTTATTATAACCGAATTTAATAATTATAAATTTATAATTTATGACAGAACTTTACTTAGAAAAATTTTATTGTTTTGAATTCTCATGCACATAGACAGCTATCTGATTCCATAACTTATAAAATTTATTATATTGATAAAGTTAAATAAGTAAAAAAAATTGTATAATTTTACAAGAATATCATATTTACTTAAATAATTTAATAATTATAATTTGCAATAACCTGCTGAGGATGTAGGTAACTGATTAAATTATTTACTATATATTCTGAAGTTAAACGGCGATGAGCCAGTCTGTTAAGTTTTTGAAGTAAAGTAAATGTTCTATCTTGTTGATTTACTGGCAAATTAGGTGGTGGAAGTATGACTTCCAATGTGGCGAAATTAATTGCTATCATTTTGTATGGTTTACAAGCTAAAAATATACAATTACTGATTAGATTATTTATTAATACTCAAAATAAATAGTTAAACGAGTATTTCAATTATTTATTTCCAAAAAAATCCTAAGGTTTAAATTTTAAATAAAAAAAAGTGAAATAAAACAAATTTCATCTCGTTGGTACTTCACTTAGCTAATTTTTCGAATTTATTTCCCAAAAATGTTTCCTTGCGAGAAAAATAACTACCAAAAACAGCGGAAAATCGGCATAATTACAGTTTCTACAATTTTTGTTTTCACCTATTTTTCCCCTGGATAGAAAGATAAATATAATAATGTTCAAAACAGTCTAGCAAAAATTAAGTATTATTTTCGACGTAAAGCAACATAGCTTTACACTTAGTAATTTTAAAAAATATCTACCTTTTGAAATTATTATTGATATTAATATGTATTATTAATAGTAGGTATTATATTTTAAAGCATAATTGGGTTTACTATTTATAATTGCAATTTTTATAATTATTGTGTAAAATCCATCCATCCATGTAAAATATATATTTTAATGTATCTATCTATTATGATTTTTTTCGACCCCCTTCCAAAATATTCACTGGATCAACTACTGAAAGTAATTTTAATGTTCTTTTGTATAATATAATTTAGTTAGGAATTATATAATATCATTTATATATTGACTACATGAAATTATTATTATTCCCAAATTGTTTACCCATTTTGCTTTATTAACATTAATATATTATAAAAAGTCGAAGTTTATTTGTTATAAATAATATTATGATGAAAGGCCGGAAAAATAACGAAGACAAGTTTTTTGATAATATTTCATATCCTTAATATTATAGTAGTAAGCGCCTACCTACATAATTTTAGTAAATTGTTAGTAAATTATTTTCGTAGTGTTCTAAAACTAATTAATAATATTAATATATAAGTATATATTTTGTAATTAATAAAATAATACGAATTACTTTTATTAAAAATGGCATAATAATCTGAAAATAAATAATATAAATTATTTAAGGATAAGAAATAAGAAATTTGTCATTTTAATTATTAAATTTTTAAAAAAATTTAAAAAAAAGGTTAAATTATTATATGAAAGTTATTATTATACTGTTATATTTGTGTTTATATATATGTATAATATGTAGATAGATGATTCATATAATAAATACAGGTGGTGGGCTGAGGGGGCATCTGGCCCTTCAAATTTTTTGAAATTTTTTAAATTATTTGTAGTCTATGAAATTCACTTAAAAGTCTTCAATTGTATTTTACTGATTTATTCATGAATTATTTATTAAATTATGTTAATTTTTTTTATTTATCAACTATTCATATTTATTAAAGAGGGTTTTGTTAAATTATATAAGAATAGTTAGCATATTATATTCTATAAAAATGAAAATGCATTGCTTTTTTTCTTTCTATCTTTAAAATACGTGTAAAATAATTGATTTTATAATACAATATTCATGCATTTATTCAAAGTATATATGTGTACTATTAAATCAATGATAACACTAATATGGTTTAGTACGTTATAATAACAAATTTGTAGAGCCGTATAGGAATCAAAACCTAAAGAAAAACCTTGATATCAGCATGTTAAACCTTAGAAGACCGTAGTTAAACCATCTCTGAGTAAAAATTGATACGCCTTCTCTCCGAAAAAATAATTTTGGTAACTACGCCACTGAATAACCGTAATAATAACAATATTATAAATATACCCAGTGCTCTGCGCGGTCTGTATTTTCATAAATCTTATCAGACTAGTTAAGTGAGATTTGAACCACGACCGGGTGGACTGACATAATAAACAATGAAATCAGACTATGATCGGACCGACAATTAAAATTTTCCTGAAATAAGGTCGAGAACGGACCGAAAAAAAAAAAAACTAAAACCATACCACAATATTAAGACTGGACCGGACCAGACCATAGACTGGACTGAATTCTGGACCGGACCGAACATGACCGAAATATACTGTATATCTTGATAGATCATGTGTTATAAACTTAAAAATAACAATATTATTAAGGTGGTATGGTAGATATATGAAGATAGGTAGCTTATAAACAGAAGAAAGTTTTTCTTTTCAATAATCATTATTTTAATTTTGGTAATTAAATAAAAATTAGGATTATTTTATACATTTTAATATAACTGTAAAACAAATGAAACAGAATCAACTATTCATGAAAAAATGTAATTACTAATAACCATACATAATATGTATATTTAATGTCATTATATTAAATTGGCAATTTTTAAAATTACATTACATACCGAGACTATCAGTTAACTCAAGTAATAAAAGTCTCATGTCTGTAAAATAAAATTAATTAATAATTATATAATGTACTTGATAAATAGACTTTTACTCTTTTCCTATGTGATTTCATTTATCTTTAGGAACTTATAATGCTGAGAAACACACGTTTGGACTTAATGGAAAAATCAACTAGAAGTTGAAACTATTTTCTAATACATGTATTATTTTATAGACAAATTAGATTTATAATAGGTTACGATACACAGGTAAAGGTGAAATGTAAATATAAATTCCACTCTGTGTGGTTATATATATATATATATATAGATTTTAGCCTTAGTTCATTACATTATGAGTACGTTTTTGTACATTCGCTACATTGTCTATGAACGTTGCTGATTAATAGAATGAATCCGAAACTACAAATGATGAAGAAAAACGGTCGAATAAGTTCGCGTGGAAACTTGGATAGCCTATCACATACATAGACGGTGTTCAGCGCGTAGGTATTTGACTTAAATTATATCAAGATTTATTATTAATCGAATTGAGAAAACATAGATAACAAAAAATAGATTACAAATAAATTGTTTGACGTAGAGAAGAAAAAGTATAAAGGAGTGTTAAGATTGTAAAGTATTTCCTGGTGAATATTTAGTAATATAGCATAGGATAATGGACTTTGACTTTAGGTGAAGGTAAAAGAAAAAGAAGATAATAGAAAAAAGAGCAAATAGGTAGAGAACCAATAATTAGATAGTGGAAAACTGGAAGCTTACGGATGAAAATTAAAATTTGTTTGTAACGAAATTAAACGAAAAAGAAGGGTGGAATATGAAGGGAAATATAAATAAAGTTTGGAATAGGGTAACAGACAAAATAGCAGTGGATATTAGTGATATGAATAAAAGTATTATGCCTCAAAATAAAGAAACGTGGTAGGAACTAGTAGTATAAAAATATAGTTAACCCGGGAAGTCGATTATGAGCGTTCTTCTTCCATCTTTGTTCCTCGATGAATTAATGGTGAAATGTTATTTCGTTATATTATAATTATCATTTGAATACAATAACATTTCAGTTATGAAAACAAATCTGAACGATACTTAGTGAGAAATAAAATAATTACTGCATAACATAGTTCAAGAATGAAATTTGCACCACAGAACTGTTACTTAACCTAAACGTTAAACCACATACAATACCATGGATATTTTAGGAAAACATAATAATGTATTAATTTAATACATGCAATCTTAAATTAATTCATAAACTTATAACATGTTACGTACAAAATTTATCATTGTTTTTAAAATATTCTGAAAAATTCAAAGAGTTATTAATTTAATTAAATTTTATAAATTGATGAATAAAGTATAAATAATATGTTCAATAAAATAGTTAAAAAAGAGGGAAGTTAGATACCAGACGTTCCTTCTTCATCCCTTTGGTTCTTATGAGAAATTAATATTTTATTTTAATTAAAATTTGAATGCAATATTGCATTCGAAAATACAATTCTGAGCGAAACTCAATATAACACATTATAATTATAAACATAATTGTAAATCGTATACATTCTTCGCTTCGTTCAGAATCTAAAATTTAAAACTAAAACTATTTATATTATATGCTTATAGATTTATATGCGTATAATATAAATAGTTGTATTCATTAGCACATAATATAAATCATATAAATCTATTAAAATCATACCATTATAATGTTCTTCTGGATCTTAAATAAATAAACCATAATAAATATTATATACATTTATCAAAAAAAAATTTTAAAAAAAATTAAATTTCAATATAATATAATACATATTTATTTTAATAATAATAATAATATTACGCAGTTCTAAATTAATTTTTCATAAATTCAAATCTTGTATACCGGTTTAAAAAAGTTTGGGAACGATTAGTATACATGAAAAATTGTTATTTGTAAAAACGTATTTGTCAATTGAAAAGATCTAATATTATAGAATCAACACATACAAAGTTTTATATTATATAATATAAAAACAGATAATTAATTAATATAATTAAAATATGTTGGTTGAATAATATTAATATAATGTATTGTAGCAATATTTAATTTATTCTTTATTTGGTTCTTACAATTATCAATTAAGGGCGAATACAATATTTAATTTATAAGTGACAAACAACAAACAATAGTCACTGAACCACTACACTAAACTTGTTACACTACTGGCACCGACGTAGTGCACTCTAGCACTATGCACACTTGCGCACTGGCACTGCGCAGTCGAACAGTGCGACACACACCATCTCCCTGCCAGACACTCTCAATAACAATTATATTACTAAAGTATGCACAATATATTTTAATTATATTTTTCGATATGCGAAGGACACCTATGATTAAGGAATGATAGAGTTTTGTGATGCGGAGTTATAATAAGAAATTTTACGAGAAATAAGTCCTTGCCTTGCGCTTGTGAAATATTTTAATTTCCGTATTTTTGCGTAATGTTTGGAAACGACGAAAACACAGGAATCCCCATTCCGATTTAAGCACACATAACTTATTTCCCGCCATCCTACTAAAATTATATTCTAATAATATTATTGTTATTATTTTGCATTATTCTCACAGCAAATTTATTGTCACATTATTATTATTATTAATTTATAACCCATATTATTATTTATAAATCACAGATAATGATAATAATTAATTCGATTTTGGCAAGAACTAATATAATTAAAATATATATTAGTTCTTAGTACGAGTATATATAATATATTATATTATGCTGTTTTAGCTTTATTTTTATTTAATTAAATGATTGTTTTGACAATAATGAATGTGTTATAATTTATATCGTAAAATGATTAATGATTATATTATTGTTATTTAACATGTCATAGGGGCACTAGTCACTATAGTTAGTACTTTATAGGTATTTATATTATTATACACTATACGATAATTCCTGATGGAATGAGTGCATGCTCCCGGCAGACGCCAAAACGATTGCTTGCTGCTACACTACAAAGTGGGGTGTGCCTAAAAGTTACGGTGACAAAACACCTAAAAGCGCATTCTCTCGGCCGTTATACTGGTTCGTTTGTCAGGGTAGCATCCCCTTAAGTCAATTAATATTTGTCATTAATATATAATTATTGGTAATCAAATTGTTTAATAAAATGTATGTTAGAAGTTATTGTAAGTGTAAGTTATGAGTTTATGAGTATAGTATAATATATAATCAATGACAATGCTAAATTTATAATAATATAAAATCATCAAAACATATAATATATTATCTATAAATACAATTTATTATTTAATGTAAAATAAAAATATGATGATAAACTAAAATAAAATTGTTGAACAAAACCGCGGTTAATTCAAACGTACCAATCAGAGCAGATTAGTTCTGATTATATCTACATTTACAAAATAAGTGGACCGGAAATAAATTCCGTTAATTTTAGGTCAAGAAATTTATTTACTGTTTATTTTTTCGAATTTATTTCACAAACCAATTAAAATTATTTAATTTGATATTCCTGGTATATTACGGTCCGAGAATTTACAGTTCTTTAATATTTGTTTTCGGTAAATTACGGCCTCCCCATTATCTAGCCATAAATAACAATACTTTTTAAAATAGGTTAGATATTTAATATTATAAATATCTTTAATTTAAAACGATATATGTTATACGCTATTTAAATTTTGAAAATAATATCATTATGACCAAATTATACGGTTCTAATAAATATATTATAATATATTGAATGTATAGTTATATTAATATTAAAAATTAATACGTACGTCACACCAGCATCACCCATTTCAAAATTTAACTTTTTTTATGTACCAATATTTAGCATGCAAATAGCATGAATTTGCATGACTATTTTCAAAATTTGCATGATGTTATTTTCGCCAATAAAATAGAAAGTTTATGGGCGGTGCTAGAGTGACGTCACACCAGCACTGCCCACGAGTTAAAGTTTGTTTATACTAAATTTTTTTATGTCAACATTTAACATGCAATTAACATGAATTTTCATGACTATTTTCAAAATTTGCATGTTATTCGTTCTCTCGCAAAAACTACTTTTCAAATACGCGCGTTTCGGGATTTGTCGAAGTCTTCATATTAAGCTAAAAATTACAATTAAAAATAATTGTATTTTACAGAAATACAAGACGAATATAGATATAGATTTATTTATATTCTTATGTTAATTTGCAAAATTTGCAATAAATCTTTTTGTAGAAATGTAAGTAAATACTATTGTACTTCGGTATAAAATTGTATTTGCTTCGATTATTACGATAACGTTATCCCAGCCCCTTCTCATTGTGCTAAACACATATATAAGAATATAAATATATCTATATCTATATTCGTCTTGTACTTCTGTAAAATACAATTATTTTTATTTGTAATTTTTAGCTTAATATGAAGACTTCGACAAATCTCGAAACGCGCGTATTCGAAAAGTAGTTTTTGCGAGAGAACGAATAACATGCAAATTTTGAAAATAGTCATACAAATTCATGCTAAATGTTGGTACATAAAAAAAGTCAAATTTCGAAATGGGTGGTGCTGGTGTGACGTACGTAAAATTAATACGTTTTGCTGAAAACATGTTGTTACCTCTGACAAATTGTTTAAAGAAATTACGGAATAGTATTTGGTAAAATGATATTTTATTTTTTATGGGCGTCACAACGACATCTGAAATATAATAAATAATTAAATATATTAAAAACAAAAATTATTTCAATTATAACTACGGTTATATGTTGAGTTAAAACGCTCGCGCTATGTTGATTAAGAAGTTAAAAGAGTTTTTTAAGATTAAAACATTTTATCAAATATAGAAAAATAAAGAAAATATGTATATATATATATATATATATATATATACGTACATATAAACGCTAAAACTCATGAATATTTTGCATTTGTGACTTGTATTTTTAGATATTAGTTTTTGTTATTTATTTCATAATGTTTAATGTATGTTTTTATACTGTTCGCCACCGGGCTCCTACAAATAGGCGGTTGGCCCGACGACTATTATCTAAATGAATTAATATTATTTTACGGATATGGAATAGAATGGGTGACCACTAATTTAACAACTTATATTACAAATCTTATGTTTACGTGCGTTTATATGCACTTGTATATACAAATATTAATATGACAACAATAATATTATACAGTATAGGGGGAAGAGCGCCCACACAGATAAAAAGATTAAAACTCAATCAATTACACAAATAATAGAAAAATAATAATAAAATAACAATGTATAAAAAAAAATAATGTAGTAATCCCAGGTGGTTTACTAATAATTATTAATCAATAATATATATATTTATATAATATAAAATAACGATTATATGTTTCTAAAATAAAACAACTGTTGTTGTTATTCAACACAGAGCGCACCCTACTAGTGGGCGAATTAATATCCCCGGGTTTAAAAAAAAACCAATCTCTTAGACAATATAAAAAATTTGGAGATTTACAATAACAAGTTGTTTACGCAGTTTAATTAGACCATAAAAGGAGCGACATCATTTTGGAATAAAGTACAAAAACAACATTGTAGGTACTGCTATCCAAAGAAGGTCCAATGAGGAGATTTGGTAGTAATAAACATCCTTTCTACTCCCTTGGTCTACTAATATAAATACTAGATGTAAACTAACTTAGTTTTTAGATTTTAACTATATTCTTAATGTCAAGACGTCTGTGCACGTTACTTAAATCTCAGGTAGATATAATAAGTATCTATCTTCAAATTTTACCTATAATTTTGGTGTGTGATTTTTATGTTATTAAAAAGTTTAATTAATTAATTTCAAAGTCTTTAAGTTTATTCTATTCGACCTCGAAGTAAATCTTACAGTGTCACTGACTTCGTCGCTTAACGTAGAACGTGTTACCTTTAGGTTCACTACAATAATAACGAAACATTCACATGACTATTCCGGGCACCATCGACGTAGAATTAATCGGATCAATTGATTAAAGGTGTCACACCGCGGCAATGGTCGGATAATGTTGCGCTGACGACACAAGTCAAATGGCTCACAGCACACACGTGAATCCCTCGCCAAACGTACGCAAAAAACACCGTACGTAGACGCAACGTCGCGTTCGTTTATTGACACCAAAATACGTATATTTTACATTGGCGGTAACACACAACGGCAAAAAACTCAAACGGGATAATAAATTGTTTCGTCGCGAAAACGCAATCAAAACGAACGCAACCGTCGCACTCGACATACACGACGAGCCGCATTTGATTGTATCTGCACACTCGACCCAATGGCGACAGACTCAAAACCAAACATACAAACATACAAACGAGCAGGGACGTCGCCAAGGGGGTGCGAGGGTGGGCAGTTTCTCTCCCCAGACAGATTCTTGCCCTTCTTTCGCCCCCCCCCCCTAGTTCTCACAGAAATTTATCGTTGTTTAACATGGTCCGAGTAATTGAAGAGAGTAAATAATCATATTTAGGGGCTTACTTGAGCTTATTTAATAAGGAGTAAAATTTAGGAAATTTCTAATCTTTTCGTCACCACCTATGATCTTTTTGTTAGTCGTATATTATTATTATTGTGAGTTGCAGTTAATAAACGTAACCCCTCAACCCTCTCCGTTCCTACTTCGAAGCAGATAATATTGTGTCGCCAATCCGACGTGAATGCTGTATACGTTCGCCGATCACTATAATAATATTACTTACAATGACTTTTTCATTGTTATCATTACCTATGATAAAAATAGAACTATACATTAAGCAATCGAGAAATAATAAAATCAAAAAAATTGCTTGCCCTTTACTGCCCCCCAAGGAAAAAAATTCTGGCGCCGTCCCTGCAAACGAGCCATACGGGGGCGATCGACGCAACGTCGCGAACCGCGACCAGTTGTTCGCGTAAAAGTCCGCGATAACAACAGTCTTTAGTTTTTGTATTGAAGTTCGAACATATACATAGGTATTATAATTTGTATTATTAATACGATATTATATATTCTTATAAGTATAACGTTAAGGTGAATAATATTAATTTAATAATTGAATGATAATGAGTTGGTCTAAATAATAAAGTCTAATAGTGACAAATTGTCTAATTATCTTTACCAGTTGGCAGTTACTATGACATTTTGTATGTACGTGAACTTGCCACCGCCTCAAATTGTTTTACAGACTTCAAAATGGTGTCAAAAACACTGTTTTTATTTTTAAAAATTGTAATGCAACTAATCAAAGTTTGTATAACAATATGTAGCGCATGTTTACATACATACGATATTTAAATCTGTTTAAAAATAAAACTAATAGAGAAGAAATTAATGTATTTTTTTAAGGTTCTACATAATCATGTGAACGATGATATATTTTGATTAAATCGTAGCAAGGTTTTTGAATGGTATTCATGGTTTATATATGAACGTAAGTCACTGGATGGCAAATTAAGTAAAAAAGTTCCTCCACATTCTGAAAATAATTTTTCATCTTCAGCAATATTAGATAATCCCTTCCTCCTGGTCATACAATTAATGTAATATTTTACCTAATAGTCGTCGTTGGACTTTTGAAAAGAATTCAAGTCGTACGTTCGAATTTAAACGCAAGATTAGTTACTTTCTGTTACATGATAATCGTCCTGCACTTTCATGAATATTGATACCTAATCTAGAATTTTACCCTCCGTACACGCTAAATTTGATCCTTACTGATTTTTTTTCTGTTTCCGAAGTTAAAAACTGTCTTGAAAGGAGAGCGTTCTGATAATGTGGAAGACATTACACATAATGTGACGAAGTCGTTGAATACGTTCCAGAAAATGATTTCTACAGAGCATTTCAGCGACCGTATGATGTGCTCAAATTTATGTATAAAATGGGGAGGAGATTATGTTGATAATTAAATAAAATTAACTTTCATAACTTGCTTTTAATTCTTAAAAAAATTCAGTTCCGGGACTTTTTTAATGTACCGTATATAATAAATTTGATATAAATTTACTTTACCAATGTGGTATTATATAAATACCTATTTCTTATCTATAATTTGAAATAAGTACGTATTGTGTACACAATTTTAAATATTATTCTAAATTACTAAGGAATTATAATTGTATTATTATAATTGAAATACAAATTACCGAAATTTTGCACTTCAGCAAAAATACGATATGTCAAATTGATTAAATTAATGTATTCTTGAAAAATAATTATTAGATAATCTTCTAAATTTATGAAGCCACTTTCATCATCTGCAATTAAATTAAACATTGTTTCATTTTAATTATGTTAAATTTAATACAAATTATTGGTTTATCACATCGAATCAGAATCCGTGTTACACAAAAGAAACACATGTTTCTGTTAGTTATTGGTACAAACGACTAAGCGGTTTATTTAAATCATTGGACGTTTGACAACATCATATACATATTATTATGTAAGAATCCAATAGATATATTACATACGTTAAATTGTTTTTATCCATAAAATTTAATTCTATTATGTACTAACCCCAAAATAATTATGATAATTGAAAAAAAGAATACGAATATTTAACATATATTTTCAATTTAATAATATACAAATTAAATACATTGTATTTATAAATCGTATGGAAATTATTATATCCGACTACATAAAAAAAATATTTACTACTTTTTATATTGGGTAAGTATTTATTCAATGAGTTTGGAATCACACTGACATTATTTGTGGACAACTTTATAATTATAATCCTAAATAGCTAAACACTAGTCATCATTATGTATTTCGAATGAACCGATTTGTATTTATTATTCTATAAAATACAATGATAATATAATCCTTTGAAGTGATAACGATAAACACAATATAATAAATACAAATATCTAAGGTTACGTTATAATCAATATTTAAATATTATCATGCATTTTAACAAATAAATATATTTGTGTTCAGAATTTAAACATGTATTGTTATTATTTTTTTAATTTAATTCACATACACCTTAATTATCTTACACACTAAAGAAAACAAATATGTTAAGAGCACCCCACCGCTTGCCCTGTACTAATAATAATAGTCTCTATAGTTGTTGACACGAAAACTGGCGTGTAACCGACATTGTCCTGCAACATGCTTCCTATCTATGAAATGTCTATCGACCGCTCGGTGAAATTTTAAACATGTCACGGCATTTGAACCTCCCACTACAATTTTCCATATCACTTGGAATATTATCACATAATTTGTATATTATTTAATCTACTTAAATTAACCTTGGTTGCATATGTAAAAGTATGGTTGTGCTTGAGGATAGTAGATAATACCATAAACCTGGACCGTAGCAAGAGGTATTAGCGACCCTGGCAATCAGGGCTTTATTAGGGCATAGGTACTATAGGCACTGTGCCTAGGGCCTACGAAAATAAAATGTGTGGCTACGATTTTTCTGTAATATTTATTTATTTGTTAATTTAATTTACCTTCTGTAGACGTTAACACAACAAGTATAATATTTTGTATAATATTTCTTGTACATTTAGACTGTTCGTTATCGTAATTCGTAATTCTTAATAATTAATTATTGAAATCAGATTGGATATACCATAAACCGATAAAATGTCACTAAATAGTATACGACATAGGGCGGTGTATGAAGAATGAAATCCCGATTGTTATTTAAAGTATTTTGGGAAATAATAGAAAAATAATATTGTTTATGTAATATAAATAATAATTTTTAACAGTGGACACACACACACATATCATACATCAATATATTGTATAATAATAACTAATAAGAATTAAGAATTATATGCGGCCATGTGGGACATTATCGGTCGGTTAAAAGTTTGTCTGAAACAAGATGGTCCGTGCGCATTATTACTAAATTATGAAGAAATTCGTCAGGTATTAATTGATATGTATTTCATTATCAGAAAGACAGCCTCCTAATGCTGTTAATGAAGCTAAGTCACTTGTTAAAAAACTTAATCGTCTTAAAACTGTTCTAATGTCTATTATTTGGAATGACATTTTACAATAAGTTAATCTTGTAAACAAGTCGTTATAAACACCCAGTATTGAGATCTGTACAGTTGTTAACCTCTATAACAGTCTTATATCATGTTTTAAAAAAATGAGAAGCGCTGAAGAATTTGATTTATTTGAAGAAAAGGCAAAAAAAAAGAGTTTCTGGTCTATCTGATTATTCTGGAATAGAATATAGAAAACATAAACATAAAGTCTCGATAAATGATGGCAATGCAATTGATGCTGTTGATCAAATGAGTGCTAGAGATAAATTCAAAATTCAAACATTTTATGTTATAATTGATCGTTGTAAAACGAAAAAAGCTTATTCAATATTAGACGAAAGATTTAGTTTTTTAACTGACGAGAGTTTAAAAGATGAAGAAATAAAAATAAAGGAAAATAATTTAGTTGAAGCCTATAAAACTAATAGCACTGTGCCTAGGGCCTACGATAGTGTTAATCCGGGCTTGCTGGCAATCGTGTATGATTATGAATTAGAATTAAAACTCATTGATTTTATGGCTATGTGTCATAATATTATTAAAACCACGATTTCATGCCTTAAACTTTCTATGTAAATTAATATAGTAATGAAAAATTGTATTTGTTTTTCTAAATATCATTAAATTTGTGTCATTCGCAATGCTGCGTCCCTGGCGAAAGCCCTCTTGCCAGTGCCTAGCTACGGCCCTTAAAGTGCTCATAAGATTAATGATATCAGTATTTTTATGGTCATATTCCAAATGATATGAGGTAATGCAGTGGGAGGTTAAAAATGCCGTGACATGTTTTAAAATATCGCCGACGTAAAATATTTATTATACAATTGCACACGTTATAACAAATTTAAGGTTAGATTTTGATTACACGTGATAGTACGATCATTTTTTGTTTTGTTTTTTATTAAATAATATAAAAATTGTTGAGTACCATAAATTTAACGAAGAAAAAGGAATTACAATATAATAATATGAATTCGATGGATACATGGCGTGTATTACATATAAATGACGATTGCCGGCGTCATTGCATACTACATATATTATTCAGTAAGAAAATAATTAATGCACACTCAGCATTTGCCGCTGTAGCACAATGTGAATAACACCACCCACTGTATACACTGTATACATGATGGTATTAAATTATAATTTAATATTTCAACAAAAATATATTTTTAAAATTGCGTGCCAATTATTTTTAGTTTTTAGAACACATAAGACGATTTCACCACTGGGATCTCGACAGTTACACCCCCAGTTTTCATGTCCATGACTATAGTATCAGTTATTTAAGTTTATAATATAAATATTTGACCCAGACAGAACATATAAAACAAAACTAATTATTTTAAATAGCAGGTGCAAATATCATTATCTTATTCTAACCTAGCCCACAAGCCCGCTATTAAATTAGCACTTAAAAGTCAAATTTTAACTTTTTTCCAAATTTTACAATAAAATGCTTTAATTTTGTCAATATAGACTAATGTAATTTGATTACGAGTATTATTTACTTTCTATCAAATATCTATAAATACAAATGTTTCTATTAATATCATTACAAGATATGATAAGAGCTCCTAATGTAACAAAACATATTAAATTTGTTTTATCTACATACAGATTAACAGAATACTGTCTTTGAATTTACTTCTATTTTATATAAATGACGAATTCTACTAGGCTGGTAAATTATATAAATCCATAATTCTTCCGACTTAAATTTAACACAGTTCTTGGTAATTCATTTAAAAATTTTTGACGAAGTTAGTACCTATAAAGATTTGAATTCTATTATATCTAAAAACATCCTAACATTTTAAAATAAAAAAGCAAATTGTTATCACTGCATTCATTTTTATTCAAAACATAAAATACTGTTCATGGTTATTCATCTCAAATTGACATTGATTAAAGTCCAGCTTGTATGTTTAATTATTTAATTATTTATTTATTAAAAATCTTTATCTTTGTTTTTTATATTTTATAATATTTACTTACTTTCTTCGTTTGTTATAGTATCAATGAAATCGGTATATATACATATTAAATTTTCATATTGTCCAAATAATAATAAGTATGCATCATTTACTTGTACACCATTCAAGATCAACTTAAAATGTAGTGTTTCTAAAGGTTGATAGAGTATTAGTTAAAATGGATTTTTAAAGTTATTAAAACAATAATATAATAAAATAACGAGTAGATATATCAATAAGTTGTTATCTATGTAAAGATTAAGGACATAAAATAAAAAATACTTGAAAGAATTTAAAAAAAAAATGTATTTAATTAAAATTTGAAGCTTACATATAAGTACAATGGTAAATAATTAAAGTGATGTTATTCATAGAAATTATAGCCAATATCAAATTATGCAAGTACAGAGTAATTGCGCGAAAATAATTGGTGAAAAATACGAAATTATATATTATTTGTCTATAGTATTCAGTGTACATATAATTTAATCTAGTGCTATTTTATTATTATTTTATTATTATCACGTACCTAATAGTTTTTAGATTTTTTTATAGTTAGTAGTATGTGGTAATAAAAAAATTACAAATATATACCAAACCGTTGTATAATTATTTTAAAAAAAAATTATAAGATAATGTTAATAATTTTTCATACTTAACAAAAAAACAATGTATACAGAAAGAAGATAAGAAAATAGACACAAAGAATTAAGATAATTCCAACTCATAAATGTACACCTTACCTTTATAGTCAACAATATCGGAAGTGAGGCGATAAAACGAGATACAATGAATAATATGTTGTTGATTGCAATTTTGAATATTGACGTGGTTAGTATTACTTACGAAATTTATAAATCCATCATGATCTGTGAATGCTTAAAAATCAACATACTTTAATTAATACTTGAGTTAAAATACATGATATTTTAAGAGTACATTATATTAATAACATAATATTATAGATTATATCGGTAAGTAGTTGTTTTATTAGTTATGTTATTTATTTATGATATGTTCAGAATGTTGAGAAATGAACAATAAATTGAACAGAGAATTAATGTTGTACCGGTACAGATGTGTCAAAATACCGTGCACTACATGTGCGTCCAAGGTTATTCGTTTCCTTATTGCGCATCACGTAATTATTATAAACAGTTTGCGCCGCCGACCCGTACACCTTTTTTCTATTATTACGCCTTTTGGCCGATGCTGTGCGAATTTGCGATATATATTTTTATGTTTAAATAATTAATAGTTGTCCGTCGTCTAGGCTGTAGAAACTCTATAGGGAGGATTTGAACATTATAGGTCCATGTCACCAGTACCGGCCATTATTTTTGTTTTTTTTATCAAGCCCGGGGTTTTCAATTGTGCTAAATTTGTGCTGGTTTGTGCCGTTTATCCCACCGATTGTACTATGCCCCTTCCTAAGTTAAACCGTTTACTTTTAGAAGTTAATATACAGTTTTTATTAAACACATTTGGAATAAAAGCCAAAACTCTATATTTCGTCAGAAAATCAACCACTCATTTCTAAATTTTTTCTTGTAATGAAGTTCACCTAAGTAAATACTCAAAAACATTTTCAAGACAGTATGATTAAAACTCCATTCGTTATCACGAAATTGAAAAATTTTAAATTTCAGAGAACGTTATTTTGCCTATTTTACCAACTAGATGCAATTTGCTACCTAAAACATCCCTTACTTGTGATAATCGGACCATTATTTCTTCCCAAAAAAGTGTCCTCATACATAAAAAAAAAAAAATATAGTATTCATTTCTACTAACATTATTCAAATTTAGAAGCTTATAAAATAAAGTTGCAACTTATGATTTTCAAAATATTTTGTAAGAAGATTAAGTAGTATATGCCTAGACTTCGATATATTTTCAAACTGATAAACTAAAAATTGAAGGAAATATTAAACATTTCTGGAAAAAATTTCAAATCTTTATACTTAGTCAGAAAATCAATCAATCATTTCAAAACTTTTTTCTTCAATGAAGAATACTTATGTGAATACTCAAAAATTTCAGATTCTTACAATCAAAACCTTATTATTTATCATGAAATAAACAAAATTTAAATAAACAAAACCGTAATTTTGCCGATTTTCCGGCATTTTTTGGTAGTTTTTTCCCTCCCAAGGAAAAACTTTTGAGAAATTCGAAAAATGAGCTAAATAAAGTACCAACTTAACACGATTTTCTACCGAAAGCATACCCTATTTATTGTTAGCGGTCCATTATTTCTACTCGTTAAAGTGTTTTAATACATAAATAAAAAAAAAAATAATAATAATAACATCTTTGTAAAACCAATACATTCTTCGCTTTGCTCAAAATCTAAACTCAGGGATATCTTCGTAATGGACACAGCACAAACGGTGAGACAAACTGTATAAATCAGCAATAACCTAGCACAATTGAAAGTCCCGGGTTTGATAAAAAAAATATTAAATGGACTGTGATGGTGACATGGACCTTTACTGTGAAAAGTTAAAAGATTTTATATTATTTATTACATAATATTATTTCTTCACTTATTCTAATCATCACTCCGAAAAATGTATTTAGATGTATAGTGCATAGCTGTAAATAAGAAAGCTATATAATCAATACTATCTGTACTACTTACAAACGTATTTATTACCAAGTATATTTATTCGATCAGATTATTTATGAATTTTTGAATGAGGCGTTCGCAGTCTTTTCATCCAGAAGCAACCACAATAAATTAAGCATTCCGGTTAGGTCGTAATTGATTAATTATATTGGAATCTCACATTTAATAACACATTTTTGTAATTTTATCGTTACATTGTTTAATATTAGTATAAGTTCCGCCCTCCTTCCCCACACCATCATAAATTGTCATAGTCATTAAGAAAATATTTGTTAATATACAGTCCACTAAAATTTATACATATTCGTAAGACGGTAATATTTTCCTAACGTACTTTCCAGCAACATCGCTATCAACCGTTCAGTGCCAACCGGATAATTATTTAAGCCTTTCCTTAGCACACTGACATCACAATAGTGTAGATATAAATGGCAAGTTGGATATATGAAGTGACTAGGGATAATATAATAAGAACTGAATACGTTAGTGGATGTTTTATATTTGTATAATTTGTGAAAAATTAGAGAGAATATAGAGTGATTTAAGCACGATATTATGAAGAGAGATAATTAAAGAAACAGAAATAATATTATAACTATTATTATGTACTTGCACAATTATGGACAATAATAAAAATAGTAAATAATGGAGAGGAAGAACAAAGAATAGATGGATAGATAGGATAGAGCAGGGGTCACCAACTAATTTTTATGGGGGTCTATTTTGAAACTTAGCAAATTTTCAGCGGTCCAAACAGTTTCAATGACTTTTCACACGTTAATAAATAGGTATATTTATTTTTTAAATTTGTATTTATAGTTTCTATATTTATATTATACAAATTTAAAAATTACTCCGTGGATAAGGGTCCATAAAAAAAGTGTTCGCGGTCCGTATTCGGACCGCAGTCCGCCAGTTGGTGACCCTTGGGATAGAGAGTGATATAAAGATAACTCTTGTAAATGGAAAATGGATATGATTTATGATCGATATACAATATATGGTGGCATTAGTTTAAGGCATAGGGAGCAAACCTCATATAGTTGAGTATTTAAGGTGAGCCAGAAGTAGCAAAAATCTATAATTTATATATCAATTATCTATTAATAAATATACAATAATAAATGTTAACTTGATTTATCTTACTAGATAAAAGAAAATCACAGGCTTCATCTTTATAATATTCATTATCTATATAATAAATATGTACATTACATAGCATGGTCTACATAAAAGTATAATATATATTTTTAAAATACATAACATTTAGTAAAATTAAGGTAATTGATAGTTAGTATAAACATAATTATAAATGTAAAAACATTTTATCTCTATTAAAATGTTAATGAAATAACTCTTGGATGTTAAAATATAAATGTCAACAGTAGTTGCATTTGTTTAAATTGAATAACAATATATATTTAAATAATTTTCAAGTTAATTCGATATGGTACAACATGATTAGTTGTGTTGTAAAATACATCTCGTTATTTAAGAGGATGCTACACCTGCATATACGTATTGCTTTTGTCTATCCCAAAGAAAACATAAAGTAATACTTGCTTTGTGCGGTATAACTTTACTCAATCTGTATTTATGGTAGGAATACTAAATTTTAACAATGAATAGAAAGGAATATTATCTTTGTCACAGTGTTTTTATTTTTTTTTAATAACATGACTCGATTAGTTAAAAACCAAAAATTCAAAAATTATGATATTAAACGAATATTTTCATGAAAAGTTCACATTTACTTAATATGTTATGAAAAAAAAAAAAAATTACTGTGACAAAGATAATATTTCCTTCTAATAATTGTTAAAATTTGGCATTCTTACTATAAATACAGATTGAGTAAAGTTGTCCCGCATAAAGCAAGTATAACTATATTTTTCCTTTCAGATAGACAAAGACAGCACATACAGGAGTGGTGTCCTCTTAATATTCATTTATTTCACTTCTATAACATTGAATAATATTTAAATAAAAATAACTGAAACTATAAGTTGTAACTAAAATAGAAGAAGATCCAAGAAAGAAGGTCACTAGACGTCCAAACACTAAATTCCCATAGACATATTCTATTATCAAAGAAAATTTTGTCAAACGCTCATGTCTTATTAATAAACCTTAAATGTATCGATAATCCAAAATAATTACTTTGATAATTTTTAAAAAACAAAATTAATTTTTAATGCTAAATAACAATTCGGATAATATTTAACACGCTACAATTGTATGATCGTTCTTCAATGTAGAGAAGTGATTGACGATACAAAGTCCTATTATATTTATACCAGAGTGTATGAGTTATATTACCGACTTATCAATAAAGCCAAGTCTCACTGTATTTCCGTTTTCCCTTTATATTTTGTCTATTATTTTGAATCAATCTATTTACATTTAGTTGGTTTAAATATCAGTCAAAAATTAATAATTATATACACTATAAGTGTATTACCTGTAATAATTGGTTGAATCAAAGCTTTATTAAAAGGTTGTGAATACAATATTTTGTTTAACAACGTTCTACATTTATTAACGTTAGACTTTTGTTGACTCGGAGAGTCTGCTAGATTGAGATCTAAACAAATTGTAATAAAATATAATATTATATCAGGAACACGTCATGGAAATTAATACGCTTATTGTTAATAACATGATAATATTATAATTATTGATTGTTGTTTAATATTAAAACAAAAAAAAAAGAGAGTATATCAATTATGGACATTCCTCTGTAACTTTTACAATATTATACCCGATGCGTCATTTTGCGTCTTCACAACAATTTACAAAATATAGGTTAGACTCAGTTGAACAGAGTACGACACACGATGAGTCGAGTTTTAAGAATCGTAACGACCGCTCGGTTTTAGTTACACGTATTTTTGTATTTCATATTAAATTGAATTATCAGCGACGTAAAGCCCGTCTTGTACTCCGCTTCACCCGTGCTCTATGATAAACTACCGTCCAAGAATAGGGTTACTCAGATGATAGTGTATTTGTTTATTTATAATATTATTTAATATATTGGTTTTGTTTTCGTTGCAAAATATTGTTGTTTGTGTCAGGTCATAAGTTTCGAGGACCTGTTTCATATAAATAAAAAACCTTTGTTTTATATCGGTTTAACGATCCGGTTTAAAAGAAGGAAATATAGTAGGAAATAGCCAGCCGACTGATCCTTAACTGGATAGGAATTGATATATCACATTGACGGACACCGTAAAACCTTAGGGAACGAGGGTGTAGCTTTGCACCTTCTTTGTCCTTCAGTCCACGGAAATATTAATAGTTTATTAAAATTAATACTTGAATGCTATGATATTACATTATAAAATACGATTCTGAGTAAAATTTAATGTAATACAGAATATTATACTGATGAGATAAGACATTTCAAAATTTTACCACGCGTGTAAACTACCTATGTGAATACTTAAAAAAAATTTCAAGTCTCAAAGATTAAAACTCAATTAGTTCATCATTATCACAAAATAAAAAAAATTAAATAACGGAATCAGTATAATTTGCGATTTTCCGCCAACTTTTGATATTTGAAGAATGAGTTAAAGAAAGTACCAATTAGATGCAATTTGCTATCGAAAGCATACCCTATTTGTGGTGATAGGACCATTAATTCTACCTGAAATCGTGCTTTCAGTTATAAAAAATCATTGTAAAACCAATACATTCGCTTCCGTTCGCTTCGTTTCACTCAAAATCTAATACCTAAAATAATGTATTGAAAAGTGATAACGTATAATAATAATAATAATATAGCTTATTTTTATAAAATAAATATTATATAATATTTAAAAATAAATCAAGTTTTTATTAAAATGGTTAGTATATCAATATATTATAGTTTTTATTTCAATCACCTACAAATAACAAAGGTGATATGAGCTTACTACAATAGTAATAACTTCAAATTTAAATTTTGAAAATAATTTCTAATCTTCTCAAAATATAAATAATAAATAGAAAATTATCGTATTAAATTTTTTTTAAAGAACAATTTGTAATTAAATCTTATGTAGATATTAAGATTTTGAGTACAATAAATAAAGTTACCTAATAGAAATTTTAAGATTCATTTAAAATATTTAATATTCTCAACCTCGGTGAGTTAATATAAAAATAGAGAATATTTAATAATATTCTTAAAATGTAGATAGTGATTTATGGTCAATAAATCATTAATAAAATGCTCAAATAATATGAAATATGATATTCTTTATATAGGCACTTAGTTATTATTGTTTATTAACTTCACATAAAATTATCTAAATGAATTATTATTATATACCTACTTGAAAATGCACAATATAAATTCATCAATTCAGTACCAAATTGAACGTGTGTGTCTCCTAAAAATTTTTTAAATAAATTAGTCGACTTTCTGATATAATATCATGTTAAATATTAATCAAATATGATAGACCTTTTTATCATTTAATGCATTGCATATCAAAAAATATGATAAGTTATTTACCATCTAAAAATTTGAACAGTTGAACAATAATTTCCTTAAATTCATCCGCACGTTCTGCAATTTATTTAAAATAACTTTAGTTATTCTAATATTCAATATTGAATATTTAAAATTATACATTTATATCTATGCAATATATACAACTTCTTAGTACTAACTTTTAATTAAATACTTAATAATAAATATGTTTTATCATATAATATATACACTTGCCTATATATATTACTTCGGATGGACGTCGAGTGTTGTTCAATGCATTTCTAATATATTTAATTTTATGTAGAATACACGTATGTCCAAGATTATCTTTTTGAACAAAAACAAATTTTATTATAATCATTTTAATTTTAAATTACGCTAGTTAATTAGTAGAAAAAAATTATTAAGTAAAAATTTCGTATTTCTAAATATGACATATATAAATTAATTAAAGTACTTTTTAAACTAATGTTAAATTCATATTTTTATATATTATGTTTATTTCCATTGATGCTAATATAACATATTTTAAAATGTATTTTAATTTTTTCATTAAAATCTATAACTTGATTGTAGTTTGAAATAATTATTAAGATCTATAGTAGAGAGCATTGTAATGAGGATATGAAACCTAGATTAATAGCAATTATACCAAACTACACTTTTTAGAAGGACTGCGAAAGGTTTTCAGGATCTGTATCCTATCCTGCACCTAGAAAAATACGCCTATAATGGGTATTGTTGTTGAAAATGAAACTTTGCATAATATAATATAAGACACTTAGAGTAATAGACTAAATAGACAAGTTTTAGTCTGGGGACATCAGAGCCTTTGCCCGCAGTAAAAGTAAAAGTATCATTTTTTATATTCCGTGATCCAACTTTCGACTACTAATTACCTAAACAACTCTCCCCTAATTTGTCTCTTGCATACGGCAAATAATGAACCTTCCTTTGGTTTTAAACTCTTTAATTTTTACATAACGCATATTTTTGCATATTTTTTTATCTTTGTGTTTTTTAGCTTATCTCTTATATTTTAATAAATAAATACTAATAAATTAAAATGGGTTCCAAAAGAAAACATCATGCGTTAAATATTGAAAGAAAAAAATTATAAAAAAACTTGAAAAAGGAGAAAGTGAATCTTCTTTAGCTCAAATTTATACTATTGGTAAGTTTACTATTAATGATATAAAACGTAAAAAAAAATATTTTATCACTGAAATTAATTCCTGGACTTGAAGGAAATAACGAAGATGATGTGAAAGACTGCCTTGAAAATGATGCAAATGATTTAGGATTTGAAATATTGAATGACGAAGGAATTGTCGAACCAATAAAATAATTAGAACTGCCTTCTGAAATTGAAAATGAATATGAAGACGCCGAGAACTATACTGGTCCAACGCCTGGTAAAATCTTTACAGCATTGGAGTCAACAATGCAGTTGTATGATGAACAACTAGAGAATAATACAACTGAACTATTATTATTAAAGAGAATAAAAGATTTGGCGGAAATAAAAGGAGGTCATTGGAAGTTCAAAAAAAAAAAATTGATTATTATTTCAAATAAATACATAACATACACATTTTTGTATTTATATATTTTTTTTTATGTTATGTATGAATATAATATTAAGGATTATATCTAGTAAATTAGTTTTGAACTTTATTTTAAAACTTTCAATGATTATTTGATTATCCGCACAAATCGATTATTCGCACCCTCTTCTGTCCCAATTAGTGATAATCGACTCTATACAGTATATAAAATTTTAAACGCCAAACAAAAAAATATAATTTTTTTAATTATATGAAAAATAGTAAAGTTCACACAGTTCACTAAATTTATGAAGGCAACAAATGATCTTTCGTCCACGGATGGTTTGAAAATTGAAAAGTATTTCTTTTCTTTGTTTTTCATTTATTTTGTGTAAGATTCGAAGTATTATCACGTAACTTGTGACCCACACAAGTAATCTTCATATTCATATTCGTAATCGTTAATTTTTTTCTAGGTAATATTATCAGCTATTATTTCAATCGAATTTCACGTAGAAAAGTGAAATATATATATTTACGTCCGGAGCAACTTAGGCAAGTAATTTATAATGTTTTAAGGAATACAAATTATTATTTCAATCGACTTCTACGTGCAACGGTGGTATTTTTTTAGTGCGTGATTAGAGCGGTAGTGATACATAGAAGCAGGCACGTAGTTAGGGGGTGGCCTTGGTGGGTCCGACCCACCCTAAAATTGCTTTGGTCTTGGGCCGGCCCACCCACTTTTAATTATAAAGAATACATTTTTTTCAGATGCCAGGTTAATAATCTATATATATTTGATTGGCTGTGAAAAATTTAAATTATAATATTTTGATTACAAATTTTTGACGTTCTGATTAAAACTCATAAATAGATATAAATAATGTTATAATATAATACCATTGTATAATTATTAATCTATGATAATACTACATTGGTCTATTGACTTGTTTACTGTGTAGCAGTGGCGCCGAGTTCAGTTAAAAAAGGTGGTTCAATTCTCACAAAATCCTACCCACCCACCTAAAATATCACTAATATCTAGGTTATACATCAAGACGTTACTGAAAATTGCTTAAATCTCTGTACCTATACCTACTTTATACTTATTATAGTATTAGTATTAACCATTTTAGTTAAGGTACCCACCCGAGACCCACCCACCCACAATTTAAGGTAGTTCAAATGCACCACCTTAAGTACGTACTCGGCGCCACTGCTGTGTAGTATATAGACGTGTAGTCCCATAAATATTAAAATTATTATTTAATCTTATATTAAATTGTATATTTATATTATATAGCTACAAGTACTATAGTGGTTGTTGTTATTGTCGATATTTTACAAAAACCTGTTAACAATAGTCTCAATAATTTAATAATAACATGGACTTAATATACCCATTTTAAAATAATCTATAAATATGCATTTATAATTATTATTACAAATTATACAATTATTTTATTAAGTTAATAAGTTATACTACTATACAAGTACAAGATTGTTAATTTAACAAAAGACGTGTTAATTCTAATGATGTATTAAAAAACTAAAAATGATTATATAAGAAAACACACCTAAACTACTCAAATTTCTATAAAAATATTATATTAATAATTTTACAAATTTTAGGGTGGCTATGAAAGGTTTTGGGGAGCTTTAGCCCCCCCCCCCAGACCACTACCAAATTACGCCCATAAATATTACATAATTATTAGAATAGGGTTTGAGGGAGGAGGGCTTTAATTATATTAGCCCACCTAATAAATATTTTCTGGCTACGTGCCTGCATAGAAGTCATGTGAACGATTAAGAAGAACAACTTTAAAAAAAGCCGCGTTTTTACATCGATATAAGGGATATAAGAGATTTTCCAAACGCGTTCCTTTAATTCCTAATATTAATTATTTTTAAACGAGGATGATAGGAATCACCCAATACATATTTAATATTAATGCTTTTAAGAAAATTAATGTATCGATAAATCATAGTCGAGAGTAGAGAGAATTAAAAAAAAAATTTTGATATGAAAAAGGAAATTGATATAATTGCATTTAATTTTACATAAAATATAATTTCATTTTATTCTAAATTCCAATTTATCAACGATTTATATCATTTTTTTATCCCATTAATATTTAAGAATATGGTAACTGTGTACATTTTATAATATATTGTAATCTGTAGTGTGAATGCAATAATTATACTTACATATAAAGTTATTTGTATTTGGATATATTGGTAAAAATTGTCCCAGTTGCTCTAAATATAAACTCTGTTTCGGTATTCTGACTGCAAAAATACCAATAAATATAAAATCAAACTTAGTTTACACCCTAACTATACTAATATCTTACTTATTTTGCAGCTATAAAATAATCTAACTCAGTTATTACTTATATTAGTACCAGATATTAATTTTTCAATGTTTTCCATTAATTGTAAACATGTAGTGCTAACCGTGATGTTGGCAATATAAGTTTAATGTTAAAATTTAAATAACTTGTAAAATTGTTTCTAACAATTTCAAACAGTTGTCCAATATTGTTCAATAAGTCCAAGTAGAGTTTATTGAAATGATTTTGTAAAATTATACTAAGTTCTACAATCAACTTCACGTATATTTTAAATTATATTTATGTTTATTTGATAAAATATTTACCTGAATAAACCATAGAAATCATAACAAAAAGTATTATTTTTGAATAAATCATTTTATTATTTTAAAGTAAAAATGTATTCACAAAGTTTAAAATTTATAAAATTGTATACAATATGATGTATATTTAATATATTGATTAAAAATAACGTATTTACTTTAATGGTCTTGTTTTTATACCTATAGAAACTGTTTTTCGCGTACCTACTTTCCATGCGACAATAATAATATGGTATATATAGTACGCATAAAAATAAACATTATACCGAAATATGATTATTCGATGAGTTAAGCACTAAAAATAATGTTTATAATATACTATTACTATTTTTAAAGAACATATTATATATTATTTATATCATAATATTACTATAATGCTCATAAAAAATACATTTAGGTTGTTTTATGTCTATTTAGAGAAAACAAATAAAATTGTTGTTATTTGCGTAGATTCTAATTTTAGATATATTGTATGTCCTATAAGTTTAGAAATAGCTATATACTAATATACTATTGTCATTATGACGTTAGTGATGTTAGCCCCACCATATTGTCTAATTCACTCCAAATTCGTGCCAATATTATTCAAGTTAATTGCGAATTCATTTTATGAATTTGCAAATTTATAATAAAGCCAAAAAGTCAATATTAACATTGGTGGGACAAAATACATGTTGCCCCAGCACTTTTTCCAATTTAAACCGGACCAAAATTATTATTTAGCAAGTTAATTGCAAATAATTACGATTTCGTTTTTATTATTTGCCAATCAAAATTGACTTTTTTTGCGAATTTTTTATAATTTTTCGTCAGATTCATTAGGGAAGTTTGATATATTTAGTTTGAGGGGGGAGCTCCCTGATTACTCTATGAAAAACCATCGCATTCTTTATCATATACTGCATCTATTATTTCCCATAATGATGTTAAATAGTAAAATAAATAATTATATAATTCGAATCATCACTACATCTCCAAACTAGAAAAATAATTTGATAAATCAATTTTAGAGTTTGCGTGGAGCGAGAAATGTATTGCCTGTACAAAGATATATTTTTTTTTCATATATGAAAACATTTTTTTGGGTAGAAATAATTATCCTCTTATCACAAATGGAGTAAGTTTTCGGTAGAAAATTGTATCTTATTGGTACTTTATTGAGGTCATATTTCGAATTTCTCCAAAGTTTTTTCCTAGGAAAAGAAAAACTACCAAAAAATGGAAAAAAACGACAAAATTACGATTTCTATAATATTTTATTTTTTATTTCGTGATAACTAATTGAGTTTTGATCGTAGAGACTTGAAATTAGTTGATTATTTGTCTAAATATAGAGCTATGCACTTTTTTCCAAAACAAATTTATATAACCTAAAATTTTTTGTTTATCGATTTGAAAATTTTATAGAAACCTTAAAATATACTACTTAATTTTCTTACAAAATATTTTGAAAATCGTGACTGACAATTTTTTTCATAGGTTTTTTATTATTTTTTTTTCAATGTATGAAAACATTGTTTTGGGCAGAAATAATGGACCGATTACCACAAATAGTGTACCTATTCTGTACCAAATTTCATCTAGTTGGTATTTTATTTTATTTAGCTCATATATTGAATTTCCCAAAAGTTTTTCCTTCAGAAGCGGAAAATTGGAAAAATTACGGTTTTCATTATTTAAATTATTTTTATTTATTGATTACTAATTAAGTTTTGATCATAGGGACTTACAGGTTTTTTTTAAGTACTCATAAAGGTAATATTTAGTAAAATTTTATTTAGTAAAATTAGGAATAGATTGGTTGATTTTTTGACATTATATAGTGCTATGAATTTTTTCTAAAAATGTTTAATATTACCTGCAATTTTTGATTTACGGTTTAAAATTTTTGTAGAAACCAAATCATACTATTTAATCTATTTACAAAATATTTTGAAAATCGTGACAGATAATTTTTATCATGAAATGATAACTCCTTGAGTTTTGGTTTTGAAATAAAAATAGGAATTTGAAATGTATTTCAATATATATATGTGTAATTTACACTCGTATTAAAATCTTAGAATATTAGTTTTATATATACTAGTATATTAAGATTCCCTCAGAATCGTATTTTTTAATGCAATATAATTGCATTTAAATCTTAATAATTATAGCAAACCATTAATTTCTTAAAGGACCGAAAGGAAAGAAGGCGGAATATTTTAAATTGACGTGCCCTTTTTAGATTCTGAGCTGAGTGAGGAATGTATTGTTTCTACAATGATAATTTTTTTTTTTTTACATTTTTTTTTTTTTTTAATATATTTAATTTAAGCAAAGTTTATGTGAAACTATAATCATTTTAATTTTTGGTAGTCATACATAATTTTAGAAATGTTCGATTAGTGAACAAAAATTTTTGTTTGTACTATTAATAAACAAATGTGTTCGGAAACATATCTACATTCACAAAACATTCGTCCAAAGTTCGACAAATATTCGCTAGCCAATTAAAAATTTAAGATTCAGAAAAATAATATAAAATTTTTAATAAAATATGATTATAATATTATGCTATTATAATAATTTGCATAATAAATTTTAATAACTTGTACAATATATTTTATACATTATTATTATATTGTATATTATACATTTTATTTGAATTATATAAAACTAGGTGTACAGTGTGAACAAAAAAATCGTAAATTCACTTATAATATTCATATTTTAATTCATCATTTAAGTGCTCCAACTTCTGGAAGAAGCCAACCTGACCAGTCAAATTTGATGCGTGCCTCACTAGTTTATATATATATATAAACCTTCATATTTATCTCCATATTTATGTTACCTTATCTTTTTGTAAAAAAAAAATAAAAAAAATATTTATGTAATTAATGTGCAAACAAATGCCAATGACCCAATTTTCACGACATAAAAGAAAATTTAAAAAAATCATCGTTCAAATTAAATAAAAATATAAAAATTAATGATAAAAAATGATGTACCAAATTATTTTTCTAGTTTGAAGTTATTGTGACGATTAAATTATAATATTATACTATTTTACCTCATAATAGGAAAATAATAGATGCAGTTTATGATAAGGAATGTAATGGTATTTCATAGAATAATCAGGAGTATGAGTTCTTCCCCTCCTCAAACTAAATATATCAAGGTTCCTCTATGAAGCTAACAAAAAATCGTAAAAAATTCTTAAAAATTCAATTTCGATTTGCAAATTATAAAAACGAATTTGCAAATATTTGCAATTAATTTACTAAATAATGGTATACATTTGGATCGAATTGGACAATATGGTGGGACTAACTTCACTAACGTATCATTATGGCAGTTAAATTACAGGTTATAATATTAATAATCAAAATGTATATATGTATGTTTTGATAAATCAAAAAATGGCCAACAGAAAAATAAGTGTTTTGGAAACTTGTTATGGTAATTAGGTTAGATGTACAGACTAAAATACGCAATACAAAGAATTATTTTTGGAAATTCAATATAATTATGAATATGATCTATCAATATGATACTAATATATTATATTTTCCTAAATTTTAAATTTTAAATTTTTTTTACTGCAATTGAATATATATATATATATATATAAAGCATAGATAGATAAAGTGGTTAAATTATAATGTAAAACAATCGTGGGTAAACTGATCCCCTTTTGGTAGAATTTGGGGCTGATAATGAACACCCGAATAAATGAACAGCTTTTCTGCAAATTCGACATTTATGAAGGCCAGTAGGTAAGTGACCGTTTGAGCAGGCTTTACATAAATCTTGTGGTATTATCAATAAATTACTATTTTTACTAGAAGTAGCCACATGTTCCTCATAATTTGGCAAATTGTTTACTATACGTATACTGTGCACAAGTGAATCTACTTCATGATTTTCATCTAATACATCATTTATACCAATTTCTTGAATATCTCCATTTGATTTTTCCATACAATCATATATACTATGTGTTATTTCTTTATTATGATCTTCAGACATATTATCATTCATATCATCATGAATATTGTTAATTTTATTTGCTAAGCCATGTAATAATAAATTATCACCTCTGTAAAAGGGAATAAGTTTTTCCAAGAATGAATCTACTCTAACTGGTAAATTATCATTATTAAAAACTCTATGTTTTAAATTGTTGAAATGGCTTTCAATTCTACTGCTTGAAGCACTATCATCTCCATATTTAAATATAGGCCTCATTATTGCCGACCAACAAGGGAACAATTTCATAATTTTTGTAACCTGAGGTACAATTTCAACCTCGTATTGTGCATTATCTTCTAAACCTGAAAAATGCATTTAATTAATTAATTGTTCAATACCATAAAATAAATACTACAGTCCATGGGTGTAACATATTTTTTTAGGGTTTTTGGGTCTATATACATATAATATAATATAATAATATATACAAGACATCGAGGGGTATTTATCACCCAGAACCCTCACCCCTAAATTATGACTATGCTACAGTCTATTAATTTACCTTTTATTCCTGAATTCACCTTCAATTCACATGCATTAGCGATTGAATTTGTCCATTGTTTAAATGATGTATTTCTTAAAAGCATTGAATCTTCATTTTCATCTATTTCATAATTTTTTTCAGGATAGCTATTTTGATCACCATTGATTAATGGATCTACAAAATCAATAACTGTAGTAGTTATTTTATTTATTAAATAATTCTTTGATTTAGCACATGGTGTTATTCTTCCCTCTTCATCAAAACCATCTGTCTCACTCATAGCAATAGTAAAAATCGCCTCTAGGATTTTTTTTGCCTCGTCTATTTCCGTATAAAATACCAAAAGACCTATTGCTCTTACATATAAATGTTTTGTTCTAATATATTTCGTGTTCCTAAAAGTTGGCCATTTTGTGACAAGATGCATGAAATGGTTAATATCATTTCGAATATAGCAAAATGGTATTTGTATACAGGGTTTACCTTGAATAAGTAAATAGCAAATATCTAAATATTTTTCAAGGGAACTATATTGTGTAAAACTTTGTACAAGAGCTGACATTAGAGCAATAGATTGATCACTTATTACTACTTTCGGAGACTTAACACCACACTGAAGCCAACGATGTATCCATACTCTTATCGAAATATTGTCATGTTGTTCTGACAACATTGATAAGACTGTGAAAGACTGATTATTCACTTCCATTATGCCATCATATAAAAATATTGGTCCACTATATGTGTTATTATGTCTTTTCAATTTTCTACAACAACTACCAGTGGCATCAAAATACATTGTTGGAGTATCCGTTTTAGAATAAGCTTCTTTATACACTTTAAGTTGAAGATCACTTCAAAAATGAACATAAAATTTATCAATACCAATATTTCGAACAGTAGAATCATATTCTTCACTTTGTTTCATTATGCATATAGCTAACACTGGGTCTGCATGTAATCTTTGTTTAATAATAGCTTTACTCTTAGCTTTATTTAAACTATTCAATGATGGTATTTGTGCAGGAATAAGATCACCTAAAATTACAAAAAGTAAAAAATAAAAAACCTATAAAAAATGCCGATTTTCCGCTTTTTAAGGAAAAACTTTTGGAAAAATCAAAAAATGAGCTAAATAAAGTACTAACTAGATGAATTTTGGTATGGAAAGGGTGTTATATTTGTGGTTATCGAACTATTATTTCTACTCGAAAAATGGTTTTCATACATCAGAAAAAAAATAATAATAAAAGCCTATAAAAAAAAATTGTCAATCACGATTTTCAAAATATTTTGTAAAAAAATTAAGTAGTATATTATTAGGTTTCTGTAAAATTTTCAAATCGATAAACCCAAAATTGTAGGTAATATTAATTTTTTTTGGAAAAAAATTCGAAGCTCTATATTTGGCCAAAAAATCAACCAATTTTTAAAATTTTACCACACGTGTATATTACCAATGTTAGTACTCAAACATTTTTTCAAGTACCTGCGTTCAAAATTGCATTAGTAATCATGAAAAATCTAAAATCAATTTCATCAAAATTACGATTTCCGTAAATTTTACCGTTTTTTGGCAGTTTTTCTTCTCTCAAGGAAAAACTTTTGATTAATTTGAAAAATGAGCTAAATAAATTACCAACCTGACGTGATTTGTTACCGAAAGCATACTCTACTTGTAGTAATAGGACAATTATTTCTACCCAAAATTGTGCTTTCACACATAAATAAAAAAAACATTGTAAAACCAATACATTAATTTGTAATAAATCTTCGCTCAGAATCTAAACATTTATATTATTGAAATATTTATAATTAAATTGCTATAATTAAAAAAATAAATAAGTTTTAATCTATATTTTTTAAATGAAGCTATAATTATATATTTGTATTGCAATATATTGTAGAATATATTAAGATATCTCAAATGCATAAGTAATAAAATATAATTAATATTTTTTATATCACATAAATATATTATTATGAATCAATCAGTGGCGAATTTTGCGTTCGGGATTAGGGTAGACAAATTTAAAATATTTTTTTTTATAATGAAATTATATAGGTAAACAAAAATACATGGATAAACTTATTTTATTCATAATTCATACAAATTGTTTATATTATTTTAACTACACACGGGCATACGCTATTAAAATTAAATACATTTTTATTATTATTTTACATTATTACATTATTATTATTCGATAAAAATAAGAATATTACTATATAATATTATCGGGATGCGGGTACATTAATAAATTTACATAAATATTCATGAGACATGTCTCCATTGGCTCATTGAGCAAAATACTTCTCTTTCAAGAACCCACCATAACACATGTCAAAAGTATGAGACACTATTTCCCTAGTCTTTATTATCTTATTAATACAATATTATTGAATATTGTGTTGTTTTGGCCCGACAGTGCCTATATTTACCAGTTTATGAATGTCTGCTTTATAATAATACTAATACATGTATACTAAATAAATAAATAAATAATAATATTTTATAATATTACTATTATAAAACACAAATTGACAATAAAAATATATATATATATATAAATGCTGTCAGTTTAAAAAAATGGGTAGACAATGTGTGTCTCTCATAGGTAGCTTCGCAACTGGAATTAATTAAATTATTAATTATTATCATTAGTATATTTTGATAGATATAATGATAATTAATATTAAATGATACATTTAATATTATTATTTATATATTTTTAAATCAAATTGAATGTTTTTACCTTCAGTCATAAGACGATTTGCCTCATATTTTCTGTAAACAGAAGGAGCTACTTTATTATCTAACATTGATGATATTGCACGATTCAGTTCCGATCCTATTAACCTGCGTCTTTTAATATGCATTGTTTTAAATTCACCAGTATATGTACATTGTATCACAACTCTATATTACAAAATATGTGTACATAATTTAATAATAATATAGGTCAAATATTTAAATAATACCTAATAATTATTTAAAAAAATTATTTATTACCTTGCATTAACTGCTGGTACATCCTCCACGGTACCCTCAAAGATAGACCGACAGTCTGCACATCTACCACGTATATTAATAAATATTCTTCCTGTGACTGATACTTGTGCTTTTTTAAAAGTTAATGCACAAGGTAACTTCGTGTGTAGGAAAAAATGTTCCTGAATAATATTGCTCCAAACATAAGGTGTCAATACATCATAATTTCGTAGGCCACGTTTTTCCATGTAGACTTGTGTTCGTGGTTTAATAGCATTCCATTCTTCATTTGATAGGGTTACAGAAAATTGTAAAGTATCGTTTCCTATATGATCATCTGGTTCACTCGAACTTTCATCACGCTCAACCTCCGAAATAACCATAACTAGAATTATTAAACGATTGTTTTATGAAATGTTTATATTGTAATAATTGCATAGAAAATAGTAAAAAAGTGAGAAGATCGATTCTGGGGTTCCTCTTTCGTTCCTTCGGTCCTCGGGGAAATGAGTGGTTTATTATAATTTAGATTTGATTGCAATAATTTGAAAATACAATTTTGAGCGAACTTAATCAGATATACAAATATTATATTGATAATCAACCAAAATTTCACCACGTGTGTAAACTACCGATGAGAATACTCAAACAAATTTTAAAATCCCTACGTTAAAAACTGAAGTCATTCCAAAATATTTAAAATTAAATTTACGGCAACCGCAAATTTGCATTTTTCTATCAATTTTTGATAATTTTTTTACTTAATTCGAAAAATGAGCTAAATAAAGTACTAGGTAAATATTATTTTCTACCGAAAGCATACCCTACTAGTGGTAATCAGTCAGTTATTTTTACCTGAAATAAAGTACCAATAAAAATATTTATAAAAACACAATAATATAATAATATTCATTAGTATATATCTAACTTTAGAAGCCTATAAAAAAAATTGTGACTTACGAGTTTCAAAATATTTTATAAATGGGTTAAGTAATAACTAATATATTATTATGCTTTTACAAAATGTTCAAACAGTTATTAAATTTCAAGTAATGTTAAACGTTTTTAAAAAAATATACATTTTTGGATACCTATAAAAGCTCTATATTTAGTTAGAAAATAAACCTATATCTGTTTCAAAATTGTTTAACGTATGGTAAACTATCTATATAAGTACTAATATTATTATTACTAATAAGTATTAGCACGAAATATATTAAATAGCAAATATTAGTGGTATTTATCATAAATAAGTCATTTTATAACTAAACAGAGTCCTATAAATATAAAAATGGAAACTTAGTAGGTGATACCTATAGTCAATTTGAGTTGAATTATTTATTTCATCTATTTCAAATAAAACAAAAATACAAATATGGAAACCATTTTATAAAATGTACGTAAAATATTATATTTTAATGGAATTCTAGAATTCTAAATGACATAATATGTATGAAAGATATGTAATAAATAAGATGCCACTGTATAAATAATTGTTATTGTCAATCCGACGAATTATTACACTAGAACCCCTAAATAAAAAACCCTTTTAAAGGGACTACAATAAAGTTACGAATTTCGAAATTGTGGTTACGAAAAATTACGAATTAGTACCTAACTATTGACATCAACTTGGTGTCTGTGGCAAACCTAGTTCAGTAAAATATACTAAAAAACTCACGCTGCTGCAAACAGGTGTCACGCGGTCGACTTTGGGTAAAGAACTAAACACTATCACTTCTGTAACTACCTCCAACAACAACGCGAAAATACCTTTACAATTGACAGACGAACCGAAATTATCCGTTGCTGATCGACGAAGAATTATTGATATGCAAATCATTAACGCATATAAAACCTTCAAACCTGCCAGGGTAATATTACCCTGGCATCCGCAAATAAAAAACAGTTTTAAAGGGATTTAAATAAGGTTACGAATTCGGGGATTTTGGTTACGAAAAATTACTAATTCGTGATATATTATTTTTTTCATAATTTTAATCTTGTGGTGCCAGGGTAAGTGACCTCAATTTATTAACAAATTTTAAAATATAAATTAATTGTATACTATATGATATATATTTAATATATTGATTAAAAATAAAGTGTTAACTCTAGTGGTCTTGTTTTACTAATAAAAACTGTTTTTTTTTTTTGGCTATCTACATTCAAAGTGACAATAATATAGTGTATATATAATAGTATATTTATTATATAATACTTATATCATATGTGTAATATAAACATTATATCGAAATATGATTGGGTAATAATTTTTAAACAATGTGTTATTAAACATATAAATTACTTTATAATGCTCATAAATAATGCATTCAGGCATTTTATAATTATTTATAGAAAACAAATAAAATCGTCATGATTTGCAATTTTTGCAAACACAATGATACCAAAACTTGTAATTTATCATTATGGCAGTTCAACCCATTATAATAATTCTAATACAGTGGCCAGTATAATAATATTTATGTAAATTTTGATTATTTTGACTATTGAACATAATATAAATTTTATTTATACATTTATTTACATTTTATTCAGTTATTTTTGTAATAATTTACGTAATTTATGCGCCATAATCTGTACAATATATATTGTATTATTACGACTAGAAATCATATATTTATATCTGTAAAAAAACGTGTACGTGTATTTTAACAACTGTATCTATACTGTACGTTTGTACTTACCTAATATCTATATTATTACTTTATTTTTATATTTCATTACTTTATTGTAAATATAGTATAAATTGTAGGTATTCTTATCCTAAAAATTATGAAATACCATAACAAGGTTATTGATAAGTGATAACACAGTATGAATCCAAACACTTATATCCTGTATATAAATTATATAAAATAATCCTGTTTAAAACTCAGACTGATATAGACATATAGTAATTTATCACTATAACATTAACTATTCTATGAAATTTGATTATTCAATTAAAAAATGTTTATTTTACTAATTTTTTCACTTACAACTGCCTCCCATGCTTTGTAGTTTTATACAGTAGGTACATCTGTATAGTCTTTCTTTATAAATCTTCGTAGATTTTATAGTATTTAGTATACACTATAAATATATGATGTATTGATGATATGATTTATTATACTTACTTAATATAAGATGAAATATTGTTCAAAAAAACATTTTTCTGTATATTTCTTTATCATTTAGGTTAACAGTTAACAGTTAGCACATATAAAACTTATTTATTTATTGTACCTAAAAATCACTGAATATAATAGGTATAACACATAATTTATAAATTTATTGTCTTTACAAACATATTAATTATAAATTAATAGGTAGGTAGAAGGTAGATCGTAAGTAGGTACTTAATTTTTACGTTTTTAAATTTGTTCTTAATTAAATAAAACACAATGAAGACAATTGAAGCGCTCGGCCGAACAACGGGACAAGTGCCACTAAGCGTATTTTACAATGGAGGTGTTTAAAGTATTACGAAACATTTCTGTCCTTGTTGGTTGAACATTGCACGTAGTTCGTTGTTCCATCCGTCTTCTCTTTTTGTAATTTCAATGCGATAGTGAACATATACATTAAATTGTATCCGTGTTCCAATATTCAACCGATAAACGCAATATTGCCGAGACTGGCGCTTGTCCCGCTGTTCGTCCGAGCACTTCAATTGTAAAGAAAATACAAACCTGAATTAATAAATCATGTACCTAAAATTGTTGTATATTTCTGGAACATTTTTAGCAAATATATCAAAAGGACTTTTACTCAGATACTTGAAGTTGACAGATTCACTGACTTTAGATTTCATTAAAATAATAATATACAAATACTATATAACCATAATTTACAAAAAAAGGATTCCTGTGTGTTAATTAACTGTCCACCATATGATTGTATTTCAATGTTTAATGTTTTGTTTTAAATGTGTAATAATTTATTATAATTTATAATATAATAATATTATCAAAAATTTAATTTACTATTATTTACATTTTTTATCTTATCAGATACAAGTTCAAAATTTGTCACATTATAATATAAATTGCTTTTTGTAAATGGTAAGTTATCATCAAATATTATTGCTTAAAATTATGTTTATACTCATGGCTTGCTAAATAATATTGTAAGCATCGGGTATGAACATCATAATAATCATCAATAATATTATTAAAATTTTTATACTCAGACTAAAGGAATTTATCATTATAAAATTTGTTTTATCTGTAACTTTTACTACCACTTTTAAAGTAGGTTAGATGAAACATTGAAATCACTAGTTATTCAAATTTGGTTGGTATACTATGACAATTATAGATTTTAGTAATATTTAGTTCTGTTTTTTGAACTTAAAATCTTATACTATTGCATTTAATTTTTATTTATTATTCTGGGTCGAAAATACAAATAAAATAATTACAAGGATAATTTTTTTTTTATAAATATTGTTATTTGATTCATCGCTAAACATTCACATTTATTTATTAAAATTTAAATACAATTTTAAAAGTAACAAGTACAAACTTTATAATTGATATTTATATTTTAAATACAGTTGGATTAAAATTTTATTATTTTATTGTCTTCATAAAAAAATAACTGAAAATTAAATTTTTATATATAATAATACTGATTGATGAATTAATTTTGAAAAATAAAAATAAAAATTTAATAAAATACATCTTAAACACAATGTGTTTTCTATTACAACACAATATGATGGTATAACACAACACACAAGTGTCATAGAAAAAAATTCAATTTCTTAAAAAATAACAAAAAAATTATTACTTTTAACCAATTTTTATAAGATTTATGAAAACATTAAGTATAAATAAAAACTAAACAACAAAGATGTTTTGTTCCTTTTGCTTTTTTTGGAGTTTTTCTTGCAAAATATCATAATTTGACAATAAAATGTGGTTTTTACAAAACAAGTCAACAAATATAATTGTACATAAAACATATAGGAACAATATAATATTCTTTTAAAATATTTAAACTTATAAGATATGATACTAATATAATAATATGTATACATAATGTAATATAATATTCAAGAAAACAAATTGATGGTATATTATATTATATAAATTCGAGGAACGGTATCCGAAAAGGAAGATTTGCCCATTAGAGTTTCGTTCTTTTTTGTACCATAACATCGTGGTCTACATTCTGCTGTTTTTTAGAATTCCGAACAGCAGCAACTGATTCGCAGCTGGTCGTAGTTTCGGTATTCTTACGGTTCAACAGGTAGTCCAAGTCTTGAGATATGCGGTCCAACATATTGTCGTCTTCGTCGCATTCTAATTGCTCGGTAGCTGTAGACAACGAATTTTCAGCCACTTCGGTTAACAGATGCGATAGTTGCCGACACGGTTCAACGTCCACACTGCATACAACAATGGTTGATGGCATTTCGGACTTACTTTGGTTGTCAGTTGCGGTCAGTGAGGATTTGACCAGACCGACTTCGACGCAAACGTGTGTGGCCAACATGTCAGGTGGCGGTTGAACAACACAACAGATGGACGTATCGTTTCCGTTTGGAAAATCCACAAATTCTGTCTGCGTTAACCGCCAGTCATTGTTGACGTCATCAGCAACAGTTCCGGATGTTTTGTCCAACAATAATGGCAAACAACAGCTATTATTGTCACTGTTGCGATAAGAACAGTTGTTGTTTCCGCTGTAATTGCTATTGTTGGTACAGTTACTGCTACCATATTCATTATTGTCAGCATCTGCCACATCTGTTTCAAAGCTGTTGCTCGACTTTTCGTGACACCCTATAATTTTTAATTAAATTAAATTAAACATTTGGTTACCAGTTAGACTAACAATGAGATTGCAAAAATCAAGGCTAAATGATACATTGCTCTTTTTCCGTGAAAGTAGTAAAATTGTTTTTAAGACCAATTTTTTATTTTGTTACAAGATACAAGATAATTAATATTATAAAAATGAAAAATGAATATGGATATGGTTATATGGAATGAATATGTGTCAAAATATAAAAATACAAACAAAGGCAGTGACCTAGGTCATAACTTATATATTAATATTTATCTATTTATTTCAATTTAACATTGGTATAGGTTCCTAATAAATTATAGTATATATAAATTATAATAAACTTCTTAATATTCATAGATTTTAACAATAATGTTATATGTAGATACTCAGCAAATAATTAAATAATCAATATATTATTATAATTATTATCAAATCATTTATTTAAGTACCTAATTTATCTTAGGAATTATGTTATAGCTTTTATTTTAATTGAAAATAAATATAAAGCTAATAAACAATATAGTTAAATTAAAAAAGTAATAACTATTGTTTATATTACCTGTAATTAAGTCATGGCGAAAAGTCACAGACTTTTTTTGCTCAGTATTGCTATCAAGTTTTTTCATTGAGCTAGTAAGGTTACTAACAATCGATACAGGTTTTTCTTGCGTAATAAAGTATTCTTGTGGATTATCTGTGATTTCCAACACATCACTTTTAATCACTTTTTTTAGATCATAATCTGTAGTATCCTTGGAAAAACCTGAAATTCATAAATGTTAATTTTTTCAAACTGCGACATTCTTGATACATTATTCTTAATATACTATATAAAAAAATATTTATTAAGGATATTAAAATATTAAAGTAAGACAATTTTTTTTTCTTAAATAACTATACTTAAAGTTGTTGAATAGAATTAATATTTTAAGTTCATAGATATTAAATTTAAAGTTTTGACAGAAACAGGTTTGATATTTTCAGTTTAATTGTCAACAAATAATGAACAGAAAATAGTAGTATCTTATTTTTCTCTTACAATTTAATGGACTTCCATCAGAATCCGAATGGTTGTCGTCGAATGATTGTTGCGGTGATGATTTTAGTCGATAAACTGTTTTTAGGTTGAACGGATCTTCCGAGTGCAATACATAACAATATAGCACAACAAATCCCTATTAAAAGAAAAGTATATTAACATACATAACAAAAGACAACGCTATCTGGTGTTGAATGAACTTGGGGCTCTAAATCCAAGTTTCTAAAATAATTTTATACATAGATGGCTGATGAACGTACTTTTATAGCACACGACGAACTGAAGAAATATTTGGAAAAGTCTTCTTTGTAAATAATGTGCAGGATACTGGAAACAGTTGTTACGATGACCATCGATAGAATAGCCACTGATCTGATTATAAGTCCCATTCTACAAATAAAACTATTATATCTGTATTGTTAAATATGAATTTAAATAAAGTAACTGATAGAAGTGTAGTTTTAATAATAAAAAAAAATACAGCAATCATCTCCAGCTATATACAGATTGGTGGGAGGTAGTCCTTAAGCACAAACAAATACAGTTTGGGAAATCTTGAGAAAGTATTAAAAACTTTGCACTTTAAAATATAACGTGATGTCAATTCTACTCTTAGCCTTATGTTACTATGTAAGGTACATTTAGAAAGTTTTATTTGAAATTCCTTAAAAGTAGCTAATGCAGTAAAGGCACAATGTTATATAACTGAAGCATCAAACGAATCTTCTAGCCAAAATGTACTTATAAAAATATAAAACTGAATACAATTCTTATGAAACTAAAAATATTAGTTTGGTACTTATATAATACATAAAACATTATTTGAAATTAAATAAAGTCATAAACTTATAACTTATAAATTTTTACAATGTTCTTATTTTGTAATAGTACCTTAACTTTGTATAAAAGGCAAGTAAAATGTGTATAATACTTTAACTAGATAGTGTAATTTAATTATATAAAAATGATAAAATAATGTAAGTAATTATAAGTAAAGTAAAAAAGCAAAATTAAATATATCTAGGTAATTTATCAAGACTTGTAGTATAGGTACCACTCAAAACCTAAATATTAATTAGAGTTTTAAAAAAAGTACCTAACTATATAAAAATATATAATATTCATAATATAAGTTATTAATATTTTACTAACATGTGTTTTAATTTTCTGTCTAATATTTTCAGATATATTTTAATTTTATATTCTTTATATAAAATATATATAGTAGCTTGGTAATTATATTTTATACTTTTTAAGTTTTTTATTAATTATTAAATGTAGGTAAAACTTCAAAAAGAAATTGAAATAGTTTTGTGTGGAATCTTCTGAACAAGTAAAAGAATTAATGTAACCAAGTAGGTATCTTGAACTTTTCCTAAGAAATCTTAAAAACTTTATATAATAATAACTTACGAATATGTTATATAATAAATATATATGACACATTTTATATCATAAGTGAATTTTTTTCATAAATGTAATTTTTCTTTGATGTTTAAATTTAAAATGTTAAATAAATAAAAACAATAAAATTTTTTACTTTTTATATTTGACCGTAAAATTTATTATCTTTTTTATTTTATACTTATTTTATCAAGTTTTCATCAAAAGAATCACTATTCCAATATAGTATAAGTATATATAAATAAATATTATAAATTAAAAAATAGAAATTGTGTTATAGTTTTACTTTTAACATTGAATGAATATTTACCTCATTATTAATTTTAACGATTTTAGTTTTTATCTTATTACTATCTTATTTATGATTCATTTTTATAATAAAGTTAATTATTATTTACTTGGGATAATGGTTATTGTAATAAATGTGCATTATTTATTTTATGAAAATTTGTGATGGTAAAACTAGTACTATTACTAATTTCCATTATAAAAATGAAGTAGCCAATAGCCCACTACTCATAGTAGAAATTATTATTTTTAATATACAAAAAATAAATCCTATTTAAAGAAAATTATAATGTTATTATAGTATTCCTAAATTACAATAGTAAAAACATATTTTAATGTATTTTTATGATGAATAATTTATACACACCTATTATTAATTATTATTATAGGTATAATATAATATAATATCTTTAGCTATGATAATTAATATAATAATTGTAATTTTCTAATGTAAAATCTAAACTAATAATTGGATGTTAACCTAGACTAATAGATAACTAAATAATTAGAGTTTATCAAGATAAATAAGTCATTTCAATACTAACTATCAATAAATTTACACTAGATCAAGTGACTTTAATCGAAAATGAATTTAAACACATTAGGTACCGAAGGAAAAAAGAGATAAATAGATATAAGTAGATATAAACCATTAAAATACACAAAAGTACAGTCTATGAGTTAATGCATTACCTTTTTTTCATACTGACTGGTGTGTTCCGTTGCAGTTTTTGTTTGATAAATTTTAATTTTGGTATGGTTATAGTTAATACTGATAAGTACATAATCATGAGCAGTATGAAAAGTATAAAATAAATGTAAATAAATGCAGAGTTCTCCCATGACCACCATGGCCGAATAGGCTTTGCACCAATAATATTCAGACTTAACATTATGCTGAGCACAAACAATACTGGTGCAGCTGAAAATATTAATTACATTAAAAGTATGAATTAATAATAGTTTGTTCTATAATAATATTATACATTTTACTCAAAAAAATATAACACAAAAATATTTAATAAATTGTAAAAAAAAAAAAAATTAAATATAAAATTAAAATATTATAACATTCAGTGGCATATTAAACAATCAGAATTTTACCTAAAATAATTGTTGTAGACTTTGGGCATTCGAGGGGTATTTTAACCCCTAGAAACTCTTCCAAAAATATGCTGATAACATTAGGTATATTCATTATAAATAAATTAAAAATAAAAATACATAGTTTGTGGTAAAGAAAAACATAAATTATATTATGGCGATTATTGATAATTAAGTTAAAATATATCAGTAAGAAATAAAATACAATATGGGAATTTGGCATTATTAATAGTTATAGAAAATTAAATGAATTATCATGTAATTAAAAAAGGTAAAAAAATAAATAAATTATAGGTACCTGTTGCCACACCAATAATTGGTAGTTTAATATTGGAAAACTGTGGAAAACTAATTATCTCCGTGTAGACGATGAGCAACTGGCTCAAATGAGATGTTATTTCTACTATGGTCACTATTTGTAAGAATAGTGAAAAATATGCGTAATCGTTCTGAATACAATCAAAAATAAGTATAATTAATTTTGGTAAAAATAAAAATTAAGACGTTTTCTAAATAATAAATTAAAAAATATTTACGTTGTTTGCCGCGTATAGGAACATGCACATCTGGACGATAATTGCCAAACACAGTTGTATCTTTAAGTATAATATACATGTCGGGTGTCTAATCCATTGCGTGACCAACAGCACCAGAGACAGCGCACATTGCACCAAGCAACAAGCACAACCAAATATAACTATCACATCTTGTTTCAATGTGTTTTGACCCATTTCATCCTAAGAAAATTTAAATTAATATAATATAATAGTTGCACAAAAATATATTGTCAATACATTTTTATAAACGATAAAATCATGATTTTCTTTATGGAAAATTGGAAAATTGCAATTTGCTTTGTAAATATTGATTATTGATTAGGTATAAATACAATTTTGACCGGGAAAATTTACCAATTATTTTATTAACTCCTTAAATTAAATTATTCTAGAAAGTTTAAGTTAGATGTTAAATGAAAATAAAAATAACTTAAGAAGGTTAATAACTTTAATTAATTAATTTTTAAAATTAATTATATATATATAATATATCGTATAATAATAATTTATAAGCTAATAATCGACTATTAGCGTCGATAAACAAAACCTACCTCGGTCAAATTTAACAAAATTAATATTTCGTGATGAATATTATCGCTTGTTATAGGCCGGGACATTATTAGCGTCGATAAGATTGCAGAGTCCAATACTCTATTGGACAGTAGGAATATTGCCAAAACAACGGTTAAAAAAGGCGATATTTGTTTTCAAACGAAACCATTCACGTTTCAGCCTATTATAGATAATTTACCTTCACCCTGCCTACAACCTCTATATATTTATAATATATGTTTTCGTTACACCTTCAATTTTAATTATATTATTGGAAGCATCTATTTATTTATATTTTGATAAATTTAAAGCCATTAAAATTTAGAACTGTCGTCGTTAGCTAAAATTAAAATCATTTTTTTTTTCTTTAATTATTTAATAATTACCTGAAAATTAACTTGGTATTTTAGAAAAATATTAACTCGTTTAAGTTTAAAGTTAATACATAATATTATTATATTATTACATAAATTTAACCTTTTAACTCGTTAATGTGTTATACCTACAGATTTTGTATATAACTATTTAAGTATATAAATAAAATATAATATAGTTTTCTGATTTTTAAATTAAAAGTCTTAGGATCTATATATTTATATTAATATATGTTAACATTTTATTTATAATACAAGAACAATATTTTTTTTTAATATTAAAACAAAAATATATAATATTATTCAAAAAAAAAAAAAAAAAAAATTTAATTTTTATTAGATTTTCATGATATACATTACAACGGAAGTGTATTTTATAAGTTTAATAATTATAATATTGTACCTATAAAGTTAATCACATACAAACAAATACGCATTAAAAATAAAATTTCTTGTGTGATATTTACCATTTAATTTTCGTGTAGGTAATTTACGTATTATATACTATTCAAAATTCGTGTTAAACATATAATATTGAAATATAACTCTTTTAATACACGAGCTGAAACAATTTTGTAACATGAACTCAGAATTTCTGATCATAATATTGTAGTGTTTATAAATATATTATAAATTTGTGCGTTTATCTTTGAAATCAAAGATGAAAATATTGAGTGGAGTTTTACAGTGTTTTACGTATTTTAGTAATAACATCAAAAGTAATAATATGAGCAAGCGACATGTCACACCTATGTATGTGACTACCTACATGAGTTTTATACGTTTAAAGTTTACTATAATAAATATGTGATACGAAATAGAACAATAAAACTATAAAAGTACCTAAGTAAAAAGGTAAAAAATGAATAAATTTTCTTTTTAGTTTTAAATAGGATCATTAAATTAGTTTATAAAATAGTTTTTCAGGGGATTGAAGATTTTTCGCGGATTTCACATGAATATACGAAAAGTTTCGTGAAATTGTTTTTGTTATTTCTCAATGTGTCAGTATAAATATACACTCATATACATATGTCATATACAGCAGGATATATATTTTTATGGTTGTTATGCTTAGGTAGATGCATATTATTCTTATTTTTACACATTTGCATGCGAATAAGTACGTTAAAATTTGTATTTGACACAGAAATAAGCGTTCAATAAACTATTGAGTTTATAAATTAAATTAAATTTCTAACAGGATACATTATTATTCCAAATTTATATAAAAAAATTGACTGTCATATATGTTTATTATTCAAGGGAAATCAATTTAACAGGATCTATTAAAAGTTAAAAACTAACTAATTTTGTAGATTAAAATTTTCGAAGAATATATTTTATGAAAGTTAATGCATGAGTTTGTTGATTTTTAATATAATTTTTATTATCAATGTAGACCCAAAAATGTTTATTTTCTTTCTAATGAGTCCGTATAGTTAAATTATCCAAAACACGTCGTAAAATTGTATTTAAACTAAAAGTCGTATGAATATATGAATGTAATTTTAAATATTGCAAACGTGAAATAATTAAATACGTATATAAATTAATGAGCTGACAAGAGAAGGCTCATCACGCGAATACACTACGTCAAGGTTTCCATACAGTTTTACGTCAAAATGTTTTTGTGCATTTTATTTCCTATTCAGATGACACCTGAGCTGCTACAGCGTAAATTTTACGCATGATATTACATAAAATTTTAAATTGTATATAATATTATGCTTTTTTAAACTTTCACATAAAATATTTTAATAAAAAAAGAAATCGATTTCTTTAACGGGAATTAAACAAAAAATAGACACACTTCCCAATTATATTATCATTGTTTTCTAATACTCGTATATACATATTATTAAATTATTTACAAATAGTAATAAAAAAAAAAAATTACGTTATAACACGTGTGCACATTTGTACAAATATTATATTTTTATTTTTATAGCATTGTCGATAATATTAATTTGTTTACTCGATTATTCGTAAATATATTTCAGCAAGATAAGCAAATATTTATATTTTAAGTTTGTTAATAATTTTTTTTGACAAAACATTTTCTCCTAAAATTTTCCATATGATTATAATTCAAAGCTGGGCATTAATAAGTAACTTTTTTTAAGTATTAACTTTTCACTTTACAAGTTAAATTTTTCTAAATAATTTTTTTTTTTAAATACTGAGTCAACTAGTTGAATAACATATTTTATAGAAAATAAAATGTAAATTAATATAATTTTAACTTGCAGCCTCAACATTATTTTATATTTATAATATTTTTAATAAGTAAAATTAAAATAAACATTTTGCTTTTAATTGAATTTAAAAATATCTAAAATAACGTGTCCAGCCTATGTGTATATTAATATAAACCGTACAGAGTGAATTTCGCATAGAATTTACAATTCAGGGTGACCTAAATTTTATTTAAAAAATTTAGGTCTCGTTTTAATATGCGTAATAGAGAATAATATGAATTAAAAATTTAAATATTTGGGGCTTTAATATTTTTAACTACTTCCTTTTAGGTTAGGTCATCATTTTTTATTTTTATAATTATTATCATTCCGTACGAGCATGCAAGTATATAATAATTTGACGTTTATGTAAAGTGAAACGGAAAAATAAAATAAAAAAGACCAACATGATAGCTAGCAGGCGTATCAATCGTTGATAAATGATCAATTCCACACACGTTCGCAAAGGGTAAAATGCGATATTTTCGATCTGACATGTGGGAAATTCGCTGATGATATTGTACAGACAAAAAGTTCGATTCATAAAAAATGATAAAAATCAAATAGTTAAGGTGATTCAACTTAACGACGTATAAAATTCGTGTGTGAATTGTGAATGGAATATATTGGATGGATGAGATGTTATCTACAAGACAATAATATAATAAATATTGGGTAAAGTTAACTAGATTATATGTTTTAACTGAATACAATAAATTCTTTAAAAACTTTAATTATTAATTAAAAAAAAAAAAAGGAATGTTAAATAAAAATAAATAACAATATCCAATAAAAAAGTAAAATAAAATAATTGTTATTTTACCTTCAGTGTTTATCAGATATTTTATGCCTCTACTTAAATATTGATAAATTTTAAAATATAAAACTGTTATTGTTGAAAATTAAATTAAAAATAAAAACATTTCATTTTGTTTTCAAATACATTATTAAGTATTTAATTTAAATTCATCAAACTAATGAATAATTGAAAAATAAGTTGTTATTTATGAAAAAAATTAACATATTAAATTTGTAGTTAATTATTTAAAAAAGTAACTTGGCATATACTTTAACTCTTTAAAATCTAGCTTTGAATATTAGATCTATCATCTTGCTTGACATGAACTTATTTTGCACTCTCGCGAGACTCATCGTTTTTAATGCTGTAGTTGTACCTTCGTGTGTAATCAATCTAGTTTATTGTGATAGATACATACCAGATAAACGTATATAAATGTTAGTAAACATTTAGTTATCTAGTGATAATAATAATTGTTTCCGTCATCAATCATCGATATATAAACCGCAGTTTATTTGACAGTGGTTGCGGGTGGTTGAGAACGTAATTGAAGGGATGTTAGGATCACAAATAAAAATATACGTGTTTGCTCAGTTTTTGTTTGTATTAGTAAGTAGGTATAAATATATAGAAATAATAACAATTTTTTATCATCAATAGGAATGAAAAACATAAACTAAAAAAGTATAAAGGTATTGGACTGTGGTATCCATTTCTCTGATATAGAAATAAACATAATTGTACATTCAGTCCAATGATGCAAAATGTGCAAAGGTATCAACATTTGATATGTGACAGACACATTATCTGGTGATAGAGGTGTTATTATTATATTTTATTATTTCTTTATGGTGTGAATTATTTATTTTTATATATATAATTTGTATATAAATGCTTTAAAAAAATGATAACGAATTTGTGATAAGCACGATACAATTATTCATTGTTTTTCGATTAATTTATAATCACAATATTCACGAGTTTAATACCGACAACAGCTAGTAATAATTATTTACAGGCAATTTAGTATCGGATTTGATTAATAAATTAAAAAATGTTTGTTTTTATCGATTTATCATAAATGTTACACTGACTTGAGGCACAACTCTGGCGAGGACGGCAAACAGACCGGCCGACGGGCAATGGCAACGGGTGACGTTGGACGAGGGCGACCAATCGTCGGATACGCGACATGAGGACACGTCCCAATTTGAGTTACCGAATTTGGACGTGGTCGCGCAAGTCACGTTCCACGTGCCGTTGACCGGTCGGGGCAGCTTCAGGTCGAACTCCAACTCGGTCACAATTGTCGGCCAATGTTTGCGTATCTTACGGCCGTCCTGCGCCACGCTAACCGCCACCACCGGCGTCATCAAGCTGTACTCGATCTCGCCGTCTTTGCTGGAAAATAATAAATTACTCGTTAGGCACATAGGTTATAGGATTATAAATGCGTAGGTATACGGGTTACCACGGCACATAACCGCAATGTCTGTCACAAATTTACAACCAATCCTAATTCCTCAAATTTAATCTCATAGTTATTATTATTATTATTCGTACACTATAACATTAGAGAGCGGTATTGCTCTATATCAAGGCAAAAAACATTCACAAAAAGTAAAAGTCTGTAAACAAACCATATCAGTATTTGTGCCAGTATAGTGTAAATTATTTTTAAATTAAAAATATTTTTTATTTCTTCTATTCTAGTGTATTCTAAGATTATTTTTATGAGTATTAGATTAATTTTTTAAGCTTATAAGTGAGTGATGGAAATTTATTGTATTATTTGTGATATTCTGTAAAATTATATGGTTAGTTTGATTAGTTATAACATTTATTTGGCCAGTTTTCTTATTTGTATATGGTGTCGTGTTCTATTTAGATAAAGAACACTCTATACCAGGAGTCACCAACTAATTTCTATGGGGGTCCGTTTTGAAACTTACCAAACTTTCCGCGGTCCGAGGTTCAATGACTTTTACACACGTTAATAAATAGGTATATATATTTTATAAATTTATATTTATAGTTTCTATATTTATATTATACAAATTTAAAAATTACTTCGTGGATAAGGGTCCATAAAAAAAGTGTTCGCGGTCCGCCAGTTGGTGACCCCTGATGCTCTATACTAATGTATATAACTGTGAGCTAACCTAACATAATATACATGACAGTATATACTATATACGTTAAGTTTTTTGATCCAAACCAAATATTTAATTTACCAATCGATAGGATAAGAACTCGACGAAACTAAAAATAGTTCCGTGTTAATACATTGTATATCTTATGCAGAGTTTGTTTTTGTAATAAATGTAAAAAAAATATATTATACACGAACGGAATTGAAAGAAATGAGATACTTTTTTTGTTGTTTCTCTTTACGTAAAATTTCAAAGGAAATGTTTTTTTTTCGCGAACATAAACGGTTACAAGGCTTATGTCGTATTACATAATAAAGCTACCTATAATTCCGTTACTTTTACGTTTGAGATATAAACTTTAAAATACATTTAGGTTAATATTTTATTAAAAAGCAACATTCAGGGACATTATGATACACTATTTTGATGAATAAAAATAACGATTGGATTTTAATAGATTTCATACCTATTAAATTTGTTTATATACACTAAAGTAGGGCATATTTCATATTGCAGTGAACTTATATATGCTGAATATGCAGAAATACATTTAATAATGACTACGCAAAGCATCGTTTTAGTATTGTTTACCTTTTGTTTATGAAATATTTCCTCGGAAAAAACTCAGACAGATTTCGGAACATCGTAACTCCCACGTTGAACGATTTGTTTATCCATTTGTCGAATTGCACATCGCACATGGAAACTATCACTTTGGGTTCATGTGAAGACCTTTGTCTGTAAAAAATAATAATCGAACATAATATACAATAAGGTCGTGTTGATATATTAGTTATATTCTCTATTACTTGTCGTAAAATCGATGTGTCACGTTCTTGTCGTGATGTTTTACGATTTCCGAGGCGGATGCGATGTAAATGTTTTCAATTTGGTTGGCGTATTGTTTAGTGTCTTTGTTCACGATCAAGTAAAACGCTTTTAACAGCGTCCAAGTCTCGATCATTTCTAAAAGCTGAACGATTTTCTGTCGGAGAGTGTGTGAGAGAGAAAGAAAAACACAAAAATATATATTTAACATTTTATGCTCAGTCTAGCGCAAGTAGTTGCAAAAAATTTATTGTCGTTATTCGACAACGTTATTGTATATTACCTTTTCGTTAACTATCGAATTGTTTCTCAGCAACATGGACAGTATGCTGTCGAAGCTGACGGACGATCGGTCCAGGTCGGCCAAGTTGCACGAAGTCTGCAAGAACGTAGTGACCGTCATGAGGAAATCGATAACGGGCTCGCCCTCGCCGGGGTACCATTTGTCCGTGCTCTGGAGACTGTCGAACAATAACTTAAGCGTTTTCGCGGCCGTTACGTTGACTTTATCGTATCCCAACGTTTTTTTGCGGAACTGAAAATTCATTCCGCCCATTTTTTATACAAATATATATAATAATATGCATGGTTAGGTTGTAAGGTAACTCGAAATATTAGCATAGTTTTAATATTTCCACCCTATACTTTAATGGACTATACAGTATGGGTAAATTAAATCATCTAAATATCGATGTATTCTGCTATCGTATTTTATCCACATTTATTACTAAGGAAATATCTAGAAGATAAAACACAAAAAATTGGAGAAAATATGGGGCAATTAAAGCATTTTGTCCAAACGGAGGATAGTAATTTATATACGTTATATAAATTTTCTATTTTAAAACGATGACGATGCGAGCGGATGTATATAAATAATGTTTATCGAACGGAAAGTATTTTATTATACCGAAAAAAGTGCATGTTTTTTGAATTTAGCGGATACGACTATTTATTTAGAAGCTGTGGTATATTAATTATTTAATTTTCTTACATTTTTTTCTTACCTAACCTAGAAACACAAATCCCTGATCAATCATAATAATAATAAATACAAACCATCTTAAGATCATTAGCATATATTTTATGGTGAATTTTACAATACCAGTTCTACTTCTAATAATAGATATAATAAAATGATTAGTGGCCAATTTTCATCATTTTTCACCTTTCAAAATAATTTTGATGTAAAAAAAAATAGTCTAAATTGCTAAAACTACATAATCCTACAATTTTATAATCAGTGATATGAATTGCAATGCATTTTCACTATTTCGAGAAAGAAATTCAGTTACTGTGAATTTTTTTATATTACAATAAGAGCATAATATATACATAATATATCAAATTTAATAAAGTATATTTTACCATATATTGAGGCTTTAAACATATTTATTTCAAATAAGAGCATACCAATTTTTTTATTTCATTAATTTAAGTAAATTCTGAGCTAAATTTAATATAATACATAATATTATACTGATAAGCCGTTATTAAATAATTAACCATGTGTGTAAACTACCTATGAGAATACTCAAAATAATTTCAAGTATTTACATTCATAACTATACTAGTTATCACAAAATATTTAAAATCAGACTTGTCCAAAGTCACAGTTTACTTAAATTTCGCAGCTTTTCAACTATTTTTGGTAGTTTTTCACATCCCAAGGGAAAACTTTTGAGAAATTCGAAAATGAGCTAAAAAAAAAATACAAATAAGATGCAATTCGCTACCGAAAGTATACCCTAGTTATGGTAATTGAACAGTTATTTCTATCCATAAAAGTGTCTTCAAACTTTTAAAAATACAAAAATTAAACATCAATGTAAAATATTAAAGTTTGAAGACCTATAAAAAAATAATTGACTTTTGATTTTCAAAATATATTGTATGTAGGTTGTTTAATTAGTTACCATGAAATAAAGAAAATAAAAATAAGGAAACTGTAATTTTGCCGATTTTCCGCCATTTTTTGGTAGTTTTTCTTCTCCCAAGGAAAAACTTTTGGAAAATTAAAAAAAATGAGCTAAATAAAGAACCAACTAAATGCGATTTTTTACTATTATTTTTACCCAAAGCATGAAAAAAAATACTGTAAAACCAATACATTCCTCGTTTCGCTTATAATCTAAAACGGTTAACAAATATTTACACACACACATTTATTATTAATATTTTTTAATATCATACGTATATTATTTATGCAATATTTCAATTTTAGTCGCACATATTGTGGTATTTTTAATAATATTTTAATGCTTTATTGTATATATTTTTATATCATAAATGCATACATGTTTCACAATTTTTGAGACGATTAAATTCAAAGCAACATATAACTTATAATCTAAATAAGAATATCGCGATTGTCACGGTTATTTCAAACACTATTTATTATATTATATATTTATGATCTGTTTTTTTTTTATACAAGTTTCCACCTGAAATGTATAAATTATAACTTAACCTACTAGGACTATTGTTGTTTAAATATAATTTTGCTTAAAACAATTTCAGGGTGTTCATTTATGTTGGTACTCCAAAAATTAGCGCTGTAAAACCACTCACGTTAACGGTGATCTTGCCGAGATCCTCCAGCGTGCATCCCGAATAATCGGTTGTTTGCCATTCGGTAACGTTGTTGGCCATGAGCACGCATGCGCGCGACGCGTAACTGGTTGATCGGTTTTTCGGACATTCCACCGAAGCCGTTTTTCCAGCGCCCGTTAGCGGCCAAACGCCGTCCGGTTTGCAGAACGCCGTCACGTTTGTATTAAGCACCTCTACGTCGACCGTAGCGTTACGTCTGCCGGCCCAGTTTGACGCTTCGCACCTGTACTCGGCCGATGACTGTAAACAGAAAACACAATTCATACATTAGCTGTAACGTTAAGATATTTAGATTAGGCCAAGTAGTGAAAAATCGACGATCATTGATGTTAATCCAGGACCCGGTGACTGGTATTGGTAATTTTAGGAAAATATTGCCAACACTACGTTTCAACGATAATTTTAAACATTATATCGGATTCTGTGTGGAGGTGAAACCCCATCGTTCTTCCTTTGTACATCCACCATTGCTGTAAGATGCGTAAAGAGAGACGGGAAATTTGTATCACAAAAATTGGTCGGGTTTGATTAGTTTAAGTACAATTGTTTCCCGAATTTAAAAACTCAAATGCTGACGGTACAATAATGCCATTTCCATCGGTTTTGTAACGTGCATTTTCAATATCCCTGTAGTCAATACCGAATCCTGACGACAAAAAGTTGTTATTGACAATTTCTGGTAGTATTTTAAGAATCGATCGGCGTTTTTTGAATATCAAGATCCATCAGATGTATACGATAAAGTTATTAGTATGTTAAAAACCATTGATTCTCACCGTTATGTTCTTTACGTATAATACGCTGCCACCGCGGTGCAAGTCTTCCCAGTAAACGTTTTTGTCCATTTTCACCAAATGCATGTCACCGTCTAACCAAGTGTTGCCGAACTTGGTGAACTCGTTTTTCAAAAAACACATGATGGTCACGTTATCGCCCTGTGGTGAAATCAATTGATTAATTAGTTTTCGACCACGATGACGGAGAAAACTAAACAAAAACACTAAAAAACAAAACTCACCGGCTTCACAGTCACGGATGGTTTCATTATGACTTCCGGTAAAGGGAGAACGGTCAATGCAACTGACTGACACTGTTGGTACGAATGGTCAGACACCTGGCACGTAAACTTTCCGGAATCCAAGATATCGGCGTGTTCAATAACCAATATCGAAGACTTGTATTCGTTTTTCTCCCACTTCTTGATTTTGGTCCAAATGCGTCTAAAATAGAAAATGATAACGTTAGATGAAACAAAAAAACTTTTTATGATAACATTTATTTCTTATTTCCACCTCATTCTTATAAATGCTGGACAAGTTTAAAATGATAGTGTAAATATAAAATTCAAATTTGCAAAATTATGTATATTTTCGATTGAACGTCAATTAAAATTTAACAATCAAAGTGGAAAATTAATTATTTCTCAAATTTAAATAATTATAAACAAAAGTTTAGTGTTGTCTATATAGTAGTTTCTTTATATATTACATTTTCTTTAAACAGTGAAATCAATACGGTATAGAATGATTTAAAATACCTGGTTGATATCGAAGTGTTAATTGGATTACCATCTTTAAACCATTTGAATTGCATATCAGGTGGTCCCTGAGCCATACAAGATATAATGAATTGCTCTCCTTCCGGTATAGAATCTCTATTTTTATTAACGTCCATTTTCTATGCGTATCAATTAAACATTTACAAACAACATAAAATAAAAACTAAAATTACAAATTAAGTATCAACTTACACTCAACCAAAGTGCTGGTTCTTGCTGAAATGATAACGCAGTATTCACTAGAGGAACAGGTCCAGGTCCGGGCAAAGAACCATTTGCAATCATATGATTCAGTAGGTCTTGAACAATTTTTTGATCAGATTTTCGTGAATAAAATTCAAAATGAACATCTCCTGTTTTTTGCCTGCATTAAATATTTCATTTAGGAATGATTATTCAGATTTTAAATAAACACATCCACAAAACCAAAGTAAAATACTATTGAAATGCGGGTTTAAGCACATAATTTCATAATTTATTTAGATGTAGCAAAAATAAGTTAGTAAAAACAAGTAAATTATGAATGTAATTATATATTTTAAAAAACAGGTTAAATCTAGTTTTATTAATATTTTATTTTTATAATAAAACTATGTATTATTTATAAATTAATATAGAAATGTATTATTGTAATAAAACTAAACCATATATGATAACTATACTATTGGTATTGTACGAGGTTATATTAGATTTCGTTAATAATGATATGTAGTTTTGCAAATAGAATAGCAATCGAAACCATTGATAAAATAGTTAATTAATTGTACTACAATTATCATGAAATTATATTCTAATGTATTATTCAATAAATATATATAATATTATAGATACTTACAAAATTGATGTAATCCTTAAATCGTACGGTTCGTGTGAAATCAATGGTAGTTTTAAATGCCTTCTGAACTGTAAGAAATAAAAACATTTATAATAATAACAACAATATTTGTGTTAATTTACATTAGTGCAAATAATTCTGACAAAAACTAAATTAATTTATTACATATACTTTTAATTATATTGTTATGGAAAAAATTATGAGATTTCATTAGAATTTGTGTTTGTTTTATATTAATAATTAAATAAATGATAAATATTCTAAAAGATGAATGTGCATTAAACTTATTATAAGTCGCATTTTTAAACAATGCTAAAAAAACATCAATAATTAATTTAGTAGATTAAAAAATATTAAGTTATGACAATATATATATATATATATATATAAATATTTATCACTTAAGCGTAAAAGTCTGCAAATAAGGATAACTGGATAAATTATGTTTTTACAAATTTGTTAGCCATTGCATAATATATTTTAAAAATATAGAGCATGCCTTCTTTTGACAACAAACGTGAAGTACGTGAAGTTGATGGAATACCATTTGCGGTTGTTAAAATGAACATTTACCGTTATGATTCGACATTTTTTATGCTTTTGAACATTTTACGAAATTTATATAATAAAGTCATACTTAAAAATCACAAATTTTATAACCATCAGGATTTGACATTTTCTATGAATTGATCATTTCATGGAATTTATTTAAATTCATACATTTTATATGAGAAATATTATTTATTTAATATATACGGGTTATTTTCTGTTGTCCCAAAGAAAATATTTATAATAATTTAATAATATTGGTAACATTGAGATTACATGACTTAATGCAGTTTTCAAAGCCGAAAAAAAAATATGTTAATTTAACAATACTAATAGCTAAATAAAATTATTATAATTCATCATTATAAGTATACTTATGGTAACATACAAAATGAATACCTATACCTACCTAATTTAAAATTCAATTAAATACAATTTTTTAGTGTTAGGTGAGTACTTGACTTTCGAATAGTTATTTGAGTTCGAGTACCCAATTTGACTCGACTTGGATCGAGTATTAAAATTTATTTGACTGTATTATTGGATACATAAATGAAATAAATACCTCGAATTTATTACTTACTAATAATAAACTAATATATTTATATATTACGTTAATATTTAACATTTATACCCTGGTATTTCAGTGTACGCAGAAAATAATCTAATAGTGCAAATTTCAAATACTCTAGAAATTAAGAATTCTCGACAATTTTAGAGTACTCGATTTTACAACTATACTCGACTCGATATCAAAATAATAATGATATCAAACAATAATGACCCCACACTACAATTTTTAAGTGATATTCATACTCCTAAATGAAGCCAAAAGATTCTACGATTTTATATACTGCAAAATAAATTGCATTATTTAATCTTAAATAATAGCAGGCAAATAGTTTTTTAATTTAAAATTTTTGGAGTTCTGAGTTAACACTAAACTGATATTATAAATTCGAAAAACTGTAAGATAATTTTATACTATTCGTGCAAGATCAAGTCATTTGCGACTTATGTAACCGTAAGTCGTAATCCGCTGGTATAAGAGTATAACAACAATAATTATTCACCTGTTTATAATTTGTTTTTTATGATTTAACTTAAAATGTTCATAAAAACGAAAATAAAATAATAAAATTTCATAATAACAGTAATACTCTGATATTGCAACAAGAAATTAAAAACAAACAAAAAAAAGTCAGTAGGTACTAGTAAGCAGAGGCCGTTTCAACATACATATCTGAGAGGTGCACTGCACACCGGAAAAGAATGGGTGGGTGGTGGTTTACTAGAATCGGTTTGATTTTATTTTTGATGCAGTTATATAATATGGAATCACAAAATGCAGGGTCATTGAAATATCCCTGAAAGAGAGATGTTTTAATTATGATAGCCATAGCTAATAGCCCAAGCTAGACAGAATTATTAATTATTAAGTAGTTTACATTAAATTAATTAAACTATAATATTCCCATATTCTATTTTTAGCAAAATTTTAATTGTAGACCATAGGCAGATTAAAACAGTTTATCAATATTTTATAGTGTTCAGTTTACTATGCGTCCAGTTGTATGCCCCTGTTGTGTAATTTCTGTGAACTTTTTGTGACACATTTTTTTCCTGAATTTAATGTGGGCAATTATTTTTGTGTTTTTTTTTCCAACTTATGTAGTTTATTCTAAAAATAATAATAGTGCATTTAGAATTTGGCGCTCTCGCTTACATGAAAACATTTTTTTTTTTTTACAGTTTTTCAACGTAATATTAAATTTTAATTCGTTTTAACGTTATTCAATATTTATTTTACGCATTGCTGAAACTCGTCACTTCTTCCCAAAAATCAAAAATATCCCTCGATTTGTTATACAAAATCATGTCGGATTTGGTAATAGCATTGATTAATTTTAATTGATAGGGAATGATTAAAAATACATTAAAAAAAATGCAAAAATAAATTTTCAGGATTGAATCCAGGACCTGCAACTACGAATGTGTTGCATTATTCGTATAGGCCGCAATATAATTTTTGGCAGCTATTAAAAAATTAAACATTTAACATAATAATATAAAATTATTTAACTTCAAATCGCAGTTAATAAGTTCCATGTCAAATTTATTGAAATCAAATTTATTATACGTATAAAAATCTGCCCATCTTTAATTTTTTTCGGTATATATACAAATTTATATATTTTATTATTTATTTATGGTACATGTTATAAATACGTAATATACATTTGTTTTTTTGTGTTGTGGAGAAGGTGGGTAAATATATTATATTCAAGATTTGCACTCCTTATTACACTTGTTTCAAACCGCCACTGCTAGGAACCTATTTTACTCTCAAACGACAGATTGTTCTCGTCTATTACCATTAAATCCAAAACCACTTGACGTCTTCCCAGTATAATATTGAATAAAAGATTAACATAAAATTGCTATATCAAACAAATAAATAAAAGCACTTAGGTACTAACCATACGTTCATTTGTTTTAACCTTTACTCGGATCAAATATTACTTATTTCAACAAAACTATTATATAAATCATTCCCTCTGTTGAAACACACGCTCTGTTAGGCTTTTAGTGTTAGAATATTCTCGTAAATATTTCATATATTATTAATGTTTTATATATTTATGTTGTATTAGTTAAAAAATAAAACATTAAACTCTTTACTCGTTTTTTAATTTCAATTTTTTTTATTTTAGTACCCTGTATTAGATATATATATTATTATGTTTTGTTTATTTTATTTATGACATTTGTACACTTGTATTTGTTGAACCCTAAACTTGTATTTGTTGAACCCTAAAAATTGTATGATTTTCAAATATTTACTTTCAATAAAATAATTTTGATAAGATTAAACGTAATTTATTTATTTTTTTTTTTTAATAAAATTATTTTGTTTTATAAATAAAGATATAATTTGCTGATTTCAAACGCATTTGAGTAAGAAAATAATATTGCACAGCTGAGATAATATTTAGTTTAATCAAAATATTATTTGTCAAATTTATCTTTTAAACAAAATCCATTTAAAGTATAAAAACAAGGTATAAAAATGTCTAAAACTATGATATCACCGCTATTGAAATTCAGTATATTTTGTGATATATTATTTTGAGTAGTAATTTTGAGTAGTAGTCGTTAACAAGGTTTCGGTCGACGATAATATGCTACTAGTCGGATTTTATTCGCTTTATTGAGAAAATGTTTTGGACGATGTTATTTAAATAAATACAGACTTCATGGTAGTATATTGTATTGTGTAAACAATATAATCAGAATCGGAACAAAGATTAAAAATAGCGAAATAAAACCGGTCGCGATTAATCTGTGTAATCAGAATTTTGTGTATTTAATATTGTAGTCTAAAATATTATCACTTGTATATTTACGATTTTACAATTATAATAACTGTTAATGTGAAATATAATATGCTCATTATTATTTTTCATCAATTACAATAAATATTGTTAAAATACAATTTAGAAAAACTCACTCTGCGAACGTTCTATATTTCCGTTTTCTAAGCGTATTTACGAGTAAATAAATAATTTTTTTAGTTACTATTTTAATTAATTTGGTTCAAAATTAATATAAAACAATTTTAAAACAAAACGATTACTACTCATCTCTTAATTAAGCAATTATTTATCCCTTGTATAAAAACAATGTTATTTTAACTAATTACGAACAAGATAACAACGATGTTATAATATGGTGTCTAAAATTATTTTTCGAAATTAAACTTACGCAATGACTTATATTTTTGTTTACGAAGAAGCGAGATATATACTGAGATCAAAAATTAATACATGTATGCTAAATCCAGATATGCCATTCATTTATATTTAAATGCCTAATCATTAGAATGATCAAAATCTCATTAGAGTGTTATTATTTTATGTAACCCGAAATATATAGAAGTAATAAGTTTATAATAATATCTTATACGTGATTCATAAAATGTTACGACGCTACTAATAATATAAATAATATAAATACTCAATAATTATTTAATGATAGTGGTGATAAAAAATGTTTTTAGAACATATGAATTTAAAAAAATACTTTTTATAAATATTGAAATAATCTAATACATGTTTTATGCAGTTTTTGAAACAAAGTTTTAGATTTATAATAGTTTATATATAACTATATTATTATATTTTGGTCATTGATTATATATATATATATGTATATTGATTTAATATTTAAACAATGGTTTGGTTACGATACATCTGACACCAAGTAACATTAATGATAGATTTTTTGAAAAATAATAAATTATGCATAAATACTAATTAGATAGGTGAAAAGTTTTAGTATTACGGAATCAAAACACATACCTTGTTCGTAACATCTAATAATTACGTGTATACCATAACATTATCTTTACAAGTAGGTATATCAATTTGAAACTATTTCCACTATATATTTAATTATCTGTTTGAATTATATTTACTGTCATTTTCTATGCTGATATTAGTCAATCAGAATTTGAGACTTAATGTATAATCTTTTTTGATTAATTAATTACAAAATTAAATCAACATAGTATTGGCTTAAAAATATATTTACTTTTATAAAATCATATTAATATGATTGACTTTTTTAATGTATACGTAAATGTAATAAATGTAATAACTATAAATATATTTTAATATTTTAGATTCTAAGCGGAGCGAGGAATGTATTATTTCTACAATATTTTTTTCTATTTTTTATGTATGAAAACATATTTTTGGATAGAAATAATTGTCCGATAACCATAAATATGGTATGCTATCGGTAGCAAATAGTACCTTGGTACTTTGTTGAGCTCATTTTTCAAATTTCAAAATTTTTCAAAAGTTTTTCCCTAGTAGAAAAAAAACTACCAAAAAAATCAACAAAATTACAATTTCCGTAATTTTTTATTTTTTATTTCGTGAAACCTAATTTAGTTTTGATCGTAGGGGTTTGAAATTTATTTTATATATTTACAAATGTAATTTACACTCGTGATAAATTTTGGAATGGATTATCAGTATAATATATTGTAGTATGTTGAGATTTGTTTAGAATCGTATTTTCTAATTCATTAATACACCACTAATTACTCCGAGGACCGAAGGGACGAAGGAAGAACGTCTATAATCGACCTTTCCAATTTTTCTATAATCATTTGGAGAATAATTATATTAAAACAAACTGGGAACGGAGATTTTTAATCAATAAGTAATAAGTTAGGTAATAAATTAATAAATTCACATTTACTTGTTGGTTCTGGAAAAAACATTAATTTTCAAAATATATTATACATATAACGATATAACGATATGATGATATTTATTTTATATTTATGTTTTAAAGGATAAAAGTCTCAACTACTGGTGAGATTAAAATGAAACCCCTGAACAAGGTAAGTAAAAAAAAAACTAAGTTATTTTTGATCAACTATTTTTTTTCTTTAGAATAATCTGCAATGCGTACTCTTGAAAATGGTGCTATAAATGTATTAAAAATTGGCAATGAAATGACAAAATCCAATAAAATGGAGAGGAAAAATAATACCATCTAGTACATTAACATAATATTATTATGATATTGTGTATAGATTGTTTATTTTTTTTATTACAATGATATTATGCGTGTTGTGATAAAAAAAATAATAATAATAAAATCGTTATAATATATTTTCATCGCGTCAATTGTCGTTAAAGTCGTATAATATTTTAAAATCATAACAGGATTAGAAACATTTTTTAGTACCTTTATTAAGGTTTTCCTTCTTTTGTCGATTATACCAGAGATTCCAAAATTCATAATAGTTACAATCCTTTGAAAATTGCAGATTTTCTAGATCCAGCCCAGTAATTATTATAGTGACCTTTATAATAGTTAATTAGATAAATAAGTAATAATTAAAACTTATTTTTTGTTATTAAATTATATTTATGTAATATGATAAAATTTTACTTGCTTATTATTCCTTAAAGAATATAGCTTTTAAAATATTTTACGCATACTAAAATTTCTATCGCAACTAACTTTTGAGTTAGGTTAGGTTATGTTAGGATCTAACATTTCGTGAATTTTAATAACTTCTAACTTTATTTAAAATCAGCTTATTTATTAATTAATTTATTTTTCTTGTTATTCTATATTATAGTTTAATCATAATAATTAATAATTTATTATAATGCCGCCTCAAATGAGTTACGAACCAATGTAATTATTGATAGTAATAGGCAACCACATGATATTACGTACACAACTGCATTGAAATTGCCTATTTCGAGTGCCGTCAGTAGGTTATTAAAAATGAACGTTTTTCATTAAGACTACATAAAACATAAAAGGTATCTAAAAATATTGCAATTTAATATACAAAATATTGTAAGATAAAAAATATGCCCGAGTACGTAATTATCGTTTACGCGACGATACATTTTTTATTTAGAGAAAAAAAAACTAATGCAATATTTTATAAATTAAAAAATAGGTTTGACATATTATGCATTCACAATTTGTTTATTTTCATACAAACGCTAAATTATAGTTTACACACAGCATTTTACAAGGTTATTTACTGTAAGCATATTAATCCATCGTGACAGCGTATGTGAACAACAACTTTGTAGTGACACAAGATATTTATAATACAAAATAGAATGCATCTCAAAGTGTAGTACATTCTTAGGCAATAAAAAAATAATAGTTATAAATAATTATGGGTAAAAATTGAGCTGAGTAAAATTCTAAAAATATTTAAGGCTGGGTAAGGTAATGTATTTTTTTTTTAACTTTATGAAGTTCATAACTAAGTCTAAATAAACTAAATAACTAAAATTAGGTTATTTATATATTATGCTAATTCCATACATTTATAATTAATATTGATACCTGAAACTATTTTTAAATAATTAAGAAATAATTAATTACATTTTTTATTTACTAATCTAACCTATGTTGTTTCTAGCATCCATATTATTATAACAAAATCATATTAAATGATTATTATTAATACCAAACGTATGAAATGGATATAATATTAGCTATTATTGTTCAATAATCTAATTATATTATATAATGAAAACAAAAGAATAATAATATACAAAACAAAATTATATTTTTGTAAAAATAATTAATAGTTTAAGCAATTAAATTTAACTGTTCATACATTTCATGTTAAAAGCATAAATAAGTTAATATTAACTTTAATATTTTAACTAGATAATGTCCAGTATTGTTTAATGCACCTATATATTATAATATAATACAAACATGAGAGAAAAAATACAATTCAATTTAAGTGAGTTAATTTAAGTTGATAGTTTTTTATTTAGATTTTAAAGCATTAAACAATATCGTTAATTATGGTTTTACATTTAAAGTCTCTTTAAATACTCTAAATATTTATCATTGGTCTGATTATTTTCTAAATCTCGAATGGTTATACTATTAAACTTTACTTATTACTTTATTCTATTGCTCAAAAGATCATAGAATTCATAAATTGCGGTAACAAAATCGATCGAAATTATTAAATCACTCCGATTTTGATAATATAAGTATAACAGTTAAGTATTCCAAGCACTGAGTCACAAAGTTTTTCTCTCTTGATTACATTCGATATATACATATATAATTATTTAGAGTTACTGGACAATGATATTACAAAACTTTCATGATTTTTATTATTTTATTCAATAAATAACTAAATATATTGTGCCGGATAAAAGTAAACGTTTTATTATCGGATACTGTTTAAAAATCAAATTCTTCTTACAAAATTTTTTACTAGAAGTATTATGTCTTGATTAATTATGCTCAAGCTTTGATAAATCCTTATATTATATATTATCAATTTTTAATTTGTATACATATGTTTTATTTAAAAGATGAAATATAAATATTCGAATCAAACAGCTCATAAAGATTTAATAGTTTATTTATTTATCTATATAAATATTACGGTAAACTGTTGTTAACAAATAGCTATTTTGAATTTAATTACCAAATGGTATATAGGTATTATATAGGTACAGACAATGGATTTTCTTAAAAGTAAATTTAAAATAAAATAATATTTATCATTTTTACAATTCGAATATTTTTAATATAACAATATAAACGTGTTGATTTTTTAAATGTGTTAGGTTATTATTAAATTAAAAGAAAAAAAATTGTGCTTTCTATTTTATGATGGAAAATAATATAAAACAACCACACATATATAAAATATACATTTTGCACCTTACATTTTTTTCCTAAGAATAGCAACTATATTACAGTGATTTACGGAGAAAGGTGCAGGAAAAATAAATTATATAAAACTCATTCGGTAACAAAGAAAAAAAAGAACGAGGTAGAATTTTTTTTTTTTACATGATCAAAGTTGCATATTATTAGGAACTATATCTATGTACGATATAAAGAAATATAATGAATATAAAGAAAATATATTAGAAAACCGATTCAAAATAAAATAAATACTCGGTACCTATCAGAATTAATATTTGATTATAAATACAGTAACTCCAATCTTTTAATGGTATATGATTCATTCAGTAGATTTGAATTTACTTTTATATCATTTGGTGTATTATATAATCTCTATAGACGACTATATTAAATGAGAGGAGGATATATTAAAAAAATATATATTATAGCCGACAAAAAAAGTAGTTTTCAGAAATCAATAATAATATTATCTTCGAAATATTTATGGTAATTAATCAATAAATTATAATTATAATTTACTTTTGTATTCTATGAAAACCTTAACAAAATCTCATTGCAGCAATTCTTTATTATATTTATATATTTATATATATTATACACTAAAGTGCTTCTGTGGTGTACTTATTAATTCTGATAAAAAGATATTAAGAAAATCAGTGAAATAAAAAAATAATAAAGAATTCCTGCAATGAGATTTTGTTACGGTTTTGATACAATACAAGAGTAGATTAAAATAATAACTTATTGATTAATTAACATGAATATTTCAAAGACAATAATATTATTGATTTCTGAAAACTATTATTTTTTTTTTTGTTGGGTGTAGTATATTCTTTTGAATTTAATATGAAAGGATACTAAATGGATTAAACTTTTTATCATATTCAAATAGGTATAGAAAACATTTTAAACAATATAACAGATATACGATCATTGTATTAAAATGTGGTGAACTTCAAAGATGAAGCCCTTCTGAAAATATGTTTAAGATTAGTAAAATTAAATTCGTTACGTCAGATGCGTGAAATTTTAAATTAACGCCGTGAAGACTAACCGTAATTACTATAGACTTTGAGAGGCCATTTTACGCCACCGAGTCACTTAATGTCATACCGTTTCATTCAAGACCAGACGGGTTGCTGTTATATATTCTTGAGAAATGAGTTTCACAATTAACGATGTGCATAGAATAATTAAACGAGTGCGGTGAAAAGATTTATATATTTAAATTATATTTAATAACATTAAAAACATATTAAACGCAAGAAAGCAAAAAAAAATTTAAAAAATCATCGTTTTTTATTAAATTATAATAAATATATTATATTCGTCGCTAGAAATGAACGAAAAGGAAGACCAAAATAACAATAGTAATAATAATTACATGAGACCTAATACTCTAAAAATCTTCGGAAATAACTTACGTAGGTAGTATTATATAATATGTGCGTTTGCGAAACAGTTTTAAAGTGTGGAAGAAAAGTTGTTCATAAATAAATTAATCGAAGCATCCCGTTTTCGAGTTTTTATAAGGTTTATTTTATACACGCTATTGAGATGTCCGAAAATCACGTACATAAAACAGTTTTACGAGTCGGTCATAGGTGAAAATCTATTAAAATTTCATGGGGCAAACATTTTACGATCAATATAACATTTCTATGTATGTAAAACTAAAACAATTTTTAGGGAGTTTAACCACCCTCCTCCATTTTTACCTAGCGGGTCAATGTATAGTTTTTATTTTCTCCTCTTTTTAAAAATTTATAACATAGTCTCCGCGGTTTCCCGACCCGATTTTCTATACTTTAGGTGCCTTATTTAGTATAAAATTATACTTTTATTTGTATCCGTATTTAGATTTAAAACAAAACATGTATTGTGATATTTTTTTGTTCTGTATTTAGAATCATTAAATTGAGTGCAACGCACTATGGTCATAATATCCCAGGCGTTGATATATTTTAGAAGTAATTAATGCAAATAATATAATTATATAAACTTTACGAAACGAAATAAATGTGCGGAATCGAAAATCATCTCGTTTAGGAACATAATATTATAGACACGCACGCGCGTATAATCAATCGACACCGCTACCGCTTTTATTTTCTTAGCACGTGAACGCGGACAGAGACTCCCGAATAATAACAAAATGTTTTTTTCGACATTTTTGTGCGGTCGTTGTCGACACCTGGTGTACATAATAATATTATTATTACTATTATCGATGAGTATATATTATAATAAATCGAGTATGATACCGTATTACATTTTTTTAGGTTGAAATAATGGTCCGATCATCACAAGTAGGATATAGTTCAGTAGAAAATCGCATCTACTTGGTAATTTATTTTACTCATTTTTCGAATTTCTCAAAATTTTTTCTTAGACATAAGATAAACTACGATTGAATGGCTGAAAAACTATGAAACTCAAGGAAACTGTGATTTCGACGATTTGAATTTAAATATTTTATGGTAAATATTGCAATTTTGAATGTGGAGACTTGAAATTTTTTGAGAATTTTCATAGGTAGTTTTTATAGTAGGTAAAATTTTGAAACGGATTATAAGTATAATATATTGTATATTTGACTGAGTTTCGATAATTATCACATTTTTGAATGCAATATCATTGCGTTTTGATCTTAATTATAATGAACCACTCATTTTTCCGAAGACCAATAAGACGAAGAAGGAACGATCGTAATCGATTTTTTCGTTTTTTATTTTTATAATATAGATTGGTATGATTTTAAAAGAATTTTACTGAAAGTTTGTTTAATATAATTACACAGCAAAGATAACGTTCATTTAAGCAATTTTTCAAAATTTATCCTCTAAACAAGTACTTAAATATAATTTGTATTTTAATCATATTTTCATACCAATTGATGTATTGATGGATTGTTGTGATTGAGAGGAAAAATATTGAACCAAATAATAATTAGTAATTAAATATAAAATAGGGTGGACATAAAAATTCTAATAAATTCTAATTGTATAACAAATTACTTTTTATAAGTACCAACTATAAATTATTATTTAAGAAATTATAAGTATATAAAAAAAAATCTTTTAACTTGAAAAATTAATTAATTTTTAAAATCGTTTATGAAGTTAAATTAAGCAATATACTTTTATAGAAAAAAAATGTTTTAATATTTTAATAATTTTAAATTTGTCAATTTTCAGTAATTTAAGTAGGAACTTAAAAAATGATAATAAAAATTTTAGTTAAATTCAACTTTAAAAATGACTATGTTAATCTTTATAAGTTAACATAAAACAGGTAAATCTTAATTAAGTTTAGTTTCTTTTATTTAACTTTTTTTTAACTTAAACATTTCTAGAATAACTACTACAAGAAAAATATAATATAAATGCACGTCCTTGAAAATGTATGCTTCAGATGAGCGTTTGAATATTGAAATATTGTAATGCAAATTATGGAACCTGTACGTTAGAAAAAAAAAAAAAAAGAAATCGGATAAAAAATATTATTACTGTTTTCCGTTTATAAATGAAGTAATATTATTATTTTCACGTGAAATATTGGTTCGGCTGTATTTTATAAAAACAAAAACAGTACCCGATAACACACTTCATGCCCATCGTACAGCATAAATCTTGAGTACCGGCCGTAACGGTAGTTATTGTTCTATTCGCCTGTATTACGAAGGCGGCCAACTGGCCCGTTGCCTAGCATTCTATTCAATTTTATTCAATTTTAGAATTTTTTTTTTTTTATCTCTCTTTACTTTCCATGATGACGGCGATTATGAGTTTTTATATTGAAACACGAAATTTTGATGCGATTTCTTTAAAAAAATATATTAATCAATTCGTTTTACGCGTAAATGCAATAATGACAAAACTAAAATATAATTATATGCAAAACATATTCTAAGTGTCGGCAAAACGCGTTCCTACGTTGAAGAAATATATTTATTATTATAGCAGTTTATGCATTTTCGCTGCGGAATAAGTCGTGTCTTTTTTTAAAGTTAATTTGCCGCTCGCGTCTAAAAACATAAAAACGATTATCAACTTCGCGTGCGTTACGGCGGATTTTTCGATATTCTCCGAGTCTTTGAAATATTAACTACGTCAAACAAAAGAGAACCAACCGACAACAACGATATAATTTTACACGAAAATATAATATAATATATTATATAACAACCGCACCCATAGAGTTTGTTTTTTTACCGCGCGCTCGTTCACATTATTATTACTTAAATGAAAATAATAATTAAAAATAAATACGTAGTATACTATTATTATAACTGAAAAAACGAAACGAAATAATATTATTTATAATTTTATAAATTCATTCGTGATGCAGAGGAAAAAGTGCGTGTTTTATGTATTTATTTTTCAACGATTGTCCGATCGCCCACGCTGTTTGTTACCGAACTATTTTACATTACAAATGGAAATAATAATTAATAAAACATATTGATCATTGCTCGAAACTAATTAATTTTTTTCGACGTTTTATGTTCGTAATGATTATGTAGAACACCGACTTTATACGGTAGCGCCAGACAGATTTTTCGCAGCTTATAATAAAAAAGAGATTTCGTATTATCGAGGATCCTTTTACAAGAAACGTTGTTCGCTGTATCTCACCAATAACGCAGTTTTCGAAATAATTTATAAACCCACATTTTCCCCGTAAAATTATAATATTCAATCCCATGTGTCATACAATCATTGGTTGATGCACATCTCACACATCCATTGACCAAGGATCGTCAAACTCGATGTAAACATTGCAAGAAAATATGTTTTTATATAACAATATTTTGTTACATACGAAAATACTAAAAGAATACCTTGATACTTGGCAGAGTACTTTTAGTAGTCACCATGAACTTTATAGTTGCCGGCGGCAATACACAGTGTAGTGTATACTTGAATCACGTAGTTGTTTATGTGTTTCAAAGGTTTTTTAGTACAGTTTATTTTAAAAGTGAACATATTACATTCTAATAATATATTGTTATCACTTGGGCAATAACTAATAAGCATGGCCATGAGTAACTGTATAAGAATATATAAACTCATGTTTTTAGAACGCCAGTGATCTTGACGCAACAGCTCACTGCCTAAGCACTTTTAATCAACCATAATTTATGTCATAATTCATAAAGTCATAAGGAACCACGTTCCGCATCCAGTATATTTTCTTAATTATTAATTTATTGTACGAGTCTAATCTCTAAATTAAAAACTAACTTCCATAGGATAATAATAATAGAACGTATAAGACGTTTTAATATAAACAGTATTATAATTTAACGATAAGAATTTTAAGGGTTTTTCGTTTTTTTTACAAGGGTACAGGAATGTTGTATTTCATATGCGGTTAATAAATACGAGTAATTACTCGGTAACCACAGTGGTTAGATAAGCCTAAGATAATATACTAATATATGCACCAAGACATGGGCGTATAGAAATATTCCTTAATTATGTATGGTTATATCCACATATCTTATTACACAGGAATAAACATTAACATGTTTTGAGGTTATGAAGGGTAAAGTAACCTTAAATATAATACCTTTAATATCCCATGCCAGAATGAAAATAATTTATTAAATACCTACAGTATTTCTATATTCACTATACCCGAACAACGGCACCTTAGGTTTTTTATATAGATAATGTTCATCCACTTATTTTATTTTCTACAGATATAAATACGATACTATGAAAAACAAACTTGTCTCACATTTGAAGTACTATTAATATTCTATAATAATTTTTATTCGCAAAATTATATTTTGGCACTATTAATACGACATTTAAATTACCGAAAAACAACAACTATAGACAATATTATAATAATATGTATATTGGCTATTGCCGTCTTATATTGGTTATTTTTAAAGGATTTCTGAGACCGAGTGAGCAAGAATTAAATATTAATGCGTGTATTATTTGTTTTGTGTTTTGAGAAAATGGGTTTATTGAAATTCCTCATAAATATTCCGGATAAATATTTCACTAAAGTCAGATTATTCGATTATGGTTTTATTTTTATCTTATTTAGTTACTGACAAAAGCATTAAATATTACACAAGATTTGTTTATTGTATGTGCAATATTAAAAAAAGATAAAAGTTTTAATAGTTCGAATTTTACACGAATAACAGAACATTTTTATTGTTAAAGATAGATATTATATATTGTATCCCTTATATATTATAATATTATAAAGTTGATATAAATTAATTCCCTCTTTTTATCTTCTTTTTAACGGAAATAATACTATTCATGTATTATTTTATGTATTTATTCTTTATTATTTTCAACAAAGCAAAAATGCGTTTACAATTTTGACAATTCAAAACTGATTTAATTAAAATGTATAAACATCGGAATAATGTTAATTATCCATGTTTTTAATTAGTTTATTTTATATTCTAAAGAGGTCCATCAATATTAATTGAGGCCTAATTTTTTTTAAAAAAAACAATTTTTATATAAAAACAAAACAGCATCAATTAATATGCATAAGTATTTATAAGGCTATTACACAAACTATTAAAAATATCAACAACAGCATTTAAATATTTAAATATTTAATATTAAAAAAATTAAGGCGATTGAAGCAAATTTGAATTTTCTACTCAGAATTAGTTTAGTTCAACTACTTTTATACAAATTAATATTTAAAAGAACTTGTAATTTTCAAGCATCATGATTGTTTATAGGTATAAATTAAATAAATTTTAATATATTAATTTATTAATTTTAATAAATTAATAAATTTATAAATTTATAATAAATCCAAATAATAATTTGTTGGTAATCAATTTGTAATTATTATAATATTACTATTATTGATAATTTCTTTTTACGATTCTATAACTAATTAATACATCCAGATAGCTCGATCAGAAACATGTAAAAGGCATATTATTGTTTTTGAAAAATTCATATTTCTAAAACGATTTCCGGTCATAGTAATTTTTAGAAAATTATAATTTTTTAAACATTTTATTTTATTAAATATAAACTTCTTTAATACAATTATAGAATATAGTAAGTAAATAAATAACAAACTATATTGCAATATTAATAAACGACGAGAGATAAAAAAAAGAAGATATTGCTATCATTATTCATTCAATTTATATATGTATCCTCTCTCTTTTAACGCAGAATAAGAATATAAAATTCATTATATAGATATAGTTGACAGTTTACATTAATAATTATTGTTAAATATAAGAACTCTTTTTTTATTATAATAACGTTTTAATTAAATATTCGATAACAAAAATTAAAAATTGACAAATAGATTTGAATGAAAACACAATTCAATCATGTATTATATTGTATGGTAAATATTTTGTACTTAACGGAAAACACGGAATAGTCTTTCCCAGAACAGTTTCCAGTCAAATGACGATCTCATCTGCAGCTTTGTTAAAACACAATGTACATTAATACAACCTACATTTAAATAAATAATAATATGAACACAGACGTCGTCCTCTCTTTTACTCTCTCTCTCTATTTTTCACTAAGATTAATTCCAATTTCGAACGCTGTATAGCTGATCGATAGTAAATAATATATAAGAACACTCCAAGCTCGATTTGGTTCCGAATTCGTTGCTAATTTAAGACCCTTAGTCAGTACAAACAATTTTCGACCAGACCCTTTGAAAATCAGATTATCATTAACACCAGAATTCTGATGAACATCTCCGGACGAGGTTACCATAATATTATTATAATAACAGTCCGCGGATGATCCTATATTGAATTTGGAATAACCGAATTTTTTGTTTCAAATATCTCTGGTAATATTTAACATGCGGGACCATCAATAGGGTTCGTTATTACTTATTACTATTCGAATAACAAGCGAGTTCAATTCAACATTGACCTACTGTTATCTTGTCGTCATGTGCCCACATTATGGAATATGTTATATAATAATTAGAACACATAGGGTCTTAAATATATATATATATATATATAATTTTTTATATTTCTTCTAGTATAATTAAATGTTAATTTAGATCACCCTCAGCTGCCGAAACATGTTCATTTGTAGGTTATTGATTAGGCGTACATTGTATGTACAATATATCTCAGTAGGAGGTATATTTCTCAGCATTGAATATGTTTAGAATGTCAGTATATTTATAAAGACATTAATTCGACAAATTTTATAAACGATTTGTTATAGATATACGTAAACTATAATATACATTAACGTACCTATATTATAGTATATATTATATTATATATTATATATTACCTATATATTATTTATATTATTTTATATTATGGTTTATACATATTTGTATTGGACAATTTGTTTAAAAAACGCTAACGCACTAATTAAATTTCGTCAATGATTGTTTCAAATCTGATTTCTATCCTGTTTGGATATCAACCGCGTATACTATTAATATAATTTAACTATTAATTAAAAACGACTCAATAATCAATATAAAAAATAAAAATAAAAATTATTATTCAGGTTATTTATCCTATATCACATAAATTTGTATTATAGGTACGAGTTTAAATTTTAAAATTATTTCGTTATATTTGTAAATGAATGGATGAATAGATTATATGGATTTTTTTTAAACATATTGAATTCATTATATTTTTATTTCGTTTAAAATAATATGTAATATTATTAAAAAAATATATTTATACATACATTTATTAAAATTTCATTGAAAATAAAATCCATTGAAATTTATTCATAAACATTTATTTGTGTAAAATCTCAATTTTTGGTTGCATATTTTATTTTTAGGAAATAAATAATAAATAAATCTCTCCTTCTCTCTCTCTATCTATATATATATATATATATATATATATATAGAGAGAGTAAAAATTCAATAAACCAAATTTGAAGTAGTAATTTGAAAGTAAAAATAAATAAAATAACATACTTTTAAAAAAAATTACAGATATTTAGTATTTGTATAAATCAATGTATAAGTAATATAAGGTAGCAGTTAATACAGAGAAAAATACATTTCCAAATAAAAGCTTAATATTAGGATTTTTTAGTTTTTGTGGTGCTCATATTTTAATCTAAGAAGAAAAATAATTCATCTTGTTGTGTTACAAAAAATGAGGTTTTATCATGTAAGTATATGTTAAAGAACACGTTGTGAATATAAGATACTAAATTGTTTAAACAAGTATCAAACAATAAAATCTATTTCAAATTATTTTGAATTGATCAAAACGTACGTAAATAGTAAAGTTGATACCCAAATAGGAATAATACATAACTGTTATCATAATAACGACAATTCCTCACTAAATCTATGTCCATTCTCCTCTTATTTGGTCTTTTAAAATGGAAATCTTACCTTCTTCAACGTCAGAATTAGTGTTACAAGTGGCTCTACATATATCACATTTCACGCTGGTAAATTGGATTGGAATTTCGATTTAGGGTGGCAATAGTCAATAGTAACACTAACATATAATTGAATAAAGAAATTAATAATAAGTAAAACCGTTTCGTTTGCTTTCGGTGAGATTTTGAATGTTTTGTATCTCACAAATTATTTTCTTCGTGTATTGTTTTATACCAAGGGAAAATTCAAAATTTAAATAACCTAATTGGTATAACGTAATAACATAAGTCATTATATTAGTTTGATTAATTTGATTAAAAATCAAATACTTTTTCAACAAATCATGTATAATAGATAATATTATAACGTAAGTGTTTAATTCGATTACTCAATAAATTGTAAATTGTATTTAACTTAAAATAAATTAATTATAAAAAAAAAATGTTCATTAATAATGTGAACCTTTGGTAAACGTTGTAGTCCCTAATGGAAGTATAGAATGACGAAACAAGCGAAACAATATACATAAAAGAATAGGTACCGTTGCACGCAACGCCATCGTCTTAATCCAATTTAAGATTCAATTATAATGACACACACACAATGCCTTCCTGCTGGTGCTATTAATTATTATTGTTAAAGGAGATTATTATCTCTAAAACTTAGAGCAAACAAAATATACCATGAGGCGTAAATACGCGAACAAGTCTACCAGCCTTAATGATGAGATGTACATAGGAATACCATAAAATAAATAGATAGAGAATTCTCAACATGTCTTCTTCTACGTATTATGGTTATTTAATTATCAGATAAGAAAGCACGTTCTATAGTCGATTTAACATTTATCATAGAAATTATAGAAACTTGAATTTATATGCAAACGAAAAAAAAAATTCTTGGTTTTTAAATTTTGTAAAATGTGTTTAAAACATATTATTATATTACCGATACATTTAATGAAAAAGGTAGTAACTCCATTTTGTCAATTGTTCAGGAGGATCAAAATAAAATTCGAAGTTAATTTCTTATTCTATTTTTTTTTTTATTTAAATATTAATTTATTATCTCTTTGAGATATATGGAAATACATTCATTTTCGTAATCGATAAAGAAAACAATTCTTTATCAGAATGCAATGTTAAAAGACGTAACTCAAAAACAAACAAAATTGAGTTAATATCTTTTTCGATGGATGTATCATTATATGTATACATATTATATGTTTTTTTTAAATAAATTATATGTATCTACTATATCATTTTATTCGTTGAAATACAAATTCAGTTAAATACATTTCGATTAAGCTAACGAATTTCTTTTCCCGAGCAATATTAATATGAAAAAATACATTATCTTCGTAAGACTCGTCGTATTATAAATTAAATTGTAATCTTAATAAGTTTAAACAAAATGTTTCATTTTATAGTTTAAAGTGAAAAAACTAAAGTTAAGTGGGAATGTCGATTGTGGACGTTCCTCCTTCGTCCCTTCGGTCCTCGGAGAAATTAGTGGTTTATTATACTTGAGATTTGAATGCAATGATATTGCATTAGAAAATACGATTCTGAGCGAAACACTCACTATATTACAATATGCTATACTGATAATCCATTCCAAAATTTTACCACGTGTATAAATTACGGATGTAAAATTAAAATAAATTTCGATTTTCTACGATCTAAACTTATTTAGTTATCAAGAAATAAAATAATGAAACCGTGATTTTGCCGATTTTCAAGAACTTTTACTTAAAAAGCTTATAAAAAAAATTGTCAGTCACGATTATCAAAGTATTTTGTAAAAACATTAAGTCGTATATGTCAAGACATCGATAAAATTTTCATACCAATAAAATAAAAACTGCAGGAAATATTATTGAAAAAAAATCCAAAATTCTATACTTAGTCAGAAAATCAAGCAATCGTTTCAAAATTTTTTCTTGTAATGAAGTTCACCTAAGTTAATACTCATAAAAATTATCAAGACACTATGTTTAAACTCATTTAGTTATCACGAAATTAAAATTTTTTTAAATATCAGAAACCGTAATTTTGCCGATTTTTCATCATCTTTTTTGTAGTTTTTCGCCTCCCACGGAAAAACTTTTGAGAAATTCGAAAAACGAGCTAGATAAAGTACCAACTAGACGTGATTTGCTACCAAATCAAATTCTACTTGTGGTAATCAGACCATTATTTCTACCCGAAAAAGTGTCTTCATACATAAAAAAAAATCTTTGTAAAATCAATACATTCATTGCTTCGCTCAGAATCTAAAATAACTATGTTAAATTTCTACAAATGAGTACCTAAAATAATATTTCTGGCTTATAATTAAAAAACTAAAAAAGTTATGATAAATAAAAATAATTAAATGCCAATAAAACACATAAGGTTATCTATAAATGTAATAATTTAAACATTTACTATATACCTTTGACCTATATTATTATTTTATGGCAAGTGTAAATACAAATTTTTATATTATTAATATTTTATCATATTAATATTATTTATACATTAATCCGTTGATAGTTTATTTTGTCAATGGAATTTATAAATATCCAATTAGTGCAGTAGCATATGATAATGGGAATTACTTAAGAAAGATTCTGAACAAAAAATTGTCACTTTAAATATATATTGCAAAATTAATTAAAATGCATAAATGCATTTTAACCATTTTTTTTTTTTTTTTTTTTTTTTTTATACAGGTTTATATACAAATATAATATTTAAATAGCACATTAACATACATAAACGTATTGTGTATTATTAAATTATAAGGATCGAGTGAAACAAGTTATTTTTAGTAAAATACGACAACAAATATTAAATAAGTCAGAGTGAAATTCCGTATTGATAATAATAATTAGGTAATTTATACAAAGAATTTACTAGAAAATTTCAAATTATTTTAGTGATAGTTTTATAAACACCATAAAAGTATTCTTATAAACTTGTACTCTTCGACAATAACAATGCTTACGTGTACAAGTAACATTCTATTTGGTCAGCAAATTGTAAAAAACGACTATCCGTTAAAATGTGTTTGCAGTTATTTTAAAATATAACAAATGTAACAAGCGGGTACACTAAAACACTATTAAAGTTGTTAAAAATAACAAATAAATAACAACCGTCTGAGGGAAACAATATTTTTAGATAATATAATATCTACGAAATATATATTTTAAAATCGAAAAATAAAAAAAAATGTATCGAATAAATTTTATTAAATATTTTGTAAATTCTAAAACTTTGAAGATTGATTGTAATTGGTATACATTAAAATATATTATTTGGAAATAATAAATTTGATATTTAATATTGTAAACAGTAACTAAATGTGGTGCCGATAATATGAAAGTTTATTAGAGTCGACGGAATTTTGGGAATCTAGCGGTTTAGAGGCGTATCGGATGTGAAAATTATTGCCAACTCGAATGGGAAAAATACAGATTTAACTTATTAACCTAATCTAACATATCCTTGTTCTAAAACCTCTCTACAAATGTGAGAATGTAATTTTATTTAAACTGTAAAATGTAATTAAACCGTTTCGTTACTCTCGTTACATTATCACAAATGTATTGTATTGCCTGCCTTTATTGCTTATAATGAAATTCACATTTTTTGCTTTTCCTTCAAATCACTCAACCTAGTGAAATCCTATTTTATTTTTTATTTTTTTGTATAAAGGTTTGAAATTTAATGACATTTCTTTACGATATCTTTACTGTCGTTGGAAGTCTTTCAACTATTATATTGGCCTTATTTTTTGTTTGCATTATTGTTGCCGATACTAAGGATCGGTTTAGAACTATATTAGCCTATCACGTCAAGAACTTATTTTGATAAAATCGTATTTTTTTTTTCATTTAGCACCACACTGATACTATTTAATTTGTCTTTAAGAAATAATTGGTAATACTCACGACCTATTCATTAATCAATATTTATTAGACCTTAGAAGTTCTAAACTGAAAAATAATCTAATCTAACATACTTGACCTAACTTAGTGGCTAATCTATGATTTTTTCACGGGGTGGAATTTAAATATGTGTGTACATATATGTATAGGTATACTTTATTAATATAGACATAAAATAATAAATTTATATTACAAAATATGTTTATGTTACCTTCTAGAGAGGGCTATGATCTCAATATATACCCCCGTAGATCCACCACTGACTTAACTTAATTAACAATTATTACAAACATAATCACAATACATGTTTAATATTCAGCAAAATAGTTTAACAGTGCGTTGATGAATATGTAAAATATATCGTTAACATTGAGATATTTTTTGTATCGATCTGAATAATCTTTTCATTGAAGAGATGAACACGAGCATGGCATATTTTTTTTATTTCCAAAATTGAATCATTTTTTATTATATTGTATTCATACTATATGAACACGGTTGAATCAGTATTATTAACAGCTATTCGAGATACCATAATACTGATAGCTGTTTTATATTGTAACACGTTAAAACCACCTCTTTGTAAAAGGTCTTTCATAAAGCAAAACATATTTTATAATTCGTTTTATATTTTATACCATAAAACGTACAATTATATTGAACCTTATCATCATCATTAAACTCGTCCAAATAATACAGGTCCCTATGTCAGATTTATGAATTAACACGTTTGGTTTCATTCCTATTCCATTATTATAATTACTTTATAATATATGTTAATATCACTCATATGTTTATTATATGTAGAGATTATCAATATTAATCTTAATTTTGTATGGAGGTACAGTGCGATAGAAATTTGGGTCTTGGAGGTGGATTAGTTAAAGATTTAAGGTATAATATGGTATAATATATGCGTAGGTATGTAATTCACTTGCGCTCAAATGCAGCGTCGACAAGACTACTGATTTATTCATTGGACTCAGGATTTCGAATGCTCAGCAGCATAAACGGCATTTCAACGAATTTTCGTTGGTGTGGAGCTCTTGTTTCTGTGTATAATAATAATAATAATGCATATTATTATAATATAACTGGACGCGGTAATCTTTTTACATATTACAAAAGGTAGTCCGCATATGTTGTTTCTCATTTTCGGGTGGCACAAACGATAAATTCGGTGGCAACGAGGCAGTCACCGTTTCGCAAAACCCCGCGGCGCCGGGAAAACAATAACACTCGGCAAAAGGATGCATAAACACATATAAACACTGTACATAACCACGGTACTGGTATATGCATATAGCGGTATAAAATGGTCATTCGTTTGTGTCTTGTTCAAAAACATACAAATATTTCTATACGAATAGTTTTATATTATATACACCTTGGTATTAAAAATGCATACCAGACATGCTTTTCTCCTATATAACGTTCGGCTGCCTTATATTATATATACTTGCCCTATGTCGACGACAGAACGTCGTTTTTTATATTTATTTTTTTTTATGTCCTTACTGTCCACTAAAATAAGTGTTGCCCCCACCGGAAAAATGCTGCCAACAACATATACATTTACACATATATACATTCATCCTGAGGAAAACGCCATTCGCACAAGCATTTTTTCTTATTTAGTAATTTATTGATCATTGTTTTATTTTAATTTCTAGTTTATAATAAAGTGTAAAAAATAACATACATGGACTGTACATGATAAAATAAATCGTTTTATTATTATTATTCGTACTTTTTATATCGTACTTGTATTTATTGTCAGTGTAATTTTTTTCAAATAAGACGAATAGATAGACATAAATACATAATTTGGTTAAATGCTTTATACAAAAAAACCTATTATTTAAACCAATTTCTAGAAGAAGAAAAAAAAAGTAATTGACGATTGGTGGTTTTTTTTATTAATAAAACGAATTAAATGGTTTTAGTAGTATTTATCTAATTTTTATAATCGAAAAGCATTAAAAACTCAAAACCTAATTAAAGCCCATCAAATGAAAAAAATTATAATCATTTACATTATTTCAAACTACTTACCATAATTAATAATTATTTTAACGATTCAAACAATGTATATTTAAGGTTTGTTTGTAAATATTACCTTTGAAAAAGTATAAATACGAGACGTTTATTACATCTTTAGAATAATGGAGACTAATGTTTACTACCAATTTATTACAAATCACTCGTTAACTTGTTCCCTTACCAAGTGTGATGATTTCAATGTATTTAAATTTTTTATATTTAAAGTATACAATTATTTGTCAAAATAATATTATATTCATATAGCTTTATTATTATTATTCCCTAATGACTAAAAATACGTTTTATTTATTGTATTGAATTATTTTGTTTTATAACAAATTTAATATATTTTAAATAAGGACATTTTTTTTATAGTATACTATTCTATAAAAGCATGTCAATAATATGTTTGATAACACAATATAATGTATCCATATTCGAATATTCAAATTTTGTTTTGCATATATTACCATATATTTACCGATATTTTGCATATGCTTACTTTTCGATCACTTATTTTAATGTTTTCTGTACAAAACAACAACAACAACAACAACAACAAAACACTAAATAATGAAAATATACATATTATTTTTCCTAGCCTAATAATAATTAGTGTTAAAAATTAGTTTTATCAATCGACTAACTTTATATAAAATATACGATCAAAGAGCGGTGCAATCGATAAAATAAACATGAGAACATAATATGTGAAAATGAATAATGATAAAACTGTAATTTTACATGAAGTACCCACTATATTATACCATTTGTATTATTTTAAGGGAGTCGCATGTTTACTGTTTTCCAAATAAGAACGCACCAGGCGGCAACGGAAAACTGATCGGATTCGTTCATCAGTTCCTCACTTTTGGCAGTTTCTGCCGTTGTCGGTCAGTCAAGATGATTGGTGACTAATCACATAAGTAACAATTATTAGGAGGTAATTGAATGGTAGTGGAACATTGGTTTGCGGCTTTTTTTGACGTGCAACGTAGTGTGCTCTCGTTTGGAAAACAGTACAGTTGAATATTGAAACAAATGTCAAATGTTCATATTGGGGACACTCATAACACACAATTTATTTGTATTCTAAAACACAGTACATTCTGAAAAAAAAAAATCATACTTTAATATGAAAAAGAGAACGTACAATTTAAAGAAATTAATGAATGATTAATATTTTCAAAATAAAATTCTATAAATTTTAAAATAATATGTTCCATTCAAATGTGGTTTTTTAGATCATAACATTTTTTGCGAACTTCATATAAAAGTCACATAAAAAATAAACTAGAAACCTTAAATATAAAAATAAAACAAATAACAATTAAACATTATAGTTTAAATTGTAAACGTAATTTATAGAAAAATAATAATTTAACATTTATACCAAAATTGTATAGGTACTCGTATAATAATTATAATTTTATCATATTTTGGTTAATTGTTTTAATTTACAATTTACTATAGCTTTATAGTAATCAGATTTTAAAAATTACATTGATCTTACGTGTTTAAATGTTTTATTATTCAGTTTAAAAACTGTATTGTTTACAATATTTTAATAATGTAATAACATAATATACTATAAAACTATAATGTTATATGAACGTTACATAAAAAAATACTATTTAAGTATTAAAAATAACAAAACCTATAAAATTCTTAACAATTCAATTGTTTTATAAACTACACCTGAATGCATGTGTAATCGATTTAATTTATTTCTCCATTGACCGAAAATGAAACAATACATAGACCTGACTATTCTCCAAGTAATAATTTAGCATACCGCATCAATGTGTTTATATTTTTATATTATACATACATTTCAAATTAAGAACAATATTATTTGTTTTCTTATTTGTCAATAATAAATTATTTATTCCAAATGTGACATTCTTATGGTATACTAACACTAACACTAATATTATTTTACTTTATTATTAACGCTTTTCTGCGTAAGAAAGTTACGTAACGTAACTTTTGTTTTCAACAGTTATTAGACTAAAAGCGTTCTGGAATAAATGTAAATTATGAGACAATATCAGTTTGGATTAATTGAGTTAAATATTTAATAAACAAACATTATTTCATAAACTCGTCCACCAAGCGGACAATGATTAAATGCAATTTATACGATACGTAAATCGCATATTAATTATTCATTTCAGCAGAGAGGAATTTTATTATTAAAACCATTGTAGAAAATAATTTGAAATTAATTTTTCTGAGTCAGTTCTTATTAAAAATATTTTTCTCATTATAAAAAAAAAAAATCTAAAGGCCAAACATTTTATTTTAAATATAAATTACAGAAAACCATAATATTTCGAATTCCATCATTGCATTCAATGAAAACGAACCAATAGTCCATTACATACATATTATAATAGCATATTCCTGATGGAAAATTAAACACTTCTAAAATGTATGTACGTACCTATAATGATAATTAAAATTAGACAATGCCTCTATATAATAATATATTTCGTATTATTATGTTTACCGGTGAAATAATAATCGTTTGAAAAGAGCACTGATCGGTTTGTCGATTTGGACGATGATTTGGGTGGATTCGTCAATAGGTGAATAGGTGTATTATATCGAATAATTTATTTTTAAATATGCATTATTATTATTTCTGGTGATATTTTTATCATTATCATTATTATTATCAGTCAAGAACCAATTGTTTATGCTAAAAAAAAAAAAAAAAAATAATTATTCATTGTGTGACCTCAATAATAACATCATGCACAGACGAACATAGTACAGGTTGTTCATTAAAAGTAAAACGTTTTGATTGTTTTTAATTGTGACAGGAAAAAATAATATAACGAATTTAAAAAAAAAAACGCTTAAACACAATAAATTTATAGTATAATAAATATAAGTGCATTTTATGCATTTCATTGGGCTATGGTCTAATGGCCATCGTACTGTCAAATGGTTGAAAATTTATGCTAGAAACAAAACAAAAAAACTCTAGAATAGAAAAAACCATTTTATTTTTATTTTTTACTTTCCACATCGTTTTCATAAAATAACCTTCTTTTAAACGTTTTTCCCCCACGTAATTACACAGCGAGTATATTAATTCAAACAGTATTATCGTTATGTCGAATGTAGATGCTTATTTTTAAATTCAAAAAATAAAATATAGATAAACTTTTTATAAAAGTTAAAGAGGTATAAATTTATTACTATGAGGATTGACTCAAGATACCTTTAAAATAAATCCCCGTTTGAAGATAAATGTTTGATAAGATGGAACGAAAAATGTATTTGAAAGGATAATAATACGTACCATATTAAATGGATATAATATAATTATTGCGACGAGGCTGTAGAAGCAAACAATATTATAATCCGAGTACCTATAGTGTAAATACGATATAAAATGTTAAAAAAACTAAATTTAAATATAGTTATTATTCATTATTAATATGAATAAAATTAAAAGAAAATGGTTAGGTTTTCATAACGATTTTCATGATGAAAGAGTTTGCTGGTTAAATATAGGAGTATAAATATAATTTATATTTCTGTATCTGTGCAATAGATTGTTAATTAAAGAAAAAATAGCCATAGTATAATATTCAAATAAATGTTTTGTGCTAATAATTATTTTAATAATTCGAAATTTTTAGTTTCTAAGACTTAATTATTAAAAATCAAATACAAAATTATTTTGCAAAACGAATTTAGTACAAAATAAAACGTATATCGCACATTAGTAGATAATTAATAATCATTTTAGTTATAAACTAATTTTTAACAATAATTTAACGATTATTTCACAACTTGTAAATGGACATTAATCAGAGAAATTTCATAGATTAGCGATAATTAAATATATTGATCATAATATAATTATTAATTAATTGTATACTGTTTAAACGTAAACAAGAAATAATAAGGTTTTTTTTTATTATTTTTACTTACAAATTTTCATATGAAAATTTATATATAGGTATATTATTAATACGTTAAAGCCCAAGATAATTTGTTTAACCTTTTGAAATGCTTTCAGTACACTCGAGTAGTTAACATTTAACCTAAGGCTAAACACAAATAGATATGTAATGTATTCTAAAATATAAACAACTGCTAATTAATTTCTAAATATATGTGTATTAATTTTAATATAAAAAAAAGTAAACTTAAGTGGGAATGTCGATTGTGGACGTTCCTCCTTCGTCTCTTCGTTCCTCGGTGAAATTAGTGGTTTATTATACTTGAGATTTGAATGCAATGAATATTTTAATGCATTAGAAAATACGATTCTGAGCGAAACACTCAATATATTACAAAATGCTATACTGATAAACCATTCCAAAATTTTACCACGAGTGTAAATTACGAATGTAAATATTTAAAATAAATTTCAATTTTCTACGGTCTAAACTTATTTAGTTATCAAGAAATAAAATAATGAAACCGTAATTTTGCCGATTTTCAAGAACTATTACTTTAAAAGCTTACGAAAAAAAATTGTTAGTGACGATTATTAAAATATTTAATAAAAACATTGTCGTATATGTCTAGACTTCGATACAATTTTCAAACCAATAAAATAAAAACTGCAGGAAATATTAAACATTATTAAAAAAAAAAAGCCAAAATTCTATACTTAGTCAGAAAATCAATCAATCGTTTCTAAACTATTTCTTGTAATTAAGTTTACCTAAGTAAATACTCAAAAAAATTTTCAAGACAATATGGTTAAAACTCATTTAGTTATCATGAAATTAAAAAATTTTAAATTTTAGAAACGTTATTTTGCCAATTTTCCGCCATTTTTTAGTAGTTTTTCTTCTTCCAAGGAAAAGCTTTTGAGAATTTCGAAAAATGAGCTAAATAAAGTACCAACTAGACACGATTTGCTACAAAAAGCGAATCCTACTAAAAAAAAAAAAATTTTGTAAAACCAATACATTCTTCGCTTCGCTCAGAATCTAAAATATGTTCTATTCATAACTTGACATAAATTTGAATAAACTAGATAGGAATATATATATACATATTTTACTTAATTAAAACCAATATAAATTTAAGAATAAAAAAAACAGTCGTAGTGTAAAACTGAAACATAACAACAACTTAGGAATAAATTTGATGTCATGTTACCTCTTATAACAATTATAAAAACAATTTCATTTATGCAATAAAATGCGATATTCTTATCGGACAAATAAGATCAACGTTATTTTCAATAGGATTAACTTTTTACTTAAATCATATATGAGACGAGAGAATGATATTTCTACATCATCCCAAGGGATATTAAGATTTCAGTAAATTTTAAAACTTAGTTTTTAAAATCATTGTATAAATGTTGTTTAAGTGATACTTTATATTTACTTTTTTGACGTTTGATAATATAGTATATTTGAGTTGAATAACTGGTAAAAAAAATTATAATTCTATTTCAAATTCATGTAATAAATAAAATTGAAATAATGTAAACAAATATAATTTTAATAATCTTTATTTTAATATTATAAGCATGGCAATAGAAAAGTATATATACAATAATAAACAAATGTTTAAATTATTATTTTGATCTTTAAATACAAATTAATATTTAAATATTCATAATAAAAATAATAAATTTTTCGTTTAAATCTATTTCTTAATAACTTTTATTATAAAATTTATAAATGTTATATATAAATGTGACATTTTATTAATAACTACTGCTCTTATATACGAATAGATTATAGTGTTTTACATTATGTTTTCTCTCATGCAGTATTATGTATAATATGTGATATATATAATATTGAATAGGTAGACAAACATTATAAATATAAGTAGCAAATGAATATTATAATAAAGTTGTAGACCTACTTAGCAGAAGTGAATAATTTCAGTTATTTTAAACCTAACCTAAAACTTAAAGAATGAAGAATATTTAAAATTCAAGTTAATTTATTCTAGTCTAAATTACATATTTTTTTATTAGAAATATTTCAAATAATAAATTTAAAAGTATAATTAATGACAACGAGTGGATTTTTGTTGGGAAATTAAGTAATAACTAATATTAGTTATTTAAAATCAAATATAAATAAATAAGTAATTATACTATTAACATCTATTATAAAATAAAAATAGCTAAATATATTTTTTAATAATATAATATTATTAATAACATTGTTTTATGTTTGAAATAAAACTTTCTAGTTGCATATAATTTTAAGGAGACTGATCCATAAAGTCAATTACCCTGAGCATTGATCTATTTCTTACAGACACTTTCAGGAAGTGCTCAGAAATACCAAAAGTGGTTCTTGAACAAGGGTCATTTTGACTATTATTTTTACACGACACTAAAATAGTGAAAAGGGCGTTGTATTCACTCAACTCAGTACTCTCAATTAATTAGTCGTTGGCTGGGAAAACGAAGGTTTAATATGGTGTTAAGTGACCTAGTGGTCATTGTTGGTCCCTCAAGAGCACATGCCAAGAAAAGTTATTCTGGCCAGACTCTGGTGTTTGTCTGTAATAAATCATTTCAATTTATTGTGAAATTGTTTGTGTGTAAAAGAGTTATAAAAGCATTCAGTGAGAATTATTGTTCAATGTTCTTTTTTTTTGTAATTTTTGTTTTTTTTGTTTTTACGCTCTAAACTTCAACACTATGTCAAAACGAAACAGATATTTCACTTTACAACAAAAAATTATTCTAGAAATATAATCTGATAGTTCAATGAAGTTGGATTATCAATTGTCTTCTGATAAGAAATTATGCAGTTCTTCGTGATTATATAAAAATATTTAATAAACGGTTTATAAACTTTAATATATTAATACTTGTAGGTTAGGTTTACCTATTTAACTATTTAAATAATAAATTTATATATACATACTCGTATATATAATATACTTTATTTAAATTAAACTGAATATTATTTTTCCATATATATTTTTTAGCTAATTAATTATTGATTTTTAATAGTTATGTAACATATTATTCGAAATTTAAAACAAACTGAACCGATCTCAAGGTGTTTGTTCGGTTCGAAAATCAAATTTATTTATTATTACAAAATTTTGAACCAAACATTTGTCCTGATAATTTATTTCAAACTATGGATTTTTCATAATTTTTATTCTTTCATAGTTCAGTTCGAATTCCGACATAAATTCAAATATTCAGTTCGGGTTCGAACAATTTTTATTTAGTTCCAATCGGGCTCAGTTCAAAATTCAAATTTCATTATAAAATAATAAGTTTAATAAATTATAAGTGAAAATGAATATTTTAAACAATAATTTAATTCGTTACATACATATGTTATATAAATTTGAAATTTTTAATAACATACTTATGAATAGTTTTTTTTTTTAAAAAAAATATTCCAACTTCATTTATTTTTTTATTTTACAATACGTTACATTATAATAATATGAACCAAAATCGTTTTATAACCATTCGACACGGTTGGAAACTTTGATTAACTAGCTCGAGACTGTCACATTAAATTCATATACAAATTCAAAAACATCAATCCATAAAATGTATTCATGGACCTTCTGTTTATATTTTCAAACACAATGTTACTATATTCGATATAAAAATTATTATAATTTTTTTTGAGTTGAAATTGTAGTTTTCATTAATATCAATTTTTCGCAATAATAAAAATTAAATTCTTACATACAATGTTAATTGAAAACTAAAATAATATTAGGTAAATTCAAACTAAAATAAATTAAATTTAGGATAAAATAATATATTCGTCATAAATAGTTTACATTCTTATCAGATTAACATGCGTACTCATAAATGTTTCTTTCAGCATTTATGTCGAAAATGAATTTTAATTTACCCCTTTGATGTACCTTCCTTAATATTAACCAACATAATTAGAAATACGTAATAATTTTACATTTAACATAATCAAGAATATTATACTGACATAAAGTTTCTTTGATTTGATATTACACTCTATACGTGATAATAATATGATGTGGTTTTAGAATTTTAGATTATATTTATCTTTAACTGAGTACCGTGGTCAGTGGCGTATTTTCAAAGGGGTAAAGGAGTATTGGACCCCTTACCATAAATATCAACAATCGTTTTTTATTTTTTATATTAATTTAATTTTGTGAATAGTTTATATTTTTAATATTATCTAATTAATTTCATTTTATACGTGTATATTACAATAATAACTGGAGTAATCCAAATTATATATTTTTAAATGTGTACATTATTACATTCTAATAAAGTTTTGGACCCCCAGACACTTTTTTAAAATACGCCACTGACCGTGGTAAAGATTAGAGATATGTTTGTATGTATAAGATATGTTTTCTAGGTATTAGGTATTACACACTTTCTGTTTTCCGTTTATAATTGCTCAAAATTATTATTTATGGTTTTTATGATAGTAACAATGTTAATTAGCCTATATCTAACCAAGTAAACTACTATCTATAATTATTAAAATTTGTTATTAAGCTATTTTTTACGATGTTAATAAAATATTGTTAATTTTAAACGAGTTTGATGCTGAATAATTAAGACAGTTTACCATATATATATAATATAATAAATTTTAATTAGTTAACTTATTTTATTTTTAATTTTAATTTTGATATTCAGTGTGTTACCTTAAAGAAATGTTAAAAGTTAATAGTGTTTTAAAAATGTATTGGAAAAACACTCATTGGAGACGCTATATACTCTAATACGTAAAGATGGTATTAACAAGACCTCATCGTAGGATTGAGTTGGGGATTGTTTATAGTTTTGTCTGGGTCCGACCTTGCATGGTGGTCTGTGGGAAATGCATCTGCAATCAACTCCGGTGCATTACAACGACCATGGTACGTGTTGGTTTTACAAAACGTTGGGTCATATTGTCGTGTTCGGTAAATGTGCAAGATATAAAACACTCTGGGTATATTTATATGCACACGAAGGATGTTAATCCTTTGTTATTCATATTCGCATAACGGAGAATTTATAACTGCAGTTATATAATGCCAGTGAGCTCCCATTGAAAATCTAAAAGGATATAAGATAGAAGAGAATTTACCTAGAAATAACTCTGTTGTTCGTTGTAGGTATTCAGGTGTGGTTTTTGCATTTTTACTTTACTACTTTAGCCATGGAATACAATTATTATACGAATTAAAAAATGATAGAGCTCATAACACTTAAAACTACTCACAAAGCACGAGGCAATAAAGGTCGGGTTGTACGTATATACGGACGTTCCAGATACGTTTTTATTATAATAATGTGCATATTGTGCATTGTGTTCTATATATATATATATAAATTATGTTTAAAGTAATGTTTATTAACATTATCAAGATATTTATATTTAGGTATAATATTATAACAGAATAAATACTTATACGTTTGTGTTATACTTTTATGCGTTAAATTATATCCAACAATATACATATTTTATTTTTTCGGTATTATACAAGAATATTACAAGTAATATTCTGATAAATAAGTAAAATTTTAGCTATAGTCGTAATTGTTGTGAATTAGTTTGTAAGCAACTTTCTGTTTAAATTAAAATTTTGAACAAAGAAACGAAATAAAATTATATTAATAAAGAAAAAACAAACCCATTAAAACGTATTTCATAAAAATTGTTAGTTTTTAATCTTTCGATTTGTTTTCAATATTTAAAAAGGTATGAAAAAAATCAATTGGAAACGTTGTGTCTTAATCAGAATCCAAATTTTAAAAATATAATGTTGTGTTTCTTTACCAAAACTAAATTAAAAATTCTTAATAAATTCCAATGTAAATATTTTATTGATGTAAAATATTAAAATACCAAGAATTCAACATTTTATCAGAACATTTATGCTATCTAATTAAACAAGTTTTAAGTAAGAAAATTAATGTATAAATAAATAAACGAAATCATACAGATACATAATATATTTCAGAAAATGTAATATTATTTTTACGTCAAATTTATTTTAATTTAAACGTGATATTTTTTAATTTGTATTATGTATAGGAAATTAAATTTTATCGAGTACCTACTCTTAGTTATTTACGTAATTTTAAGTGTTAATGCTTTTCCCCAAAAAATAAATTTCTGAAAACGACATTGAATGTCGTTCATAAGAAATGGATTAGATATTTAGATTAATCAATCATATCATACTATTAGTACTAAATCTAATGCTCTACATATGAAGTGGTTTGAACACGATAACATGATTTATCATCATTGTTGTGTTTATTTGAATAAATAAGAAATACATATAAAATTTATTCTCGGGATTGATAAATGTGTGAAAATCTACACATTATTTAAATCGTTCTATTAAATACATATAACACATATATAAGTAGATATATGTATATATACACAGATATATACAATTATACAAATAAGCTTATAAAATAACTTTTTCGAAAATAAATATGCACATCATTGTAGTGAAGTGTAAACGAATTATATTTATTCTGAACGATTTAAAAATACCAGCTAAATTATTATTTTAAATACATGGTATTAGTAATTTCATAAATTCTATACCAAAACAATACAGTTATTATAGCTAAGACATTAATAATATGTCATATTGTTTTGCTCATTTCAGTACTTAACCCTTTTCAATAACACTCAAGTCAGATTATATAGCACTTCATTTTTAAATTCATTATTTTATGCATGTAACAAGTATTATAACTATAACACACTTTATAATAATGTGTATTAAAGAAATGGTTTTAAGTTATTGTATTCATAAATAATTGTGTGTATATATAAATATAAAGAAAATTGTAAATCAAATTAAAACTTTACTGTTTTGTATTTGTTATGACATTATATATCAAACGCCAAAAGATCAGCTATGACGCATATAACAACGTCAAAGCACAGCGAACTACAGTGAACAGCCAGTTCACTACATTAACCAACAAAATTTAGATATGAACAATAACATTTTTAATAGTTACATAAAAAAAATATGATTCAAGTTTAGATAGTAAAATAGTAACTAGTAACTACTAACAATGAACACAAAAATATAACAATTATTTTAATCTAATATTTTGTGATAGACGGTAGTAATGTTAAGTACTACCTATAACTAAATAGAAATCATCTAATATGTCTTATTGGTCTGAACAATTGTAGATGAGTTCTTTTAATTAAATTTCAAAGAATGTTAAAGATATTATTATTCAAAACACTTGTGGCATCACAATATAACAATATGTATCTTGAATAGTAAAGTTAAATAGTATTATAATAAATAAATGAAGGGACACTATACGTACATTTTGGTGATGGTGTTATATTCAACATTTTTATATACTTTTAAAATTTATTTTAGTTTTACTTCGATTTTTAGATACTGCCTCATTCTAAGCGTGCCTATTCCCCAGGAGAGGTAATACGGGATAAGGATTTGAAATCTCATTTTTAGAATGTGTAAAATTCACACCCGGTTTAGTTATACGTACGTTGGTTTGTCGATGTCGGAAGCTAATTGGATTGGAATGCACGAAGACTACCCAAGAGGTTTTCGCACGTGTAATAATTCAACGAAATAGACAGATATTGGATAAATTGCCCCCACTCCGCGAAACCATTTCATTTGTCAGCTATAATTCAATTTTCGTATCTATTTTTTAAACTTATTTTTTATCGATAATATTATTTTATTATTATTACATATATAAAAAAAAAGATATTGATACTAATACAATATTTTTAATTTTTATGTATTTAACATATTTAAAAATGAATATAATTGTACAACTCATTAGAAGATATATATATTGCCTTTTACCTAACCTAACCTAACTTTCCTAAATATCGACAAATTTATAATTATTAAAATATAAAATTGTACTTGTTGCAAATTAAATTCATTAATTGTATAAAATCATTTGATGAAACATACATAGATTTATCTAATATTAATGGATTGCGAATATTTTCTATAAAATAATATTATATAATTTAACGTCTTAAAAAAAAAAAAAACTCCTTAAATTAAAAGTTATTCCTTGAAAAAGTAACATAACTTTTTAACTTGGGCATTAGCCCAGACTTTATAAAATGTTTATTAACATGAAATAATTTGGAAAAGTAGTTTTTGTATTATTATTATTATTATCATTGTTAAATATATTTGTTAAGGTATATTAATGTTCTTTAAAATTATACTATTTATTTGCAGTAATGACTTTAAATAAGCCCAAGTGAATATAAACATTTATTAAGTGCGAATATTTATTATGTTATTAAAAATACAAGTTTTACATTTGTATAATTATATAGTCTACTAAATAGTTTTATACGTAGGTACATACTATAATCTTGATAAAAATAAGTAGATAGTATTCATATAACAAACTATTTAAGGGGTCCCAGATCTATTTATTAAATGCAATACTTCCAAGAAAAATTACAATTTATGAATATGCTATTTCAAAATTATTATTTAGGCAATGGGTTATATACTATATTTTAGATTCTAAGCGAAGCAAAGAATGTATTGGTTTTTATTTAATATCTGAAGACACTTTTTCGGGTAGATATATAATGATCCGATTACCACAAGTTGTGTTTATTTTTGGTTGAAAATTTCATCTACTTTGTACTTTATTATCTTATTTTTCGAATTTATTAAAAAATATTTCATCGAAAGAAAAAAACTACCAAAAAATTATGGAAAATCAGCAAATTTACGATTTCCCTTAACTTGAATGTAAATATTTTATTATAAATAATTCAGTTTTGAACTTAGGGAATTGTAAATTTTTTGAGTATTCTCTAAGTAGTTTACAAAAACATGGTAAACTTTTGAAACGGATAATCAGCATAATATATTGTATTATATTGGGATTTGCTCAGAATCGAAATTTCGAATGTTTTAAAATCATTACAATCAAATTTTAATTATAATAAACCACTTATTATTATTATTTTTAAATGTCTAGTAAAAATTTAAAAAATATATTTCTTTTTAAAGTTATGTGAAATTTGAAATTTGAAAAATGCCAGTTTTAAGAATATATTTTTATAAAAATTTTCTTAATTTAATCAAGATGTCGAATTTTAGAAAATAAATTTTACTCATTTAGAGAATAATTTTAAAATTTATATTATCAATATTCAATATAATAAATAAAATATAATTATTTATTCGATACTAGTAAATTAGTAAATTAAATATAAATAATTTTTAGTGAGTAGAAAAAATTATGATTTTGCCAATAAATGAAGAAAATTCACAAAAAACGATATCTTTAATAAATTATGAAGTCGACACATCAAAATATGTATAAAAATATACTGGCTATGTTCAAATTTTACAACATTTTCTAAAAATAGAAGGTTTTATAATATTCAAAACTAAAGAATTAATACTGTTTATATTATAGGATATTGCACAATTTTTTTTGTTTTTTTTTAAGAACGCATTTAATAATTTTAATTTTTCGTGAAGTTATTGCAATTATTAAATAGACACCCTGTATACAGTTATCTAGATATAGCTATATTGGGTTCAGGTTACATTTACAATATTGTTTTAGGAGCATCCGACATTATTATTGTTAAATTTATCGACGTTAATACGTTGCTCTTATTATTTGAACTGAATTCCAGAAAAAGGTTAGTTGGTTCATAAAAACCGTATTAGACAGTAACGAGTAGGACTTGCCTGAAATAGAGAACGAACCTAATGCTTTTTGTTGAACAATCGATGCTCGAAGGGTAGATAATATAACGTTCAGAAGGTTAAAATTTAAGATCAGAGATAAATAATGATGGGTTTAGTTATAGGGAAGCGATTTTCAAATAAATATTTCTATGTTCAGAGTTCAGACTGATATTTACTTCGATTGAATTTGGTGGAAAATGGAAAATAACTATATATATATATATATAATATATGTGTGTGTGTGTGTGTGTGTGTGTGTGTATGCATTTTGAGGGTCACACAATTTTATACACCCGTTGCACACACCATAGCGATAGTTTTAATTTTTATGCGAATTATCCGATTACTTAAATACTGCAAAAAGTTGTTCGCTATGGTCAATGGGGAAATTCTTTGAAATTTAATTAACGTGAAATCAATTACTATATATTTGATCAACATTTTTAATCAAATATTTTATTAGGAAACATTTACAGAAAGTCAAATAATTTTGCACAATATATTGCTTTATATAGTCATCGATTAAATTGATTTTCAAATATGATATGTACGATTTCCGAAAGTCTTTATTATTTAAAACAACATATAATATATAAATATAATACATTGTGTAATTCAAACAACAAAGGTTATCGTAATGTTAAAACAAAATAATTTTAAAAAAAATATATGTTTAAATTATATCTGTTTAATTTTTAAAATAAAAGTTTATAATAATTTAAAATAATTTTATCTTTTGCAAAATGAAACGAATTTTAAGCTCGTGCCAGGAAGATGAATGGTTAACAAACACGATTTCGTAAAAGGTGTGCAGTTAATAATAGACAGGGTTTAATATGGTAGATTTATTGTGCACATAGGAGGATTATTTTTGAGAATCCTTATAAATCCACCAGTACAATATGTTGTATAAAATTAATTGGTTTTACGTGTATTCTATTTTTCATAAATTAGATATCTAAGTATAATAAAATAATAGAATAAACGTCTTAATAAAAATCATAAACTTGAGATAGATTTAGATCATATATGTTCGGTTCATTATGTATAGAGTTATAATATAGAACTGAGAAATAAAAATATTAAATTTTAGTTTTGTATTTTATCACTTTAATAAGCATTTTGTAAGTAAAAAAATGTTTTAAACGTTATTTTAATAGGCATAAAATGTATGTATTTGTAATTATTTACTGTCTGCAATATGCATTATTAATATATATTTGATTTTATAATTCTTGGAACATAACAATAATTATTATGAACTTCTAACACTATGTGTAATGAACTGAATTTCACAATCGTATTTAAGTACGGTAATTAGTATTATTACTAGTATAAGTAATAGTATTATAAAATTAGTAAAACATTGACGTCAATCCACGATGAAATGCATATTTCTATATTTACAAAAACTACTTAATTGATAATTTTAGTACTTTGTGAGATTATTATTTTCTTTTTACTTTAAGTTTTTACAACAACCCACAGAATCAAGTGGTATTCTCGATTCTACCTTGAGCCGAGACCCAAAGGTTTTTTTCTTTCTTTTTTGCTTATATATTTATTTTTTTATTTTTACAGTTAAGAAAAATATATATTAAAAAATATGAACGGCATAGCATAATTTATTTTTTACAGAGTATTTAATTAAAAACAATATAGTCATAATCGTAGAAATTATGACATACCAAGAATGTGCCATTTATTAAAATCAAATAACTAATATATATTATATTACAATTACCACCACACCACAAACACCAGCACGTCTTGAAACCTTTCTATCCGGGGCCGAAATGGTTGGTCTTAGCCCATCGTGGTAGGTTTCCAAATTTGAATATATTTTATATTATATTGGTATTTGGGGATAAGTGTTTCTCGGTGAGCTCCAAGACAGTATCGATGTCGTTGAGTCCTGGAGTTCTAATGTTTTTGTGTGAGTTCTGGTGGCACGGTGGGTGGTGGTATCACAGAATTTTAATTTTTATAATATTATTATTAGATTTTCAAACAACTGATTATTATAATCATAATTGATTGACTAACAAGGCCCGCGTCAACAACGGACGTATGTGTTCCTAAATTTGTAACGTTACAACTTTACAGTAAAATTTCACAAGTATCTTAAATTGCTATTAAGTTATAAAATGGCTTTAATTTATTTATTTTATCTTAAAACAATTACAAATATTCAGTAATTTTAATAAATGTATAGTACTCATAATTATATATAGTATTAAGGAAATTATAAAAACAAAAATATAAGTGTAGTAATATAAGACAATCGCATTGGTTTTACACGGGGGAAATATAATTATATATTTTATATGTGAAATAGAAAATATTCTATATAAAACAAAAAAAGTAATAATAATAACAAATTATAACCTAAATTTATCTTTGTAGTTTTAATATTTTCAAACAATATTGTAAAGAGGTATTTTGATATTGAAAATCGTAAGGAGAAATCACTCATTAAACGAAAAATTACATCGATGTATTAAAGACGTATTATATGTTTCAGTAACTATAAATAATATTCTATATTTACTACAAACGTAGAATTATAAATATTTTTAGATTTGAAACTATCCATTATGACTTCTTGTTAATATAATATTAATGATACTATAGTACCATATAAAATATATGAAATTTGTTTGAGTACATGTTGTATTTAATGTTAAGATTTAGAGTGGTTGAAAATATATTATAGATTTTTAAGTACCCCGACGTCATGAAACTAGTCGATATTTAGGAGATGTATTGCATAACGATACAATTTAAAACATATAACATCGTAAATATTTCAACAAGAAGGGTTCCAATATAATACAACACATGTGGCTCAATTGCTCCAATCGGCATTAGTGTCATGTCATGTGTTAAAATATACTATATGAACGCTATAGGATACTTATTGTAATCCATTGAATCGAATATCACATAAATGTACACAGACAAATACACAAATACTCCGACAGCTTCTCTAATTATGTGCCAATTAACCACAAAATACTTAGTGTCCTATATCAGAACGTATGACAGATTGTCAGGGGATTCAGACATAACGTACAACACCATAATAAAATGTTTAAATGTGATAATAAACAGTCGACATATCACCACAATAGCACGAGGTCTCTTAAATAATCAAGTTATTTTATATTTTTAATATTTAATCGTATTCCGTCTCCGTCTGTCAATCGGTTGGGTCCAGATATAGTTTGTTGCTCATTATTTTTTACCAACTAAAAGTGATTACTGGGAGATTCTTTTAAGCTGTAGAAATTTACGAGAAATTCCAATTATATTATCAGGATGCCATTAAAGTAGAAATAATAATAATAATAATAATAATAATAATATATTCAAACAATAAATTTATCTATTGACGGACATTTAGTCGCTATAATGTTTTAGTGAAGTACTAGATGAATAGTTCTATTTCGATAAATATTTAGTTAATTAAACTGTTGTAATTTTATGTAAAATGAAGCGATTTTAGAAACTAGTAGAATTATATAAAATAATTATAAATACATTATTAAAAAGTCACATCTGAATATTAAATCATTATAATTAACGATTTTGTTCTAAGTACAGTTGCTTTATTTATATTTATTTATTTTATAAGTACTATTACAAGTATATATATATAACAAAAAAATATTCAATACAAATGATTTAATTTTTTAATATTTTATTTAAACTTTGTTCTTTACTTTCGTAGGTAATTTAATACGTTTTCTAACAAGATAAACTTTATTTAATATTCTGATACTCTGCGCTTTCGATCGTTTTTTTTTTTTTAACTTTAAATGATAACTTGAACTTGTTAAAGTAAATCATCGGATCCTTACGAAATAAATATATGTATTTTTTCTCAAGTCAATATAAACACCATATCTTTTGATTTATTGTGCATTATGGTGGAAAAAAAGAAAAACATAAAAGGAAAATAATAATGATAATAATATTGATAATTAACATAAAGAATATTAATATAATATAAATTATATAAAATTATTGATGTTACGTTTATATTATAAAAATATGATATAAAGCATACATAGAGTTCAGATATATTATTTATAGTGATTATTACCTACCAATATAGAAAATAAAAATTGTTAATTAAAAAAATGATATGCACAATATAAAATTAAATATTGTTTCATTGCGTGTATGATTTTTGAAGTGAACCATCATAGAAAAAGGGGATATGATAAATTAAAATATTGACATACGTTAATAGTACCAATTTAAATATGATCGGTAAATTTAGGAGCTATATTATTCATATAAAATAAAATGCATTGATACCTTTACTATTATTTTATAAAAAAATATTAAATTATAATTGACTAATAAGAAAGTATGATTTACATTTTAAATTTTATCTGGTTTTTACAATAAAATAATGGTATATGTTTAAAATAACCGACGTTGGTAATTAAAGAGGAACGTTTGCTTCAGGGCATCCTCTAGCTTTTGATGAGATTTAATTACATTTTGGTTCACAGCTTTAAAACAGATCAGAATTTCAAATTTTTAATGAACTTCCCTTTGTTATATAAAACTTAAGAGATTTGACGGTTTTTTTAAGACTTTTCATTTATCATATATATGCCTATATATATATAAACCAATATATATATAAGTTTAACATCTTGTTCTAATTAGAGCGCACTTAATTTATAACTAATGAGTAATGGACGACAATAATCACGGATCCAATGAGTAGCATTGTTTAATATTTATACCCAATCGTTCCATATAAAACTAATAATGAATTTATGAACAATATTAATAGTTAATGCGACGTTATGTAATTATAATCATCATTAATTATTATATCACATTAGAAACAGTGTATAATGAACCAAAATCAGTATTCCTCTCTTTTGATACTATATAATATTGTTGTACAGCATTGGCCAATATAGTTAAAATTATGTAGTTATGGATGATTATACATTCAGCTGATGAAATCTTACGATAATATAGTTAAAAAGATAATTAAGTAAGGATATTTGGGTATTCTTTTCGTTTATGTGGCCTTCGAGACCACTGACAAAAAGTAATAATCAACAGATACTAATAATGTAAAGGTATATTATTATTTAAATTATCAAATACTATCAAATATACTCACGTATTTCATAATTTTTTGTTGTAAATATTCATTGATGTTTTCGTGTACAATGGCTGATACATTCACTAATTTAATGGTGGCGTGATAACGTACAGAATCTGAAACAAATACGAATGATTTAATTTCAATTTCAATTACACATAAACAAGTCCCTAAATTATACGGAGTGGTATATACTATTTCAATGTTATTTTCATTATTTTTGTAACACAAAATTTTGATTACACTGTATACGTATATTCCAAAAAGAATTAATTAAAATTGCGTTTTTAAATCGTATTTTATATAACCAGAAATATAATTATGGTTAACATATTCCTGTAGCTATAACTAAATAACGAAATATATTCGTTATAATATTAACAATATTTATTATAATTATATACTCAATAAATAAATATCACGTCAAAATTAATAAACGTTGTATATAGTTTCAATATTTCCTAAAAACAATTAAACAATAATAACATTTTTTATGGAATTGTATATCAATTATAATAAAAATTAATTTTTTATATTAACAAATGTCGAACTGTTATTATATTTTTTAATCGAGATTGAAATAAACTTTAAATATTAATATAAAATAAACGCATATATTATAAATTTAATATTCATATTTGTTTATTCAGCTTTCTGAAAAAAATTTTAATTTAAATAGAGAATATAAGTCAAATCAAGTTATTAATTTTGCATATCAAAATATCTCTGATGATATAATATAAAATAATATATAGGATTAATAGACTTAAATAATTAGGATTCTGAGAACAATAAATTAACTACCTACTTAATGTATTATTATACGAGTACATAATTTTTTGTTACGTATTTTAAATATTCAAAAGTCTAAATGCAATATGAAGTATCTATCTATATGAATTAGATACTATACAAATTTTACTCATATATAATATATGCTTTTCAATTATCAAAGTTTTCAATAAAAAAAATATACATATTTATTTTAAACTAGAAATGTACACGTAGAAAAAACGTCTGTTTATAAAGATAACGGAAACCAGTATAATATAGAACGTGATATATAATATATAAAGTTTCATAAAATGGGTATAGATAGATGAGTTATGGTAAGAATGAAGTAGAATTCAAAAATGTTCAACCTAAAAAAAATAATTTTTAATTTATAATACGATACATATAAAAATTCATATATCAAACATTACATTATTTTATCTCAGTATTTTTTTTTCTATGTTATTATTAAACAATTCAAATTTTGTAGTCTAATATATTTTATTTTGATTTTAGAAACAAATAACTTTCTTAACAGAGCAATACAAATTACTTTTAAACTTATTTTGAACTTGTTTGAATGTTTTTTCATTAATATTTTAGATTTCTATATTATACTTACTGAATCAATTAATAAATTTAATTAATGATGTTGTACGTGTAGTAGATAAATAATTTTATATCATTTTAACACATTTTTTTTTTCATTTTACAACAGCAAAAAAAGTTAGTATTTATTTTGTATACATATTTTAGTAATTTAAAAGAAATATTTAATATAATCACGTGTAGTAATTATTTGTGGCATTAATACTTCAACAAAAAATAAACAAATCAAATTTTCTTTTAAAGGATATGGTTCAAGAATTTTGCTTGGACACAAAGTTTTAAATGTTTTCTTGCAAAACTTAAATGAAGTAGGTATATCACAAAATAATTTTCTTCTTTAATTTAATTTTATTGACCTAATCAGTGCCGCAACTATCATCATGGAGGCCTCAGTGCAAAATAAATTTAAAGTTATATTCTGAGCGAAGCGAGGTATGTATTGGATTTACAAAGATTTTTTTTTTTTATGTCTGAAAAAATGTTAGTAAATGTCGATTTACTAAAATTAATTGATTATTTATTGTATATTATGATTAATTAACTGATTATTACAAATAGGGTATGCTTTCAGTAGAAAATTGCATCTACTTGGTACTTTATTTAGGTCATTTTTCGAATTTCTCATAAGTTTTGTCTTGAAAGAAGAAAAACTACCAAAATACGACGAAAACTCGATAAAAATAAACACAGTTATCGTTAATTTAATAATAACATATTTTTTATTTTAATATCATTATCAGCTTTTTAATGTATCTCAATAGAAATAAGAATTCATAATTTAATCTGGTGCTCTAGCAATGTATGATATGCTTGTATACATAGATAATAAATAGAAATGGATACGACATAAATACTATTTACACGAGAATAACTTAATGAAAAGTTTTTAAAGATTTATGGGGTCATTATTTACATGGATAAAGACCTCATTTTGTCTATCTCTCTCGTAAAATACCCATTGAAAATCGGTGTTTTCTCATTTTTGAAAAAGACCACATTTCCGTACAAAGTAGTTGTAGTAGCACCATATCCTTAATTAGCAAAGATATACGCGATGGTTATTATCTTGGGAAAATGAACAGCTGTAAAAATTATAATAATGATAATAATATGTACTAGTTGTTTTTGGATGATAAACATGTAACACCATCTGCGAATTATTGTGAATATAATATTGTCTCTAAATATATTCTCCATATAAAGCCATTGGGCGTTTGGTGCTGGTATCTGGTATCTCATATGTAAAATGTAATTAAAACTAATGTGGAAACTTTCACAAGCCTCTTACTCACCATCTAAGTCACAACAATTATACACACATACACTAAAATAATATCATCGTTAGTGGCACCGCAATATGTATATTATATTATTGTTGGCTATACCAAATGTCGGTATAAACCATAAACCATATTATATAAACCACACGCGGAACCACTAATTATAATAATTAAATTTATACAAACGCACTGCCGGTTAAATGTAATTTAAAATATAATATTGTGGTCTGACCCTGTTTGGAAGTATCATTCAAAATTTAAAGAAGAAATTATAACACAACCGTATGTATATGTGTATTATAGTGTTTGAAAATATTAGTCAAATTGATTCCTCCAATGTATTGTTTGAACATAAACAAATCGTAAGAATTTGTTAACCGTTGTCGAACGGATTTTAAAAGGAACGGCAAAGATTTGTTGAAAGTATATTTTATAAAATCGATTTAGAAAAAACAAAAAAATTCACTAGCGAACCACATAATGACATTGAATACGTTTTTATAGCGTACCTACTAAAATGTGGTTAGGCTGGTACCGGGATAACACTAATTGTGGTTTCAACCGACAATATCATCATAATTATTATTATGTGTTCATCACAGACCACCAGCCAAAAAATATTTATCAATACTATCTATATTTTTCAATTATTAATGCTTATTTTTTTTCTATCCAATCATTTTATAAATTATAATATTTCATTTTAAATATGATGATATTATATTATGAATAAATTATTTTATTAAATTATTATTATTATTATTATTATTATTATTATTATCATCACGTTTAAAGTTTAACGTATGCCAAGCCGGTGAAGTTTATATAAACTATCTACGACGGTTTTGTTTATTTATTCTCAATTCATAGTTTTGTTTAGCGTTTATCTTTATCATTTTACGACAATTAATTATTTGAAAAATAATATTAACACTATATTATACTGCTATTATATATAAATTATAATTGATATAAATTAAATAATATACATAAATTATTTGTATACATTTTATGAGAATAAAATAATACAAAATAGTATGTAACACGTTTGCTTTATCGAATGATATCGCGATTCGCGAAAGATGTCATAACGTCTAACGTAGACTATTATCACATAATACATTCCACAGGTACCTATCCATAATTTAACAACGAAAGGGACGTATAACAAAGACGTAACTACTGCCTAAAAGGTATCCGGCAGGCTCGAGAAAATTTAATTTACCCGAATATATACCCGAAGCGCCTAAAGGTCTTAAGTTTTATTCAGTTCTGAGAAAATTATTATTAATAACGATGTCAATTAATTTAACGACCATAATATTCATAAAGCTATTCAATCTTAATTATTATTACACGTATAGTTATGCAATTAATAACATTATCTAATAATAATGTAGTAGTGATAACATATGGAAATATAAAGTTCCACGACTGTGTTGTTATAATTATATTTATACTAATATTATTGACCTACTTATATTTATTTGTATTTACATCGTTCTCATTTCAATATGTATTCCAAACTTATACTATCTGCACAAAGCCAAATATAACTTTAAAACTTATGTTGTTTTTTTTTTAAAAAAAACAACTTGATTAGCTGACCATCATTAGTTGCACTAATGATTATGTCGGCTTTTGTTCAAGAGCTTGAAAGGTACACATGTTTATATGGCCTATATAAAATATTAAACTTTCTTAAGTAGCCAGTGCAATTAAATATAAATGTAAATATACTACGTTGTACTATGTATTGTAAAGTTTTACTTATATTTGTTGTCAGTTTTCTTAAAATAACATACAATTTTTTTTCCTTTTTCGAAAAAAATGAATTAAACGGTCTAAATATATTATAGAAGTATAAAAGGTTAAATTTTAGATGCCTTATAATAGGTGCATTTTATATATTTCAATAAAGTAATTCATACAAATTTTAAAAAAAATTACATAATATAGGTTTGCAAAATATATATATTATGTATTATATATGTATATTGTATATGTTGTACATTGATACAAATTACGGAACTTAAAATAAATTATACTTTGCTAGAAATATATTCAAAAGATTTTAACAAAAAAACGTTGAATGAACATACGAAATTTTATACAAAATAAATTAAACAAATAAAGAAGAAGCATATTTTTTTAGTAGGTACTTAAACAAGAGTTTGAAAATTATTTTCATCATAAACTATACTATGAACTTTATGGTAGTAATTGCCACGATCATAATTGATTGAATTAATCACCTCAAATTCCATAAAATTGACATCTAAAAAGCGTTTCAATTACACCCAGGGACAGGATTATAAGAGGAAATATTAAATAACTAATTATTTTTTGAAACTAGTCACAACTACAACTTGTACCTAGTCATTTATCGATGAGGTATCTTTAAAATGTGGAATTACATCATTACAGCTGCAGACAGTTACACGCTGATGTATTATTCATTTATATAAACGAATAAATAATAAAACTGACTGTTCAGAAACTTTGAGTAAAATAATTGGTATTAAATCACCAAGGATAAATGCTTATGTTTCTCAAACGTTTCATGATGAATAAAGTAATCAGAATTATATTAAATACGATTCAATAAATCCCGTTGTTAATGTCGTATTCTTCATATCAAATTCTTATTTATTTAATTATATTGATTGACAACCGAGGTTTTATTGACAATAATATGATCACAATATTGCGTTTAAGTTGTAACTTTTAATGTTTATTATATTTTTTAATTTTTATTCGCTTTTATGATAGTACTTATTCCAATTCAAAACATTATTATTATACATTTTTCATAAAACTTCTTAATATAGATATAATAATGCAGTAACCTCGGCGCATATTATATTATATTATATTATATAGGTTTTAAAAAAAATAATATACTTTTTTATCGTTTATAATTACACTATATTTTTAAATATTATTAATTTATGTAATATTAGTATATAGTATTATATAATAATAATAATAATATAATAATATAATAATAATAATATAATATAATAATATTAGTTAAAATATTTATAAATATTATTTACAATCTTATACTTAAAACGTTTATAGGCTATACATAACAAATATTATTGTCATCTAATTTTTTATTAAATAAAAAAAATAATACTACACATTATAAACATTTATTTATGCTGTACATTACACGTATACTATAATTTTTCGGTTAAGAAAAGTAACGCATTTTATCCAAGTAAATATTTATACTATTTTTTTAATTTAACAACAAAATTAATATCTTTATGGCATATTACTTTGAGACAGCGTTGTGAACTTCCCTAGTTGATTCATTGTTTATTTTTTTTAAATCGTTTAGTTTGAATTGAATAAAACTTCATACACAACGTATGAAACAACTCTGATAGTTTTTGCGCTTTAATCTATACCCATTAGATTGGTCTGTGGAGGTAGATGTAAATTATTATATTTTTTGTGTGGACGGAAAGCATTTAATTTGAGATTGGTCAAAATAAATGAAAACGACTCTTGTAGTTTTTACTTTTTGATTCTACGTGTGCAACCCCAAAGGTTATTTTTTATATATAACCCCTCTGTGATTTTGAGTAATGATGAAAAAATAAGCGTTATATTTTTATATCAATTAATTTAATAACTTTAACTAAAATACTTATAAATTGTATAAATGTAATATTTTCCAAAATAAACTTGAATAATTTATATAAGTATATTATACAAATAATTATTCATAATAAAGAAAAAAATGTTAGTAGTATCCGCCTGTTGTAAAAGTGATTAACTCACAAAAAATTAATTTTACGACTTAACATAAATTGTACAATATATTTTTGACAAACGAGATAATCTAAATGTGCAATACCAAAGTTCACTAAACAGGAAGGCACACTCACTCTTATATACGAGTTTTCAAAGAGCAATTATTTATTAAAACAATACTCAAATTACTCATGTACGAGTGTATTTTCTCAAAATATTATGTACATAGAGCCACTGAGAAAATTATATGTGTGGAGACAAAAAATAACTATTTAAAGTATATAAGTTTTTATTTCGATTTTATTTTGTTTTAATTTATATAAATTTACATAATATTTATAAACAAACTACGATATAAACAATATTATATTTGTACAAAATTAAAAAAAAAATACACATATAATTAAAAATTATTTCTAAGAATTAATAATATAAAAATGAATCTCTTTCAGATTTAAATGGTAAATGTAATATGTACAGTATATTGCGACAAATTCAATCCGTTTTCAAATAATGATTAATCAGACTGCATTTTCTTTTGTCGCCCAATATACTTCTCATGATAGTACTGTTTATACAGTTAGATTTTTGTTTCATATAAATACGAATCCAGAAAATAAATATTAAACACGAATATTAATTATTATTATTTTAGTCGGATTAAAACGTGTATCTAGTGGACGTGTTTTGAAATACAATTTAATTTTTTTTAAAAATATTTTGATGTTATTATTTATTGATGCATGAATGAAAAATGTTTGTAAATCGTAAATAATACCTATTACTGATAAATGTTTACAATATTCATTAAACAATTCGTGACGTTGTAATACATCAAGATAATGTGATAAGAATAATGTATAATGTTAGTTCATTTATTATTATATTCAAAGTTCAAATACGGTTGCATCACTTTAAATAATAAAATTATGTTCACCGTCATTATACCTCTATCAATAGATTAGGTTAGGTTAGTTATTAATGTGATAATAAGTTATATTTCTGTATGATTTTATATTGTAGAACTAATGTCAATGGTCGTTGTATTGTTTTATATCCCTATTATAAATAATGGTATACGGACAATGGATAAAGTTTTCTAGAATAATAAATATATATTTTTTTTACACAATTGCCTTAACAGTATCATATTAATATTTTTATTAAATCATGAATCATACATGTGTTGTAATTTTAGAACGCACATTCATTATTTTTCGAGTACAATAGTTTTTCGAATATTATGCCAATAACGTATTTACGTAATTCTCATGGTATGACGTTAAATTGTAAATACATAGATAGAATTTTATTTCATCGATATTGAAAAGTGATAAAAATTACAAAATTCAGTGTACAAAAAAAAAAAAAAAATAAGTCTCGTACTATATATTACTCTAATATATATTTGTACTATATATAATTATATTATACCTACGATTTTAAACAGACTATTTCATATTCGTCATCAATATAATCCGGACCTAAATGATAAGATGGCGCGCCCCGTTAAGCTCTGAACGAGTATTATAAGCTTTTTAACCTACTCTCTCACACGCGTATTTCATCCACCCATACCATGTCTAAAAACTGTCAGTTACAGGGAAACAATCAATTCGCCGAACACCTGATTCCCCCAAGGGTCACATAATAGCGCATAGATAACATAAAAAGAATATGACGACGTTTATAAATACTAAACTTGATTTTATTTAATGACAGAATAATATTTATTCGTGTTCTAATAATATAAAATACACATACAATATTATTATATTCACAATACACATACGAGCATATTATATAGTTAACGAACGAGTTTATGTTTAGAAAAAAATGATATAAAAATCGTATGCTTCACTTGATCGTAACATTATAATATGAACGATTGCAAATGTGGTTACGATAGATAACATTGGTAACTACATACGTGTAAAGTACAGAAACCTTTAGAACGCCGCCCAACGACCCCATATATATTATGACCATGGGGAGGGCTATATGTGATAGGTATATTCTATACACACTACACAGGTATGTGCAAAAAAACTAGATTGCTAACTCATATATGCTTTTTGAGTAAATGATTAAAGTAACGATTTTCCATAGTTATCATTAATCACATTTGAATTATCAATATATTTTATTGTCTGTATTATTTAACAAGTAATATAGTGTGCGCAATATTATTATTTATTAATTATTATATTATAATTCGATAGTCAATATATATAGATATATCTAATTTGAAATTATAACTACAAAATTCAATAAATTCCTTCGTCCATTCGGTTCTCATTAAGTTAACGGTGGAATGTTATTGTGTTATATAATAATTAGGATTTTAATGTATACCTAATAATATTGCATTAGAAAAAAACGATTTTGAACAATATTTAATATAATATACTGATAACATTTATTTTCCTATCATAATCTAATGAAATTTAAGTTCATTAAAAATGTAGATTTCATAGAATTTTCCATTTTTCAACCTTTTTTCAGTAGTTCTCCTTATCCCAAAGAAAAACTTTAGAGAAATTCTAAAAATGAGATAAATAAAGAAAGCACCAAACTATATGCAATTCTCTACCGAAATTATATACTATTTATGGTAATTGGATTCTTATTTCTGCCCAATAAGTGTTTATAGACATAAAAAAACACACATCATTGTAAAACCAATACATTCTTCGCTTCACTCAAAACCGAAAATAGACAAATTAATGTTACGTAAAGGCAATTTTATCAACAATTATGAACATTTATTTTATAATATAAAACAATAGAGTTTAATGTAATCAGCCGTTTGCAGACACATTGTTTCATTATATCATTATATTTTCAGAGTATTTGATTTTAATATTTTACTGTGAAATAATGTGCTGCAAATTAAATGTATTAATTTAATTTTGTAAGTATGTCATGCATTAATATTGATAATATCAAAATAGTTCCCATATAATAGTAATATAATATTTCGATATATTCAACGAAAAAGGTAGTAACTCAATTTTTTTCGTTTTTGAGTTACGACTTTTAAAACTGCATTCTGATAAAAGATTTTTTTCTTTATCGACCACGAAAATGATTGTATTTCCATCTATCTCAAAGAGATAATAAAATAATATTAAAATAAAAAAAAGCATAAGAAATTAATTTTATATTTTATTTTACTTTTCCTAAACAATTGACAAAATAGAGTTACTACCTTTTTTGTTGGATGTATCGATTTGATAATGCCAAAGAAATGTATACCACTAAAATACAACATGGCTGGGGAATTATTATTAAATTAAATTATCTAAAATAATAAGACCTATAGGTTACGCTATACAAAAATTGTACCAGGTAGTTTTAACTAACCATCCCTAGTTACACAAATGTAGTATATATTCAACGGTGAATTTACGGGAGGAAGGTCAATCTGGTTTCTATCCCCCCATGACCAAAATGATATACATTTTTTTATTAATATTTAATATTATAAAACGGAAAAGGGGAAAACCTTCATGAAATCTTCTGAAAACAATTAAAACCCTCCATTTATAAATCCATAAACCTACCTCGATATATATAAATTATGTGTATATGAAAAAATAATCAATAAATTGACCAATATTATTGTTATGTACCACTTAGGTAAAATTTAAAAATACAATAACTGATACATTTATAATGAAAATATCCCACAAAAATGGCCGCAACTTTAGCTTCTTTTATACGTGAATTAGCAAATTAATTTATTATTATAAACATATTTGTGGTTCTTTGGATAAAATTATTATCTAAATGTATTGCCATTTTGTTGGGCATACGAACCCTACATATTAAATTATTATTATTATTATTATCAATTTTCATACACGCGTTTCTTATTAATGAACGACACTCGACTATTAGGTTTACACTGTGGTCAAAAACGACACCATAAAGAAAACGTAAAATTGCATACCGGTGCGACTTTTAAAACAAGATTCGACTATGGGGGCCTATTCTCAAACATATCGAAACTGACGATCGAATAAAATGGTTCGATTGATAGTATTCGATCATAAATAATGATTCGATCTACAACATTCGATCAATCGTATTCTCAAACGACTATCGAATATTGATTGTCGAATAAAGTGATATTAGATACGTTTTTCGATTATCGAATAAAATCATGGCTTATTCCATGACATTTTCTGCTATTATCACTAATTATTGATAATTTCTATACAAAACTCAAAAATCTTGAAAGTTGTTATTATTGCATTATTTTGTGAACAATATAAAAAAAATGAATACGAAAATGATAAACCTGAATATAACTTTTCTATAACAATAATATGCTACTAACTATATTGTATACTGTATCTACTACTATTTACATATAATATATTATGATTTATGATGTACTTATATTATGTATGTGAAAAGGCAAGTGTAATAATTAAAATTAAATGTAATACCCACCTATTTATTTTAACAAAGAATCTTATCGCGTTTGATTAATAAATAACATGTAGGTAGATACTTACCAAAAGGATCTTCTTGTCTCAAAACTCGTCGTTTCATTTACAATATTCATATCATTATATATTTCCATATTGAAGTTATTTAATTCCATATTATAAATGTCAAAATCGTCATCAAATGCCATAATTTAAATATAATTAAATCACAAAAATATTATAATTTATAACACAAAATTAATAGGTATTTAACGTTTGTTCGTATTTCGTGAGGAAAAATAATGATAAGAACTGATATATTAGTTAATTAAAGAGAAAATAATATATCGAAAACAGTTTTCGACACCTAATTCACTATCGTTGCATACTGTCGAACTGTGCTATCGAATGAGTAATCGAAAACGATTTGAGAATAGTGTTTTTGTTATCAATCGAAAACAGAGATCGTTTCGATCGATTTTTGATCGAAAGCCGGTTTTGATACGTTTGAGAATAGGCCCCATGATTATATTACATTATATTTAAACTCGACATCATCGTCCGCGTGTATACGCGTATTATACGCAATTGTATATAACTGCTAACAGCAACGTACTAACGTATTTCACGAATGACGAAGATAATAATAATAATATATAATTAGTACGCTTTCGGTAGATTCGAAGGAAACGATTGCTCTTTTCGTTTACGTTTAAAACAAAACGCGGGAAGACAAAAGCGAATAACTGGTGTCTGACGGTGACATTTTCAACAGCGTCCCAACGAGACTGTTAAATCGAAAGTATACGTAGCACTTCCTGTTCATCTTAAAATTATTATTACCACACATGAGGTCGGAGAAAATTCAAATTTGGTGATAATAATATATATTACAGCATATTGTTCTACCAAAGCCCATACAAACGCGTACGTTATATGCATTTAACAATCTCGAAAATATCTCGTCCGCGCGCTGTTTGACAATTGTATTGTTTTACTATCGTCCGTTTTACAAACGTAGGTATGCGTTTTCATTTAAGAGCATGCCATAGCGCGATTTTATTATGTATGTTCTGTCAAACGTGCAGGAGGTATATAATAACAAAATAACCATTCACAGAACACTTTGTGCAATGTAGCATAAATTTAAATATTTTTGCGAGATCTAGGAATCATAAAGTTAAACCTACTACAAGTGATCACTTGTATTTTAAGTACCTAAATATTTCATAAAGCGAAAACCTCTCAAAAGTATGCCCGTCGTTTTTAATTTAAGTAATGGTAGATATGTTAAGCTTGACATTTTACTTAGACAGACCAAACGACACCATCTTTGTATCCCACGTTGGTTGTAGATTCTTATTATGAGCATCTGAATATAATACAATAATATTCAAACTAGGATTAGAAAATGTATACACTAAAAATAGCTAAATAAGTATGAAAAATTGAAAATAAATATATTTGCAATAATTATGTAGATATTTTAATTTTATAACAGAATTTAGTATTACGCTAAATATAAAGTTCACAAGCGAAGATCTCTACATAACGATATATTATTTTAAGTACCATTTATGTAATCCTAATAACAATATGAAATTTTCAGCAATATTTTAAGAAATAATTTGTATATAACACCTACAATATAATATAAATCTTATATTTAGAATCAGCTAATAAAATATTAAATATAAAATAACGGAATTTTCATTGCTATTTTGTACAGACAATTTTAAAATAAGTAAATAAAAACAGAAATATCCAAAAGTAAAAAAAAAATGGAACTGTAACTGTAATTTTTCTAGACTACATTGGATACGGAAATATTTTAAAAATATTAAATATATCTTAAATATTTAACAATACTCATAACTGTTATATACAACTTTTATTTTCTTCAAATTAATTAATAATCATAACCAGATTGAAGATTCATTTTTACTAAGCTTGATAAATTGTAAAGTAAAAATCTATAGTAGTAGAAAAACTAATTATTTAATATTATTTGAAATTATAAATTCAATAAAATTTTATTAAGTCGATAAAACATAATTAATCTAATATAACTTGTGTACCTATAAAATTCTGAATATTTAATATTATTATTATAATTAATATTAATATTTGAACCAGAACATAGTGTGCAAATACATATCTCCTGGCCTACATTATATCAATCATTAATCGAAAACCATATAACAATTATAAACCGACATATTTTTGTTTTGTTGAATGGACCGGGAAAATAAATATCACTTTATTCTAGATAAATTGTAGTAAAATTATAATGTACGAAGGCCGTTTGAAATTTCACACGATAAACATATACTTCTCAACTGCATGTAAGAAGTATTTAAATCTTTAAACATCTTTAATCTGTGAGTTTAAACGTAAGTATTTCAATATAACATACTTAAATTCGAATTTACTCGATTTTAAAGTATTTATTTATTTAGATTTTTTTCAGGTATTTTTGCTCAAACATTTTACTTGTTTTAATAGAGAAATTTCATAGCTAAACAAATTTTGTGTTTTGCAGGTAAATAATAATTCTAAAAATAATAGAATGATGTATGCATACAATTTACACAAAACAAGTATTTGTATTAATTTAAAAATTTATCTTTTTTTCATTAATTATAATTAAATATGATATATATTAAAATAATACGTATTTAACTAATCTATTCCAATCTATAATATTTTGAGCTTAAATTATGTACGATTTAAAATAGTCTAGATAAAAGATAAATTTATTTTTTGTTCCTTTTTAGAAAATATATCTCTTCTATTCAATGATAGTTGTTATTTGTCTTAAATTGACGCCATACAAATTAACAATGTGTATTTTACAAGTTATAAAACACAATAGTCAGACAAATGCGATTTACTTAACTAAAACGATTGAATGTTTGTTTTATTAGCTAAGATAGATCGTAGATTAGTTTTAATGTTGGTACACACACGGACGTATAATATTACAACTGTTAATTATTTGTATTTACAATTAAATTAAATAATAAAACTATAAAACAATCGGACCTTGTTAATCTCATAAGTATAATTTCAACAAACTTTTTTGCATGTTTGCACACAGCACATACTTTAAGCGTTTGGTAATTAGAGATTAAATTTAACATTACGTAACTAACGAACACAGGATATTATGTACCTATGTCATTTTATTAACAATTGAGTCACTAATAATGTATGAGCCAATTTAATGTAGATACCAATTTTGTTCGTTATTTAATTAATAAAAATTATAATATTATATATTACTTTAAATACCTATATTATTGATATAAAACATGTTGTAGAGTATATTTTTTTCATATAATAGGACTACCTAGAAAAGGAATAATATAGTCTGTTTTCGTGTATTGTTGTTATAATATTACAATTATGTTTTTCAATTTTTTTATTATTTGTCATTTAGAATTTATTAATGTACATCAAGAAAAGTCTTACATTTGACCGTATAATTACAATACAAATGTATAATATTGTTAGTTATAAGAAGACATTCTTCCTGATTTAAATTGTGAAAGGCTCCAACATTCACATCATAGAGTTTATTTTAATTATATTTTTTTATAACATTAAAATAAAACCAAAATTATTTAAGTCTTAAGACGTAATTTCCTTGAAATCTCGAGTTGAACAGACATTAATGTCATAAACAAGATAAATCGCGGTATTATTGTAATTATTATTAAAATGACTAATGTATTCATTTGAAATATTATTTTGAAACTTAAAGTATTAAATAGATTTAATTGAGATTTTTAACAATGCAATTGTAACAAATTTCATTACACAACACAGTTCTTAGCACACGATTTTGGTGAAATTAAGAATCTCATTTTAATCAGACATTGCGCATAATTATATTATGGGATTATAATAACAATTTACACAAAATGGCAAATGACTTATTTAATATCATACAACAAATACTAGTTCTTATTCAACGAATTCTCTTAGCGTTATGTCTAATCGAGTATTAACGGCTTCCATATTATCTACTGTAAGAGGACGGTCCTGTATCGTTTTATTTGCCAAGATTTTGCTTGAACAAAAATGCTGTTTTCTATGACATTACAACCAAAAGGAAAAAAAAAGGAGGACTACGTTTAAAACGTAAAAAATTATTTTTAAATACAATATTTTTGCACACATATAATATAATAAATAACTAAGTTGTATTGTTCAAAAACTAGTGATATACTAATCCAGTGCAGGCCTATAAGAGCTAAATAGACTTAGATAAGTAGATATGAGCAAGTATTTATAAATTTTAACATATAAAATAATATTATTTTTTTTTTATATTCTCTATTATATATATACGTGCTTAAAATAACACGACATGGATATAGTTTTTGAAAATATACAAAACATATTTACGGTTTTCGTAAATATCTACTAGAAGAAGTTATTTTTTGTGAAAAAAATATGTATAACATAATTACTTTTAATAATGTATTCTAGATTCACAAACTTATTTTATTATTATATTTATATGATGCACCATTGATACAAGACTATGCAAAAACGAATACTTATGAGTTAAATGGACTCGTAGTCCATTTATAAGTGTTTGTAAAATAAATATTTATAATTATATCATATCCGCTGTTGATATCTACAAACAAATAATTGTGTATTTTAAAGAAAAAAGGCGCTCATTAATATAATAATGAGCAAATGATAAATAAACAAACATAACCATGACCATGCCTCTCAATGTCTTAATATAATAAGTATATTATATTATGATTAGGTATTTTTTTATTATTATTATAATTTTAAGTCGCTATAGTTCGCATTATAAATCAAAAAATAATATTATAGGTACGTAATTATGTAGGAATAAAAATGTTTTTAGAATTGCCGAAATTTAACACAAATTAGGTCACGATGAGTACGTAATATATTATACTATACTCTTATAGGTTATATAAAAAGAGAACAAAAATCAGAATTTAACTTAAACTTAATAAAAATTGAAAGGAAAATGTAACTATAATTGAATATAAGTAAGTAAATATATTAAGAATCGAATTTAACTGAAATATTAATGTAATACATATTCAGTGTATAAGATGAAAAATTCAAAAGTTAGAGCATTTAAGCGTAATTTATACATAACGAAAATGTTTATAATCAAATATAAGTCAATATCACTTAATATTTATGTGCATATATTTGTGTACACTATAAATCTACACGGATGTTAAGAATAAACCTAATTTGATCAATTGATATAAATAAATAAATAATTATAATATAATTGATATTTATTTCCATCTTGGAGCTATAATAGTAATCTATGGGGCACTTCCACACCTCATAAAAGTTACAAACAGCCATTTCATGACGTTTTATGTGTATTCTATTTCTATTCCAACTACGGTCATAACTACTGGGCAATCAAATTGATATATGTTTGTGGTTTATCAGAAAATCGTGATGTTTTAATCAGAAATCTTTCGTAAATCACTTCGGAACTAGAGTTTCTTAATTATGTTATTAATTATCAGCGTTTATCGGATACTTCTAACAAGGCAAGAAATTCTCACGAAGATAATATTAATATTTTCTAATATACATAATGTGATGATCATAGAGTAACAAATAGTTAATCAATTTTATTAAGCAATGTCGTTTATTAGTATTTGTGTATTAGTATTATTGAAAACGTTTATTATTTTATATTGTACTGTAAATAATATTAACACAAAACAAATGTAAATTAAAAAAAAAAAAAAATTTAAATAAAGAGCCACGGTATAACATTTATTAATAGATTTATGACTAATACTACTAAAGAATCAAATTTTAGAAATTATTTTCATTGGGCACCTAGACAAGGATTATCCATATAATTTATAATATTCTATACATACAATTATGGATTAAATATTTAAATGTGAAAATAAAACGTATGTTTCGTTATAATATACAAAGACAAAAAAATATGATTGGTAAATTAATAGTGTATTCTGTATGTTATCCTCTCCATAGGTGTATTGTATAAAAAAGTTAGTACGAATTTTAATTAAATTACTCGTTTCTAAAATGATAATTATCATAAAGTTATAATTTTGCGTGAATAATAAATAAACAATTGCCAATTCATTATTTTATTTACAAATGCTGTTTTGTTTTGAGAATTTCAAGACCCTCGGCAATGACGGTTTTTTTGTATTATTCTGTACAAATACCAGCCAAGTTTTTCTATAAAATTTAATGAAAATAGTTATCTTTATTAGTTCTGAACAGTGAATAAACTACATTAATTAATGTAATTATTTTAGCGTCATAAATAGTATAAAATCTCCTCCATAGTCATGAGCACCACTTGTATGTAAAAGTGTTATCAAGTCATCTATTTATTACGTAAATATATATATGCTGCGTCAATTGAGTAGGTACCTATACCTACTTTCTCGGCAATTGATTACAATTATGTTACACAACTTTACATTTTAAAACAGTGTTATTCAACATTTTTCTTGTGACGAGACTATTTAACACTTTAACGACATTAAATTAAAGGTTATGTATATGATGTTTATGTGTTTGGTCGCTATTCACAATTGGGAATCATTGTTTTACATTATACAAAGAAATTGTTAGAGTAAACAGAATTTATACAAAAAAGGAATTAAATAAAACAATATAATATTAATTTCTATACATATTTAAAATCGATTAAAAGAGTTTCTGTTTCATCCGATATATTTACAATAGCCGATAAAACGTTGATTATCATTAAATAATTAATATCACTCGATGTACGATCATTAATTTATACTTACGTATTAATTTGTATAATTATGTTATAACATAATTATTCAAGCGAAATATCCCCGAGTGTATTATATTTAATGAAATAAGATAACGACCTCCCCGTTTTTAGTTCCAGTCTAGCGGTTATGAATTTTAATAATAATTATTACGATATACCTAATAAACACGGGTTGATGTTTTTCACTGCCGTATTTTTATCATCGTCATTGGACCGGACCCACCGCTAATTCAAGAAAACACTGTTATATAATATATATATACCACTGCTACTACCGGTCACGGTAACAAACAGATAAAGTTTCTGATGCGCCCGGAGAATGTGAAGAATAAGTTATGGATGACGGTGGAAATGAGACCGTTTCATTAAGAAAATCCTAGTCGCCGACGCCGTAATCGTTGAACCGTTATGGCGATTGTCCGAGAGGTTACACAGAGCACAGGGCTTGTGGACCAAAAACTTCTCGTAATAATATATTATTTGTGCGGCACAAATACGATTGTAGGTCGTATAATGTGTTTGTAAACATGACAAATCCTTGTCTTTCGCCGCGCGTTCGAATTACGTTGTTGTTCACCGTACGGTTCTCTCGGGGACAAAAACGCATTCGTTGCAGCTCCGATGACGATATAACCTAAACAAATATTACCGATGACAAACCGATGATAACCGATCAGACATACGGAAATTTCCACTAAAAATAGTAATAATACATTTATTGTAGTGCGATTTAGTCAACTAGCAAAAATTCAAAACGACTATATGTTTAGACAGTCTCCGAAATGGCTTATAAACTAAAATTTGAACAGTTTAGCGCTATAACATTATACTATTATATTGACACAAAATATGATCTACAACGCTAAATTAATTAATTTTATTTTTACTTAGTATGAAATTATTCGTTCTAATTATTATTTTTTCTATAACAATTTTATAATAGTATAGTAATACACTTATATTATTTACTACTAATTTAATTTACAAACTATTTTTGTATTATTATAAAACGGTTAAGTGATTATAAAAATGGTATACTTTTAATTGATATACTTAAGTACATTTTTAATACTATCGAAAATATAAATAAACAATTATTATTTATTACTAATCATAACTTAACTTTATTTATGATACTGGTACACAAAAACGAATGCATAAATGCACTGAAATTGCCTATACAGTACTCCGTATTATGTTATAGAATATGACAATATATTAATATATTACTACTATAAAAATACTATAATATTAATTATTACTAACTACTAGTACCTAATCTTATTATTTCAATTATAAATATTAGTGTTTAGAATTGTATTAATTAAATTATCTCGTTTTTAGTTTTAAAATTAAAACAAATAAGTATGAAATAAATACATATATTTTTATAACAAATTAAATTTTTTATTACAGTGACTAGAATTTAACTATGATTGTAGAATAAAAATATGTTTTAGGTAATGCAAAATTATTTTATTATGGAGAATAATTTAGTTTTTTAAATTTTTTGCGAAAATTAACCTTGTTGCATATTTACTTGCAATTAATGTGCTTACATATAATACGCACATGTTTAGATAATTGTACTTAATATTTTACATTATCTACTTTATACAAAGTTTATAGTTCATAATTTATAGTAAAAGTAATATAATGTAAACATTAAGGGTAAAACATGAATTACGTTGAATAATATTAATTGCGGTCAGGTTGTAATTTCAAAGAAATGAATGCGCTTTAAACGGTCTACAATTAAGTCACGAGTTATGTAGTTAAAGAATTTATTATACGTAAGTTAGAAAGATTTAAAATTTGTAATTTACAATAATATGCATAATTTAAATATGTTTATAATTCTAAACAAAAATATTGATTCTTAAAAGAGATAAAAACATAAATGGTTGTTTCAATTTATAATTTTAATTAAAATTTAATACATTTTAATATAAATTCGATTTAAAAAAATTATATATTTATTTTAAAAATAGATTTATGTTGTATTAAAATAATGTTAAAATGAAAAAACTAAAAACCAAATTAATACGAAAATATATATTTTATTTTATAAATATTTAATCGATTTGTCATTGTATATTTATCTATTTATTATCTTTTTGTGGTTTGTAGGGTTGCCTACATATATATATTAGAAATGGTTAAAAAACACACACTAAAAGAAAAAAAAAATGTTATTCTATACAAACTAAATTTTCGATTACACTAGAGTCAAAAACAGAAATATTTTATGGAGAATATCAGAGCATTATTTTTACGATTTAAAATAATACGTTCAAACAAATATTATTATTATTATACATTAAAAAATATGAGCCTAGAGCGATGATCGTTTTTTATAATATTAATTTAATATAAAATACACACGATAACACATAAAATAGTAATCTATCTCATCATAACTCATTTTAATTGCAATATCTTTTCAATAATCACTTGAATAAAAATATAAACAAATTGTATAAGATTATTTTATAATAAGTAAAAATAATATATCATCATTTACGCCTAAATAACTTATTTTTAATTAAAGAAATCAAAGAGTTATAAATAGTTTAATAAATTTAACCTATATATTATTAATCATAAAATTATCATAGAATTATAGAATTTTTATAATAAATAAACATGAAGTTATATATATATATAGGTACTTAAGCAATTTGGATATTTTGAATAAATAAAATGTCTATAAATTTCATAGAAAAATAAATCGGAACTTTATACACAGAATGATCAGAATTTCATGTTATAAAAATAATGGAAATAAAATAGAAAAATAAGTATGTAATTTCCAACGATTCTGTAGCATTAAATTTCGATCACTCTGTATACAATACTATATAATATTACATTAAACGATTCCGTTACTTCTTCGTTTAATCAATAATCATATTTGAATGTGTACAAATCGAATATACTTAATACGATTTTACCATGAGAAGAAAATATTCAACATTTATCCGAGTAGACGCCGATAAAAATAAAATTGTTATAACAGAATAGTATTCAAACTATCGGCTAAAACAGCACACGACACATTTTGGAAATAACCATATGAAACTTTTATAGACAAGCTATTATAATGTTGTATCAAAGCATAGTTATTGATTTCTTATTATACGTCATTCTCAAGAGGGTATTGAGAACAATGTAGAGAAAAGGGCAAACAATATACAAGGGACATTGCAAAAACAATTGGAACATACTGGGGACATGAGGGAATCACAACATTTTATTTAGATATTATTGCTTATTATATACAAAAATTACAGAATTTTATTAAAAAAACAATTTTTAAAAAAATAAATAAATTACACGTAAAATAAAAGCTTATGTATATTTACTATTTGCCAATATTCCATACTTGGTATAATAAAATAAAATAAAAATTCAATTTAAGAGCACATTTATGGAAACGGCTTATTGTCAAAACTATATTCATAGTTGAGTAAAGGTAAAAACGTCTCTATATTATCTACATACATATTTATATGATATAACAGTTTTAAGAATCATGAGAATAATAAATAATCATTAAACAACTTATTGATATAAATATTACCTATCAGTATTTTATTTTATACAGAATGGGACCTATATACAAAGATGAGTGATACATTAAACGCACTTATATCATTATTATATTTAATTAAAATAAGAACATTCTTAATATGATAACAATTGCATCATAGCTAACTTAACATGTTATCGACTGATATAATATAAATTGTATTTAAATAATGTTATGAACATAACTAATATTATATAAATTTTAAAATTGAGGTCATATGAGCGTTTGACTATAATCGTCTTAGAAATTCATTTATTAGATAGATTTTGGACAAATGTGTGAATGAGACGTATAAAAAGTGGGAAGGTCGATTGTGGACGTTCCTTTGGTCCTCGGAGATATAAGTGGTTTATTTACTTAAGACTTGAATGCAATGATATTGTATTAGACAATAAGAATCTGATCAAAACTCAATATATTACCATATATACTATACTAATGATACATTCCAAAATTTTACCACATTTGTGAATTTCCAAAATAAAAATTTAAAATAAATTTCAAGATATGAGCTTTCTTATAAGTAAAAAAGAAGTTAGACAAGCGCAGATCATTCAATTTTCTAAATTCGACAGCCCGTGAACCTTATTCCTCTCAATTTGTCTATGTTCATCAAAGAATGATAGGTTAATAGTATAAACTATATGGACATAATCGCTGACTTTTCAAATTTATCAAAAGTTTTTCCTTTAGATAAGAAAATCTACCAAAAAATAGATAAAAAAATTGCAAAATTCACGGAAACTGTGATTTTGAAAAAAATTATTTGAAATATTTTATGATAACTAATGTAATTTTGAATTAAAAATTATGGAGTATTCTCATAGGTATTCTACATACGCAGTAAAATTTTGGATCGCATTGGTTGATTTTCTGTCTAAATATAGAGCTTTTAAATTTATCCAAAAATGTAATCTTTTCTACAAAATATTTAATATTATATATAATTATGAGTTTAACGTTTTCAAAATTTTATGCTTAAGTTAATTACAAAATATTTTGTAAATCAACGGTCACAAATTTTCTTTATAAGCTTCTAAAGTTAGAATTTATAATATAATTGAATAATATATTGTATTTTATATCATGATTTTATTGTAAATTTTAAATACATAAATACATTGATTTTTAATATTTTATGTCGAAAATTTGATATATGGTTTACAACATACTTTTAAACGACCATGTAAAAATTTTTAAAAATCGTCAATACAATTTTCTTTTTTAAAAATTATAACATTACTAATACAATATAATAATTATTATATAAAACCTTAGTTATTTTCATGGCGAATTTACATTAATTTAGAACAAGAAATATTCTAAACATATAATTTTACTTATTATGCAGAATAGTATTTAATAATCAAATGTATACTTTAAAAAAATTCAAATTATAATTGAATTATTCATCTTAATAAGTTCTTTACTTTAATTGGACTGACAAATTATTATTGTTTAACAATATTTAATGTTAATTATTTTTATATATTTTGTCATTATCAAATATTTATCACTTTTGATCACGATAAAAGTTTTTGACCATTTTATAATAAAATAAATATGATCAATATAAATTATTAAGTTATAATACAATATTAAAACTTACCAATAGGTGTTGAGTGGTTTTTGTATAAATTACAAGGACAAGGGCCATCGGTTTTATCAATAATGTCATCGTTAATATTGCATTGTTGTATACAACTGCTAGACGAACCGCATTCTAAAATCAAATATAAACTTTATGAATACACTAAAGAATACTACAAAATTATGATAAAATATTCAAATTTAGTATATATTATTATACGTAATGTGTTATACACGTGTTTTACAAATATGCATTTAATATTTATTAATTAAAACTTAGTAAAACCATTATTAAAATAGTTATTTAATCTACTTATATATTTCTTTCAACCTATGCATATAACAGTTTAATAAATGCAAGCAAAACTATGCATTATTAGGTATATTATACTAAAACAGAGTAAATATTAATTTATTTTATCAAAATTCAAAAGTAATATGTACTGAATAATTTAAATTGCATATACGTAAACAAAAACGTTATAATGTATATTTCTATAATTTGATTATTCACGTTCAACAATAAAAGGTATATGCAATTTTTGATGGAAAAATACAGAATAAATTTGACTACTCAACTGAGGGTAGAAAAAATTCAAAACGCAATCCAAAAATTAATTATAGTTGAATGATTGTATATTACTTTCGTTAACTTAAACATTAACGATAAGTTAATTTTAACCAAGTTAATTAACTGGTTAATTGTTATTGAGTATAAACTTTTAACTTAACTAGTAAAATTTATTGTAAATTTCTAAGTTATTTTTCAATTGAATATTATTTTATTGAGGTTACGTAAAATAATATCATTTTATAGAAAATCAAATTATTTTATATTCAATTCAATATACATACACAACTGACAATTATTAATCTATTAAATTTAGACTTCCTCTACTACTATAGTGTAGAATATATAATGATATAATCCTTCTCTATGACTATCACATTAATAATATTTCAATTTTAACTGCATTCATTATTCCGTATTTACACAGCCCTCACACTGTATTTCCTGTTAAAATTTGTTGTTGGCAATTGCTGTGATTTTGAGTAGATATCTATAGCAAATATTTTATCAGTTACAGCATATTATACAAATTAATAATTTTCTTATTATTAGAAATTCTATAAAAATATAATATTATATTATAATACAATGTTTAATTTTTAATTTTTTTTATGGTGTATTTATATAAAGAAGACAATAGTTGTAATATAATTTAGTAAACAAAGCATAATTTAATATTATATATATTTAATATTATGTATAAAGCAAGCACAAAAACACTGGTCATATCAGTTATTTTTGTAATAAACACCTATTCAATTGTCGTCAATAATTGTTTTTTTTTATATATTTCATATTATTTGTTAATGAATAATATAAATTTGTTTCCTCTATATGAAGGAGTGGAATGAAATATTTAAACACATCTACCTAGGAAATTTTATTTTATATTATAATCCTAATTTTTTTTAATGAATTAATTTATCATACATTCCAACCTCATCAGAGAAAGTTTTACTACTTGAAGTTTTTTTTTATTTTAATTACTAATAATCATCATAATTCATAACCATTTTAAAATTGTATCATGTGCTGTAGTAATATCAAATACCGATACACCTAATAATATATATATTTTTTTGTATTCTGACCACTTTTACTATTCGAAAATACACTATATTCGAATAATAAGCGTGCCTCACAAATATATGTTTCACTACATAATATTATACATGTATTTATATTTAAACAATTAAAAATTTAACATAATATTAACTAAGTTAAGTTAATTTTTTTTTTGAATTTTTAATTTCACTTTAACACTTCTAAAATAACTTCACTTAACTAAACTATTTATAAAAATTAGTTAATCTGCCCAGCCTTGACTTAATAATTGCCGATTTCTGAAATTATCGTTATTTTGGTAGTAAAATAAGAATTTATTTATTTATTTTATTAATTATTAATTTATTTTAAATACAAATCAAATATTAATAATTATATGAATAATGATAAAATATAATACTTTTGTCTAAATATATTATAATTATATAAATTAATACTAAATGAATTAGAATACTGGCACATTTAACATTAATTTTTTATATAAATATTATAAGTGTTATACATAAATATTCGCAAAAAAAGGTAAAAGGAACAAAACGAAAAATCTTTATAATATGATGTATGTAATTACAAGTCCGCTGAATCGTATCTTTAGTTCACTAGGATCTTTGAATCACATAGAATTAATCACATCGAGAATAAAATTCCACACGCCAAAATACCTAAATTTGAATGCCTACAAGAATTAATTAACAAAATTCCTTGTATAAATTAATAAAGGAGGTTGTCAACTGTTAAATACTCTCACAAATAATGTACCGATTACTATTAAAATATTCTTTTCGTATAATATATGAATTCAAATAAATTATGTGCTTTTAAACGAAACATATTTCATTATTTCAGAACAAGCAATATATTATTTTATAATACTCGAGAAAACGAGAAAATGGTTAGAAAAAAAGTATAAATAATAAATGTAGAATTTTTTATATATATAATATACGATCATTTTTATGCGAAATTATAATATAATATGCAAATAACTACCTAATACGTAAGTATGTTTATCGCATCGTTATTATAATATGTCTCAATTATAAATTATATTTAAATTAATTATTATGTATATTGAAACCACATTAACTATATTAACATGTCAACTAACATGTTACTGAGTAAAAATAAAAGAAAACATATAAATTTAAATGTTTCTTAAAATTGTATATTTTGTAATTAAAAATGCTAAATTTCGCTCAGGTACAACTAGCAATTATGTCTACAATAAAATGTGTAAACTCGTTACAACAGAAAGAATGGCTGTAGAACAACTAGTCTGCCAAAATAATTAATCATGTGAAAAACTGTTCGAAATTCGAACTTTCAGCCCGATAAAACTTTGTATTTATCAGAGTTTTTAATTTTGTGTTCGATCAATATAATTAAAAATAATTTCCTGTTCAGAAAATTATTCGGTTCGAATATTATGATTCATCATTTCACTAATAATAATGAAAAATAATTACACATATTTTGGGTAAATTCCACATTGGAAATTATTACTATGAGGTTAAATTTAAACTAATGCTCAATAATATTAGAGTAAGAAACTGAATCTGTGTGATTAGTACATAATAAGTACCTATAAATTATATTATAATCTATACTGATGATTAGAATGTCTCATAACTAAAATATAAAATATCTTTATCAAAAAATCAGAAGAGATGGTACTTTTTAAGTATACTTAAAAAACTTAACTTAAAAAAAATATTATCAAGGTATAATATACAGTGAAATATTGATTACCTACTTAGTTAAATAATTTATATAAGTATGTTAAATACTTAGGTGTATAAATAATAAAAACAAACACAATTTTTTTTTTTTTTATTGATACCTACATTTAAGAATATATTTTAAAAATTATAACTATTGAAGTACTTTTAAAATTATATACCTATATATATCCTATCCATGGTTGCAATTAACAAGGTTATTGTATTAATACCTCCAATCTGTCATTTTTTCACTGACTGATAATAAATAAATGACAGTGTAAAGAGCGTTGATCTTATTGGTTAAATTTAATTTAAAAACATAATTTTTAAATAAATATATAAAAGGAATAGACGCGATGTGATATATATATATATATATATATATATAAAACTATAAACTTGATAACACTATAATACTATCGATTATATTCTGTGATTACACACACTTTATAGTGATAGTGCATATTTGCAATAACCTTGATGTCTATTACGTCTATAAGACTATATATTAATAATAGTTTTTAATTGTAAACTTTATGTTTATTTTAATTTAAATTTAATCAAAACATCAAAACAATTTGTTTACATTTTATACTTTTAAAGGAGTAATTTTAAATTCTGAGCGGAGCGAGAAATGTATCGTTATTACAAAGATGTTTTTTTTTTTTTTAATGTATGAAAGAAAACATTTTTTCGGGTAAAAATTATGATCCAATTACCACAGATAATGTTTTCTGTATCAAATTGTATCATCTTGGTACTTTATAAAGCTCATTTTTCGAATTTCTTAAAAGTTTTTTCATAGGAGAAGAAAACCTACCAAATAATGGCAAAATTACGAATTTCGTAATTTTTTATTTTTTATTTCGTGATTAATAATTGAGTTTTGATCGTAGAGACTTGAAATTTATTTTGAATATTACCATAAGTAATTTACACTCGTGGTAAAATTTTGGAATAGATTATTAGCATAATATATTGTAATATATTGATATTTGTATTCAAATCTTTATAATTATAATAAACCAATAATGTCTCCGAGGATCGAAGGGACGAAAAAGGAAAATCATAAATTGACGTTTCCGCTTTTTTTTTTTTTATAAATATTATTATTAAATATATTACTTTAATCAATATGCTTAATATTTATATGTAATAGACAATAAAACAAATACACAAATTTTGAATTTGTATACTTACTTAATAACTTCACAAATGTTAAATTATAAATTAATCACAGATAAAACGTCTAGATAGTAAAGCACAAATATAATATCTTTACCAACATTGCCAAGTAGAGATATTAAAAATTTAGGAAATATGAATTTATTATAAAATTGTGTAAGGTATAATAATGACGTAGATACATAGTTTTAAATAATTCATATTCCTCATTATTTTGAAATTATGTCATTTTATGACATGAGACACATGAGTATTATGAGTATACGAACTACGGAGTAGCATAATAAGTGATTTACAAATTTATATGTATATACGCATTAGATACAGCATGAATTTATTAAACCATAATAATATTAACATATCACCAACCAAACTGATAAAATAATTAAATTTAAGAATCTTTCAACAAATAATATTATATTTTATCTTAACGTCATTCAACTATGATAAATATTCTTGAAGTTGTTGAATTATTTTACCGTTATTTTGAATTCATGTAATTTATAAAATAAACGAATATCTTAACAACTCGTTTAGAACCAATGATTAATTTTTATGTGTATAATTATACGTATAAAACTCCTTATAAATTAAAATTAAAACTTTTTGGAATAAAACTTTCTTCATATAATTTGTCTTTTTAGCATTTTATATACATTAGGAAACGGTATTTTTTCTATAAAAGAAACAACATAACGCATAATTACAAAAACAACAACAATCGTTTATAAACAAACTGTTTGTAAAATAGATATCATGGCCTTTCAATGGAGGAAGGTATATTTAATTTATAATATAAGATAAAATGCATATTGAAGTAAATTTAAAAGAAAGAAAACTTGAATTTCATCTGTTAGTTTATGAATGAAACAAAACGTAATAATAATATATTATTAAGTTTTCACGGTAGAAAAAATACAAGCTATTTTTTAGGGTCGAACAGAGAGCGTGGATAATATGATATTCGTTGCTTATCATTCTTATAGTTATATATTATTTGAATAATGAGAGCTCGGGGAAAACGTATGCGGAGGTATAATATTATGATGGTATTTCCTAAACAAATTGAACAAAACGATAAAAATCCAAAGGTACTACGAATTACAAAATATATACGTAATTACATTCGCCTAACAAATTTAAGATTAAGTAAATCGATTTACAGTTATCGGAAATATGCATCGAAAGCATAATATATAATATTTTATAATAATACATCCGTACATCGTATAAGTACAATGAATAAAAAATTCCTGTGGAGTACGATAAATAATTTGTCGATTTTCTTTAAATCTCAAATATTATTATATTAATATATTATATTATATTATTATATTATGATATGCAGTATAATATCATTCATTTAAAATTTCATAATTTTAAGTGATTTAATACTACATTTAATACTACAACCCCAACTAAATGAATAATCCATTCATATTTAAGATATTATTAGCTAATCTTTAGCGAGCGCAGTTTAATAATTGCGTTTTTACACGCAACGCAAAAGTTTTATAATTATTAAAAAATAATATGAAAAAGCCATAGCATAATTATCAACATGCAATATTAATAATTATCATTATCACAAAATAATTTGTATCATTGTTATTGTATTCAAATAAAAGTATTATATATATATATATATATAATTGTGTTGAAAAATAAAAAATGTACGGTTTATTCAAATTTTACGATTCAAGTTTAATACGAGGGCGGTACGAATAAACATACTCAATAATGCTGACTCGTGAAAATAAGTCTAGAAAACTGCCAGACTTGAGCAAATATAGGAGTTATCCACCCCCAAATATCTGGCATCTGCATAAAGTACGACGGAACACTTTGCAAGTAATCAAAGTTGGCCCAGAAAAACTATTTACAATTCGTATAAAGGTTTGAAAAATCAAAGAAAATCTATTATTTTCCATAAAAAACAAATATGATTTAAAATAAGAAAAAAACTGTTCAGCTTATTAAAAAATAAATATAAAAAAATAACTATTTAAATAATTTGAGTTGTGTATAATATGTTGCTTTTTATAACCTATAAAATGAGTCTAATAAAAATAACAGTCAACAGATATAGCAGACACATGTTTTATTTTTATACGGAAGGCGTACCCGGTACAGCACCAGCCGGAAAACATTCCAATTTAATGTGCTGTATTTTCGTATGTATTTATTTTTTTTTACTTCGATATCCCCGTTGTTTCATCGACGAAACACCGATAAATAAAATATTACAACGACAAAAGGACAAAAAAGTTGTAATAATTTATTTTATTTTTGTTTTGTTTTATTAAAAATCTCTCTATTACAGCTGACAATACAATTATGTATAATATTTGTGTTTATACTTTATAAATTATATAGGCAGGTATATATTATATATATTATATTACTATTATTATTATTATTATTTATAACTTCGGCAATTAACTTTTTAAACACTTTACTGACAAAAACGGCAAGTTTGATTTATTTCGTTTATTAAATTGATTAACACTATGTGAGGAAGGGGGACATGCCACGGGCACACCTGTTGTTGTCTGATACTTAAAATTGAAAACTTTGATTTAAAAACTTTAAACCGTTTTTATAATACTATCGTAATTTATTCACAATATATATTATACAGTTCCCTGCAGAGATAGGCGTGTGATCAACCACGAGAAGTTTAAGCGATACGAATAGACATTGTACGATGTGAAAAATCGTGATATGCGTTATTGTCAAGATAAATCGATTTCAAGAAATAGTCAAGATTGCAACACAGCTCGCGGCTGTTATAACAATTTTAAAACATCACAACAACCTGAGGAAAAACAAAAATGAACAACTTAATAGGTTATTATGATATACGTGTGTAATGTAAAATAGATATTATGATATGATCGGAATACCGCGATCGACGTTGCCGGAAAAAGAATAATTAAGATTAAACGAACGTGCGCCGCACGTACTGGTTTTTTAAAATTTTTTACGCACAAGATGTACATCTTGTGATGTTAGTTACGTTTTATTACAATAATATTATTGTTATAATACATAAATTAATTTAACGCAGTGTTTGATTTGAGATTAACAATTTAAAATGAATTGCAATCGAGTAAGACCTAAACGCATTACAGTAATGGGTACGCTGAAATGTTTATAAGAAGGAATGGGTCTTAAGTCATAACACTAGGATTCAAGCACTTGACTTAGATTTAGGCTGTAAAGAAGTTGTATTTTATGATTTTATTAAGAAATAATAATACAGTTTCAAAAAAAAAATTAATATAAAACGCGAGTGTAAAAAAATGATAACAAAACAAAATTAATTAAAATTATCACTACATTTTTCGACCGATTTTATTATATCGTACTGGATATTGATTACAGAAGGGAATTGTTTATTATATAAATTAAAGTTTTAAAAATACGTCCAATAATTATCACATTATCACCAGCTTTAACATAATTATGTCGGAAAACTTAATATTATCTAAACTTTATAGAGGCTTTTTTTTCAATAAACACAATACAAAACCAGTAATATACTATTTTTCAATCTCCAGTTACCCTTATATTATACCAATATAGACTATCTTTGAAATACTTCACAGATGTCATAACTATTTGGGTCTATAACAATAATAAATATTTAAAATATTTAGGTTTATATATATATACATAAATAGATTAAATAATTCCATTTGTTTTAAAAATAATTATATCAATTTTGTTATAAATATGTATATAGCTTCTATATAGGTAGGTATATGAAAATTGAATATCTATTACTTTTATGCAAATTTTGAAATTAGTTAACACATTTAAAAGTTTTTCCATAATTTCCATTTGTTTCTATGCAATTAACTCCATTTTATAAGATAAACTGGTGATACTAATATTATGATATTAAGTCATAAAGTTTATAGGTTTATAAGTGCATACGTAAATTATTACATATTTTGTGATTTTTTTAAAACTAAAATTCCTCAGCCAAAATAGTAAAATTGTATTTTACAAAAATATTAAATTTCAAGTACTAAAAAGAATAAGCAACTAAATAACTTAATTTTTTTTAATTTTTTTTTTTTATATACAATTTTGCCTTAATTCAATGTTTTTTGCAGAATATAATCCCATTAACGAACCTATAATTTGATAATGTTATTACCAAATATTTTATTATTTGAATAACCAAACAAATTATAATGTGAAATTTATTGTAAAAGTCAACAGAGTATGTGATCGCTGATTTTGCAATTAACATATTATTATGAAATTAATTAATTAAAAAGTGGATAGGTTATGTTATAGTTGACTTTAGATAATAATCACGTTATGAAAATTATATATTGTTTGTCAAGTACTAAAGTTATATTAATTAAAATCAACAAATACCAATGAAGCGTAGTAATTTATATTGACAAATTTGTATTTGTATATATTCAAATATTTATTAGAAAAAACTAAAACACATTTTCAAAAATTACAACACCAATCTGAACGTATTATATTAACCCACCGTTGTTAATAAAATATCCGTCCAAAATTTTACTCTACTGAAATTTCATGTAGATTCTTTTTTTCCGAATAATATCGCTCATTCTTTTATAATTGTAATAAATATAATTATTAACTAATATTCAAAAAATTATATACCAAATGTTATTTAAAGATATTTCGAACGCTTAAACGATTAACGAAACAGTTATACGCTTATACCTTATACCAATTATACCATTTATTGATTGTTTAAATACGTGTACGAGTACCTATATATATATACTAACACTATATTAAGCTTTTAGAATTTCGACTACGCAATAACAGTAATAACAATAATAATGATAATAAAACGATAACATGGTATATGCACATTATACCAGGTACCAGGTATATATTTATATTAAATTGGTTTACTTACCGGCAGTGACGTTGACCACGGGTACTTCGCATTTGCCGCCTGTGAATCCAGGAGGACAATTACATATTGCGATCGACCGGCCGACATGTCTGAAAGCACATTTATAAACATTTTAGACCACAGCGTCGCATTAATTAAACTGTTCGACTATTTGTTTAGTATAACACTGGCCCTGTCAACAGTCCACGCAACTCATTCATCACTCTTGCACACAAGTAGTTATAATATATTATTTTATACCATTATTATAAAACGCTATTTCTGGTATAATTCGAAAAAACAACTCTTATGGATTTTATAATTATTATCATTTTTATTTAAACCCTAAACATACACATTTTATATTTTATTTTTATTTTAACCCTTTACTGCGATGACATAGGCAAGTCCGTTATACAGCATTACGAATAATATGAATTGCGCGAACGAGATCCTACCACCGGTCGGGAAAGAGGAACGCGTCAGAGAAATCATTAATTTTCCAGGTGTCGTCGTTGAAAAAAAAAATGTTAAAAAAAAGGATTTTCGTATCAAGTAGTCGTTTCTGCATTTGACAGAGATGTCTAAAAATAATAATAAGTACAAATGAATAATATTATGTTACTTACTTATATACTTTTAAAACGACAGGGGGGAGAAAATAGATATAAATATTTAAAACCAAACAAATAAAATTAAAATAAATAAAGTTCACAAACATCGTTCGATGATTAATGCGACTTGTTAACAATATTGTAAACAATTTTAAATGTTAACTTTTCAAAAACCGTTTCCCTACACAGAGTTCTGACTTTCTGAAAAAGGTTGCAAAGTAACGTCATATTTCGGATAAAACCTATGGACAGTAAAAAAATATTCTAAATACGATTTTTACATATTCATTTTCGTGTACCTTTGTTAAATTTAATTAAATAAAGAAAATACTTTATGAATAATGGTTATATTTATGAATATCAATTTTCCAGGACAAGATTTTTAAAGTTAGCAATAAAATTAAAAAAATAATGCTTAATATTTTATTGCTGATTTTCATTATTTTACAAATAAAAATAATTGGATCAATTTATTTTTTCATGAAATTCAAATTTTTTATTATATTTCTGTAAACACCAATATTATAGTTTATACCTACCTACGTGTATTATTATTTTTATATACAATTTACATATTTTAAATATTATGTAAAATAACGATATCCTGAAAATTTTTACTCGAAATATAAATTGATTTAATATGTCCAATTTATGTAGCTTTTTTACAATTAAAAATACAAACTTAAACAAATAATGAATATATACGTAATAGAATAAATTCTGCAGTAAAGCAGTTTAGCTATTTACAATGAGAATATGATTATTTTTTTTTAATAGCATTTTCAAATTATTTTATATTTTAATTAATTCCATATGTATATTATACATATTTTTTAAAATCCTTCATTTCGAAGTTTTATTATATTTATAATTTAAAAAATATTTAATATAGAATATTTGTAGTTATAAAATAATATACAAACAAACAATTAAATTAATATTATAAATTTATAAATATCATAATGCATAAAATATGATACCTATCAAAAACAAATAATTTAGTTAAATAATGAATAAAATGTATAACTTTTCATCATTTACTTTTTTTATTCTACATATAATATAACTTTAATACTATATATAAAAGAAAATTAGTTTACGTTTCTTAAAATTTAGAATTGTTTTATATTACATTTGGAGAATTTAATTGTATTATAATTATAATTTATAGTTAGTCTTTTAAATTAACAAAATAAAACTGCATTGTATTTATTATTTATTTTTTAATATCTTATAATTATTATTTTCCAAAAATCGTAGTTTTTTAGTAATTAAAAAAAAAAAAAAAAAACAAGAAATGTTTGAATTTTATATATTTTTTAAAGGATATATAAGCAAAAATATTTTTACATTCAAATTCCCTTTTTTATAAATTCTCAGATTGTATAGAAATTGCAATACATATATTTTTGTATTGATCTTCATATTTTTACGATAAGGATACGATAAGGATACAAAAATTCAAAATTTTCAAATCCAAAAGCAAAACAATCTCTTAAACAATATTATACTTATAATAAAATAATTATAAATTATTAAATAATAAATATATTTACTGAAATTATATTTAAACAATTTTCAGGTAAAAAATAAGTAATATTCGAAAAGAAAATTAATAAATGATATAAAATTTGCTTATAATATAATAATAAGTAGATAATATGAAACTAAATTTATTTAAATGATAACCAGAAAATAATTTAAACATTTATACTTAAAGTTTAAAGCTTTATGTTTTCATAAATTAAAATAGTTTATACATCAAAAACTTTTAATATTTACAAAATAAGTTTTTAATAATACACTTCACTATAAATTTAAAAATTAATGAGTACTTATAATATAATCAATATAAAAAAATGACACTAAAAATGACGTATTAAAATCTAAATCTTGAAAATAGTAATGTATATAAACGTTATTTTAAATTTAAGAAATAAGAATATATTTAATCAGAAATAAATTATTTTATTTTATCATCGAAACCTGTTAGAAACAATAGTAGTAAAAAATACACTAATTTATTTGTTTTTATAATAATTAAAATCATCAATGTATGATTAATTAATTGTTTATTTGAAACATCAAAACAAGTTAATCATTTTTAGAGATAACAATATGTGCAATTTGTGCATTCAAAATAAATAATTCATGATGTTTCGATAATATTTATATTAATTTTGGTCGAAAATCAGACCGTCTTATCATGTTATGTTTTCAAAATTATAACGATATCGTGAATTATTAAAAACAAATATTATTATATGAACATAATATTTTACAATATGTAATTGCATATATCAGCTGCACTGTCGGACTTTATGTGTAAGGACGGAAGTGGTGCAGATAAAAACGAGACAAAAACTGAAAAAGAATAAACATTCATGTTTGCTCGGGTGAATATTAACACCATCCATCGTCATCATTTCCAGGTTATTGTAGGAAAAACGATAGGCAAGCACGATTATCGCGAAATCCGACGGTAAAGGAAAGACATAAGACGAACACAAACGAACTATAATAAATAATGAACGTCAATTTTATATTACATTCCATGACACGTATTTCCTCCGAATATATTTCAGCTGGTACGAAGCTACGAACAACAGCTGTGTTGATATAGTGCAGAATGATTTAAATTTTACTTCATCGGGGCTTTACGTGGATGTATTTTGATAGGCGTTTAAATTCGAAACCCTAATTTTAAAGGAACGCAAAGAAAATAAAGAAGAGCCTTAATATGCAATTAGCATTGTGAAAAAGTTCATTTTTAAGTTAATACTAACTTTTTAATTAAACTTATTTATAATTTGTATCTTACTTATGCGTCTTTCAAACAGAAACAATAACAAAAACTACACAATATCTTATATGCTCTGCACTATTGTAGTATATCAGCTAAAATTATAACTATTGTGAAATAACAAAACCAGTAAAACACAAAAACCTTGTAAAACCAATCAAATGTAAACATCCGGAGTATCGAAAAATAATCTATTAAAATTATATTATGAAAATTTATAAAAATTCTTATGATATTGACATTTATAAATAATTATATTTTATGATATAATATTATTGTCAACAGTATGTATGAGGTATGACTAGAAAATCATGCGATAATCACTGAACTGCGTCAGAACAGACGAAATAAAAAACATAAATAAATTATATTCTTTTACATATATACTGTTACAATGTTAAATATCATATCCTAAATATTAATTAACTATAAAAACTTATACATTATTTCTAAAATAAAATTTTAATTCATTGAGTATACATTTCAATAATATAAATTTCTGAAGGTTAATATAGTTATAACAGGCATCGATAAACCAAACCCATACATAAAGAGGCAAGTACATAATTTGTATGAAATTATCATATTGGAGTAACTAAATCTAAAAAAACCCCCTTACACTAAATATTTTAACTTCCAACAAATAAAACTCTCACTTAATTAATCTTTTCTTATTGTTTTCAATTTACTACAAACTTTTTACATAAAATTAATAATAGCATAAATTATTTGTAAAAAGAAACCCAATTTATTTAAATTTTTATTATTGTCTATCACTGATTCATTGAAAAATTTGAAATTTGAATGAGTTCCTTCCCGATTCCAAAACGCAAATAACTGATATTCATACGATAAACCGAATACCCAGGTTTTAATTTAAATTTTTTTATGAGCGATGTCGATGAATTACCGTATTTTATCTCTTATGTCCTATTGTAGTCATAATAAAAGACTGAGCAAGACAGAATGTAACCTGAGCTCGTCATGTTAAAATATATAATATGTGCTAGTGAGACAAATTAGCAAAACTTTTTTGTTTTGTTTTTTCAAAAGAAACAGAATGAATGGGAAATTATTTTGTTAAATTGACAAAACTATATAACATTCGTAAGAAAAATGTCTTCAAAAATGTCTCGCGATATTACTATTTAATACCAAATTTTCGTCACAATAGGTATAGTTGACTGACTATAAAAATCATTTGTGAAATGCGTGTAATTGATGAATAACACATGAAAAAAAATTCTTCATAAACAAACAAACCTTGAACGCGTTAAAATTAATTATTTGTTTACGCCGGTATATTAAATATTATTATTTTAGAACACGCGTTTAAAAACGAGATTTACATTCAATCGACTTTCAAGTTCATCCTGCTCCGTTTCGAAAAACATGTGAAAAAATATAAAACGTTATTTTTATACATAACTATATTTGCTTAGATATAAAAAAAAACAAGTTTTACGCGTCACTTTTGATTTATTAACTGGAAATAGCCGAAACATAATATTATGAAGGTACAATCCTTCTTTGTTATGATGAAAAACAATATTTGCCACGATAATATTTGATAGTGTTTAAACCTAACTATACTAATCAAAATACAAATTGTACACAATAAATTTTAAATGGATGATTTTATATTTCAATTTTATTATTTTTATCTAGGTAATTAATTAATAATAATGTGTAATAGCAATGTGTTGCTCAAATTCTTCACAGATGGTCGACCATCAGTAATATATAATAATAATTAGCAATAATTAGTGTTTTGTATAAATAACCTAATACACAGCTTATTATCAATAATTGAGCGAATCTGAGTCAGATATACAATATATTATACTGATAACATAAAAACATGTCAGGCATGAGGCAAAAATGTATTTGTTAGTCTTTTATAGTTTCATTTAACTGTCATTAAATATCGTTTATCATTAAAACATTTCTCGTGAAAATAATAATGTCACATGAATAAAACCATATCAATCAATTTTTATATTTAAACGAAAAATTTATGTTTAAAAGTGCATAGAATGACTAATACACCTATAGTTGTATATTATACCAGTATACCTATAATAAATAACAATTGAACAGTTTATAGAAAATTTTGCTAAAAAATATATATTAAATATGATAAAGATATTTATTTTGTTGTAAACATTAAAATATTAGTCATTTAATGAATGTTTAATGTTTAAATTAAGTTATTTATAACTTAACGATTCTATTTTATATTTAATAACAATGTAAAAAATACAAATATTTTAAGATTAAGAAAAATTTTTTTTTTCAATTATGAACATGTATTGCCTTTACATAAATATAAGTTAATTAGAAGTTTGAATTAATTTAAATTACACCAAGTTTTAAATAAATAAGTAAATGTTTTTAATTTTCAATAGTAAATTAAATAATTATAATGTAGCCTATTAATATTAATAAATAACAATTTTGTGTACAATTAAAACTGTTCTTTTTTTTTTTTTAATTTAGTCTGGATTAGTCATTCTGCAATCAAATTGCTAAAATATTATTTTGATTGAGACTATTATTTAGCCAGGATTTGAATTGCCGTCATATCTAACTCATATATAATTTTATAAACAAATATTTAATTCGAAGAGACCGGATTTTTTTTTTTTTTTACTCTTAAGAAAAATAATTCTGCAATTAGAAGTTTAAGTTTATATATAAATACAAACACACAAACACACATAAATATAAATAAACAGATACAAATTAATTAAAATGAATGTGATTTAAATTAAAATTTTAAAATTTATAATTATTTTATTAAACAAAATACAATGATTTATTTTTCTACTCTTATACAACAATTTTAGAAGGTAATATAATTTATATTTTTAAGTCTAGATATTAAATACCTTTCGTTTTTGTTTTAGCAGAAGATTTATATATTTAAATGTAATTCATTTTGTATAACGCTAAAGCACACAAATCACAAAAAAGTTTATGGTTTTTAATTAATAAAACGAAAGTTTCTGATAGAATATTAAACAAATTATTGGGGATATTATCAATTGACGAAAATACAAAATAAAAACGCAAAGAAAAAATATCGAAAAAGTTTTTCCCGTGAAACTCGAAAAACTCAGCCAAGGGTCTGACTTTTAATATGAAAATCGGATTATTGTACTGACAAGAAACAACAGAGAGAAAAAAAAGATTATAGACGAAACGTTAAAATTTTCGTGCTAATAAAACTATTTATACATCAAAAATACAATATTATATAATTTTTTAATAAAGTTAAAATTTAAATAATAAATAATATAGTATTACATAGATACTTTTATTTTTGTCACTATATTTAACTATGAATGGTTTTAGGGAAAATGTATTATTTAAATCTTTATAATAAGATATTTACCGTCATAATTAGGTATTCAGTTAAATATAATTTAACAATCGCACGGAAAATCATTTTAAATGTTCTTAAATACATTTAAACTTTTTAGTATTTGTTAATAAATTATTATAAACGTTATTAATTCTTATTTTAAACTTTAAATTAGAAACGTTCAAATGTACTTATTTTGTTTGTTTTCAATCTTAAAATTTTAGTTTTTAAATAATATTATTTTTTATAATAATACTCTTAAACTACCTCTACTATACGCACTAGATATTGTAATACGATATATAAAAGTTAACAATTTTACCTGCAAGTTCCACCATTTTCACACGAATCTGTATCGTTTGGCTTGCAAATTGGTCCATATCCACAATCTTGTCCGGAAAATCCAGGAAAACATGAACATTTATATTCTCTAAAATAAAAATAATAAATGTTTATAACTGAAAATATATTTAAAGTGCGTAAAATTACATGAAAATATCCCTTTCTTTTAGTTTGAGACCATGTTTTAAATTCAAAATAAATGCTACAATGTTTTAATTCTTAGGGATATTGTCAATATTAATGTTAAAAACAATATTATTGTAATACAATGTAAAGCAATGTTTCCACCACATATTACCTACATTTTTAAATCTATCTATGAAACAGATTAATATACGATGGTTCTGGTTAAATTTTAAATTAACAATTATGAAAAGTATAATATAACTGAAAATATTAAAATTGCGATAGATTAAAATAAATATTTGAAATATTAACATAATAGTATAACTAATAATAATTATATGCAATAGAAATATATCCTTACATTCAGTTTGTCTTTTAAATAATAATTATTTTAAAATAAAATATTCCATCAAAAAAATAATTTAGTTTTTTGTTTAAAAAAAAAAACAAAGACCATGATAAAAGATATTTATATGTAATGCAACATTTATTACTTATTATGATAAACAAATGTTATACTTTATAATATTGATTTTAAATATTAATTAAATTATATTATTTTATTTTATAAGAACAATGCAAATATAATTGTTTCTTGGAAAACAGTCACATTGTCATAAAATTATTGTCGTTAATCCGTTTGCACAATTATTTTTTCAAATTAAAAAAATTATCATTATTCCAAAAAATCGTAACCGTGTTTACAACTCAATTGGTCTACTCATATAATGAGATAACTCTATTCATTCCGTTGGGTTTATTGATGTTTATAATATAAAATTAGAAACGTCCTTCTCACGTCAAATATAACCTATTTATCTACCCTCCAATTGTGCAATTTGTAACTAAAATCAGTTGTCTTAGCAACACAAAGAAACAAAACAATCAAAATACTGCTATTAATATTAAATAATTTTAACACAATAATATTATATTCTAATGTTGTTAAATTTAATATGGTTACGGCCGTAAATATATTAAGATATCGCAAGATATAAGTAGATACAACTTTATAACGCAGACAGAAAAACGGATATAATTTATTATAACGGTTACTTTGAAACTTTTAAATAATATTGATGTTTATGTAAAACCAATACCTACTTAACACATAATATTATTTTTAATAAAACATTATTAAATCATAACATTTAAACTAGTTTTATGCAATTATAATTTATCGTACATAATATTGTAATTAGTACTTTTAAAATCTTATTTAAATCAACCAGAAAAAAATAATTAGTATATGTTATTAGGAAATGTTGGCAAATTATTATTCCAACGTTATTCCTGATGTACTGTATTAATTTAAGTGATGTATTCAATTTACATAATCAAATTAAATACCAAAAACAATTGTGACAATATGATATTATATATATTGTAACAAATGAATTATTTTTAATTAGACCATAATAAAAGCCATCGTTATGGCCGAGTGAAGCAAACTGTTGAATTTATCCAAATTGGTACTATGTATTTATTTAACACGAAATAGTTTACATGATTACATTGAAAGTATATGTAAATAGTTTTGGTGTAATTATGTTATGCATGCACAAAATAATGTATATTAATTTTAGGATGTATAATAGAATGTATAATAATTTAGCTAAATAATAGTTTATGAAAAAAAAGGTAATTTACATTTGAAAAAAGTGATTAAAAATTAACTCATTATTATTAATATTACCAGAGGCGGTTTTGAGAAGGCGATAACCTTTTTTTTTTCGCCCGATTTTATTACAAATTAATGAAAATTATAAATAAATTTAAAAATTCCTCCCCCCTACCATTGAAGTTTTGTCAAAACCGTCTCTATAATAGTTATAGATATACTGCGTTCCTGTCACTGATACACGCGTCGAGGACATACGCGTGTATATTGATGAAACTAACCATTGCTTGTTCAATAAGATTGATTGTAAGATACAATCAATTTGTATCGGTCGAGAGAAGAAATAGTGCGAGGAAAAAACTAGCATTATTAAATCCATATTGAAGAGAATAAAAGAGAAAAAATCGAAAGAAGTAAAAATAAAAACTCGGACATCCAATTATCTAACAACTGAATATAAGCTATAGGATCGACATGTGTGATTTGTTGGAATGTTTTATGTTTAACAAAAATGGGAGTATTGCGATTTCGATTAGGAATTCGGTAACAATGATTGCACACCTGTCATGAAAATATTATTTTTTTCCAATACCAAATTAGTTTCATGAAGAGAAATAAAAACAATCCACTGATGACCGATGAGGATGCAGTTAAATAAATCATTTATTGAAATAGTAAAAGAGACGGAGTGAGAGAGAGAATGAATTTATACGGAATGCGGTGATAAAAGAATTTACGCGGTTTCGACATTAATAACCACAAAAACAATAAACTTCGGATCCTTTCAGTTTGCCACTATTTCCGGATGAGCAAAATATCTAAATGACTAGGAAACAAAAAAAAATCGAAGAGCAACTAGATAAACAAGGTTGATTTCTCTTTACTCTCTTTATGCCATGTCTGACAGAAATATACAAAGAATATCGCAACAAACCCTCGAGCATTATTTATATGTATATTTTTTTATATTGTTTCTATTATCATGAATGTAATCGGATACATTATTAATTATATTAAAATAAGAAATCGAAAACAAGAAGTCACTGTAATATTTATCTTTCTTTTTTGTAAAAATGTCCTTTATATTATAAAATGTTACCCGTGTATTCGTATATAAGTGTATTGGTACAATGTACGTTCGGATTGTCTAAATGCAATAGATTATTGAACCACACAAACAACTGTTTGAATCTATTACCTGGGGAGCTTTGCAAAACGACCTTTAAATATACTGACAAATCTACGTTATAGTTTTGCGTACCAACAATGATCTTTAGGATTGTGTAAAATTAATTATGATCGTGCACAATATACGAAATATTAGAATCATTTGATCTATAATCTAAAATGGATACTTTTTATTTTATGCTCATGAAAATAGTAAATAGTATTAAATATTATATTTTTTCATTAAAAAAAAAAATGATAATAATAATTATTAGTTTAGCTAAGTGTCGATTAACATTAAAAAAGTACTACTGTATAAACCGTAAACGTAACTAAACGACGTATGATTGAATAATTATTATAGATTTTATACAATCGACATCAACAAGTTTTACGATGATAAAATTTAATAATTTAGGTCATAAACTAATTCTATCAACTAGTTTTTTTTCTAGGTAAACTAAATGTGAAATACCATGATCATTTTTATTAAATTTTTCAAAACAATTTGTGCATTTAGAATTTATGTAAAAAATTGAATTAATTTGTTTACAATTTAGAGTCTCTAAGCAATGTTTGTTCTTGATAATTTAGTGTTACTTAAAATAATAATTCATTCTAAAATAAACACACACTTATAAAAATAATATTAAATATGTATTTTAAATATATATATATTAAATTATCATTTTTATTTGTATTATTAATTTATTTTATAGAAAGATACGTTACTATATGATACGTACTGTAAAGATACATTACATTAATTTTCTATATATATATAAATTAAATATTACGATAAATATATATCAATATGAATAAAAAAAAAATCTAATTATTTACAAATTGTACGAATTACTAATACAAAGATTAGAAAAGATAAGAATATGAATACTATAATGAATACTTTACTACTCAAAAACATTTTTACGTTGAAGAAATAATGAAGATTGTAATACTTATTTTAAAAAAGATTAATAACCATTAACTATAAAGGGTACTTATAATGGGTTTCGTAAAAATAATTACGAATTTACGAGTATAATAAATTTGACATTCTAAATATTTTAAACTGTTTTTAATATAAGTGTAAATAATGTACCTTTATGATAACACAGATGATATACATAAATTAGTAAAATATTAATACGTTTTAAAACTAATATTATTATTAGGTAGGTAATTTTGAAAAATTATACTAATAAACAGTTATGCTTTAAATCATTTACTAAAACTTAAATAAATTTACGCTGAAAATTCAAATCATTACTAACTGTCGGTGGAACTAATACGGATTATAATAATAGTTATATTATTATTAACCCGTTTTTAAATACATTTATTTATTTCAAGTGACTGAATGATCATATTTTGATTATTTAAATTTCAATAAATAAAAATGTAGGTACCTACATGTTAGATTGAAGTATGATATAAGTATATAACAGTAACTATTAATTCTATAAGTTCTCCTTGTACTCATTTTAAACGTATCTAAATACAATTATTTTGCCTTCAGATTTCGTATAACCACATAAAATAAAAGAATAAAAAATAAACAAATAATACAATTATAGTAAAATAATAATTTACATTAAAAGAAAATGATTTTAGTCAACGAAAAATTTAACAATTTAAAAATATTCTATACACTTCATATTATGTTTAATACATTTTTGGAGCAGTTTCGTGGAAATGTAATTTGTCTATGTCATTTTAAACCAACTAATTATTTTTCGATTCTGTAGGCACGTTTCCTCTTTTTAGGGGTTTCATGTCCGGTCCCTTCAATCTATTGTAGTATTGTCCACTTTAAAATTGACGAGTAACCTAATGAGAGTATATATATATTCCAAAGACCTTTTCATTATTAACCGGTCAACGTTACACCATTGTAAGGACTAAGGATATATTATATCCTATTTCACTATAAATAGCTTTTTACTTTAAATATTAAAAAAAGCGGGAGGGAAAATTTAGAATGTTCCTCCTTCGACCCTTCGGTCCTCGGAGAAATTAGTGGTTTATTATAAGTATTAAGATTTGAATGTAATGGTATTGCATTAGAAAATACAATTCTGAGTGAATCTCAATATATGTATTACAATATATTATACTCATAATTCATTCCAAAATTTTACCACGAGTGTAAATTATTTATGTAAATATTCAAAATAAATTTTAAGTCCCTACGATCAAAATTTAATTTTATTAGTCACGAAATAAATAACTTTTAATTAACGGAAATCTTAATTTTGCCGATATTTTGCCATTTTTTGGTAGTTTTCCTTCTCCTAAGGAAAAACTTTTAAGAAATTCAAAAAATTAGCTGTATAAAATACCAACTAGATTCAATTTGCTACTAAAGGCATACCCTATTTATGGTAGTCGGACCATTATTTCTACCCAAAAAAATGTTATCATACATAAAAAAAAAACATCTTTGTAAAAACAATACATTCCTCGCTCCGCTCAGAATCTAAAAATTGAAAATTTTGTAGCTGAAACGCTTTTTTATAATTTCACATTATTGTAATTACTATGTTTTGCTTAATAATACTTTCAATAAATAACGGCTGTAATTGTAAAAAAATATTTAAATTTAATAATTATTTTTAAAATTATCTAGTAATAAAACGAATTTTTTCCTCACCATAAAATTAAATGTGTATATTAAATATATACGTTATATTCGTCATCAGTGGAAAAAGAACTATATAAATGTATATTTTATTGTTTATAATTTATATGATATAAATTATCTTATGTGTTCATTGTGAATCTATTACAAAATATTATGATTCATCGTTTAAAATATTATAAATATTAGTTTTAAAACCATTTTTGACGTTTTGTTGCACAAATGTTATACGTATTGTATTTAAAAGAACTTTTCATCATTTAATGATGTCACGCATGTCACGCATGTCACGAATGTCACGAATGACAAAATATATAATTATACATAATCTGTATATACCCATATACAATTTTTATGTTTAAGTTTTTAAGTAATTTTTATGTTATAATTTACATTTTTGATACACTTCAAGATTTTAAAAATAAAAATACTAAAAAGATATAAATATATGGTCATTTTTAAATTAAAAATGAATACTAATTTCGTATATGGTTTTATTTCAGTAATTAATAAAAAAAATTGCACAGCACAATAGAACGAATTTTGGATGATACCCAATAATGAATATGACTAAGTGTTTAATTATGTTTTTATAAATAATTAATATTTAGTAATTATTTTTTTAACATTTAAAAATACACCAAATGAAAGGTCTCTGTAATACAATTTTATATTTTGTCTGTGAGGATAGTTGTTAGCAATAGTTTCAAAATCATAAAGAAAAAATGAATTATTATTTAAATATCACGATAATATATATTTGTATAAACAGAATAAAAGTAACGTTAATAATTATCATCAATAATATACACTGTCACTCAGTACATTTACTATCATTTTGAGATTAGATACGAAAAGAAAGAGTGAAATGAATATATACATATACTATATCTTCCGGATATTGAAATAATTGTTCAAAATGGCGTACGATGTGAATAATATGCGTCGCAGGTGTAACAAAACCGTGGCCATTATTTTATTTACTATTTTCTAGAATAATAATAATAATAAATGGCCGTAGGAACACCAAAACGGCGACATATATTATTAAAGTAGTGCTATAGCTTCGCGTATATTTACTAAATGAAATTTGTTATTTTCATCCGATTCTTTCGACTCCATTGTCGTGTAAACCCGGACTTCCCATCCATTACTATAATCCTCAAGCTTACCGAGTTTCACTACCCAAAGAACACGAAATATGTCACTACATTATATTATGAAAGCTTAGCCATGGAATACATTTAATTATTATCGTGGTGAACTGAAAGTTAAAAAAATAATAACAATAGTATAGTAGAACGTAGACGTGTACGATGTCTCAGCGACAAGATCCCCTTGTATTTATTCCAACACCATTTTATTACACTATAATTTTTAATCGGAATTTAAAATAAATAATTAAAAAATAATTATTTTTCTCCGTTCAAGTAAAAATTATATCTATTTTCATTTTGTATGATAATTTTTTTTATTTAACCAGTTATCCTAGACAACACAATTCGTGTTATGGGTAGTTCATCCATACTCGAACAATAATCGTAAAATCAGAACAATTAAAGTAATAACTAAACAATTATTACATACCTTTAAAACTAAAAATATTAATAACCGCGTGAATCTAACACCTAATCGAACAAATGAACAATGTCTGTTTTTTTAAAAATATCAATATCTTTTGAGTTGCAATTTATAACACATACTGTCATATGCTATTTTACTATTTTTAATTTTTTGGACCATTAGTTGTTGATTAATTGACAAGCTACCGCTGTGTTTTACGCATATTACGAAAAGTTTTCCAATTCAGTTATTTCAGTGATATATTTCAACCATCGTCTCATATTTACGATAGTGGCGGTAATTTAGCATTGTATTTTAGTGGTCAATTCGTGTACTCATGCAATTTATCTATTTCTTACCAACGAAAAGAAGAACATAACAAATGCGAGTTTCAAAATATTAGGCGAACAATAGTGAATTTTAAGACACAATAATTTCAGATACAATAATATGATATTAATTAAAATAAAAATTTAATTTATTAAAGTAGTCAAGTTTTCAAGTAGAAAATTTTTAAAATAATTAAAATTCTTATTCGTTTAAGATCGTAGGTAATTATGGAATTCAGATGTTCGATCTCGTACGTAAACTAAATATTTTAAATTTATATTTATTGGTACAATTTTCGTTTCTGTTCTCATTTAAAAATTAAACACTACCTAACTTAATTAATCTATTTAACATTTCTAATTCTATGTATAATTTAATTTATGTAATTATATCATTTTTTGTTTTTATCAATTAAATATTCACACCGTGAATGGTTTATTTTAATTTAAAATTATAAATATACAAACTAATTTATATATCGAGAAACAAAAATTGTTACAAGTCTTACATAGAAGAAAACGAATCACTTTAATTTTAATATTTTATAATATTACATTGAATTATATATTAGTAAAATTAAAAATTATTACTTTGATTAATTTTTTTTTTATATGTGTTTTTATCAGATCTTTATTATTTTTCTTGAGTACAAATTATATAAAAAGCTAACAGGATTAGATATAAAAAATATCATACGTGTCCAATAAATTCCAATTCAGAGAGATTTTATAGGATGTACTTACTTGTATAAAAGTATACGAGTATTTCGTGTTTCCCAAACGAACACTTAAACTAAAAATAGAACAATATAATTGTAAAATTTTACATTAAAACTTTTTTCTACAGGTAAAGGTATATTTAAAATAATTTATGATTATACAAATAATCAAAGAATTATCAAATGTATTTCGTTATTTAAAAGACTATATTATGCAATTACAACTTTATAAAAATTTGAATATTCCTTAATTACAAATATTTGCTAATAAATTACTAGAAACATACTAAATTTACTAGGGCTATATTTAGAAGATCGTTTTGAAAATGAAATAAAACATCCAAGAAACCATAATATATTATATTAGAATCTTACAGACGTACATAATTAACTTAACTATAGAGAATATCAAATTCCGTTTACAAAAATATTTTTTGTTTAAAATAAATATATAAATATATATGAATATTAAAAATGTAATACTATCGATTAAATTATAATGTAACTAAGGAGAAATATCTTTATTTTAAAAAAAAAAAAAAATTATATAATAAAATTGATTCTAAAATAATAGGTTTAAAAAATTAATTTCTACAATATTAATAACCAAATCATTCGACCTAATTATTAATTTCATACAGTAAAGAGACATGAGTAATTTCAACGTAACTAAATTGCTATAATAGTATTTGATTTATACAAAACAATAACTAATATTGAGCAAGCTGTGTGAGAGTAAATTCGATTTTAACGATTGTTTTGTATTTTGATGAACAAACAGTATAATAATTGAAACATTATGACTATTTGATTAGGTGATACATGTAACTATGAATAATTTAAAACGATTAGAAATGGTACAATATAGTATCGTTATTGCCATTAGTCAGCATATTATTACGTATTATTTTATTCGATATCAACTATTATGAAATAAACCTATAATTGGTTTTTCTCCCTTAAACATAAATAATATATATATATATAGGATTTGGCTTGTAAAATAATAATAAAATAAAAAAACAATAATATTATTATCAATGGACATAATAATGTATAAGCCAATAATGAACAGGACGAAATAATATTTGTTTCTGAAACCACAATAAAGAATAATATTATAATTTCAAAATAACACACATATATTATTTATTTTTATGGATGGTACTCATGACGTGTTGGTTATTAAAATAATATACAAAACAAACCGAACCGAAAAAACGATGACGAATGGAAAAAATGTCTACAAATCGATGTTTGGAATGTGTACACACGATTGCATTATATTATAACATAATATTATATCTGATGACGGAGAATTTCGAATGTAAACATTGAAAACTTGAGACAGACAGCCTATATACTATGTGTACCGTTCGATGACACTTTAAATATATTTTTTATCTAATCGATTATATTATACCATACGGTGTACAAAAACACACACGTTATGAGTGTGAATAACATTATAATATACGAGTAGGGGAGAAGATCCATTTTAACCCTTAGTGCTACAAACATTTAACAATGAATGAATTCTGTATAGATTCATAAATAAAACAAAAATCTATACATAATATTATACATAGTACGTTATTTCCATATTATTTAAACACAAAATGTACGAATAATCGTAATTTTAAATCCAATTCGCCGAGTCCAACAGTCCAGGCTTATTATTTCAAAAATGCAACAAAACCAATTATATATAGCAATGCGATAAACATTAAAATGATCACGAATATGATTATTATAACAAAACAAATTTTTTAGTCAGTATAATGCCTTAAAATATTGATATTTTACGTTTTATTTCTACATTTTAGTTGGATATATTATATAACTCATACAACTACATAATTAACAAAATTAACACGCTTTTTTGATATTCTGACTTTGTAAGATATTAAAAAATGTATTTTTTAAAATGTTATGAGTATTTAAATTTGGCAATTTTTTGAAGATCGTCATTTTAATATTATATATTCAAATATTATTATCTATAATGACTATATATTGTTAATACAATTAATAATATGCTATACAGAACCTATTAAAATAAAATATAGCCCATGTATTTTGTACTTTCTCAGTCTAATGGTCTTAGGATAAATATTCATTTTATTTAACTCAATAATTTTAACATAAAATTATGAGCACAATATTAATGTATGTGTAAATCAAATATCATGTGATCCAACAATACGATGTTTATATCAAAAATATCATAAAAATCATGGTCTAGAGACAGAGCCAAAACAATTTCTACTCGTATACACATAATTAATCAAACTAAACAGGTCGTTAAACGTTATTTCATAATTATCTAAAACCACAATTGAAAATAGTTTTAAGTGAAAATGATTTTATACTTTAAACTATACTAGTAGAGAAACCGAAACTCGTAGTGAAAACTATAAAATAATTCGTAGTTAATTAACCACGGTAACTAGAACCCGTGGTCCATGGTATAAAATAATATAGGTACCTAACCGCGTTGAACAAATATAGCAAGGTCGTTTTTTTGTTTTGTTTTTCTTCTTATTAACATTTAAAATTTAAATCCTAATTTATTTTCACCAACTAATAAGTACTAGTACTCTATACGACACGAGGATCTTCCTCAATGTAGAGTAATTTCTAGGAATATTTCTCATGTTTGTTAAACCACGTATTATTTTCTTGTTACTAGATTTAAATAAATTTATAGTACTCACGTTAGGTCGGCGTTGCCCAGACAGTTGCCGGAATACGAGCAAAAGTACAGGCTGCACACGTCGAATCGCTCGTTGCCGGCCGGCCGCATCTCATAGGTGATGTTGAAGCCGTAAACGTCCATCAAATCGTCGTGGACGCGTATGTGGTTGCCCTCCAGCCGGTCCAACCGGAACCGGATGACCAGGTACGGTAACGTGGTCAACATGGACTGACCGTACTGGAGGATGTGGGATTTGTTGAACACCTCGCGCACCGTCACGTACCGGAAGTCAACAGGATACTGCGAGTACTCGGTGATGGTCAGCCCGTCTGTGACGAACAGCTGCGTGAAGTACACCTCGATTATGGTGCCGGCCGCGCCGCCGACGGCTGGATCAGCCTGGATCACCCATTCGCATTCGACGGGCACCGGGAACGGTCCCGGAAATCCAGGCGTGGTGATCACGCCCTTCGGTTCGAGCAGCGGTTGGTACGGCGACGTCCCACACCGGTACACGTCCCGGACGCCATCGCCGGAACCGGAATTGTCGTCGTCGTCCGCTAGTGCCGTCGGCAGTGTCCCGGACAGCAAGGTAAGGACCGCGAACACCAAGACGACATGGACGTACCGTTCGAACGTGTGGTCGAACGCGAGTGGACAACGGCTACGACGGCGTGACCTGACGGGAGCGTACGAGATCATCACGTTGTCGTCGTGGACGTCGTGGTCAGGCACCGTAGGCGACAACGACGATGTTGTTGTTGTTGTGGTCGGCAGTGACCCACCATCACCGACGCGTCGTTTCCATCGCTCGACAATCGCGACCGCCGTAGTGACCGTTCTCGACAACGCTGCGAAATACCGCGTCGTCCACCAGCGACCACCGCCGCCACTGGTTTCTTTATTGTAGGTGCAGCCGCAATCGCGGCCATTTCCCGCGTCCTGTCAACACGTCATGACATATTATTATTTATTATATTTTTTTTTAATTTCAAATCATAATAATTATTTTTATTATTTTACCGTAGCGGTTAATTGTGTGTACCTGATAAATCGATTAAATCGATAAATGATTACAATTTTAACTGCTGATCGTAATATATATTTAATATCATAAGCATAACATGACATATTAATTAATAATAACCATAATATTTGTCATTTTATATTATATTATACGGGAATCAGTTTATCGTCGAAAACCAATAGTTCCTAAAAACTAGGACTCAAAAAACATGGTTCAACCAGGTTTTTAAAATTGGATGACCTGGGAAAGATTACAACCCAGTTTCAACCAGTAAAATAGAACCGAAATAAAATAAAACCCGAAAAATTTAAACGATTTTTTAAATTTAATTTCAAGAAAAACATTGAAATATAAATATTTAGGTATTAACTTCATAATAAAACTGCTTTATTTAGTTTATAATACTTATATGGATATTTCAATTTAGACGGTTCGATTGCTATATGTAGCTTCATTGTTCGATTTAAATTTATAAATATTAAATTTTCTCTCATCAGTGTGATTGTTTACACATTATAATTTTATCTCTTGGTATTTTTAAAAGGAGTTTATTTTGGTATTTACTAAAACATTTTATTATAATTTGTTTTATTTTATGTTTACATAATTATATAATTATTGCACACAGCCCGTTGTACGTTAATACGTAAAATCATTGATTATATTGATACTTTTATAAAATCATTTTTTAACTAAATTTACCTAAATAATTTTCATTGTAAACAAAAATGATAATGCATCAAACCCCAATAATAATAAAAGCCAATTTTAACCCGAAAACCAAAACCCCAAAAAAATAAAATCCTGTTTTAACCCCTAAAATCGAAACCCAAATAAATATAAAATCCGGTATTAAATATAAACCCGGTCTTAACTCGAAAACTGAAAACCAAAAATATTAAACACATTTTGACTTCCTGCTAAAAACTCCTGCATAAAATTAACCACGGAAGTAGTTCTTGAACGACCTCATATTAAAGTACACTTGAGACACTACGGTTTTTACACCATCGGGACCGAACGGTTTTAATTTTAAAATTGCTTATTTTTAATTTCTCTATAGTATTTTTCTCAGTTTTTTTATTAATACCACATCTAATACCTATAATATACTATATTCATTATTAAACCATGCTTTTCGTTTAGAATCTCTTTTTAAATAAGCCTTACTAAACTAAAAAACATTCCAAATGAATTCATTTTGTATTATATCGTTATTGACAGTCGCGATAACGACGGTTGATTTATCTCTTGTCCACCCCGAGTATTATAATAATATGTTTCATTTAGTACGGGGGGTCTGATTTTGACTCTCAAACTAGACGTGTTCGCGTCGGTAATATTCGTTGTAATAAACCAAATATATTATAATCCTAATAAAAATCATATAACCAAAGAATGGATTTTTTTAATTAAAAATGTAATACAGTCGACAACCGAAAGACATATTTTTCGATTTCCATAATAAATAATTCTATATCTATAATTTTTAATTATAATATATACATTATTATATTATTAATCGAATTTAAATAAAAATGAAAATACAATATACATTTTTTATATAATTATTGACGCGCAATACTACTGCGTGAGCCAGTGTGGCTAACCTATCCATTAAAAATACGTTTTAAAGGAAACGGCGTCCAAAGGTGGCGAATGGCGATCAATGGTAAGACCGTTATTTAGTATACCGAGTTAAAACCGAACCTATGTATTTCTTCACTAACGTAAAAATCACAGTGATAAAAACCATTCGGTTCCAACAGCGTAAAAACCGCATAATATAATATAAATTCTAGTTTTATAACATTATTCTGGTTGAATATTTCTATTTACAAAAATTAGTTCTAATCTTCATGATTTATAGTTATAATAAATGAATGGTCAATTGTGCAAAACACGACAATATAATGTTATAATCAAAGGATAAAGTTAATTACCTACTTAAATATATTTTTCAAACTTTCATAATCGATTTTTTTTTTTTCTCCTCTACTCAAAATTAAATCCAGCAAACAATCGGAATTGCAAATATTTATTCAGTACAATAGTAGATACATAATACAAATAATCAATGCAAAATAATGTAAACATAAAATAATAATATGTTTTTTTCCGTTAAGACTCTTGGAAGGAATGTGTGAAACCACCAATATCTAACTAAATAACTAAATTATCGCGTGTAGAAAACATTGATTTTCTGTAAAAACACATAACCAGTAAATAAATTAGTATTATGTTATGACGCGTATCACAATAATATTATGTGTACAAGGCTCTCAGAATACCGTGTTACAAAAATGCTAAGAGAAATTTATTTTGTTTTCAATACGTTATCTCCATTCGCATAACACGAAACTCCGATCACCCTGTAAATAGTATACATTACATAACATTACACTTTTTTCATACGTGTACGTAAATAATGTAAGATAAACGGTATTTCGTGTTTGTACTTCATGTTGTACTCGCAGTCCGTAAAATCCGTTTGTGTACGAGACCGCACGAATCTCCGTATCCGGACAATTTGTATTTTCACACGAAGGCATAATTCCGAAAGAAAACGAACACGAGATTACGAAAATATGTCTTCGAAAGATCTGACCGACATTTATAGCTTTGGTATAAAATTGATATTTTTAGTTTTATCAAAAAAACAATTTCTATTATATATTATATGAAAAATAATTCTATATTGTCCCCACTCGAAATGTTGAAATTAATAAATAGCTTAAAAGATAAATACAATTAAGTAACATATATTTTTTCAGATATTCTTGTGTTCACGGAAAGTTAAATTTCCACATTACTGGACACCTTTCTATTAGGAAATTATTTTTTTGGCTCTACTTAATATAGATTTCAATGTCAATAATGATAGTACAATATACAAGTGTCACCTAATTATCTAATTTCGCAAAAGCTATTTTGAAAGATTATTTTATTTTAAATCAAATCATTTTAGTCTTTAACCGAGATGGTTTATGACTTGATGTTAGATTAAATTACTTGACAAAATTGTCAATTTGTGAACTGTGGTTATCAGTATGATAATTATGATAAATTAGAATAATTTAAAATTGTTTTAACTTCGAAACTATAATTACGAGTGCCAAATTCGGATTGCACCATCATTATTATCATCGAAATCTGTGCAAGTGTTCCCGAGTAAATTAAAAAAGTTTTCAAGTATATTTTCAAAATGTCATATTGTAATAAGTCAATTTACTACCGTATTTTCTTCCTCAATGTGCTAAGTGCCGTAATTTAAATTTTTATACGACATAAAACCGAAATACGATCTCCCGCTATACTTACGCGTTCACACTACGTATCTACACGGCTATACCCATCTAATAAATAAGTATAAGTGTATCGTGTTATAGAGAAGATAACTTGGTTCGAACTTTCCATCATGATAACACGACCATATTAAACCGCCCAGAGGAAGGTATCTCTACTATTAATAGTACACGGCGAACGCGAAAATCGCGATGTTTTCGTCGAAAACGAAAAACAAGTATGCGTCAGCCACCGTCAAAACTTTTCATCGGCAAAGCTAATTCCATCAAATCATCGTGGTATTGAACACGACAAAAACCCATTCGCCATGTTTGTTTTGTACACAATATTATGTGATCCGACAACACGGTGGTGCACAATATGCATCAATCAACAGTTTCAGCCATATGGGAATTGGACGAAGTTCATCGAAAAAATAAATTATAATATAATAATATATTTTATCCGTTTGTTTCAGACCGGATAAAACAAACGAAAATTATATTACATATAACTTGTATGTTTTATTTTTTCCTCAACCAACACAATTAACTATCACATAAATGCAATTAAGGGAGAGTATTTCTAGGAATACCTTAACAGACTATGAAAACGTTTTTATTTACTCGTATGTGATCATAAATTAGTGTTTAATTTAATTAAGGGACGGCATGAAAATATTAAATTTTTACTCAATATTTACAGCATCAAAAGTATCAAATGTAACTTGATTAAAAACTCGTCGACTAATAAGTTATTTACGATTTTAACAATCAGGGATACTTACATGTACAAGTTGTTTTACATATTTTGTTTTTGAGCTTACAAATACTAACAATAATTAATTTATCAAATATTGAGAGGTTTCAAAGTTGTATACTTTCGGAGATACTTCGAACAACTTTACGGACGCTTTTACACTCCTCATATTAAAGTAAATATATTGTGTACTTTGTTATAAGTAATTTTGCAATCTTATTTTATAAGAATATTATGGATTTCTAAACAGCTATCTCCTTAAATATAATTTTAATATAGGTAAACGGTATTTAATTGGACCTTTAGCCAGATTATTTATCCGAATATAACATTTCTTTGGTATTGTAAAATAAGAATAATACTAACAAATATTTTTTTTTTTTTTGAATAGAGGTAATGGTGGAGAGCACTCAAAACTTCCAATTATTAAATCGTGAAGCTTTATTATAAATATTGGTCTTTGTATTCCGCTGATTAAAGTAGTTATTGGATAAATTATATTTTAGTGATAAACATTCGCCCAAATAACACTTTTGGGGACAATAAAGTGTTTTTGAACATTGTAATAGAGAAAGAACAGTAAGGGGTGTGCTTCGCTTCGATTATCGTCGAATAACAAATCGCATATAGACTATATCAACCCTTATATCATTTTATCGTCGTCTTCAATGTGTATTGACAGGCGACAGCTATAGTGTTTATAGGCAATTTAAAATATTCGTTTTCTATATGTATGTATATCCGAAATGTGTGTCAATCTATAGGTATAAACGAAACGTTATCGCAATGATTGCTTTCGTTTTTATACCTATACATAAACTGAAAAATATGAAAATAATATGTAACGTTTAAACGATTTTATTTAAATTATTATTCTATATAACTAAATTTTATATATCTACCTATTATATACTCTAGTAAATATAATTGGAATATTTAATACTTTTTTTTTAGGTTATTGTTTTATAAACCTTTAGCAGAGAACCAGGGACATATAATCAATATAAAGTATTTCGTTATATTTTTAAACGATATGGTTATAGTATTTTTTTATTTTAAAGTGTTAAAGTTATACAACTGTGAAATGAAAACATAGGTACAAGTAAAGAATATCGTAGCAATGTCTATAATACAAAAAACGAATCTTTTTTTATATATATATAATTACATCGTGTCGCTATTAGATTCTTTATGTAACTAAAAGTGATCTAAATGTTTTAAAATTACATAAACGACAAAAAATGTATATATTACGATTTTAGTTCATAGTATGTTTTTATCTCTCGGCTGTGTTAAGCCATTGACTTCCCACAACAACACGACGGTATTACATTATGATATGGTCCGCAAACACTGCCGTCACAGATTGATATTACTATAAAACGATACGATATACGATACCATATAGTATACCACGAACCGGTGACCCATTACCGCTTTCGAAAAAGAGAAATAGCGTTTATAAAATATAAAAAAAAAAAATGTCATTGAACAAACACACGCAAAACAACATACATGTAATACGCAGGAAAAGAGAAAAATAGAAACCGTAAATCATATTTTTTGTCTACCCGTCGGCTTTGTCCGGTTACCGTGTTTCATGTCCCTGTCGAGATAGCCACATTCAAAGGGATGAACCCCACTAGCGTGCGCGCCAAAAGTGGTTTCCACTTGAATAACAGTAGATAGATTTCTTCATTTATTTATTTTTTTAAACCTATTTCTATTTCAAAACTTGCACAAAGCCATCTTTACATCGTTTGCGATTTATTGGGGGCATCGTTTTTACGAATCGATCGAGATAAATAAATATATTTTGACTTAAGTACGTATGCATAACGCAAAGAACACACTACGTCTTTCCTCTTTCTCACATTTTCCTCGTACTGGTGTTAGTTACTAGTAGGTAAAATAATTAATGTTTATTTAATTAAAAATAAGAAATCAAATGTTATCTGAATACACTCTTCGTTAAGTAGTTATTGATATATCCGGTGTTATTCCGTCAAATAATATTGTTTAAAAAAATTGTATGAAATAAATTTAAAATTATTCAAATTTTTCAAATATTATGTAATAAAAAATATAAATTTAACCAATAACTACTATACTTAAAAACATAATTGATGATTGAGTTGTTATCAATTAAATTTATGCGTACCACATATACTAAAAATTTAAAAAATTTCCTTAATTTGGTAAAAATGTATGTCTATTAAGATGAAATTTGTTAATTTATTTCGTTACTCGAACAACATTATTGCTGTTAAAAGTATATAAAATAAATAATTTAATTATTATATATTATTATATTATTAGATATAGCCTATAATGATTAATCGCAGAATGAATTTATCTACATCAGTATTATAAATAAATCATTAGATTCAATAGATTTTTTTAAAATTCAAGCAAGTATTTTTACATTTAAAATTATTGAAAATTGAATAAGATTAATATTTATAAGTTGTATCAATATATAGTTTATCAGTTTATCGACAATGAGATTTCAGTGTAAAATGTAAATATTACAAAATATTGGAAAGAAATATTATTAAATTACATTAAAATATGTTAAAAAATTGAAATATTAAATGAATAACATTTTGCAATATGAGTTACATGAAGCATATAGTTATAATATATAATTAAAAATATCATTTCTGGGACAGATCAGTAACATATAATAATATAAACAACACATTTAATTCTGATGTAAATTAAACATCTTGGTTTATTTTCAATTGCAATTTCATAAAGAACATTATAAAATGAATGAGGTGGATCAAATTTAATTAATTAAATCAATAAATGGTTAAATGGGATTATCAAATTAATGAAGTTGTCCCGATTTATTATTAAAATCTATTTTGGAACGCCATTAACATCAAATCTTATAGAGAATCATACAAAGTGTAGTCGACCAATCGGTGTTCATTGATATCCATACCATTGTCATCATAAAATCTGTATCAAGACAACATAGTTCGTTTAATTATCATGCTTGATTTATTGGAAGCAATTGACATTTGTCGACATTGACAACTTTCTTCGTTTAATATAATAAAATGTTTAACTCAGAAAGTCAAAATTAATCAGATTAAATCATAGTATCGCTGTACATTTGTTTTTAACGAAACCTCTTAAAATAAGCTAATGCTATTGACATTATACCTAAGTATACGCAGTATAAAACACATTTTGCAGAATAACAATTTAACGCCACGTTTGCAACGCGATTATCAAACTTTTAACACGACCCAATGAAGAACTCATTTTGTTTTTATGTGTCTTTCAGCTTAATTAGAATGACAAACTACAATATTTAGACCGACGTAACATAATATACCCTTATATATAAATATATATTATGTTGTTTGGGATATAAGAGAGAACATCATCCAAAAGATATTATATGTCTTAACCGAATGAAATTTTAACTAGAATCGTTGTAATAACAGGTTATGGAAGATAACTCTGAGTCAGTTGGGTCCATTATGGCATACTATTAACCCCGAAATATGTAATTTTAGCGGTGAGTTCAAAAGTGACTTTAATAATTTAAAAACACATCCAAACAGTTGTCATTATTTTAGATTTGAATCTACGTACCTATTTAATGAACATATGCCAAATATTTGATATATTATTCATTTAGGATCAATTGAAGAGTGAAGATAATATTGTTACTTATTGTTTGTTCATACAGGATGATCATAATTACACGTTACAATGTTGATGAAACATTAAAAACATGTGTTATTGCTGGCATTTTTGTTACACGAAATCGTCCTGTATATACGAAAAATATATCAATATTTTCGATAAATTTAAATATACCTTTTTATTATTATAAGTTTTTCGATGTTAAGATAGGTGTAAAAGTAACACGCGTCTGAATGTCTAAGATGCAATGTTCAATACATAATTCGGAAGTATATTTAATGATTTTTAACGTGATTTATTGATATGGTAAGATACATCGTATGTATTTGTACAAAATATACAAATATGTATTTCACTTTTTTTTTTTTTAAACTAATTATAGTTTAAGGAAATATTATTATTTAATACGTATTGTGACTAAAAGAATATATTTTTCACAAGGAAAATAAAAAAAGATCACGTTTGCATATAAATAACAACTACAAATAAATCAACAAGTCGCAGCATAAAGAAAGTCGGTGGTTTGGAGAAGAGACTATATCGACCTTATCGTACTTATCAAGTAAAAATATACAGCCAAATCCAAAGACCCTCGGGAAATTGTCAGTTGCCTGTGACAATTGAACTTACTTTCCACCACTAGTTTACAATAAATCGGTCGTGTCTATTTACCACAATGGTATACATATTTGACTAGAAGGCTCTTTATTATAGTAATAATAATAAGACATTTGATTTGTGTAGGATATTTCATTACTGTCTTTTAAAGGACAGAAGTGAAAAATACATATAGTTCTATTTCTAAATAGAATGATGAGTACATAATTTGTAAATTTCAAACTATATTAAACTTATTAAAATATAATAAAACACACTTAATAAATAAACAAAACGACATTACAATATTATTTAACAAAATGAAATCTTGTTTAAGTTAAATAATTTTTAATCACAACCTATACAAAATTATATTTTATTGAATTTTTGTTAAATTACATAAAAATGATACTATCATTTTATTGAATAATAAAAAAACAATTAAATATTACAATAATTTAAATAAAAAATATTATTATTTTTACGTCAGTTCCTAAAAATTAGAATATATTGTAATGCAAAGTGAAATTATAATATTATAGATACATTTAAATTGTTCAATAGTATTGAATAATAACTATACAGTGTAATCAGAATAATATGTATCATTATAAATTATGAATATAAAATAATATCGGAACGAATTTCCATTAATTTTTTAAGATTAAATTCTGATCATTCTGTATATTAATCTAATTTAAAAGTAATTTTTCGGTATACGACATAAGTTTACAGGTGATAAACGTAATTATATATATTTTCGACATCATTACCTTTATTTTTGTACCACAATATTCCGATAGTCCTGTATATATTATCTGAATATATATTATACGACCATTTCGATTTAATACATAATATGCAATATTGGAAAGTTTATATAAATTTAAAATGTCATTAGTATATTATTATATGCACCTACGCGTGAATTTACATAACTTTGTGTCAAAATACAGTATTGGCAAACTTGGAACAATACCGTGGTCTATAATCTCTACCATAAATTTAGAATATGAATTCCAATTTTTTTTTTTTTTTTTTTTTCAAATGGAATGTCTCGACTTAAATTGTAATTGGGACGACACCGGAACGAATTCCGTTCGATGTGACCTCACTCTGCCAAACGTTACCGTTACCGGAAGACAGGTAAACACATAATAATAATAATTATAATCCATGTATTTTCCAAATCATCATTTATAAAATTATTATCGTACATATTATTTTGTTTCCCGAATGCAGTCATAATATTATATAATCATAGATAAATAATAATAATAGTAATAATTTCTATCTGAAATGATACAATATCATACACATGTAGAACAAACCGACGTTTGTACGTAATTTGCACTAGAATCTACGCGTAAAACCCGTTAGAATTGATCTCTGACATTTAGGTGAGATTTTTTCGAAAAAAAAAATCAAACCTCGAAATATTATAATAATAAACAAGACATTCATTCATTCAGGTAAATTTATCTTGTTGGTGGTATATTACACATTATGAACTGGTACCTATTATCCATATTCCACCAACAATTTTATCATTCCGTTATTCATCAGAATGGTAAGAAACCTTTTCATTTTATCGACCATTTTATTAAGTATTCTTTAAAGTAAGCTTGATTTGTAATTTGTAATACGTGCATATCATTAATATTTATTTAATAATAGTAACATTATTAAACTTCATAAAAAAACGTAAACAATATTATTAATTAAAAAAAAAATATAATTATTATTTTGGCAATTTTGATCAAATCTATTATATAAAATAATACATTTTATTATATATTTATTAATAATATCATAATATTCAATTCTACTAAATATTTTAACTTTAAAAAGATTATAAATAAAATTTGTGACTTACGATTTTCAAAATAATTTGTAAATAGAATACAATAGATAAATATTAAACATTTTTGGAAAAAAGTAAAAAGCTCTATATTTAGTCAGAAAATCAACCAATCTCTTACAAAATTGAACCATACCTGTAAATTATCTATGTAAATACTTAAAAAAAATTTCAAGTTCATACGATCTAAACTCAATTAGTAATCCTTATCATGAAATTAAAAAAAATAAAAATAACGGAAACCTACCATAATTTTGCCGATTTTCCGCCAATTTTTGGTAGTTTTTCTTCTCCCAAGAAAAAACTTTTAAGAAATTCGAAAAATGAGCTAAATAAAGTACCAACAAGATCCAATTTGCTGTCAAAATAATACCTATTCGTGGTAATTGGATTATTATTTCTACCAGTAAAAGTGTTCGGAAAAAAAAACATTTCGCTAAGAATCTAAAATATATCTAATATAACACTAAAAATATCATTTCATTTAAGAACAGAAAAAAATATTACAAATTTATAAATGAATAGCAAAAATGATGATAATAAAATCATAAAAATAATGCTTTACTAAACACGTGTTCAGTATTGAAGACATTTTCTGATCCATTAACAGAATACATATTTACATTATATACAATGATTTTCAATGTTTATTGAAAAATCAATTATTATTTTATTTTTTTTAAAAAGTAAAATGCTATATTAACTAAGTGATTTTTTTTAAAATTAATTTTTGACTTTTAATTTAACTTAAACATTTCTAATATAACTTACCTTAATAAGTTTAAAATAATTAGATAGTTTATCCAACCTTTGGTTACGGTACTTGTGATATAGTCAAATCTTTACTATGACCCAAAAATACTTGTAATCCCAAAAACAAAAACAACGGTTATCATATTCAATAGCAAACCTTTAGCCAATAAATGCCTATTATTATATTTATTTTCGAGGCGTTAAGGATGAATCCCATATTTTGTTTATTAAAATTTAAAGGTTAATACAGTTATATTATTTTAAACAGTTAGGTTAGGAAATTTGAAATTGTATGTACTATATAGATTGTTTTATATTATGTACAATCGATTTAAAACTTGGAAAGAATAAAATATTAATATTATCGGAAAAGAGTTTTTTGAATAAAAATACATTAAGAATTATATTATAATTTAATATGTTGAAAACTATTCGATTATTAAACAAATATGTTGAATCATTTATTATAATAATATTCAGAGTTTGCAATATAAGACAATGATATTGTTCTAAACAAAACCTATGTATTTGAATCGTAGGTATAATTATTATATATAAAGGGAAAAAAAACAACTAAAAGATTTATGCAACCAAGATAATAATTGCAAGTCTTTGATCAAAGTGAAATATTATTATGTTTATTACGGATGAACGATTTTTTTATTGTTGAAGAAACGGACAAAGGAACGTTGCCTAAACTAACGCATTTTATAAGGTAAAGAATCTCTTAAATCATATTAAATTGTTCCATTTTTATTAATGTTATTTTACAATTTTATTACTACATTCTTATGAGTTATACAGATGACCGACCACAAAGGCAATTCTGTAAAAGGTTCTACATGCATGTAAATTGGTGAACACTTAGGAAAACTCGTAGACTCACAAACGGGTGTTTAAAAACACATTGACATTATACTAATAACTATAAAAATATAGTTTGTACTTAATTAATAAGTAAATAAATCAAAAACATTTAATAAACTGTTGTTGACGAGGGTTTAATTAATAATAATAGCTTTGATCATTATTTTATGTAAAGTAAAATTGTGCTGTTCGTTATTGTTGATTAGGTATAATTTTATTTTGTGCAATGTTTAATAAAATTCTACACTTGAAAATTAAAATACATAAATATTTTAAGCATATATTAATTGTATTAATAGATAACAAGCTATTTTTGATTTTACGGCAATACGCTAAACATAGACCATATATTATATTAGATCCTTCCCATAAAATTATATTTTATTATATTTTAATACAAATTATTTTTTATTAATAATATATAATATGTTTAAATACACTGCTATGTCTATTAAATGTTTGACAAGAGAGCGATTGAATTGATATTTAAACAAAAAACTGGTAAATATGTCTACATTCAATCACTCAATATTATTGATACACATGTACTAAAGCAATACGAATTTAAAAACCAATAAGAATTCGTACAAAGAAATTTGAGACAGATAAATCCATATTATTAAATTATGTCTCTATAGACTAAGTTTAAATTGTTAAACAGTTTAAAATTTAAAACAATATAGTTAAATGTATAAGTGGTCTGGATCTAAAATAATGCTATGAATGACTTTATATGAAACAAAATATATAAATAAAATATATAAACAAAACAAAAACAAAAAGTTATATTAGTTTATACATCTTCTAAATTATCAAAAACGAATTACATATAATATAATATAATACAAACATTGAAACATATGAGATCGGGAATATAATATGTAAATTTTAAATGCATTACAATCGTGCGCACTCATGAATTATGGATTTAAGTAAGAAAGCAATTGCATATTTTACGAATTGTATTATTCAAAATAAAATATAATTGAGCATTATTAATATACCATGTTAATTTATTCTGTTAGTAAAAAGTCTACATAATTATCTCGACAATATAACGCGTTAATCAACCGTAACAGCACAATGACACATAAAATTAACGTCATAGGATAAACTAAATGTTTGTATCATTTCCCACAATAATTAAGACATGTAATATGTAATAGATGTATATTGAATATGAAATTCTTCATAACAAAATCCAATATAATTTATAAATCGTAATTATAGGAATACAAATTATTGTTCTTCAATGACAATCAAAGTCTAAGTTTAATTCTACCGACAACACAATACCATCCGTCAATAAGATTAAAATGTAATATTGACAAGGGTGTGGCATCGAGGGTCATGGAATTTCATAGGGTTAAAACTCATTCCCCTATTAATGGTATGAAAGTTAATTATTATGTTACATATTATATATAAATATTATAAAATTCATAACTTGAAAGCTTGCTTGAAATGGTGACTATACAGAGGGAATATTCTCTACAAAAGAAAAAATCAAAGAAGTGTCATCTTTCTTTCTTATGTTAGCAAAATTTAATCGGTAGGGATCTAAACAATGTCTCTGGTCGCCGGAATGACCGTCATTGTAATTTATCTATTATTATCAACTATAATAATCATATGGACGAAACGAATTATTATTATTTACAGATTTCCAAAAAGCAATTTGACCAATTGGAAGGGTCTTTCCCACCTCTCCTCTGCAAAACTATTTTCTGTTTTTCACTGATGTTTGAAAAAACGTTTGTTTTTTATGTGTATGAAATATTATAACTATAATTTCAATAAAAAATCATGAATCAAACGCGTCCAATTGCAGTTATTTAACGGATAAACACCTAGACTCGGTAAAACGTCTTCAATTTCAAGCTAATAAAAACGCATAGGTACCAAACCAAACCACATATACCATACAATAAAAATAAATCAGTCACTGACCATTACAAGATGAATTTACAGTGACTCGCATACACAACGTAAAGTATATGTTTTGGGCACTGCTGTATATGATATCACGTAAACTGTAAATACAACTGAAAATGGAGGGCTTTTAGAAAAACTCAAGTTAGCGTTTTCAACTCGCTAAGCATTTTACGAGTGAGTATAGAATTTCGTTTGGATAGAGTATTTTTTTTATATATAAATATATAAGTATATTATGTAGTATTTATCCATTTAAAAGTATTCATATATATATAAAGGATGATCAGATTACATAAAAACTAGTTAAGTTTATTACATACGTTTCTAACGTAATCTTCATTACATAACGATATCCATTGGTAACCACCAAAAAATCAGTGGAAAGTGGAATAAATATCCACTGAAATAATAACCCAGTAAAAATATCCACAGAAAAAAATATAGGAACAAAAAGCTATTTAGAGAAACAAAATACATGTCTAATATATTGCAATACTATTGCATTCAAATTTTAGTTGTTATATTATAACTCAATAAAATTCCACTACTAATTTCTCAGAGGATCTATGGAAAGAATTACTTATTGGATATCTTTACTCCGAAATGAAGTTCCGAAAAAATTACAACTGGTAGGCATCGCAGATGATCTAACTGTTATTTGACCTTCCGAACACTAGAAGACCTAGAACGGATTGTAAATTTGACTTTAGTAACTATCGATTTGAGGAAGAAAGACCATGGCCTTCAAGTGGCTCATCAGAAAAAAGAAGCTATAATGTTTTCTATAAAATGAGCTTATTGCACACTAGAGTTTCTACTCAACAGTAGCCTAATCTATACATAAAAAAACTTATCAGTACTTTGGTTGCTCATCAAGCTTCTCCGGATCGTGTCATACAAGATTCGTCAGCTAAGGCCATAGATTGATTGATGCCAAATAATGGCAGACCTTTTTAGATGAAGCTCCCGGTGTCGGTCGCTAAGAGTAAACTGTTCTACACCGCACAATATGGGCGAACAGATCCACTTAATTTTAGACTAATATCAACTCCATCACTAAGGATCAAAAGACTGCCGCTCTCTGAGTAGTCGAAGTCTACCTATACGTCTCCTCCGATGCAGCCCTCTCCTGGCTGCTGAACCTCCCGGGGACTTATTAAATGCACTAAAGATCAATCAAGATATTATAAAATATTTTTAATAGAGAAAACATGCTTAAAATACTATCTGAGACACGTTCAAGGTCTAATGCACCATTAAATGCCACAAGAACACACAATGGAAACGCGGCACTAAGTATCACACTAAATATCGCAAATGTCCATACAAATTCATATAAATAACGAAAATTCCTATATGGGGGTGATGGAGATATGCACGTAAAGATAAAACGTTTTTGATGTTAAATTATTGTATTAAAAGTGGGCATTGTATATATACCTACTAGAAATCAAATAATGGGTTGTTTTTGTTTTATTGTAATATATAATATATTATAATACATTCGTTTTATTCGTAAACTTTTACATACATATGTTTTACATATTTTTATAAAATGTTCTTCACAAATTTTTTTTTTTATATTATTAACAAAAATAAATGTTTTTACGTTATTTATCTAAGAATAAATGTAATGTAATGTAATTTTATTTTATTTCATTTCAATTACGTACCAACCGGCAATATGACAAATTATACAAATATTATTTTATTAATACAAATCAAATTATTTTAATAAGATAATATGTTTAATTAAAAATCAAAAATATTTATTCCACGTGTTATTTTTAATTATTGTTACCTATATTATTATTTAGTTGTTAAATTTATATTTATTAATCAAGACGCAAATATGTTTACAAATATTATTTATTTAAAAAAAAAAAATAAATAAATATATTAATTTAAATTAACGTAAGTGTCTGTAAATATATTATATTATACATTATTTAAATAGATTTATTATAAAAATATAAAAAAACACTTACTGTTTTCAGGTTTCTTCAACAATTCTCAATTTCTGTTTCAATAATTAATCCAATTATATGGAATCTAAATTAAAACAAAAAATAATATGAATTAATAATATATTTTGACTGAATCAATATCATAACAGTTTCTAAAAATTTTATTTTAGTTACATTCATCCTATAATACTTAAACATTTTTTTGTCAATAAAAAAGTATATATTTTATAAGGATTTTTTAATATTTTATTTTCATTTTTATTATATTTTTTATTGTGATACATGCTAGTAGCTATACACATTTTAAAATTAAAATATACCTTGTTATTTGTTTATGATTTGTTGAAATATTTGACGTAATATTATTTCTAGAGGGATACTTTCACTCCGACCTCAAAACTTTATAAAGTTTGTAATAGGTAATGAAAATATATTTTTTATTGTATTGTTAGATTACCATTATTCATCAACGAAGGTATGTTGTGCTCGGGTCATTAATTTCAGTGCAGAACCATATATATATATTTTCCTTGAAATATTTTAAATTCTATGTAAATACCTAATCATTTTTTTGGTTTATTATTGTTTTTAAATTAAAAAAATATAATATTCAATATTAATAAATAATATTATCTATATTATGCATTATAGGGTATGGACAGTGAGTAAATTACTAAAGATACAAAAATATATCAATGTTATTATATTGATTTGTTTGTTTGAACTTTACTATTTATAACTGAATTAAATGTTAATATATAATTTTTAATGATTAATTAATATATTATATTTAATTGTTTTAAACACAAAAAACAAATCTTAAAAAAGCCAATAAATATTTATATGTTAGCCGAAAATGATCAAAAGAAACCAACATAGCAACATACCAATATGTATTTAATATTTAAATATATATATGTAATAATAATACTATATTAAACATGAAAGAAATTTAATTTGCATAATATAAATAATACTTTTATAAACAAAAATTACTTTCTAATTAAATTCTTCTTGTCTAATTCAATTATAGTAAATACCAAGGCAAAGTTTTCAAATCACTGTAAAAATGATATTGAAATTATTTTAGTATTATTTAACATTTATTTTTGCATTATTGACTATTAATTTAAAACTTTTAATTTCTTAAAATAATTTTATTGTAAAATTTAAATTTGTTTTAGGAAAATAATATTATTAGAAATTGATTTATATTTAATATTTATAATAACCTAAATAAGTATGTTAACATTTATTTATTTCCTACAAAAATAACATCATTTCAACTTTCAAGACTATTCAAAACTATAATAATGTATGCTGCAGATAATACCTCAAAAATTTCTTAATAGGTACTTTAGTTTAGATAAATTATATTATTCGAGTTATTAAGTTTTTATCGATTTATATAAGTTTAAACTTTATGACTGATGTTGTTTTCGAAATAGGTTCAATTATGATACAACATTAAAGTTTAAAAAAGATTTAAGAGTTTGGAATAAATGCACAATATAGTAAATATTAGAGTATAATATATATATATATAGTATAATCATTCATTTAATTTCTATAATATCATGTCTTGGCATCTCTTCTACAACTATTTACGTTTAAATTCTTAAATAATACAATTTAAAGAATGAAAAAAGTGTTATATATTCAAGTGTATCCTAAAAATACTTTTACACGGCACATTTCCAAATTTTCTACAAAAAAATAAAAATATATAATATTAAATATTAAATAATTTAATTAACGATAAAAACAAGTTAACTAAACATTTTAAATTGATTAAATTTAATTAAGTAAGTACGAAAGAAATGCAGTGATAGAAAATAAAATAGTTATTTAATCCAATAGATATTTTTAGATTTCTATAAATCATGAAATATTATCAACTAGTCGTAATTAAACTCGATTGCTAATTTTTAATGGTATGCATGTTGATTTCTTAATATCGTATTTATGTAATATTTTCTACACATATTTTATACATTACTATTCATCATAATATACAAACTATATTGTTGTACCTTTATGTATAAATTAAATTATTTAAAAACTTTAAAGTTTAATATGTGAATGAAATTAAATTGATTTTATATGGTGCTTTCAAACTATGTTGATGGCAATATTCCAATGTGTAAATTGTTCATATAAGTACATATTATATTCCTAATTGTATGTCAAAGCTTAGAATACTCAGAAATGTATATTTATTCCAATAAAAGACTTTTGGCAAACACGAATCTTAACTGATTAAGTTTCAGAAGGCTCATTCCGTTTTCTAAGAAATCGGCAAAACTTGAATGAAATTATTACATTCGATTGACCATTGCATGAACTATTTAAACATGATTCCTATTTTTTATTCATAAAAACAACATTTTGTTTAGAGACATTAGTCAAAACACATTTTTAGCTAAAATAATATATTAAATATTTCGTAATATACCAACTAAAACCAAAATAAATTAGTGAAAGATCGAGGAAATACTTACATAACTCTCATATTATTTTATTTAAATTTAATTCTTAAACACTAGTTCTAAATATTATTTTTGATAGCTATTTTTCCTTACAAATTATATGATACTAACAATTTTTAATTAATTTAAATAGTTATTAAAACAATTTATCAACATATCAATACGAAAATAGAAATTCAATCAAAATATTAATTTAAACATATGATTTTTCACTAAAAAGACAGAAAGTAAGAGACACAAGGACATGAACGACTGTTTTTCTGTGAAAAATGTATTTAACTGAGAGAGAAAAATAATACAAATATTATAAATTTCATATAGATTTTTTGTATGAGTGAACCATAGTTTGGTTTCATCTTAATGTATAAAATCACAAAGAAACAAAGGACAAAATACTATTGAAATGTTTAACGAAAGGCTACTGTAAATAATTAATATTGTTTTATGCGTACGTAAATCAACACAAGGTAATGAAATGAAGGTAGAAAATAATGTACGCAATTACAATGTTATAGCTCAAGTTTTGTTAATAACGACTTTCCAAATTAATAAACGGTACCTATAATATTTACGTTATAATATTTTATAATGTACTCCAATATGTTAATGATCGAAATTAAAATTAAAGCGAATAATGTACGTTTTGCGTGTGATTTAAAAATTTGTATGAATTTTTATAATTGCCGTTCAGCGATTAGTGTATAATTATACTTTTATTCATTAGATTTTAAATCACCGTATTACAAACGATTAACAAAATATTAATTTGAGTTTCCAACTGAAGTTTTATTTACAATAAAAATGTTTTAAATTATTATTGATTAATCTGTTGGCCATTAAACAACAAGGAAAAAAAAGTTGCAAATCTGTTGTTAAAATACAAATAGGTAAAATTATCTAAAAAAAAAATGTTTTCTATAACAAATATCATATATTTTGACTTAAAGGACATTATATATTTTATAGGTTTTTTTTTATAAAATACTCATCTTGTCACTATTTTTTAAAAATAAAATAAAAATGTTACGATTATATTTTAATTTTCTTTCCTCTTATGAAATTTCTGGTTGTGCTAATGTACCACTAGATTGTCTAAAGCCTCACCTACACTGAGAAGGTATTTGATCCGATTGTTGTCCGACACGGTGTCGGACGATTTCGGATTGGAAATAAATCCCCATGCGAAAGCTGTAGTTAGGTTATGTTCGTTTAGAAAAGTTCAGGCAGATTCCAACAATCTATGGAAAATTAAATTATTTTGCATTTTAACCTACGACGTACGAAACCCGTGCACAAAAAGTATTGACACTCCAGTATTCAGTACGTTAATAATTATTTGTATGAATTTGTTTTGATATTTTTTATAAAAGATTATCTAATTGAACTAATGAGAAAAAATCCAAAATTTTGAGATCAAAGGACAACGAATTACATTACTAAATTCTTTTTTTTTTAACGGCCCAATTGTTTCTGGTAAATAGGGCGAGGTCGTCTTCGGATTCACTCATTTAATTACACTTGAACAGATGATTGACTAATGACAAATACAAAAAAATATACATAGGTTTCCGTAAAAGAAAATGAGCGCGTCAGTTGTCGTCTGACGTCTGACAACACCTTAGTCTAGTGTAGATGTTTCCCGACACCGTGTCGGATGACAATCGGATCAACTACGTTCTCAGGTGAGGCATAATAATTGCATTGAAATTATCAAATAATTTTAGTATTTATTAGATAATTATTATACTATTATAATATAATGTAATTATTTTTACTTATTGATTATAATATAATTATTATATTCTATTAAGTTACCTTATACTGTCTTAGACTGTTCGCTTTCAAAAAAAGCTGAAATATATACAATTTAACTGGTACAATACCTTTATTTAACAAACTAATCTGTTTTGCAAGACTACACGGTTTATTTAGAATATTTAAATATACGTGTAGTATCCCACAAACTATGATCAGAATGCTAAAGTAAGGCTGGATTAATAATAATTTTGCTCTATAATTAAAGAACTATTAAATAAAAGATTCAAAAGTAACTAACTGTAGATTAGACGAAGAAAACTTTGAACATAGAGTGCTGTACATTGTAATTTTACTTATATATATATTAAAGCTTGGGTTTAAGTATGTGAGCTAAGTATAATACTTTACATTTTCACTTCCTAGTTGATAAAGTTATTACGAATTATGATTTTGTGAAATTTTATTTCTCTAATATCAATTTACTTGCATTCATATATATTACAATTTTTAACTTATACTTATTAAATATTATTAATAAATCAGTGTTTGAACGTGAGACCGGAGTACGTCTTCTTTTTTTAAATTTTTTTACCGTATCCCTTTTAATTTATCGAAGCGCCATTGGCTTGGTCAGATAAAGGAGAGGGATCTAGCCGAGGCAAAAGCCCCGGGGCCCTCTCAAATATAAATGTGATAGGGACCATTACAATTTTAGGCCGACACACATTTGTTTGTGATTTTAAATTATAGTTTATCTTTATTTTTAAAATAACAATTTTTTTATCGACAAAAACAGTTAAATACATATAAAAAAGTACTTTAGTTGAAAAGACGCATTTTACTATTATTTTCATTTATATTATCAATGATTATTAATGTTATTTATATACTGTGATACTGCTATTTTTTTATTTATAACTCATTTAACTGAAAAATCTATTGCAAAAATTGTTTTGAGTATCACAAACTAAATTTCAAAGTATAAAAATGATGTATATTCTACTTTGTTAAACTCGCGAGCTTGTACAATTTAGAGAATACTGGGGGGCTTTGTCAATCGTCTTTTGATCCAACTGGCATTATCAAATTGTATCACTGGTTTGAAAATCAGTTACTTGAAGAAGTATTTCCTTATATATTTACATCTTATAAAAAATATATTTAATAATACCTGTGGCTAATCGTTCTGTTGAGAAAGCTTTTTCAAAATTAACTAGAATAAAAAATAAGTATAGAATCATTCGAACCCAAGAAAACATAGACATACAAATGATTTTATATTTTGAGAATAATTTGTTAAAATCAATAGACTTAAATAAAGTACTAAAAGAGTTGGCTTTAAGCAAAGCAAGGAAATAAAATTATCTGATTAAATAGTTTTTGTTTATATACGAGTATTAACTCTTTTTTACCCTGCTTTTTGTAAAATTTTACTGCAATTCATATTTGTGAAATAGTTTAAAAAAATTTAATTTTTTGCAAGCGTAGAGAGCAACTTTATAAAACTTGTTTTGTCTAAAGTGTTGATATGAAATTTCAAGCTCGGGGCCCAATAGATCCTTAATCCAGTCTTGGCAATTGGGTTAGGTTGAATTCAATCGTTGCAAGAGGTACTACTATTGGACTACCAATCCAAGAAAAAAAGGCAGAAAAAACAACACTCAAACCCATCAATAAATTCAAATCCAAAATTCCAATTGAAAAAAGATATTCAAACGTTGGACATATTCCATCATATTGTACATCCAGAAGATGCCATAACTGTAGCACTAAAGAAGATCCCCGAAGGATAAGATGGGAATGTTCTTCTTGTAATGTTGGATTATGTATGACTCCATACAAAAATTGTTTTAAAGCTTTTCATACAAAATAATGAAAATATAATGTGTTTATCTAACGTCATAGTGGTTAGACGTAATAACCACCATTTTTTAAGTAAAAAAACAGTTGAATATTTTTTTTTAAATTTTTTATGTAGTATGATAATTATAATAAAATTGAATTTTTTAAAAAAATTTAATGTGTGGCTGAAAGGGTTAAGTCTCTTAGTTCTTTTCTTTTTCTTATTCAAGCACTAAGTAATATAATACACGTACTATACCTGTATGGTCAAAATTAATTTTAAACAATTAATTTTAAATAGCCGAAAATTAGTTATAATGAAAATTGAGTTACCTATATTAAAGTAGTAGCTCCAGTGTTTTATTATGTAGGAATGTTTACAATACATAGGTTAATGAAGTTCAATATTAGTATAGGAAATTCTTATTAAACATTGATTCTTTAATTATTATTAATAGAATTATCCAATGTATAGGAATATATACGAATATATATATATATATATATCGTATTTAAATCATAAACATAAAATTGTCTGTTAAAAATAGATGTTAGATGCTAGATGATAGTAACATTGTTAAAAATTTTTAAAAATAAATAAATTTAATAATGTCCTCAACCTTGCAGTGTTATTTTTAAGAAGATATACTATACAAATTTTACATTATTTAATTTTATCATTTAAGAATAAATATAATACCACTGTTAACATATTAAATACTGCCGCTTTAAAAATTTAAAATCAATTATTTCCTAGATTTAAAACAGAAGTTACAAAAAAAATTCATAAAATTTAAGATTATTTCGATATAACAGAAACATGACCATAAGACTTGACATTTACGACGCAATATGTTTCCATCTATAAACGTAATTACGGCATTATTATACTATACACAAACGGATGAAACATTAAAAGTTTCGAAGGGTCTATTAAAGTGGCGGTTTGTTTTCCATGAGTTTTATTTTAATTAAATAAATGACTCATCGTTTAATCAATAACTTATTACTATGATCCTAAAAATTATTTTCTAATATAAATTGTAAGATGAACATGCCTATATAATCATAAACAAAAAATATATTTAAAAACATTGACACTAGATAAATATAAATACTTCATATCAATCTTTAAAATTTAAATTATAGCATATATATACGCCTTACACACAAGCTGATGATATTTCTTCAGACAAACCAATTATTGAAGTGTGAATTAAATTATTAGTAAGAATTATTTTTAACAAATTAACTTGTAATAAATATTAAATAGAAATTTTATTGAATTTACTATTTAAATCAATACAACTTAAAAATATTTTATTCAAAGTTGCATTTTAAAATGCTTACATATAATAATATTTAACAAATCAAATCATAAAATAATGATATTTTTTGTATAGTATTTTAAATTAATTTTAATTTTTCTAAAAGAAAATCATATTAAACTATCAATTTAAAGAGTACAGTATCCGTGTAAGTATAACGACTCCCTAATTATGACAACTATTGTTTACTTTCAATTAGGTAGGTAATAACAATAACTCTAATATTTACTAATGAGTGACGATTCACTTAGACAGTTACCTACACTTTACACGGTTTGACTTACAGAACAAAATTTTACGAAATACTAATTTTAAAACTAAGGATATAGTATTTTCACTAATTATTGTAATGCCTTTAAATTTAATAAATTAGGATAATTCGGTTTTCCGTACCTAACTGCTTGTTCGAAATATTAATTGCTATACACACAACATTTCTCAAAAATTACCTAAATTCAAAAAAACAAGTTCATACGCAGACATATTATGGGGCAGGGAGTTGAATGGGTTTGAACCCCATGGCCAAAAAAAAAAAAAAAAAAACTTGCTATTAATAATATGATTTTGCCACCTGTTTTTTATTTTCCATTAAAAGTATACAGATACAAAACATGTTTATTTTCATTATTTTGCAATTAATTTTTTTATATTATCAAACGGTGAAGGGAGGGGGATCGGCATCATAAATGGTTCTAAAAAAAAATCTAAACCCCTCCCTTTAAAAATTTCTAAATACGCTCTGTCCATACGTCAAGTGCAGGTACTATATAGGAAGTACAAACATATTAGTTAGTATCTGATTTAAATGGTAAATACTCAAGAATCTTGTAAATGGCGTAAATGTTTTAAATATAAAATGTACAATTTATATTTGTAATTAAATGTAGGTACTTACTATTGAAGATCAATTATTTATCAACTATAATATATTCTAAAAACTAAACTGATATAATAAATACAATTTATTAAATAAGTGGATTTAAATCCAATTATAAATTATTCACTCATTTTAGAATAAAAGTTAATTTATTACAAATGCAATTGCAATTAAAATATTAATTTTGATAAAATATTATTACAATACGCACCTAGTTTAGACTATAATGGTATTATATTTTGGTTTTATCTAGAAGATAAACAAACGAACAAGTTTACCTACCTTTTCTAATTTAATCATTAACTTTAACTGCAATGTATAGTAAATGCTGAACTTGCCCAAGTCCGGACATTGTGATAGGAAATGTTTTTCCATTAAAACTTCTCTTTTAAATTATAAGGAAAGTCAAAAATACGAACCACACCCAATAGAATACATCAATAGGCTACTTTCCGTTTAGAAAACTTTTATTATTTATATTATCTACATAAAAAAAAAATTCACTATCCTGTCAACAATTCAAATAATAATAATAATAGTAATAATAATAATATGTAATTATATTCTTGACCATTGAAGTTATTACATCTATACGAGTCGAGTCAATTAAGATTTTCAATTTTCACATAACGAATGTATGATAGCTAATAAAATGTGGTTGATAATTTAAAATGAATCGTAAATTATCATTATTAAAATAAAATAAACATAAACAAATAAACATGCATATTTCAACGTTCTCGTATGATTGTTGTCAATCATGGGGGCTCTCCTTAATAGCAGTTCAAAACCTCAGGTCGCGACCCAGAATGAGTCACAGAGGTTTAAAAAGATGCGGGTTGCTACAGTAAATTTCAAATTAAATTATTATCATAGTAAATTTGAATATTCGAATAAGTTACTACAATATTATTATAATTAATATTTTAAATTCAGATATGTTTATTGTATATTGATTTTTATATTAATTCAAATAAAGATAAACTTTTATAAATATAAACCATTGTGTTTTTTTAAAGATTACAAAAAGTTAAATTAAAAGTTTGGGAACCGTTTCAATCTATATCTGTCTCAGGGATGTCCCTGGTAATAATTTTAGGGAGGGGCGATTTAAAAAAAAATTGATTATCAGTATAAAATGATTTGATAAAAAAAGTCATGTTTATTTTAGTTTATGCTTTAACTAGAAAGCGTAGATAGATAGATCTATATATTATATATGCTCCCTATTTTATACTAAACGGTTCAATGTAATATTATTTTACAATACAGATATTAGATAGCAAGGGCAGTTAACCTTGCTACGACAGTTACATAAAGTATTAATTTTAATTGTTTAATTTTTTTTTCACTCTTGCCTAATTATTACATACAAAATTTTACACATTTTACATGTTTAACATATTTCAATAAATACATATTTACTAGAAAAAAAAATCGCTTTATAAATAATAAATTAAATTGCCTACAATATATTTTACCTACTCACATATTACATCTAATATAAATCAAATTCATCGCGATATATATTTTATAATAAAAAAAAATGCACTTTAATAAACGATTTATAAGAATAAACGATAATACGATTAACATCGATCAGGAATGAATAATACTATAACTGTGCATAAAAAAAAAAAAAAAAAAAAAAAAAAAAAATGATAAATTATAGTGATTTTGGTTGCTACATCAGGGGTTACTTGAGAATTGAGATAGTATGGAGTTTATTGGGTAATATTTAACAGTTGTTTTTTTTATCGTCAAAAAGAAATTGCACAAAGGCCTAATCTTACTATATGTATACCTATATACAGTATCAGTATACGCACTGTATGTAGATATAACTTTTATTAGAACTTATAAATAGGTTACAAACTAATTTTTAATAAAATGTTAAATTTTAAACAAAAACGTATAAATATGTGCATGTGTTTATAATGATGATTATAGTTTTTCAAGAAAATAATGTTTATCGAAAATTTAACTATTCATAATTATTGAATAAAAAAATCAAGTCGAATTGGTCTAAAAACATTTTGATTAAAATTATTTAATTAAATATCACTTTTTAAAAGAGCAAAAGATAACAATTTTACATTGGCTAGGTAAATTGTATATTTTTCTCTCTAAGAATACATTAATTAGTTAAACTCAATTTACAAGAAACTGTAATCAACAATGGAAACACTGCAAAACAAATTATCAAACATTTCAATTAAAAATGAACTCTTATTAACTCTTTTATTTGCTACAGAACATTTCACCACCAGACGCTTAAATTCTACTATATTAAGGGAGAAAAAATGACAGCAACAGTGTAAACGTCATTACATCGTTACATAAAACCCTATAAACAATAATGTAATTTAAATATAAATAAAACCATAATAATATAGTTTATTTATATTATTTTTTAAACGATTGTCTGAGCAGCATATTAAAATATTTCCAATAAACCTTCTTTTTGAAATTGTTCACCATTGGTGGAAAAATTGGTTGTTAATAAAATCGTTGTGTGTCTTAACGCTAAGGGTAACTATGATTATTGGTTATCTATGATTTCTTTGCAGCTATCAAATATTAACGAGACAATGAACAACAAGAGTATTTAGTCTTCAGATTCAGTGTACCTATCGCACAATCCATTATTATATTTTGACCAAAAATAGCAATGTCACATTAATCTTCCATGTAGATTTCTAGATCTTTCAACTAGGAAATACCGTGTAACCAATATTTTGTTACTAACGTACGAGTTATAAGCAAACCAGTCATGGTCGTGTAGTGTAAAGTCATCTTCATTTTGTGATAGATTCAAATTACATTTTTTAATATTTATTGTTTTAAAATATATAATATGTATGTAGTACATCTCACGTATTATATGTTTAATTTATCTGTTAATGTGGGCGTTAAGATTTTGTATTTATATTTTATACCGAATTATACAATTATTTATCATCAATACTATACGTTTATGTTTACTTAATTGCATTACTATTTAATTAGATTAATAAATTAATTAGGTACTTAAATTTAATATTTTTATGCTCATATTTTTTTGGAAATAATTCATTACAATAAAGGTACTATAATATTATATAAACTTGAATACTCTATTTATAGTTGGTTTTAATGCCCGTTCCGTGTATGCGTGATGTTAACACTAAAAATATTTACCAAAACATTCCACCGGGGCCACTTGGCATCGTACTTTTAAACACCACCGAAAAGGCACCGCCGGGAACAACAGCTTTATCGTTAGTAAATTATTATTAACTTCCGTTGTTGGCTAATAAATATATCTATGCGATTTACTGTCTGTTTTTTTTCTCATCTCAAAAATTAAATAAATATGTCAAATTAAGTATCTAATTAAATATATCATTATAATATTATTGCGGAACTTAATTTCATTTAATCATAATGTCTATTCCTAAAAATTAACTCAACGTTATGTTCGATAGTACACAAATGCATACTTTTAACTAAAATTAATTTACAACTTATACTAAATAGAAATTAGTTAGAATCATGTACAACTGTAGACAGACTAAAATGTGAAGAAATGTGTCACTATGTTAATTGAGCATGCAGACAGGTGGGTTCAGATATTTGAATTAAATAATTATTAAGAAATAAAAATTCAACCATTAACATTGAGCATTCAACAAGTTTTACATGTGTAAACAACCATTTGTTTAAATTGTTCAATATACACATTTTGCAGCAAAGTATTTTTTTTTTTGCAAATGCCTTTAATTAAATTTAAATTTAAAATGTTAGTATAATGTGCAAAGTTTTTTTATTTATTATTTGTTATCCAATAATATTCAAAAGTATTTAAATATGAACAATAATACTTAATTTAAATTTGTTTTTACTTGTTGTAAATAATAGACGTTTTAACATAAATATATATTTTTGCCAACAAAATTATGTTTCTTTGTGCATTGCTTTATTAGTAAATTAAAATTCATGAAAATAAATCACAAATGTTAAACTAAATTAATCTTAAGTAAGGACAACATAATTAAATTTTTAAATATAAAATATAATTCTTAAAAACAGATTTATTTATCTTTTATAATTTAACTAATATTTATGTTTGTATCATATATACAGTAAAGTGCGTTCATAACCTACGTAAGTATTTAATTAAAAGGAATATGAAATGGCACGATTCACTGTGAAAAATATTTAAAAAGAAAAGGGCGTTTATGTCGATTCTAAACGAACAACATTCGTCCCTTCGGTCCTCGGAGAAATTAGTGGTTTATTATATTGAATATTTGAATGCAATAATATTGCAGATATACAATATATTATACTAAAAATTCAGTCCAAAATTTTACCACGTATGTAAATTACCTATGAGATTACTCATAATAATGTTCTAAGTCCCTATGATCAAAACTTAATTAGTTATCACGAAATAAAACAATTTAAAATAATAGAAACCGTAATTATGCCGAATTTCTTCAATTTTTTGGTAGATTTTCTTTTCCCACGGAAAATTTTTTAAGAAATTTGAAAAATGAGCTGTATAAAGTACCAACTATATAAAATTTTATAGGAAAGGGTAACCTATTTGTGATAATCGGACTTTTATTACTACCTGAAAAAATGTTTTCAGTAATAAAAAAAAATACATCTTAGTAAAGCCAATACATTCCTCGCAAAAATTACTACAAAAGCGAACATTATTACACATTTTAAACATAAATTTGAATAAAGATGATGAATATTATAGGTTTTGTATTGCAATGACACAATTATCTTAGAAAACCACTTTATATTCTAACAATTTGGTGTTAAAATCATAAAACATATTTTCGTGATTACATATCAAAAATTAATTTATAAATTCATCATGTGGCTTGTTATATATAATTACATATTCGTTTAGAAGAATTTATTATTATAATATAATAGACGGCGAAAGTTTTAAATTGTTCTTATAAGTTAAAATGGTTTGACCGAACCTTGCTGTTGTCCGAACAATGTAATAGTAGCTTGTAAACAATACACCATGAACGTGATATATTTTTATAGAATATTCATGGAATATCAGTATCATCAATAAACCATGGTACTGTCTGGCGTTCTCATTATCCCAAATATAATTTTTGTTTATTCAGCAATCGACATGTTTTTTTTTAGTCATCGAATCATCTAAAATATTGTGAAATTTGGAAAACAAGCTGATCCTAAATTATGACAACAATTATGCATATTGACTATTTGTATAATCGGATCCCTCGAATATTTTACCATCAAACTATAAAGGTATCTAAAATCTAACGCAGTTACTATAATTATGACGATATGATGATTTAGGTACCTATTTTATGTACATATTATTAAACGTTATATAAATATATAACTAGTGAGTATTTTATCGATATTACCAACATATAATTTATTAAGTAATATCTAAATTATCTCTATGATCTGTAATCGTTAATTCATCACACGTAATATAACTAAAATTTCATTATCATATATTTATGTCATTGTATTGTAACCGATCAGCAGATCCAATAATAACAATTTATGGTTATTATTGCAAATAAAGGTATAAAATACTTGGATTAAAAAACAAAATTATTGTGCAATAAAGATTGCGAAAATCGCTTACCATTTAATATTTATTATATACGGTTTGGCTTTTAAATGAAAAAGATAAAAAGTGAATTTTAGAAAATTATCAAGTTAAACTACTGTAACATTAAAATTAAATATAGAATTCAAAATAAACTATTTTAACCCTAAATTTAAAAAAAAATGCAATAAATGATTAATAATAATTGATAATATGATCGAAATATTACATACATTTTGCAACAATAATACTTTTAATTGAGAATTTTACCCATATACGTATTAATTATACTTACTTACCAACAATAATAAGATCAACCTAATTTGCCTAAAATATAATATTATCTTTACTACTACTTTGTGTAATACGTGCGACGAAATATCACGTATGTTGATTGAGATAAATCTAACCTAAATTGACACGTGATACACAATGTTGGTAGGTATTAAACAATATCTATAAATGTAGGTGTAAAGAACATTTTCAGTTCAAAATCAAATTAAATACGAATTATTTTACTAAGATACTCATTTATTTTAACCTATACATTATTTTTTTTACAATCAGTGCCTAGCGAAATATCGATAGGGTTTGTTTTCCTTGTTTTCATAGTAAACATATAATATAACGAAAAATAGTATGCTATTAATTAAATCAGAACTGTAACTACAACAAGTTTAAGAAAGACAATACTTTTCCAAAAGTTTAAATATAATTTACTCAAAGGAGATACTGAATTCAAGATTTTAGAAAGTAAACGTAGAAATAACATTATAACCAAAAATTACTTAATTTAAAAAAATTTAATTAAATCGTTTTAAACTAATTAATTAGTCGGATGTAATTATCAGAAATTAGTGTTAATAATTTTTACTACATGTGAATCTGTACCAACCTATATTATTTTATATAATAATGATATTAATTATTTTTAAACATAAATATAATTTAAATATTCAATTTTGATATTTAACTAAAATCAATTTAAGAAGCTATATAGAATAAATATTAACTAGGTATACAAAATAATAATAATGCATTAAAACGTAATAATAGTAAAGGTACAAATATAAAAAAAACATAAATAACGAAAACAATTGTAATTTTCAACAAATAAAAAGTAACTGAGTTTTGTTTGATAAAAATATTTATTATTAAATATCTGTAAAACAATTAACCCATTGTTATAATATATTATGTATAATTATTTATTGTAATTTCAAAATCAGAACAAAATTAATGTACTTACTACCTAAGTAGGGTGCTTAAACGTTCTTTAACAAGAAAAAAAAATTTATAACCTTGCCGTGGTGTACAAACAACAATCTAAAATTTATGAGAATATATCATGTTTTATTAAAACGTTAAAACGCATAATTTCTAAACATTCTGCAATTGTTTTTTAAGGAAATAATTAATTTTTTTATATATTGAAAAAAAAACGAATAATTTTAATAGGATTACCTCGTATTATGTATTATAATTCCTGGAAAAATTTTAATACATTTTTTAATTGATGTTATTTTTGTTTAATTTGGATAAAATTTAACGAAAACTATAAAAATGTGTACAAACTGTACAACAATAATTATAATTAATAATTTGTTTTTTTCTGTACATAAGTAAACTATGTTTTAATTTTATAGCAGTCTAGTTGGAAACAATAGATAGTATAATAGATAGTAATATTTAAATAAATAGCAAAGAATAATATACAAGATAATTAATTGATGGTAGACTAGTAAATTAGCTAACCTTATTATTTTGGTTCTGCTATTATGGACCTTTTTTATTTACGAAAATGGATTCCCGCCATTTTAACGCATATTACCGTTGCGCTTAAGCATCAATTTGTCATCAATTATTTCGTTAAAAAAAGTTTGCCTAGATATGCAAGTATGCAACTATATTAAGCTATGTTATAGTACCAAATAAAATGCGATAGCTATTCAAATTGTAGTTTCAAAGTTAAAAAAATATTTTCCGGAAAATAATATAATTGTATTTAGATATTGTCAATACTATAGCAAGGTACAGTAAGCACTACAATCGTTTACGTGATAGTAATAAAATTTAAATAAATATAATTGTAAAAATAGAAATGTTATCATGGTAAAAATGAATAATTGTAGCGAATATGAGCGTTTCAAAATATATAACATATTTTGTTAAAAATATCGCTGAGCACCCACTCCTAATGAAATCCATATAAAATGTATTTGTTCTCAAAACTTAACAATACACCAATAACATAATAAAAAGAACTTTATAGGCTTTTATATAAAATTTAATCGAAAGCAATTGATTAAATAAAATGTATAATTATTATAATGGTTTTGAACATTTTAATCACATTTATTTTTAAACAGTTTAATCATTATAAGTAATAACAAATAAATACATCCGATCTGAAGACTGAACAATATCTATACCCAAAGAAGTGAATTATTCTTATTTCGTATTCTATATTGTATTTGTCCTCCCTAATCGCGTTACAGAATCTAAATTTGCATACTAACGACTGTGAAGTCCTTTAAGCTTGTGGTAACGGAACAAAAACGATAATTGTCTTAAAGATATAGTAGTTTTACGCGACAATTTAGTAAATCGATGGGCACGCATAGTCATTGTAGACTTATATAGTTGAAAAAATTCAAGGACGTTAATAAAACTATACGCCCAATCGGCGTTCAATTTCAAGGTTATATTTTCCTTTTTTTATTTTAATGTTCCCCCTGTAGGTATAATATTCACGATTAACAAATTCAGTTAAAATGTATACACTTCGGACCACCATTTGACTAATTGTAATTATCACAAGTTAAATCTGTATAAAACACATTAAAAGGGTGTTTAAAAAATAGTTGTTGAAAATAAACATGTATACAGGCAATATTTTTAAAGAGAAACCCGATAATTTCAATATTAAGTTTATGTTTAGTATTGCAGCACGCAATTGTCACCAAGTATATCAGTATATTTAAAAATTAATTAGGATATAATGAAACTAATGTAGTGATGTGAGTAAGAAATTTCTATTAAGAAATTTCTACTTTAGAAATTTCCAAAATGGAAATTTCTGGTCTCAAGAAATTTCCATTTAAGAAATTTCTTAACAAAATAAATAAATATATATATTTTTTACGTACAACTATTTTGTTTTTATAAATTAGCAACACTGTTATTGTGATATCTCCAATCACGGACTTCTAATCGTATATTAGCGGTAAAATGTTAAAATGTTAATGTGTGTGATTACTGATTAGATAATTCGTTATAATGTTATACAACGACACAGCGTCTTAACAATAAGTATTTTAGTAATATTTAACTCTAAAAGTTTAAAATATTATTCAATCCTGTATTCTTGACTCTTGTTGTTATTATTATTAACTAGTCATTATTATTAAATATGAAATATTCTCATGTCTTTCTTGAAGTTGAAAATAAAATTGAAAAATCATTTTTTTTTTTTTTAAATTTCCCATACATTTGTTTTATTGTTTTGAACTTTTAAATAATATTTATTATTTAAGTATAAAATAAAATAAATTGTTTTGACTAAATAAGACTTATAATAAAGAATTGAGTCTATGTCTATTTAAATATTTGTCTTAATTTAAAGATTAATTTTAAATTCTTTAAAGCTAATTAACAAAAAAATTAGGTTTGATAAGTTAAATTAAAGTTAAATTTTTAAAAAAACATATATTTTTGAAATTTCTGGAAATTTCCACTAAGAAATTTCTTCAAAATTAAATTTCTGAAATTTAACATCTCTAAACTAATGTAATGAAACTATCATAATTTGTAGAAAAACAACAAATAAATGTTAAAATACTATTCAATATTTAAAACTAACAATGAAGATACAATAAAAACTATATTGTTTATTATATTATTATTTTATTTATTATTCATATACAATTTATATACCATATTATTAAGTCTTATTATATAATTTTATTATTATTATCATTATTGACTATTAATACTAGTATATAAAATTATAATCAATTTCAATGTTAAACCATTTAAACGTTTGTTTTGATACTTATTTTAAAATAATAATTCATCTAAAGAGTGTAGATCGATAGACGCACAAGATCATAAATAAATAATGTGTACTTACCTAATTATTTTTAAGTTATTAATAACAAACACAATATAATGTGTATTTTGATACCTAAAATAATTTGTCAATAAAATATGTTGTTGACTTCATAAGTTAACAATTTAGTGATTTAACATGATAAACATACAGCTGGATTCTATTCATTTCTTAGTAGAATATTTAATTAATGTAATATACATATAAATATATACAATAATACTTGTAATACTAATATATGTATAATTAGAAACAAATCTAAATTTATGTAGTTTGATAATTTGATATTCACCTTCGATAATATGTTTACTTCTTCGGTATGTCAAACTGAGTAAATTAAAAATAATATAGTAAATAGGAATAATACATTTGATTTCGACCGATCCAACTGTCCACTATTACGTAATAATGCTAAAGAATAAAAACAAAACAATAAAAAAAAATCCATTATCAACTAATATATACAAATTAGTCTAAATCTAACCACATAATAAAAAATAACGACATTCAAATGACAACTACGAACGAATAGTATAGAGATAGAAGATTGTTTTTAAAAGGTAAAAGTGTATAAATTCGTATACAAATTGTACAATAATTGTTATTTAAAAGTTTATTTTAATTGTAAACGAATTTAACGAAGTCGCGGTTTTTACAATAAACAACTAACATTTTATAACATTGACTTGAAAAAAAAACTAAAATTAATGCAGAGAAATATTTAAAAATTAAAAAACACAAAATATTTAGACTCCCACGTCTCTTCTTTTGAATAATTTTAACATTATATTTATATAATTTCGATAAGAGCTATATGTAGAAACAAAGTATATAAGTGGGAATCTAATCAAACCTATATGCAAATCTTCCGTCCGGTAGGTAAAAATAAATCAATTTATTAAACAGCTTTGTTAATTAATATTGAAATTTAACGACTATATAAGCAATCGAGTTTTCAGAAAATATGATATTAATCATATTATACTATATTTACCTATACGGAACTAGTACAAGTCATTACCGAAAAACGTCTGTTAGGATAATGACTAAAAACAATGCATCGACTTAATCGTCGGGATTACATTTTTTTTACAAGTTCAAGGTTTGCACAGGGAAGTTCATTGGTCTTTGAACACTATATAAGTCATAGCTATATTTTCCCCCCGCCAATAGTCAGTACACAAATGCACAATGTAAGAATATATTGCCTTCCATCAACGGTTTTCACTAGCAAATCCATTCACGTATCGAATAAGGTTATTCACTCGTTGTGTGCTACAAGGTGATCATGCGATTTTATGTTGCGAAAATTTATCTCGTTTAGAAAGTATAAGCAAATGTGAAATATGAAATGAATATTATTTAAATCGATGGAGGTTTCATAAATTTAATCGATAAACAGTAGACAATTAAAATCGAATGGGAACGTGTATTTCTTTTTTCTATTTTAAAATGCTGTATAACATGCAATTCTGTTCATCCTGTATAACACGGACGCACGACATTGGAATTCGCTTCGTACCGCAATCCATTGCAACAAATGACAAAATCGAACGCGATATTTGTGACAAGTAAATATATTTTTAAAAAAAATAAAACGCCATGAAAATCAAAACTAAAAAGAAAATAAATAACTTCAGAACTTCAGGTTCAGGTTAATATAATAGTAAATTTGTTTGATAAATTGTTGTTAATAGTTTGTAAAACATTTTCAAATTGTTTTGTTATTATAATAATATAAACATATCCCATACAAATCTGACGGGTAAACAATTCGATAAAGTTCTAATAATTAGGAGTGATAATAATACTTTAGTGCGTTTACGATAATTGAAAACACTCAATAACTTTACGTATGGACTCATTGTATTTCTATACATATATTTTTTTAAATTACAACAAATTTAATTATACGCTTATTTAAATAATTAAAATAAATTTAAATCGATTAATTCGCGCATGCGCAACAAATTTTTAATTTATAAAGTTGATTTCACAACTAAAAATTAAAGATAAGTAATTCGCGATCAAAATGATTGGAGGTTGGTTACCATTAAATGACAATAAAAGAGTTGATCGCATACGCGAAATTAATTGATTTAAAATTATACTAATTAGGTAATTAAATAAGTGTATAATTAAATTTGTTAAGTAATTAAAAAATATATATTCAAATACAATGAGTCAGGGTAAAGTTATTAGAGTGTAATTATGTATCTATGGGATTTTTTAAAAAGATTTTTATAAATTTACCACGTGTGTAAACTACCTATGAGAAAACTCAACAAAAATATCCCATGATCAAAACCTAATTAGTTATAATGAAATAAAAAAATTTTAAATAACGAAACCGTAATTCTACCGATTTTCCGCCATTTTTTAGTAGTTTTTCTTCTCCCAAGGAAAACATTTTGAGAAATTTGAAAAATGAGCTTAAAAAGTACCAAGATACACTTTTCTACAGAAAGCATACCCTATTATTGGTAATCGGACAATTATTTCTACCCAAAAAAATGTTTTCATATATAAAAAAAAATCTTTGTTGAACCAATACATTATTCGCTTCGCTCAAAATCTAAAAATACATATAACCATAATTTTATTTTCCTAAATAGTAGCACAGGTATATTATAATATATTATAAAGGTACTAACATTTCAAAAATCGCGTGTGACAACAATTCTTATCAAGATTATTATCGGTACCTATATAGATGAAATATTATATTGTTATGAAGTGAATAAAGATAATGAAATTAAGATCATAACAATATTATCGCGTTACAAAAATGCAACAGATGCAAATATTACAATATTTTTTTACTTAGGTTTTAGATTTTAGTGTCGCATGCCAAAAACAATAAATATTCTATTAATTACAGTATTATTTATGTTTATTTATGAATTGTTATCTAATATTTTGTTATACTACCAGATTATCGGACACATTTATTTCGGTCTTATTTAGTTTATATTTAATAATAAAATAACGATGCGTTCTGAATTTGACGTACTTGGTTTCAAAATGGTTTTGCACAGCAAGTCGGGATTAATTATCGATTTGCGGAGCGAAACGACGAGTGCCAAACACGCGTTTCCTACCCGTAACTAAATAAAAATGTTTAAATAATTTTAAAACAAATTATTTGAACCTGGGACCTTTCTTTACAAGATGACGCATTAGTGCAATAAGTCACACCATTGAACCACATGAATTGCTAATAGTTTAAAAATGATTTGATACAATAATTTTAGCAAAAGGTGATGTACAATAATTTAATTTCTCGTATGTGCTGATCTGAGAAGGGATCGAGTTATCATTAAATCCAAAAGAGCACTTAACCCGTGGTTATAATATTTGCCTTTTTTTTAGTCAAAATAGAAATATTGACGTCTACGAACCATGTATATTCACTTAATAATTCAATATAAAATACATTTTTACATTAGGTACCTCATAATGTATTCGTAATATGTGTGTGTTATAATTATATTGTTAGAATATCATTTAAATAATATTTAATTGAATTATAATATTGTAAAACAGTAATAAACAATAAATAAATGTATAACAGCTAATACCAGATAAAATATTAATTCGAGAGTTCTATATGTTGTTTTGTTTTAAAATTTATATTATCCCAGCCTAAAATTTAAATTTATTAATATTAAAATTATATAATATATATATATATATATAATATTAAACACACAGGAATATATATATACATAATATGCGGCACAACAATTTTGAAATGTTAAAATATATATTAATAATGCTGTATATTACACTATCACTGTTAGATACATATAATATTATGAAATACTATTTTGTACTGAATATATTTTGATAAACATATTAGGAACATTTAACAATATACGTTTTCTCGTCATCATAGCAATCTTAGATATACTTATTTTAGAAAAATAATTACATTTCGAAATTGATGTTTACAATCAACCACCTATATTACGAAGAAAAAAATCACACTTGTCATTCGTTCTTTATTTTTGATATAAATGGTATAACTAAGTTTTATATTCAATAAGTATTACAAAAACAGTAAAAAATAACACACTCGGAAAAAAATGAGACCAAAAGTTTACATTATGTATGAATACTGCGTGTCCAATACATAAACTGTAAAGTAACTTAAATGTTACTCAGTCTTAAAATCTTCATAAAAAATTGGAATAAAATCTAAAAGTATAAATCATTGAAACATTATTTTCCAAAATCGTATTTTTTCATATGTAACATACTGAAAGTCACGAAAATCACAAACCTCAATAGAATATTCGTCCATGCTATAATACCTAAACACAATATTTTATTTTAAACAACATTCATATTTCAATATGGTCCTAATTCTTCTTATTTACGTCTGTAATAATTCAACTTCCGATTAAACAACATTTTTCGATTTAATAATAGTATTTAACGTTTCAAAAATATAAAATTGAACATTTTAGGTTGTTCAATCAATAAATGTTATCATCATGACAATATATTCATATCTTAAAGTAAATATAAAATATAATCATAAAAAAGTCCGAGTATTCCAAGAATCCAAGTTAACAGAAATTTGTTAATTAAAAAAATGTTCAAGTATAATCATTAATTACTTATAAAATTGTTAAATCTAAATGTATAGCGAAATAACTTAAATGGAACTTAAACACGATGCTTTATTTCAATCAATTTTTACAAAAAAAATTAATTAAATTCTTTATGAATTTAAAAAAACAATTTTGGCAGTTTTGTTATCCATAAAATTAAAAATAATATAAACCACAGTGAAATATTATTTTTATTAAAACCCGTTTTAACATTAGGTTAACCGTTAATATTTTTATTTTTATTATTTGTACAAATTATTAATTAAATTTTACAATGTAAAATTTTAAAGATTTGCAATATTACAATAAGTAAATCTTGATTATATCATTATTAAATTTTGTCCACGAATTTGTAGAGTTCGTTTTGAAGTTATTGCGAATAATTTTTTTTTTATTTTATTTTATTATGGGATACAAATAATACCCGAGAGTGTCATTGGTATTAATAAAAGTAAGATTTTTCCTTACTTTAAAATTATTTTTATGTTTTTATGGAGTTTCCTTATAAATAATTAAAAGAATATTTTCTTTCTAATATAGTTTTAAATTATCTACCCATCTATAAATTAAATTGGTTAAATTTTCAAATTATATTATGCATAATAAGAGAGAAAAAACGTATTTTACTTATAAGAAAATTATAATTTATTGAAATATATCTGAAAGTGTAAACTTTATATTAGTTTTCAGTTAACACTTTCACAGCAGTTTTGGTTTTATAAGACTATAGAAGTTATACATTATTTTATCATACAATGATATTAAGGCTATAAGTGTAAACAAATGTAAACATCATAAATCAACTGAAATTATATATTATTTTGTGAATTCGAATACAGAGTATAACATTTTCTAGCATTGTAAATTATAATGTAAAATAAAATGACTGTTTGATATAAAGGAATATTAAGAATGCAAGTTAATGGGTATTAAAAATAAAAGAAAACGTTTACAACGCGTTCCGTTTATATCATGAAATCATTATTGTCTATTGAACTACAATATGTACAAAATATCCATATAGTATTATTAATTATTATAATAATGGTGATATTAGGTATTTCTCTAGAAATTAAATTTATGTACTCTAAACATAAAAGTATAGACTATAGGGTAAAATTGTTGATATGTGATTTATGAACAAAAATAAATACTAACTTCTTGATTGTAAACATTATATTTCCATGTACTATTCATTGACATTTTTATGCCTCTTGTAAACTAGTTAACTGTTTCACAGCATTATCCAATTTTATTCGTACCCTTTTATACAAAATTCATGAAAAATACTGGACGAAATTGTATATTAAAATCATAATATTTATTATTTAGTTAAACTAATAATACCTAATACTAATAACGTTAAAACAGTAAATGGTAAACATTAGTTAAGCATATTTTAAGGATAATAATTACAACATAACCTATTTTCAAAAAATTGTCGTTTATATTAGTTAACTCGGATTGTAATTATAACTATGAATTTTAATTTATAATTACAACAGTCATTAACTCATAAACATATTTATAATATTATTATTAAAAAGTCGAATCAAATATTATTATCAAATCTAATTATTACTACAATAGACTTTTTAAGACATATACTATATTAAATAGTATTTTAAAACTAGTGCATTTTATTATTTAATACTGAACCATATATATAATTACTAATTTATTGTTTTTGTAAATTAAAAATATGATTAGATTCAATGAATAACTAGTTGCAATAAAACTATACAGAATTATTATTAACTACTTAATAATACAAACTAGGTAATTTATTGCATTCATGTTATGAAAAAAAAATACTTTCAACCTGATTTTTAAAAACGATTTTAAGAGCTTAATACTAATATTATCTACTTGTTTCTACATCATTAATTGTAAACATTCAAAACATGTTTATTTTATAGCATTCATAATGTAGAATAAAAACGTATAAATTCACAATATCATATTTCAAAATGTTAGGTTAGATGATGTAGGCATTTTTCTTTTAGAAAATATATAAATTGTCAAAATAATGTTAAAGCAACATCTACAAAATTATTAAATATAATTTTATTTAAAGATTTTATTTCATTTTTATTGTACAAACAGTAGAGATAATTAAGTATAGATAATTAAATTTAATGATTAATTTAACAATATTAACAAATTTAATTTCGATATGGTTATTTTTGGGAAAATAGTATCGGTTCTTTTTACATGTTAAAGATAAAAACTGTTATCGTTGCAATTTTAACACTTTCAAAATAAAATTAATATAGGTAATACATTATATTTATGCATTTTAAAAATAACAAGAACATACTCACGCTATTTTTCAAAATTTAAACTTATTTTCCAGCAACCTAAAAAAATGATCTATTTTTAGTTATTTTAACAATGTTCAAATTATATATATTTAAACAAACAAAATATATCGTCATAACATGATAGATCATCATTTTTTTAAATAATTATTATAAATTAAAACTGTGGGAATATTTGGCATTACATCTTTTATTTCAATTTGCAGACAGCAATGTGTTGTTTATGGCAACGTGATAAGGTATAAGAAAATAAAAGCACACAATCATATCAAGTATGGTCCAACTATCTAGTTTGACTATAAAGGGTAACAAATGGAACTGGAAGAAATAGAGGATTATAATAATTATATTATTTACTTGACACTAATGAATGACATCGAATATTTTCTAGTCCACATGGAACAATGTCACTTAATAATGCCAAAATTCTAAAAATTATATTAATACACATCTCAAATTAAAATTAGAGTTAATAATAAATTAAAATATATTTTATGAGGGCTAGTGCATATTATATTGTTGTTTATCATATTTCGGAATAATAAAAGTTTAAATATAAATATAAATTTAAATATTAGTACCTAACCAATCATGCACACAGAAGAGGGTATTAAGGGGTCCCCGAAATGTTTTCCTTCATTCAATTTGGATTCAAAATCCAGCATACGTTCATGCAATAAAACCCGCAGGACGTAAAATTTTCAATATGCAAATAATTTACTATTAAACTTTTTACCATATTACTACATATTCTACAAAATTCCTCTCTTTAGAAAATTATTATAAGCAAAACCCCTCCCCGAAAAAAATCCTGTGTGCGCCACTGTACCTAACTTCGAAAATGTTTAAAATTTGGGACATAATACATTTTAATTTTAATTTTAATTTTAATTTTAAAATAGTTTAGTTAATAGTCATTTTAATACAATTAAAAACAAATAGGTATACTTATTATTAGAAAGATATGAATCATAGTATTTTAATTATAAAACCGTAGTTTTGTCCATCAAAAACTATTTTAAAAAATTATTTTCTTTTTCAATTCGTATATTATTATTTTAAAGATCCAACACACTTTTAAAGGTTGAAAACATTACTTAAATTAATAAAAGATTATACAATACAATTTATTTTATGATATCGTTAAAACGACAAAGGACTACTACGATTACTACTACTACTTCATAACTTATTGCATTCAACATACCATCAAATGAAAGTTCCAAACAGATACAAAGCTTAGTCTTAATGTTTTCCTAGATATAATATTATATAATTAAGAAATAAAAGTATCAATTTAATGATTAAATTATTTTAACATCCGGATGTGTATTTATTTTTGAGAAGAACAAGCAAAACAATTATTGGTTTTAGAAGTATTTGTTTTTACCACTGTTCTGCGCGTATTTACGATTATAAGTTCATCAAATTCAACCTAGAATGTTTAAAACCCCTCAAGAACTTAAATCTTGTTTTAAACTCAAATACTAATAATATGTTAGAAATTAGTAATGATATCATTTTCCAGTTATTTTATAGATATAAAACATGAAATTATTTGTTAAAAATGCAATAATTACTGTCAAATATTAGGTTAGATGTTAGGTGTCATGTAAGAAAAACAGAAATATAATGAACAATAACAGATTATGTTTAATTTTAATTTACTAAAATATAAATAGGTATATTATTATTCTATGCCTATTTATAACCAACTAATAGTTTGAATATAGGTATATATTTTTTTAATATTAAAATTAAAATAAGATTGATCATTTATATTTGTGGTATTATATAATAATATAATATGACTAAATGGCAGAATTTATTTATAATTTTAAAACTAATTTTAATTTGAATTATGTCAAACATGAAATATACCTACATAATATCTTATTTAAAATAGTTGATGAGGGTTGTACTGATATAAAGACCTTTAAAGAACTTAAAACTCCTAAGTTTTACAATAATCATAAATATAAATCTGAAACATAATATTATCATTAACTATCTCGATTTAAAACTTAAGTTAGTTATTTAATCGATATAGTAAACAAAACAATTTATTGAACAGATATATTTAAAATAAAGACTTTCTGTTAAACATCAGAGGTACCTACTATGAATTATAATTTCTAAATGCTACATTAATATTTAAACAAAATTAATTAATAATTAATCTCTTAGTGAACGTACTTTTAAAATAAATTAATCAATGCATAAAAAACAATTGTTTCATTAAACACATTCCATGTTTTTCAAATAGCTGAGTTGTTTATATGGTAGTCCAAAAAAAATTAATTATGCATAGTGATAGGTTACGAAAATTAGTGTCAAATATTAGTTTTAAATTAGCAATTATTTCATATTGTCGCTTTTGATGATCTGTAATAATTTTTAATTTTGTTTGTTTTAATATAATTTTAACATTAAAATAACAAACCCAAATTGTAAGGTAATACAACATTAAACTAGATTGATCGATCGATACAAATTAATATTATGATATTGTATTCTTAGTTCTTACTTTATTATTTACAATCATTTTATAGATTTTTAAGTATCTACCTATGTTGTCATATCTACAATCTACATATTATATTTAGTATTTACATCAAATCTAAATAGTTTTTTTAACATGTAAAATGTCTTTCAAATACTAAATGAAAATATGTATATCTGTTCTCAATCGGTTACTTTTAAATATAATATTTATTATATATATGAAAAGACTGAGAATTTATATATAAATATTAAAATAATATGTAATATTTACTATATTTTAATATATGAATGATAAATTTAATATATTTATCTTCTACTAGTAAAAAATTAATATAAAGTCGGGTAGACATATAAAGATACATGATGCATAATATAATGTCTATGACTGTATAGAAAACGAGGATGGATTTTAGACATTCATCTTGTAGCATACAATTACATCAAGTTCGAAGACAAATTGCATAGCCGTATATATTCACTTTCATTCGAAAAAAATATAATTTGTAATACATATTTTTATGTGATATTTTACTGTCAAAAAATCGTAGGTATATCGTACCTATATATTATCGACAAAGCTAAAAGCCAACGAGTAATATTTTTATACTTTATAGTAAAATATAGTATAACTATTGAATAATATAGAACGAAATTAATGTCTTCAAATCTATGCATATGATTTATCAGCTAAGCACGACATTATTATTACTAATTTTAAATTCTGAGCAGAGTGAAGTTTTGGTTTTATAATGACGTTTTGTAGTTTTACGTCTGTAAACACGTTTTTGGACAGAAATAATGATACGATTACTGCGAAGGGTTTTTTTTGTTTGTATCTAGTTGGTGCTTTATTTAACTAATTTTTCAAATTTCTCAAAAAATTTTCTTTAGAACAAAATCTACCAAAAAGTGACGGAAAATGTCTAAATTCGTAGAAACTATAATTGTTTATAATATGAAAAGTATTATAAGTATTACTTAACCTATTTCTAAAATATTTCATAATTTTAGTCACAAATAACCTTAAATAATCTTCTAAAGTTGAAATTTTGAGTGAAATTAAAGAAATATGATAAACAAATATGAAATGTATCTATATATACCTAGTTCTTTTATGTTATATGCTTATGACTTTAAATACGTCAAGATAAAAATGTAATATGTGTTTTATGGCATACTCCTGTACATGCATATAAAATATTTTAAAAATCGAAAGATTCATTTTTTACACGACTTCGAATTTCACAAATTTTCAATTTTACATTGATGTTTGATTGTTGTGTTTTTAAAAGTCTGACCTTTTTGGGGTAGTAGATATATTCCGATTACTACCAATTTTCGTTAGTGAATTTTATCTAGTTGATACTTTATTTAGTTCATTTTTCGAATTTCTTAAGTTTTATTTGGGATATGGCTATTGATAAATGGTTGTAATACCTATACATTTTTTACCAATTAAGTTTCAGATGAGTTTTTTGATAATTAATTTTTCTGTTTTAAATTATTTGATCAATAAATAAAATTTATAAAATGAAATATTATCATTATATTGTATATCTAACTGAGCTTAGTTCAAAATTGTTTTTCCAAATGAAATATCATTGCATTAAAATCTTAATTATAATAATACAATAACATTCCACTACTAACCTCTCTGAGAACCGAAGGGACGAAGAATGAACGCCCAGAATCAACTGTTCGGATTTTGGGTATTGTACCAAATAATAAATTACTCTATATTATTACAACAGATAAAAAATATATTATAAATATAAAGTAATAATATTTAAATATAGAATAATGTATTAAACCACGGTATTCCCGTACCTATAATATAGGAGATTAAAATCTTATCCCTATTGCGAAATTCCTGCTACTAATATATAGATTACTACTCAAATAATAATAATATATATATATATATATATATATATGTATAGTGACTTTTTTTAGTTTCCCATATAGGTTCTATCAAAGTAGATATTATTATATTCGTAGTGAAATATAAAAAAAGCTAATCATATTATTATTATATGGCACAATATAAAACCTTATAGTAATAATAACATAAATAATATACATTTTAATTGCAAATGTAAATTAATTTAAATCTATTTTTAATTCTTAATTAAACAATACTAACCTGAAAATAAAACATAATTAAATAATTTTTATATTTGTTTAGGTACAACTTTATATATAGGTAACGAATTAAAAACATTTGAAGACGATTAATTGCTTAACTAATACGAACATTTCAGATCTAAGAAGGTATCTATATTAAATACGTAGATCCACGTTATTATTTGTTTATTAGAAAATATTTTAAAAAACGCCTCCGTAAGTCCTTCAAAAACATTATTATTCTTTTTAAATTTGGTAATAAATAACGTAAACGATATCGTTGGCTAGATTCAAACCATGGCCTTGCTTGATGTTAATAAATATTTCCAATATACTTTTTTAAATAAAAAAAAAGTATCTTATTGTATTAGAACTTTAGACACAATAAGACACTACACGATTAAAAGTTATCTGTCATAGGAAACGAATTAAAGAAATAGTATTTTTAAACTTATCCTCAATAAAAAAACTTACTTATAAGTACTTCATTGATTATTTTTAAAAACCATTGCCATTTGACAATACAAATATATAATAATATAGACTTCATGCGCAATTACCAAGTCAGTATATGCACAAATAATTATTTATAAATATTCTTGAACATAATCGTTTTATTATATTTTAGGTTTAACATTGTAGTTGGTAATTTCATAACCATAATTTTATATATTATATATTATGTATAAAGTATATTGATAAAGCCAAGATCTCAAAATCATGGTTTATTGAAAGTTTTAATAAAATAGCAACAAATTTATTTTATAATGTATTGTTTTTGAATTATTAAATTTGATCAATATATCTTATTTATTTAACAAAAAAAAATTGTTAGTCAGCTGCCAAACGTTAAAATACATACACAAAATATTGCAACTTTATATCCTAATTTACCAACATTCCAAATCAATAGGAACTTCAAAAAATAAATCATTTCAGTATAGTTAGTTAGCTAAACTATAGCTTGAAAACTTTCAAGTTATATGTTTTATGTTTAGCATTTTTTATTTATCTAATATAATAATAATAAATACTTAAAAGTAAAGCTCAATTATTCCTATAGTGATAAAGTATAGGTATTAAACGTAGACATTATAAAAACTCATTTGACTTAAAGATTTGTTTGCTAAATCTATAATTTATTTTAAATTTATTTTTTATAGACAAATATAACATCAAACAAAATAATATTAGTTAATACATTTCTAGTAAAATATTTTATTATAATTATAAATGTCCAACGTTCAATTTACGTTAATCAACAAGTTACAAAATAATATTATAATTACATAAAGTCGTATACATAATATTTAAACTAAAATACGATTGGTCATCAACTATTACCTAGTTAATAGAATTAAGACATGTTTAAATTCATAATGTTTTTCATTACATGGTTTTTAATAACATTCTCAGAAAAGAATAATAACACCAGGTAGAAAATAGTTCCACCTTCCATTGTATGAACCACACAAAAATACATGCAAAACGTTTAATAATAAAATATAATTAATTATTTACACGACCTTTTATATCCTCCAAATCCTCGTATAAACCTAGCACTGACGTTTGTTTGTGACGGAATATGAAAAGTTTTCATGGATATTATAAGAATATACTTAAATAGTAATTAATAGCATTTGTATGCATAGCCATTTGCATATTATTAGAAATATCAGTTTAAGAAGTCTATAATTATATATATATATATATATAATATACACAATTATTATTAAAAAATACAATAAATATTTACAACATAACTTGGTTAATTTATATAAATAATTCAAATATAATTTAATAATTACGAGCTTACAACTGATTGTTACAATAATTATTATAAATTGATAACAATGAAAATGAATTAACCTTATAGGTATGTAGGTACATATAATATATAGTATTTTATATAATAGGTAATAAAATTTATGCAATATAATATAAAGAACCAATGCCGCCACTACCGTTATGCTGGGAGAGGAGGAGGTGCAGCGAATCCCCCCAGTTATGGCTAAAATCATAGTGAAATGCTAATCGATTTGATTTTAATCTATTATACTTTTTAAAAGTTATATCTACTTGTAACCCCTCCAGATATATATCTAGTTGTGGTAATTATATTATGATTAATTGTATTTTGGAACAATCAGGTACCGGATATGATTGAAAATAAATATATTCTTTTAGATGACTATATACATAAAGTAGTTGGAACTTAGAATGAACTATCTGTTGATAATTAAATGAAAAGACCCTATATTTTTGACAAATTGTATATTTAATGTATAACAAATTGAAGGATGTCTTTGATCAAAATTCCGAAAGAAACAAAGAACGAAACTAGAAAGTAACTAATAACAATTGTTATAGTTAGAAACCTAATTTTTGAAAGTAAAATATAGCGGACTTTATTTTTTTCTGTATCGATGAAATTATATTTAATTTTTAAAGTACCTAGTAAAAGCTTATATACTTTGAAGTCAACTTTTATCACGTTTTGAATATATAAAACTATCTCAATTGGTTGTTATTACTTATATACTTTTAAAATTACTCATTTCAAAATATAATTTTAAAAAAACCAGTCAATGCATAGAAAATTTTAAGCTTTTAATGTATAATGTCTATAAGACCATACATTTTGAAAATAAGTGTAAGATCTCAATAGTGGAAATGCAGAATAATGATCTGTCAATATTAAACGCTAAATAAACAGTAAAAATAAATTAAGATTTTGTGACTCCTTTAGCGATTTCAAATATTTGTCTAGTTTATATAGGTTATGTATACATGTAAATATATTATATTGTAATATCGTTGGTTATAAATTTATAATATATTATAAGATATATAATAAATAGTAATATTATGTATAGCATAGCATAACCTACAAAAACAAACAGTAAACACTAATTGCTGATCAATTGAAGACATATCATCAAACGTAATTTTTAATATCTATTTTAATTTAACTCTTTAATTATTTCGACAAATAAAGAATAATTAGTTTAAATAAATATATGGGATACAAACGATTGAATATAATGTCATAAAATTACAAATTTTAATGCCTAATTAAAAATGTAAATTTCGATTATATTATACAACATTGATAGGTAAATATATATTTAGGATCAATAATATTGACTACTAATTACCAACATTCATAATATTACTATATTAGCATATGAATTTATTTGCAATGAATATAAAATTTAATTAACCGTCAAAATATTGGTGTTTACTTGTATTTCTAAAAATAATCTAGTTCCAACCTTGTAGAACTGTAGAACTACAGGTCTACTGTCTACAATATAAAATCCAAAACACATAATATAATATATATATTAAATTTTGTACAGTTAAATATAGAGTTTAAAAGTGTTGATTCGCGGAAATATTCTTCATACATATGAAAATATTATTATGATGAATGTATATTAATATAAATAAATACAAAATAATATAATTTCTAGTTATATTATTTACAACAATTTTGTTTTTCAATAACATGAATAACATGATCAATTTATATAAATGATGAGTAGGTACCAATAAATAAATAATTAACAATAATATGCAAATGTCTATTATTAACAAAACACAATTTCGAAACAATGCACATTCGGAAAAATAATTTTTTCGATTCAAACACAAATGATCAGAAATTATATAATAGATTAATCAAATTGAGTACATACTTTATACATATAGATATAATAATTATAATATACTATAACAATAGTATTTTATATAATTTTCAACATTTATTTTTCTACTGCTATTCGAGTCTCCGACTAATATTTATAGTTTTTGTACTAATCTACTCTTGGGAATTCGCATTTTCTTTCAAAATTTCAATTTTCCGTACTATTAATTAATTTATGTTGTTTTCACTTATCATTGCCGAAACACAGTACCTGGTAAAATCATAAAGCGAAATCATATACCTCATCAAATAAGTATGTAATTATTAATAAATAATAGGTAAAAAACTATGGATTAATAATAATAACTATTAACTGGTACTAATAAGAAATTGTATTGTAGAACAACATACTATAATTGATAACACACAAACAAATATTTTTAAATTGAGAAACATTGTTAGAATTCAGTTTCTTGAAATTATCCAGGGGATGTGAGTGACAAAACATAAAATTAAACTTCAAGGGAAAACATCATTTTATTATATAAAATGTCTAATTATAATTATAAAGAATTATTTACCCAATTATCTACATAAAATAATAGAAGTTTTCAATGTTTTTTAATTTGTTTTCTAAAATTATTTCATGCCACATTAATGTCCGTACGATAATATGTGTATTAGGAAAGTAATTGATGATTATCAATACAAGTTGCGTGAACCGGTTCTGCCAAATATTTCATTTTTAACCAAAAACTGAACAAAAAAAAACATTTGAAACGTATAATATTGATTAGTTATTATATATTATTATATTATCGCAAATAATAAAGTTTTGTTATAATTTAAGGATAGGTTTTTAAATCTATTTTTGCACACAATATTTTTAAATGTATACTTTTTGTTTGTACACAACATCTGTACACAAATTTATGTTTATATAAATTATTCCTATTTAATAATACAAGATCAATATAAACAATAAGTAATCTTGATATCTTATCAAAGGTATTATTGGGAGTTTAGATAAAAATGAACTCTTTTTATTCGTTTCAAGAATAAAAAAATAAAAACTTAATAACAATGAATTATTCTTCCACTTGCATTTGATAATATGATTAATATATATTTTTTCGGTTTTTATAATTTTAAATTAATTATTTTAGACTATAATTTGTTTTTACTAGGTAATTATCACGCCTAACGTTAATGATAGTATCATCAGCATATTAATTTATTGTGTGCACTATTAATTCGAATTACAAATAAAACGCCATAAATACTCCTGTAGATAATATGTCGTTTCTTTTATACCTATGATTACCAAATTGGTTTTTATTTTATTTTTTACCACATTACATTATAACCACTAACAAAAAACGTCAGTATATGTTACTTGATTCCTTATAAAAATAACGTTTTCGGAAGTGCTGAAAAATACCAATAAATTGTTACAATTATTAATTTTAATTTTTAATTGTTTAATAATAAATGATAATTCCTTTAATTATTATTAAATATTTAATTTGATAATTGTAATTAATACAAAACTATAATAATTGCTCAACAGTATTATTGTTATTATTATTATTATTGTACACGTCATTAAAATTTATTATTTGTAGAAAGTTTATAAATTTGTATATTATGAGAAATGCAATTATATTTATTATAATTTCATATCAATAAAATGAAGTATAATATTACCAATATTCAATAATTGCATTAAACACAAACAAGTTAAAAATAATAATAATAATAATAATAATGAAAGTAAAACGATAAAATACGTTTCGTATTACAATAATATAGCCAATATATAGTTCATCGGACGATAAAATTAAAATTAAAAAACAAAGCATTTATGTTTTGTACATACTTTTAGTCTTTAATGGTCATTCAAAATCAATTGGTGTAAACATTAATGTTTTTTTTTTTTTCTACTAATCTTACGTCATATGTTACGTATACAATATTATTATCGTAATGGGTAATAAACAATAATATTATTGTGATCATTAATATGCACGATCTATATATCAATTTAAATTATTAATAACATAATAAGCGAGCCACGGGTTTTCCAATCAGTATCATGTCAGGATTATGCAAACCACAATATTATAATTCAATACCTACCCAATAATTAATAATAACAAACAACAATAATATTATAATATTCCAAGTGGCATGGAATATATTTATAGAAATTAAATATTTCAATTATCAAAAATTGTGTTCGTAGTTATCTTACACTCGTTGCAAGCGGAGCAGTATATACTTAATATGTCATATGTACCTACGTGAAAACTCAGTAAATCAATGAGGTTTCAAAACACAAAATATACAATGTGTTTATATTAAATGAATTATCTATCATACTTACCTATAGTATAAAATTCAACGGCATATAAAAAAAAAAAATGTTAATTTCTTATAAATATTCTATTATTATACGTAAACGACGTGAGATATATACATATGTATATAGGACATTGGTACCTTCTACAAAGTTATTTTTCGACTACCTATAGATTACGTAATAAATTATTTTTGTATATTACAATAATAATAATAATAAAAATAATAATATTTGTATTACCTGTGTTCTAAATCCGAAGGCACTCGCGGGCAACGGCGACAGCGATATGGATAAATATTATTTTAATCCAAAACACAAACGAACGGCGGGAAAAAAAAATTACACAAGGACACGACGACGCGACACTATAGTTGTCGATCCCGCGCGAACGTTTCTCTAAGATCTAATTACTATAAAAGATCTCATATGGGAATATTTAAAAATATATATAATTTTTTTTTTTTCATCAAACACAACTGCTATTCAAACCCGTTGTAATAACACACATCGCACAAAACGAGAGGAATATATCGAATAACATTGATAGAAGAAAAAAAATTTGCACTCGCAAAATGAAAACGCGCGCGCACTCGACGGAACGGCGCGTGGAAAAACGGACGACAGAGGCCTAAAAATAAACAAACCGGAGGCGACGCATATAACGCACAGACGATCGACGTTAGTATAATATTGTTTTCAACACGGTTTGCTACGGCGAATCTTGATTGAAAAACAATGACGGACGGACGAAGTAGATGAAGAAAATAAAAAATTAATAGAAATTATAATGCTAAAAAATTAATAAAATAATACGTTAACCGCCAAAATGTGAAAAAAAAAAATACGCGACTGTAATGAGACTAATGACAAGTAACGAGAGCGGCACTACATAACACAACGATCGGTCGAAACAAACTGAAACAGTGAAACGTCGCTGCTACCGCTGCCGCCGCCGCCGCCGCCGAAGGAGAAGACTCCTTGTGCGCGTCACGATCGCGCGCTAGGTGTCCGGTTCGGCGGCGGTGTGCCGACAACTCCCCATTTCTCCTTCGCTCGCCGTCGAGGAAACCGAGCCCACCAAAACTATACCAGAGCTTCCGTCCGTTGGCTGTTGTCGTAGGACATGTCTGCGATCAGCGATTTATATTATGCAAGATCGCGTTCGTTCCGCGATCATAATAAATTTAATCATTTATAATCCAATGGTTTGATAATTTCTTTCTACGTCGACTCATGTCTTCTTTATAATTATAATATTTATTTTATGGATTATAAAAAAATTTTCAAAATATTATATTTTTCCATTTAATTGATTATTTTTTCTTTTTAATCTAAATGAATAATATTATGACTAAAGTCCGGATTTATATGCACTAAAAAATCTCAAAATAATATGCAAATATGCATAAAAAACTTGAAATATGCACCTAATATGCTCTTATCCGAAATATATGCATGTATATGCAAATATAAATTTTTTTCTAATTATTTTATGTTTTTAAATCGAGAGGAAAATGTAAAAATAAATACACTTTTTAATTTATATAATAATATGTCATATATATAGAAAAAACTATATAGGTTAGGTTTGGTTCATATTAATATTGGTATAATGCAGTCTTTTTTCTAAACATCATTCAGTCAAACAAAAATAAATTACTAAGTTAGCAAACAATATTCATTAAACATAAACAATATTCATATAAAAAAAAAAAATGTCCATGAAGATATAGATTTATCAGTCGTGCATATTTTATATAAAAACATATTTTCACATTTTTTATAATAATTAATAAAAAATATAGAGAAAAAATTACTTTTTTACGAAAAAGTCTATAAAATATGATTAAATATGCAATATTCTTCAAACATACCGTTAACCCTAAAATCTGCATTTATATGCACCATAAACTTATTCCTATGCATTCATTGTTAAACAAATCGTCGACATTTCTTACAGCCACCAAGCTTCATACTCTCATAAAAAATATTCAATTGCATACAAATCCGGACTCTAATTATGACTTTTACCACCATAATTAATGCTATATTAATATTGAATGAGTAGTTTAATGAAGTTGTAGGATATTAATAATAATTTTCTAATAATAAAAGTGTTTTCCGCTAAAAAAAAATAATAGATCTCCTGACGATTTCACTGCACGTGGATTTAAGATCGCTGTTCGCGTTCTTGCATGGGAAATCATACTTTGTTTTTATGCGTAGTACTGACGAGACACGACGGCCGCGTCCTTTTCGAAAAAAGGTAAAACCCGCAGCTGCGAACGTTGTCGTAACGCACCCTCATGCGACAGGAATCCCCCTATAACTGTTTTATTTTCGTTTTATTGCCCTTCGACAACATTTCAGGCGTATGCGAGACAACTGTAAGCAATAAAAATAATTATCGTCCGTCCGTTAGCACATAAAAATCACGTTTTCTAAATTATAAATACTCGCGTTATATAGATATATGTATTATTATAATCATTATACGAGTATAATATATTATTATATTACATTTCATTATATTATAAAAATTATTATTATTGTCAGAGGGTCTCGTTCGGTAGAGCTGGTTTTCGGCTAAATTACGTATTTCATTTTTGTATTCCATAATAAAAACCAAATCCCGATAACCGATGTCTATGGAACCTAGCCTAACCATACTTGAGTCATATTATTATTATTGATACCACACGAAATATTTACCTACTGCGTATTACCATTGTGACAACTGACAATCATATCTTTATACTACTCTAATCTATCAATTTAGAATTCGCTCCGTCATCCATGATAAAAATATAACCACAATAATATCTTAAGACTTAAACAATAATATGTTGTATGGGGGTTGCTACTGGAGAAAGGAATAGTAGTCATACAAATGATAATAGTATTGATAAAATAATGTGGATGTCGATTGTGTTGTCAACCTGCCAAAAATATTAATTGATGTTATACTTACTACATTTTAAGGCTTAATAAGATACGTAAATGATTTTTAAATACTTTTAAATTTATGTGTATTCAAAATGTTTTTAATATAGGTTTATGATATTATATGATTATTATTTTAAATCTTAAAGTAAACATTCAACATTGTAAAACAAACTAGATGTAATAGATGCTATAACGCGATATTAATACATGATTGAGATGTATTTTATTTATAATTCTTACTTTAGTTTGTCCGTGTTACATATAATATTATTTTATAAAAATTAGTTTCATCGTGCTAAATCCAAAATATCAAATTTTTATTTTACATATTTTTCTATTTATTCGTGTGACGTGTAGGTATATTTATTATGCCATTAAGCTAATAGTATTAGCTTATAAACATTTTAAACCTGAATATTATTGTGCTCTCTGGATTTGTTACAAACATCGGACGGGCACGTCTTATTAATTAATAGTTATAATTATGGAAATTGGAAATCTGTAATTTTGTATATTATACCTGGAACCATCATCTTTCTCCGAACTTCTCACTAATCCATCTCCAAACACACTTATCCTTAATTTCCATTTTCCCGCTATCAATAACCAGTAACCTGCAGTATTGTATTAATAGTTTGAAATCTTATTTTTTAAAGTGTTTTATTATACTTGTATAATTTCAAATTTTATGCTTCTTCGTCTATATATACTCGGTATATCTATATTATAGATTATTTATTATTATACTTATATTATGAATAATGAAATAATTTATTTTAATTAAATTAGAAAGAAAGTATAAGAAAATTATAAATTCATGTCTCTAAAATATTTTATAGTCTTATAATTTCTGGGTGCCGTTCTAGATAAATTGTTCTACTTTTTTTGTGGAATTCGATGAGCATATCAAAGGAAATTATAGGATTTGGTCATTCCAGAAAATAAATTTTAGTAAATTGTTGATGTAATATAGAAAATAAATAATATAAAATAAGTAGGTAATTTAAAAATAAGTGAATTTATCAATATAGTCGTTATTATTAATTAATGTTAATTTATATATTCGCACCTATTTAAAGCAAGAAAGCTTTTTATTTTTACTTTTTATTAATACAAATAACAAATATGATTATGTTTATAGAGTATATAAATTAATCTTTATATAACAATAACCAACAAAATGCAGTAGACAACTATAACATCAGCGTATATAAGGTAGACGAATAAATCCTTTTAATATTTAGGAAATAGTAAAAAGCTATAAATTCAAATATATTATTATTGTTTTTTTTTTTTTAAATTGTCGAAAAATATTTTGTTGATATTTTATTATATATTATTATATTATATATGTATATTGTATACGTATTAAAGTAGTTGCTCGATTTTATTTTACCCGATCAGGCCATTGGCCTAATTGCGCCTATTTTGGCTGCCCCCCTTAAGTTTAACAGGTAGGGTCAAAAGTATCATTTTGCCCCTCCCTCAAGATAAGTCAACAGTTCAAATTTTAAGATCTTTAAAAAGTAATTGAAAGCTTAATATTATGCAGAATGTAATTTTGAAACGCATCAGTACTAACATTTCTAACATGTTAGCATATAGAATAAAATAATTCGCGAGTTTTTCACATTATCTACATTTAACGTTAATGAATCCAAAAGATGTAATAAGTAACAACAAATAACTAATATGTTATAACTGGTTATTATACTTAGTATTTCTGTAATATTATTATTTATTTTATAATGTATTAGGACTTATTAGTATAATTATTAACACTTATTATTATTAACTAAAATAAAATAAAAGTAATTCCCATGAGTTTGAGGCTTGTGCCTTATGTAGCAGTGTAAAACAAAAATCTAGGTATATGTAAAAGGAAAATTACGACTACTGTGGACCAGACCTGTACAGTGTTAGGAACAAATAACAAAAAAATCATCTGGATAAAGATAAAGATAACAACACTAAATTTTATCTAAGATACAGATAAAAGATAAACAAATCAAATTCATCTACAAAAAAGATAAAAGATAAAAATATTTTATCTAGATAAATTACAGATAATTATAGAAATTAAAATTAAAAAACATGTGTAAGTACATGCCTGCATAGTTTGTTTATTTTTTTTGATTATTTACTTTAAAAATAATATTTCCAAGAATACATCCTAAAATAATCACACATAAGAGAACCCATGGCTGTTCTATGGTGGGTGGATGGCAGAAGTATTATATTAATGATATATTGATAAATATTTATATTCATATTTCTATTATTATGACTCATTGGGCGAATTTACTCGCTATCCAATTTACTTGCTGCTACCAAATTCGCTCCCATCGAGCGACTTTGATTATGACTCTCATCTCTGTTAATTGCTTCCATCGCTACTATATCGTTCCCGTCTCTGTTTATCGCAACTTATCGCTACCGTCATAGTTTATCGCTCCCTTCTCTGACTATCGCTACTAATTCCTCCATCGCTCTTGTATTGCTACTTTATCACTCCCTTATTTGTTTATCACTACTTATCGCTCCATCGCTACTTATCGCTATCGTTTCTGTTTATTGCTCCCATCGCTATTTTATTTATTCTGGTAATTCTTATCGCTCCATTGCTACCGTCCCTATTTCTCGTTACTCATCGCTCCCATCACTGTTTATCATACCGACCATATTTATCGCTACTTTATAGCTATATTTTATCGCTATCGCTACCTTCACTATTATTGCCATTACTATATCATTTTTATAAAACAACAAACCTATTACGCGGACATGCGGTTTGTAATACAAAAATCGTATTATTTTAATATTTCTATTAATTAAATGAATTAACTGAATTTTAAAAGAATTTAATTTTATTGAATTTATTTAATTATAATTTTATTTTTAGATTCTGAACGGAGCGAGGAGTGTATTTTTTCTACAACGATGTTTTTTTTTTTTATGTATGAAAGCATTTTTTCGGATAGAAATAATTGTCCAATTACAACAAGTTGTGCATGCTTTCGGTAGCAAGTCGTGTCCTCTTGGTACTTTATAAAGCTCATTTTTCGAATTGATTCAAAGTTTTTTCCTAGGAGAAGAAAAACTACCAAAAATTGGTCAAATTGGCAAAATTACGATTTTCGTTCGTTTTTTATTTTTTATTTCATGATTACTACTTGAGTTTTGATCGTAGGGACTTGAAATTCTTTTCTGAGCACATTGGTAATATACAAGTGTGGTAAAATTTTGGAAAGAATTGGTTAATTTTTTGGCCAAATATGGAGCTTTGAATTTTTTTCCAAAAAAATTAATATTTCCTACAATTTTAGATTTATCGATTTGAAAATTTTACAGATTCCTAATAATATACTACTTAATCTTATATTAGAGTATTATGTCAATATCCTAATTCAATATCCTAATTATGCCAATAATAATATATTATTATTTATTATTTATATTAATTTTAGATGATGGTTATATATGATGTTTATACGGAAATAATAAACGGCTGGATTTATAAATAAAAATTAGATAGAATTTGAGAAATTTCTCACTAAATAAATAATAATATTATGTTCTACGGAATTTTGCTTGGTGGACAACGGTGATTATAACTTGTCGTCTATTTCTATTATTCGTATTTTAATTAAAATTTAAAATATTTTTAAATATTAAGTTAAAAATATATAAGTTCTGGGAAATAACATCAGTCGCGACATGTTTGTACTAATATAGGCTATTTATAGAAATTAATTAATATATTTTACACAGAATATGAATTACTAATAAGTAATAAGTATTTAATTGGAATAATGTATAATCTTTACAGAATAAGGTCATATATTTTTAGCCCGGGATGTTATTTCACGTACAAGTTGTGCCTTAGACAATAAGAAAAAAAATAAAACATTTTCGAAAAAATTTAGCTAATTTACACAAAAAATTTATCCAAGATAAATTTATCTAGATAAGTAAATTTTTTAGCTAAAATAAATACTTAGATAATTTATATTTATTTATTTAAATAAAGATAAAAGATAAAAAAATAATTATTTACATAAGTCCCAACACTGGACCTGTATTTGTATTTTATAACTGTATGTGACGTGTGTGCTGTTTAGGCTTGCGCGATGTCCATTAGTCGATTGTGTCAAAAGAAAAACTATATTTATCAATTAATGGAATATATCGTTAGTCGATTTTACCGATAGTAGGTACCTATACAGTTTGTTCTTTAGTATAGATATTACTATTATTAGTATACCTAAGTTATTGTAGTTGAATTGCTTTTTGCCGCTTGTTGAATAGTAACATCGATATTATATAATGACACAAATAATGAAAAGTTTGTTTTTGAAAACATTTTGTCTCTCCTCCTAATTTTATCAACAGACAACAATTTATCATAATGAAATTCGATAGTATCGGTATAATTGATATGGAAATATGATATTTCAATCCTATTAGGTATATTGTAAACAATGATCTCATAATGAAAATTTCATTACGTCATTTGCAAATACCGAATTGAAATAAATAATTAATTAAAAAATGAAATAAATAATTGTCAAATCGTGTTCAAACAAAACGCGTTTATGAAACTGAGGTACATTTTCAATTTTGGGATAATATGTAGGCGTTTGCCGTAATGATTAAATCTAATATTGCACAAAATTGAATACCGTTCCTAATGTTCCCGGATCAAAATGTCCCAAATTTCCCTATGTTCAAACAAGGTACAATTTTACTTTAACTTAGTATTATATAATCGCATTAAGATGGTATAAAATTTTAAAAAATTAATATTAATATTTAAAACATACCTAAAAAATTTCAATTATACATTTTTAAAATCAGATTTCTTTTATAGTAGGATCAAAATAACTCTAAAACAATGATTTAAAATGTTTAAAATGATCAAAACATCTCCGTATCCTAATGTTACTAACCATTTCCTAGACTTATTAATATTACTTATAATCAGTGCCGTAGATAGACATTATATATGGGGGGGGGGTTCATAATTTTATTAAGTTAATTATTAAGTAAAACAGCAAATATTTTATCGTAATAATTCATATAATGTATACAACTATAAGTTACAACCTAATTTAAGATGTAGGTAATATAATTTTACATAGAAGGTGTGTTAGGAAGTAACGTTAGGAAATTTTATAACAATTTAATTTTATCAATCTTCAACAAATATCTGATATAGTCGTCGCCGTCGTCGCACGGTCCGTTACGTAACAGCACGAAACCATAATAAATGTTCAATATTATATTATAAATTATAAATACAAAGATAATATTATTTTATATGTACAATAAATAAAATAATATTGATGCTTGCAAAACCGACACCGACCACAATAGGGATGGGCTAAAATGAAAAAATATCGATATTTTGATGTATCAAAAATATATTTTTTTTCTTGTCTATAGTTTGCGGATAGATATTTTATACCATAAATCTTATACATAGAATTACCATTGATTTTAGAATAGTCTATTCTATTATTACTTTGGATCTGTTTGTGTTTGAATCAATTTTTTAAAAATGATGGACGTACTTGGAAGGTGCTATAATAATATTGTACTCAATACTGTAATAACTTCTAATTGACCATTAACTACTAAGTCTATCTTTAATAAATAATCTAAAAGTATGTTTGAACAGTAATAATTATGTCAGATAATGATTGGTATCTGGCAATAAAAAAAATTAAACTATATACCTATTTATAGTTTAATATTATATTTTATTTTATTTTCATTTAAAATTTTTGTATACTTTTGAAATATCGATATTAATATAAAATGATATATCATCTATGATATTAAAAATAGGTAAATATTAATTGATATCGATATATTGTGCACAAATATCGATACCTTGATATTATCGATATTTTTGGCCCATCCTTAGACCACAGTCGTCATCGGTTCACCAAGTGAGTGTTCCACCATTGAGCCTTCGTAGTGTCTGCTGCCGTTCGTTACACAGTTTTCCATCGATCGATCACCGTACACGGTAATAATATTATTACGATCGTTAAGCTAAATATTATTTCTCGTTTGGACTCGCCACGGACACAGACGTCAATGTGATTTGAAGTTATATATTTTTTTGAAATTTTATTAATTGTATACAAGTAATATATATATATTATGTGCCAATACCTGTAACGGAATATATTAAAGTTTTTCTGCTGAATTTTTTGGTTTATTTAAATAAAACCCTTTTTAATTCCATGTAGCTCCGGACCGAGTTTCCTCGGCACATGGTGAACTCGTCTGAGGAGGAGTTTAGGTAACAAAAGTTACAAAGGATTTTATTTAGTAAAATATTTAAATAATAATTATAATCTAATATCAAACAATTTATTATTAATTTAAGTTGATTATTTGTTTCTGTATGGGTCTTATAGTATAATATAAAATAACTACTTTATATTCTTTTCGTAATGTCAACATTATATCGTATTTCATATAGTGTTTCATGTGTAATATCGTTATATTATTATGTAATGTTTGACTAAATAGCTGCACTATACCTATATACCTAGGCTTGACCCGATATTATTTATTATTTTTTTATGAGCGATAGTATCAAATTATCAATGAAAATTATTATTTAGGATAAATATTATTTAAATATTTATATAAAGAGATTTTACAAAATAGAATCCTTCTACGTAAAATGATATATACTTATATATAATATTTATAGCTTTATATAATATATAAATGTTAAATAATATTAATAAATCTAGGAAATTATGTTATATTTGATTGGCGGATAAAAGGAAAAGATCCTGCATTGTTAATACGCCGAAAAAGGGTAAACAATATTGTTATTAAAATAAATATTCATTATTCGGAAAGGTATTATTTGAAAAAGTTGTCAGCTAGAGCATGACTTGCTAAAATTAAAAAACTTAACTAAACGATTTTTCAATTTTTCTATGATAATTATTACGAGTTTAATGATGAATTATTTACATTACAAAATACGCATTTAAAGTCCAATAAATGATAAGTACTTTAATTTATTTACCAATAAAAAAATAAACAGTACTCTAAAGTATGTACGTAAATAATATTTTAAATTATGTGTATTTACATAACCAAATACTTTTTTTCATCAAGTATAAAATACTAATATTATAATTATTATTATTATGGATTTGATTTTCTATTTCAGTAGTAATTTTGTCAAAGAATATGAAGTTAACACCGTGTTTGACGCGTTCTCAGACAATTTCAAAAGCCGCGGTTTTTGCGATAAAATTTCTGAGAAACTATAATAAAACTACGTTTAAAATACTTGGTAAAACGTGATGTCTGCGGTAATATACTACGCTTGAAATAAGCTATGATAGCTAAATCACTCCCCCACTTTAGGCTATGTTTTTATACATAATTAATATTATAACGTATAGTACCTTTATAGTATATTAATTAAAAACAGTGAATTATATTTAATTTTTCTTTTAATATTAAAAATCATTATTATTTGAAATAATGTATTTTTTATACAAGGATGATGAGAGTGATAATAATTCCTTAACTCACCCCCCCCCCCCCCATTATGCTTCACGAAGAATTATCCCTGAGTAAAATTTAAATTTTTTTATATAAACTCTTTATATAAAATAGAACACTCGATTTTTTTTCCCTTGAACGACTTTTTTTTTTCTATTTTATTCCCCGTACCTCGCAGAGATCTGGAATTTGCGGCAGTCCCAGTCCGTTTTGTCCCCTAAAATTATTTCCGGGGGTTTCATAATTTTTCGATCGGCCGTTTTCTCAATCGAAACGGATGAAAATTTGCATCACTTTCCGACCGGTCGGGAAGAAAAAACGATCGCCGCTTTCGTGGCGTTTTGCCATAGCAACCGATAATACCGATCGCTTATCAAAACAATAGACAATATGGAATTAATTAATAGAATTAATAGAAGTCTAATTTGATTGAATTTTATAACATTTTATATCAATTTTAATCAATTATCTTTTACATTATTGTAAAATGTAAATTCAATTCATTGCGCCTTTTATTAATAAAATAAAATTTAATCATATATTAATAATAGTGATATATTAGGTAGGTATATACCTAGGTATACAATACACAATTCATACTATTTACTAACAAACAAGTTTTTTTTTATTCTACACTTTTATTATTTTATTTAATAATGCAACATTTATGTTTACTTTATTATAATATTAGTATAATTCTGTATCAGTTTAATACCATTATTTATGCGTGCTGTATCTATTTTATTATGGATACCTTTTACAATTAGCACGATATAATTTTTCAATTTTCAATTTGGTAGCCGTTACCGGCTACCTGCCTAGAATGATTTGTTACGCCTACTCAAAATAGATATGAGTAATGACGGAAAATTGAGACGAATATTATCAATTTAAATTATAGATCAAATATATAACACAAACATTGAAATATATAAACAGTGGTGTAGTGGAGCGTATAATTTGGTACACAGCCTATAACGACTTTTCGGTCTTTAGTCTTTACTATACTTATAAAATAATTTGTGATACACGGGTATACGAATATTTTCTTTAATATTTAATCAATTTGTTTTTTTCCATAAACATTATTCACTAATCGGTTTGTATTTAGTATCTTTTGAAATTAAAAAAAAAAATATAAAACATTCATGTCAAAAACAATTTACAATTGCAACTCACAATTAAAGGTTTTAATATATTTCAAATTGTTAAAACTTAGAATATAATTATATACTTTGGGATTTTTTTGCGTCTTCTCAAATTAATTTACGATTAATAATTTCTAGATAATAATCTATTTAAAAATAAAACACATAATCAAACTAGGATTCTGTTAACAGAATGTATAATGACTAGTTATCGTAAACAATCTATCTATGAAAACTGACAAATACTAAATTTTGTGCTTAAAAACAATTTATTATTTTGAATATAGATACCAAGATAATAATTTTGGTTTAATAATGCATGCATTAGAACAACTCGCAGATATATTTTATTATATACTAATACTAGATTGGTTGTTTTGTCCTTTGTAACGGTAAAACAGTTAAATCATTCCGCTATCTACAAAGATGAAAACACCAAGTCTCTACAGAGTTTGTTTGTAAACAAACCTTATCAATTGATCACATTTTTATCAATGTAGTGTAAATTTTTTTAAAATAAAAAATATGTTGTAATTTTGTCTATTTTAATATATTATTAGAATATGTGAGTGTTAGATTTGTATTTTAAGCTTGGAGTGAGTGATAGTAATCGTATTTTATTTGTGAAATTATCATGTTAGTCTAATAAGTGATAACGTTAGTTTACTTAGTTTTCTTCTAACGTGTTTCCCTAATAATGAGAAGACTGAAGACATTTATCTAGTATTAGAATATAATTGTCATCTGTGGCCTTATGGAACTAACTATTTTAAAAAAACCATAGAAATTCATAAACACCCAATTTTTGGTCATAAATTAAAAAGGATATAGATAATAGATATCTACTTTTTAATTATTAAATACTATTATAATTAAATTAATAAGGTGGATTCATTTAATGATATGCGGACATAATATGGAATATAAAATAACGTCATCTGTATCATGGAGGATAAACTAAAATTACATTACCGTGTGCGGTGGGCTGACCGGCAGAATGAAACCAATTATTCGGTTCTGTGGGTACGTCCGTACGTGTCTTTATTGTAATATATTATTCTTGGTGAGTAGCTCGGCTATACTTAACTGGTCTATATTAATTAATAATAATTATATGACATTTTTTGTACAACCGAACATTACACGTGTCGGATATAATTTTTGTTTGTTACATATTATTACGGTACGTTGCATTATAACATAAGAGGACGTCAAATATGTTTTGCATGAACGCTATCTCCGTCAATATTACGGGGAATATATAGTAATAATTTAATAATATTTAGTTTTAACTTTGAGTATATTTTGGAGACAATATCGTGTTCTTTTTTATAAAATATCGTTCTATAAAGAATTTGAGTACAGCGTATATAGTATATAATTATATAAAATTATTATTAATACAAATAAAATAATTATATTTGCTTACAGATTTTTCTCAAAATTCAACTTAAACATTATAATTTCAGTTTTGTGTGGCTATGGTTTTGCTAATTCCCGTATTATGCCGGGTTTACACCAAGCTTACAAAACAGCAACTTTTTGTTTCCCGATAAATTTGTGACAAATAGTAGACAAAACGGAAACAATTATCCAAACTCGTAAAGTCGCGTGTTTCTGGAGACATTTTCATGTCCGCTCGAAAGCGATAAACATTAAAAGGTTTATGTTTTGTTTCCTTTTTTGGCAATATCTGTCTATTTGGTGTAAACAGAATAGGTGTTGTCGTGTTGACGCAACAAATAATTGTATTTGTAAATATAATCAAATGTTTCATTGTCATTACCATCAATCGAAAAATTTATATAAATTCATATAATTTATATAATAAATTATTAATATAAAATCAGTAAGTTTTTCATAATTTTGTGTAATCTCTTTAAGTTATGGTTAATTTATAGATAAATAATGAAAAATAAATTATTAAAAGTACATGGTCGTATACCTTTGGGGTTAATGAAATAATAATGATGATGATGCTAATGACAATAATTCAACAATTTAAACTAATTGAACATACAACACTTTTAAATTATGAAAATACATAATTATTAAAATTTGAATTTAAACGTGATATCACAGATATGTCAAATATTATTAATATTATAATAATAACCGATAACGTCTAAATGTTTTGTTTCTGTTATGTCTGTTCAGAATGCAATGAGAAAACTTTCACAAAGTTTTGATGTAAACAATGTTTACAATGTTTGTTGCTGTATTAAAATTGACGTTAAATTTAGTTTGTGGTTGTTTAGTCTTTGTTTTTTGTTTTTTCGGCTTGATGTAAACCTGGCATTAGATAGACAGTGATAGCATTATTGCAAAATAAGTTCTTAAACATAGTGATAATAATTGTAATGTTAGATAGCTGTTAAAATACGATATTGAAACGATTGTTATCGACTATTCTGGTATTAGACTCTGAAGGATTAGCTTGGTGTTGTATTATAAAATGGTGGTAACTACGTTAAAAAGATATAAATATAGCATCATAATATTGCGTATTATAACGGTGGGAAAATAAAATACTTATTTTTAATCTGCGAGATTTATTTTGTACAGGATATCATAATAACATAGTCCTTGTAAATTTAATGTAATTTTCCGCTACCGTAATACCGAGACAAATACCATTAATCAGAACAATTTCGTTAATACGGCTGTAGTTATTTTTAAAATAACATATTTTTACAAATCGTTATGAAAAATATTGTCCCCCACGATAATGGTGATTCAATAAATATTTATACCTATCATGTATTGTCCTATTGATACAAATAAATTACTAGCGGATTGAAAGTACTCTTTAATGTTTATTATAATATATATTTATATTTAGGATCAGACAAACATGATATTTTAGGAGCCCACATAGTCACACAGAAGATTGTTATAGATCAATAAATCATTTTATTAAATATAATAATATATTCGACGTTACTGGTTATTTCTCACTACTCGGTATGTAGATACAGAATGTATATCAAGCGTACCTACGCCACTCTTATTACATCAATTATGCACAATACTTTTGAACATTTATTTGCCAATATTTAGATTTTTTTATGTTATTTCGAATATTTCAATTATATATACTAAACGATACATCTCTTTTAAAATAGAAACTATACTTTTTTTTACAAATTATTATTCAGCTAATTTTTTTGTAATAAAATAAAAAATTCCATGTACAGTTTTTTAGTTATTTCAATCAATACACATCGGTTATATTTTATAGTATCTATTGAAGATTTGTATGGATTAAACCCATATTTATTAATTACTTACATTTTTATCATATAACAAATATTGCAAAACGTTAACAGGATAATAATAATTTGTTTGTTTTCTTTTCTAAAGTAGATAATTAAAAAGTAAACAATATAATTTATGTTTTACAATATGTATTTTTATATTTATAGATACTTCTTATAATATTATGTTAGTATGCAAATTATTACAATAACTAAAATATTACTTAAATAATTGTAGTTTTAATTATGATTTATCAACAAATTTCGAAAAATAATGTGATTAATGTAATTTATCCATAAACTTATAGTGTTCAATTTAAAATAAAAATTGTAGTTATTTCTTAAGTGATATAAAGACATCAAATATAGATATTGAAATATATAGTATGTTGTATAAGGTGTTAAACGGAAAATGTAGCCTGACAAATACCCATTATTATATTATTATAACGAAAAAAACCTTAGAAAATTAGTAATGTGAAATCGGAATTGGAATTTTTTCTTTGCAAATGGGGAAAATTGTGTGCGAGATGTTATTTAAAATATCTCAGACCCTTTGCACGCGAATACTGAACTGGAGTCTGATAATGTTTTATAAAAAAAACCAACCGACGGTCTGCTGCAGGTTGGATTTTCCTTCGTATAATATAATATACGAGGAAGTTTTCTGTTGAAATAATTGAATGTTTCGAATTGATATTGCAAGACCCGGGAATGGGTCGCCTGGGACTTTAAACGTTGTGAAGTTCTATGTTCAACTATCCGAGACATTATCGATCATTCGATCTGCAGGTAAAATATGGTTCATATATTGTATTGTATAGTATTGAATAATATTATATAAACATTATAAACGTTTTAAATTTAGACTGCCACGCAAATAAATACAATATATTATATTTATAATATTTATAATATTGTAATGTGAATATATATATAGTATTGCAAAAAACGTGTGCATAGGTAAAAAGATAAAATAAAATAGTTTAAAGTTTAAACTGTGATGTATAATAATAGCTAATAATAGTAATAAATAGGTAGGTACTATAATATAGGTAGGTCTATAAACAGACTACAGTTATGTAGATTTTTCGTTATCTCGTCTGCAAAGGAAGTATTTTATTAATACGAGTTAAATAAAAAATACATAATAATAAAAAATATTTGCCTATTATATTTTATACCTGTCATTTATTCATATTTAAATTATAATTTAGTATGAACTATGACGCAATATTATGTTACAATCTAACGGGGACATAGTTTTTAGTGCAAATATTTATATAGTTTTATAGATTTTGTAATTTTATACATAACATTATATTATTATAATATTTAATAAAAATGTTTTATTTGAATTTTTTTAAATTTCTTTAATGCTTAAAACAAGTTATTAGCCAATGACGTATTATATAAAATTGCCAATTGGTGTACCTATATAATATAAATTGTCATGAGTAACATATTAATGACATAAAGTTGTAAAAATCTAGGAAAAAATTCAAAAACCATATTTTTTCTACAATACCTACAATTATCTGTAAAAACAATATTTAATGAAAAAAGAAAACAATTAATTTGTTAGAGTAATATATTGTTTTTCGTTTCTATTTTGTTGTTAAAATTGTTCACCTTAATATTATATTATTACCGCATCATTATACAAATACTACCATTTATTATTCATCATATTGTTTACCTACAAATTGTGAAACTATTTAGAATTAAAATTTACATCAAGTAAACTATATAAATTATAATATTATTATATGCAAATAATTGTTTAGTCATTATTACGATTTGATTAAAACCAGTAGGCCAATTGAAATTTAAACATTAATGAAACGTGATCAGCAACGAAAATTCCAAGTAACTTTATCAAATATTTTTTTAAGGGATTTAAAAATAAAAAAACATGCCCCAACGTATTTATGTGACTTAACTATATAGATATAGATAATAAAAAACAGAGAAAGGGTTGTACATTTAATTGTAGTATTTTCGAGCATGTGATACGTAATTTCTAAATATATTACAATTTTTATTTACCACTTGTACTATTATAAGAATGCTAAATATTCAAAATATTTTAATAAATAGATTGAGTTATTACTATAAAAAAATACTAATTTTGTTCTTTGTATAATATTATATGCATTTAAGCATCTTACCTATACCTACTTACAAAATTAATTTATCCATAAAAAATGACTCGAACGATTTTTCCATTCTAGTTTAAATTAATCTGTTTTAAATTCACTCGTGGGCTTAGCTTTAAAATTTATTGTAAATTCATTTCTTATAAACCGATTTCCTTTTAAATAATATAAAATGTGTACAACATTGTTAAATACAAGAGAATGAATAATAATATACAAAACTACTAAATTATATAGTATTACACAGTTAGTAATCAGCATCTTTTAAATTTTGATAACTATAATTTTTGGCCTTTTACGAATAAAAATAATAACAAGGAATGTATCCTACAGTCTGCACATAATTTATTTACATAATACGTATTCAGAATTGTCTTCGTGTTCCAATTAATACAAATCAATAACTTTAAAAATAATAATATACTATGTTTATTTCTATTTTAGATATGGTATCCTACTTTTCTTTTTCATTTTTAAAAATATTATTTGTTTTAATTTCCATATTTTGTTGTTATTTTTAAGAATCATTGAAAATACTAAATGATAATACAGAAGAAATAATATCATTAAAGTAGTAATAAAATAAGTATATTATCTAATAATTTTGAATACTTTTATATTCTTGCTTATTTAATTTTGTTTAATATATTAATGAACAAGATGACCGGTTCTATAAAATATAATATATTCAATTATTTTTATTTCATACATTTTAATATAAAATTTGTTTCAATTATAAATGTTTAATTTAAACAATTAAGTTTTATCATTCTGATTTTAATAGCTGTTAAATTTTATGACTAAGATATTTTCATCTATTTTTTTCTTCTTCCAATAATATGAATAGGAAAAGTGCATTATAACTTAAGTATTATTTAATACTATTTACATGTTTAGTTTGGTCTTCCATTCAATTATATTTTTATTTCTTAAGTAAGTAAACTTTTTAAAGATTATTTAAATAATATCATTTAAATCTACATTTTACATAATATAAAATTGTTATAGTGGCATATTCAATGAAAGGTAACGTATTGCTTATAATTTTAAAAAAATGTACAATTTTATTAAATATACAATTTACAGAGGTTAATGTTAATATTTTTTTTTTTAAAAAAACTGTGTTTTTAGTAAATCCCTTATGTTATAAAAACCCTTATCACTTACATTATAAAATGCAACTGACAACTTATTTTTCTGAGATCCAATTTGTTTTCCGATTGTATTGCCTTTATTCTGTAGCGATCTACTGTTTGCACAATTCACGATTAAAATTTTCTCCCAAATCCATTTTTAAAAGTTTCGGAATTTTACGTTCTACTACTTTCTCGTTACAAATGGATAATCGACAGACAATTTGATCAAATTGCATGGTAGAAAAAACTTCGACGCTAATACTTACGGGTCCTTTTGCCTTACGTGTAAAAAAGGGCCTGTTTGTAGTGAAATTAATCGTTTTAAGATCCGATATACGTTTTTAAACAGTTTTCTTCACCACCTCAAAGACGACGACTTTAACAAGCCTTCATAGATTCCGTTAGATTCAAAAACTGCGTATTGACGTAACTTTTACCATCGTCGAACGCGTTTAAATACATCGAATTTCGGATCAATTTTCAACATTCGATGTTGGTGGCTCAGTCGGTTAGGTGTTTGATAGGAATTCAGTAGGAAAATATTCTCCAGGTTCGAAACTGATCCAGGTACAAAAAGTTTCAGCATATAGTTTGGCAGAGCCCCTAGTATCTTTTAAAACTGATATGTTGTCATACTCTCGAAAATATTCTTTTCCTTAATAATTTGTTAATTGGTACCCATTTAACCTAAACATCATAATTTTTGTACTTAGTTGGTTTTAAACAAACAGAGACAGAAAATAATCATACCTGCATGTTCTGTCACCATTTTCCATCATCCATCTAATAAGGAATATAACAAAATCACAGTAATGCAGAGTTTAAATTGTGATGTTTAGGTTAAACTTAGAGTATAAAGATCTAATAACAAATTTAAAGAGAAGGATATCTTAGAGGGAAAGTCATATAAGTATTGTAAAATATCGTCTGGCAAAGAAGTAACAGCGTGTTACAATAATAATAAAATTTAATTATAACTTCGTTGCCAGATGATATTTTACGGACATGACATTCTTTCTAAAACATGATTCTCTTAAAATTAGCTAATAGATGTTTATATTCTAGATTTCTGGATACATTTTAAACATCATAATATTTGAGTTCTGAGTTAATGTGATTTTGCTATATTTCTCGTTAGATAGACAAGAAACAGAACATGTGGGTATGACGTCCTCTTGAAAAGTTAATTAATTAATATATAATAAGTTTGTTCTAAATCGATTGGTATCATCCATAAATATTATAATTATAATTTCCAAAATCTAGAGTATTTAAATTGTGAGTAAGTACTTATTGTTTAAATTAATTTAGTTTTTACTACCAATTTCATAATAATATTTTGTTTTTAACTTTTTAAGTCATTTATAATATATATTACAATTTAATTAAAAAAATTATTAAAATAATGAAACGACCATTGCGGTTTTATTAAAAACAAAATTTTTACCATCTAAGTATCGTTACATGAAAAAAATATTTATTATAATACATAATAAATTCTTATAATGTTAAAAAATTAAAAATATTTTACAACATTTAATATTTTACATATTATATTATTGAGCATCTAAATAGTTAAATACGTATCACAATGATCGAACAATAAAATAAGATTTCAGTAAATAAAATACAATATTTGGAAGAACGTTAATTATTTGTTTAAGTTCGTCGTGAGAATAATATGTATTATACATGTATACGAAACACAAATGTCGTAAATTAATTTACAGTGGTTGGTTTATTCATTTATAATCTAATAATTATGCATATTATGATAATGTTATTTGCAGGTTATAGCTACATCTAAAATTTGGTAATGTAGTTTGTTTTTCTGACTAGAGAATAATGCAGGTACTATAATTCCGTATCCGTATAATAAATTAATTTTTGTAACTGACCCTCCTGAATAGCGAATGTTTTTATTCCGTGACTCGATGCATATAATTGAGTCCATTCTCAGAAGTTCCTTTGTCCGAATCAACAAACGTTTTATTGTTACTAAATAGGTATTTATTATACAAGTACTCTGTACTATATACACGATCGATTAAGTGTTTATGATCGCCGATCGCATAATTACAATGGCGCTATACGGAATAATATTTTATAATATTATTATCTCTTTTTGGCGTTTGTATTTAATCAGTAATTAGTATATTGTAAACTTTAATTATTTATAAGACACCGACATAATGATAATATGTTTATGGTTAAACAGACTCAAGGTCACTATTTTGTAAAATCAAAATATCGAATACCTATAGAAAAATAAAGAAAATAATAAGATTAATAACCAATCATTTTAAATTGAAGATTTTGTAAATTATTTCATAAAACGTTGAATTTCGCATTGTTTTTTTTATTAAATTTAAATATTAAAATAATTAATCGAAATTTACAATGAGCAACAAAATAACTAAATGTATTTTCAGAATTAATATATAAATACTGTATAATATAGTTTATCCGTTCCATTAGTAGAATACTAGAATCTCTAAAACCATCGTACATTAATATAAGTTTTTCATTATTAAAATTAGAAAATACTACAAAATAATTTAAAACGGGACACACAATAGTTACGTTGTCACATAGGTCATTGCAAATAGTGTATTAATTATTAATTGTATCAATATTTATCACTAATAACTTGAGATAACTTTTTTTTATTTAATTTTATTTCGATATTCTTTACTATCGCCATAATTGATATAATCGATTATATTTTCTTCGGTTCTATTGTTTCTCTATTTTTCATTTTGCTTTTTTGACCGAATATCAGAATGAAGAATCATATACCATAATCAATATTATTTCGTGGTAAAAATAATGGTAGATTTAAAAATCCTAACCCTGGTTATTTGAAACCAGAAAATAAAATATTGACACATAGTATATTTAGTTGAATTCATCTGAATACGATTATTTTGATTTTCGACTCGTAATATGTGTAGCCATTCAGGCTTTAAAAATCCGCGCGGTGAATTAAATTAACATTATGTATTGTGTAATATCATCATTAATTATTCATTTTTCTCTGATTAAATAATATAATACTATTATATATGCAAAGTTTGTATGTCATCTTAAATACATTTGTTTCGTAGGTAGATATTAATCGCGAAGCGTTTAATTGTTTCCCCTTCTATAAACAAAATTCGAAATAATACTCTTTTATATGTAAGTAGTAAAAACCTAACTGTTTGACCGAAGTTTCCTTTGATTACAATCCTTATTACCTTCTTATATTTCCGTCCTAAGTGCTATTCAGAGTCCTATATACATAGATATATACTTAACTAACCAAAACATAGGTAGGTATATTGTATGTATGGAAGTAAGCATGTTAAATTTAACAACGTGCACTTAATGTTGGTCAATATAAAGACAACCAAAAATTACAACGAATATCTAGTATTATTGGTAGAATGTTAGGTATACCATATAAGGGTGATAAATTTACAATTTATAAATTGTACAACTATTCGGTGTGCTTAAGCGTCCATAGGTACATCACTATTCTCTCGCTATTTATTTTATTAGGAATTTAATATTTGTTTTAATCGAAATTCAATACACATTTTGTCGATGATAATGAATTTTGATTTTTCTCCACATTCTCATAGAAGTTTTTGTGTATTGTATTATGTTATGCACCATAGCGTACAAGTAAAATGTGTAAAATCCGTCTGGGAATATAATATACAATATGTATAAGGTGTCAAAGTTAGTACCTAAGTAAATTAGTTTTATTGTATGATTAAGTATATTTAATTTTAAACAGACTTGGTTTTCACTTACGACAAATGTCAAGTCATTTCTTGCTTAACTAGTTAAAAGAAATAATATTGATTTGTTAAATCTCATTCCTCTTGTTTAATATATTATATAGACATTATACATATATAATAATTAATAATAATATATTATGATTATCTATATTATAGCGTAAGAATTAAAATGTATCCATGTTTGGTTGACTTTTCCAAGTCGATTTTTACGAAAATATAACTAAAATTAATTTTTAATAGTTTTACATAAATTGCTATAAATACGTAGTATAACATTTTACATGTTGAAATTAGCACAATAGGCAATGGCGCACGCCTACTAGACTTAATAACTATAATCTTTTTGTATTAAAGAATGCTGACACTTCATTTTTATTGTCTTCTTTTGCCTATTACACAAATTATAACAAAAATACGTTTTACATTTTATACTAAGGCATGATACTATATAATAGTCTGAATTATGTTGACTTCTATTTAAATAAAAAGACTAACAAGAAATTTGTTATCTGTTATCATCCTACTTGTAATTTTTACTAGAAAATAAAAACAATTTGTTTTGAAATATTAAATTAATTTTATTTATTTTAAAGACGTTTTAAGTTTTAACTTTTATTTTACTTAAATATTTCCATGATTACATGCTATATAATTGCAAGTAGTGAAACTCTGATGGATACCACCTGTCACAACTATTAATCCATTAGTCCATTACATATTATATTCATCCTTGTTTAAACAATTATATATATATATATATATATATATATATATGTAATACGTATATACATAGAACGAATTTGTCATTTACGTAAACGTTTTATACTTCGTGGACTTGTACTTTTGAATGAAACTATCACTAGACACACGTATGTGGAAAATTATACCTAATTTGTCTAAATAATTCGATAATAATTTATTAATTAACACTTTTAATTGTAATGCTGTGTTCTTGGTATTTCAATAAAAATTAATCTTAATTAATATTATGTGCAAATTGATGCGATGTCACGATTTTAATATATCTCGTTTTGGTTGAATTTGAAAGTGTAATAATAATGTATAAAACTACATTGTAAAGAGAGATGAAAAAATTATGAATAAATCAATTTTATATTGTCATTTCAGAATTTAATATTTATGTCGTATAATAATATTATAATTATTGTTTACAGTATTAAGTATGAATTAAATGAACCTATAATCTGTACGAAGACTTATGAACAATGCACACGGTAATTATTCACATTGTGCATATTATTATTCAAAATTATTATGAAAATGGGTTAGTGAATATTTCAAATAGTAATTATATTATTTTAAGTTAGAAATATAGTTGAATATTTATTATGGAAAATATCTTGAAAATTAGATAATTTGAATTTTGAATGCATGAAATTGTTTAAACATTTGAACGTTACAATGTAGATATTTCATTTACTTTATTAAATCAAGAAAGTGCATAATTTGTATTCATGTGCCATGAACACTATAATCAACACTTAAACCAAAAATAATTTATGTACATTCAACATGTATAATTATTATGTACGTAACGTCATAATGCATTAATGCAATAAATCATAATAGTATACAAACGTATCAAACACGTCGAGCGTGTAAATAATCGATAATAAAAATATATTATGGTAGGTCCTTATTGCTTAAAATGTCCTTTGTTTATGTATTATATAATGCAATATTTTAATGTGAGTTAAAAACACTTTTTTAGTGTCATAATGTTAATAAATTATGGAAAGTTATATCACTGAGCCAAAAATAAAATTTTGACCTTGCTGAATAGGCTAGATTATAGGCTAGATATTATTCGTGATACTTGCAAACAATCAGAATAATATCATAATATATATTTTAAGTACCTATTGCAGAATTATTTTAAAATAAGTACTTATGAAAAGTATTTTATTTCCAAAGAAAAATACTAAATTTTAAATTAAAATTATGTCAAATCAATTAGTTAAGTTATTTTTTTATAAATATCATTTTTATATTAAGTAGGTAGTAGGTGATCTTATTTTTTGGTTATTTTAATAATTTATTAATTTATATCATATTTTTGACGAAAATGTAGTTCAATAAGACTTAAATCTATACATGAACAATAGAACGATTACCTACACAAGTATATGTAAAGTACTATAGTGTACAATAAAATAATAAAGTTATGTTGTATGGACGTACTTGATTTTCATCGAATATGTGCCAGTAAAATAATGAAATCATTTCAGTTTTTCAAAGCGCGGGCATATGTTTTCACCCTTCCATTTAAACTTAAAAGTAATACTTAATTAATATTTGATTTTTTATATATTATCACGAATCATATTTATATGTAATAAACTAGTAGTCCATGACTAGTCCAACACTTACAGTACGTTTTATGTAACAAGGTAGTACAAAATATTATTTTTATTATAAAGTCATAAATAATTAAAAAATACTTAAACTTTATTTATTAAATTTAATATTATAATTATCATCTAATAAATAAAAACTATATCCTATATTAAAGTTAAAAAATCTAAAATTTAAATAAATTATGTAGATTCGTTTTCCAAAGAAAATAAATGTATACAGTATACACCTGGAATTATATACAAGTTTTATATATTGTGTTTTGTAGTTTATTTATTAAATATTGTAAAATAGTATGTGTTTTAATTATTTAAAATGATAAACACAAAAAAAACGAAGTTAATAATAGTTTATTAAAAAAAAAAAGTAATAACATGTAGTTTTATTATAAGGTTTAAATAAAAATATAAAATTGAGAATACAATAAATTATTTTAATATCTTACAATACCTAAATAAGAATTTAATAAAATCCCTTATAAAGTTATCAATTCGATCTATAACGTCTGAGAGAAACAACAATTTCAAACATAAAAAAATTAACAATTGTTCAATTAATTTAACATAATAAAGTGTATAATATTTACATTTAATAATAAAATGAATTTCATTTTTAATAAATGAATAGTAGAGAAATGATAAATGTTTAATGTTTAAATTATTAAGAAAAAATAACTGTAAATATTATAATTTGTTAAAAATGTTATCGTTTGAATTCAGTTATAAAATTATAAATAATAAAATACTATAATTATTATTTTTTATCTATGTAATTTATTATAGTATGATGAACCAGTATAGTTTTTTTTTTTTTTTTTTACTGATGGTTTTTCAACGTTGCTATAATGTTTTGAAACATTATTTTTCCGTATAAAAAATTAATATCTGTATGCAAAATGTTGAATCAATCTATAATATATTATATACAAATATTCAATCAATTAATAATATTATTTAAATTAATCAAGTAAATGTATAAACGCAGAATAAGATATTTTCAATAATGTCATATCGACATTTTTAGATAAAAACGGTCTTACACGATAGATTTTTAAATTATTGCGGCTACAAATTAAATAAATATGCCCTACGGAGTCTATACTGTGAACTATATATGATAAGTAAAACATATTATCGTCACAATGCATTACGAAGATTGTTTGTATAGTATATTTTACTTTAATTGAAAACAAAACATAGGTTATTTTTGATATACAATTTATCAATATTATTAAATACTTTTAACATTATTCTATTGCAAATTATAATAGCCAAAATTTAAAAAGTTTTTAGCTCAGTGTAAAACTAAGTTTAAATGTAATAAAATGTGTAAAACAATAATCCACACCATTTAATTACACGATTTAATATTGTAATAAAACATTGAAATTTGGCCAAGTTTTTTTGGTTTTGGTTCGACGTATCGCGCGTCGATGTTTTCAAAATTAATATAAAATAATATAGATACGATGTTTAAATGTTTTATTATTCTAATGATAATATTTAAATATCAGTTCACTATTCATTTACTATTGAAGTATAACGCAAACAAAAATATATTCGACAAACTATATGTCTACATACTGAGAGAGTGATCCTATCTCCCGTTCCTTTATGTCCGCGTTCCGGACCAGGTGACTATAAAAATATTGCTTCAGCGGAAACACATAATGGATGCAAAACGAAAAGCATTATAGATTCTTCGAGGCCGAACACACACACCACATACCGCAACCGCAGTAACATTTTCATACGGGGTTTGTTATCGTTTTATTCATTTTTATTTTTTTATGCTCATTTCGTTTTACTGTTTTATAGTATAATCTCTGATACAACACCGGTGGGTCGGCGGAGAGCGGCAAGGAAGGTATAATATACACAATCCATACGAAACCGGTTCCGACATGGGAAACCGATACAAACGTATAAACCAATGTTCTTTGGGTAGACGCACTCGGAAGGAATTTTGTAACGACGATTTTTGTTATTTATGTACTGTTAAGAAATATTATATACCTACGATAGTTACCTATTATTATTTCCACGTACGTAATGTACTCGGGAAACACAATAATAATAATATATAGTTCACAAATCATTTAATAGAAAAAAAAATAAAAATAAAAAAAAAAATGGTGACGAACGTTATGATAAACACAAAGGAACGAGCGTATTTGTGTGTTAGGACCCTCATACACGATTCAAATCATTTGAATGTATACACAAAAACAATTGTTGCGCAAATTGTTTGATCGTGTATGGCGCAGATTGAATATAGTTGCACAATGGTCTAAAACAAATAGGTCGAAACCGAAATGTATTGCACAAACGCTCTGTGCTTGACAAGGGGTTTGATCGTCTATATGACAGTGTTTGATAAAAATCGGCCGTCAAAAGACCTTTGGATAAATGTGAAACATTGTAATCGGAACTTTTATTTATTATAATTGCCACTGTAAAAGACATTGTGAAAAATATTCTGGTAATGTAAATTAATCGCTGTTTATCGTAAGTTTCCTGAATTGTGGGAAATTAAAACGCGATACTTATAAAAAATTAAATTAAGAAGGATGCGTATGACAAATTAGTGGAGAAAATGGAGGAAATAAATTCCAATGTCAATTGAAATTTGGCGAGAGTTGTAAAAAAATTAAAGCCCCTAGGCCAGTATGAAATCCGGTGTTCAAAACTTTCGATTTTCAGACAGTTGTGTCGGACATTTTTCAACATACTTGGACAGTGTCAAAATATGAACTGTTTTTCGCACAAACCGTTTGAACGTGTATATACCAAATTTTCACAAATGGTTTGATCGTCTTTACGAAATCACGTCTTTAATATTTTATAATCGTTCGGTGATTTTAACCCAACATAAAAATAAGGAAATTCGATTTTTAAATATGTTATATAAAATTGACGTTAAATACCAAATAGGTAAAAAGTAATAATATTTTTTTTTCGTTTGATTTTGTACCTTATCTCTGATTATTTTGAATTCTTAAACTTTAAAATATTGTAATACTTACTGAACATTTTGGAAATTTTATTAGATTTTATCTACGAGTATTATCGTTTTCATCCGTAGCCCAACACACACACACATATATATATATAACTTTCTAGATATTAAATTAGATCTTGCTCGTATTAAATAAAAGGTATTTTTTTTTTGACCAAACAATGGGTATATAATTTTCCATCAATCTAAAATTAAATTTAGTTTTATGTTAATTATATATTTTAAAGGCGATGTTTATTAAACATAATTTTTTTGTTCAAAAAATCAATTTTACACAATGTTTATTCAACCTTAAAATTATTAAAGTAGGTGCAAACAAAAGCAGGTATTTAACAATTAACATTAAGATTTCAATGGGTAATTAAATAATGACTAAAGTTTTAATAAATATGTGTATGCTATGTGGGTTAACATAGCATAACCCATTTAGGCATATAGTATTATATTTCAGTGCGTCGGATATTATCCATATACGATATATTAACATTTTTTTTTCTTTATATTATCGTTTTTTTTTTTTTATAATCTATGTGCACACGTTATACCGTTATTCTTTATTGTTTTTTTTTCATTCTTTCACAATATAAGTATAATAAGTACTACAGTTTTTCTTCGTTGTATTTTAAAAAACAATACAATAATATTGTTAAACGTTTTGAGCGCTGCTGTTGGCCCATTCGAAGATTCTAAGTACATAATATTATCAATACATAATACCACAAGACAATGAGAACGAGAGTTAGTTTACAATACAGTTATTATGAATAAATAAAATACTTATATATATATATATGTAGTTAAAACCGAGGTCAACAAACTCGTAGGTATATTGCACGCAACGTGTGATTTATTTTGCAAACTTGTATTATACAGGGTGTTAAAAAAAATTAAGTAAAAAAAAACGTGCGTGGTTCGTAGTTTGGACGATAATAGAAGACGGTAAAAAAATAATAAAACGCATTACAATTGTTTGTTCAAACTTTTAGGCATTAAAAAAAATTACGTTTTTTTATTACAGTTGTTTTTTTCCTCTTCTAAAAATAACTTTTTAATATTTTCAACAAAATATAAAAAACAAAAACAAAAAAAATTAAAAAGTAGAGCAATCCCTTCGGTTCTTGGAGAGTTTAGAAGTGGAATCTATTATTGTATTATATTATAATTAATATTTATTTTCAATGATATTGCATTTGAAAAAATGATTCTGATCAAAACTCTTCGTTTAGAATCTAAAAAATATATAGAGTGAAATCTCAGAATGATTTGACAAAATATACAATATATTTGAATATATTAGATATAGGTGATATTTACTAAAAAGTTTGTTAACAATACTTGTATGCCATGACTGTCTCAAGGGATGAGCAAGACAGGGAAATTCCTCCTACCGGTTTTTAATATTCCATTTATCCAAATATTATCTAATACGAGAACAAATGTTAAAATAATTTGTTACGCACAAATCTTATCGTAGGTTGATTTGCATTGATTAATTATTTTGGGAATGACCCGCTATTAGTCACTATATTCATGATGATATTAAAAGGTAGGCTACTCGGTCTCGGCTTGTGATGCTATTAAAAATAAAATATAAAATTTAGCATTTAATCTAAACTTTATAAAGTTGATGGTAATTGATCGAACTAATTTTATTGGATTCTGGATATTTTTTCAAGTATATCAGACTTTCTTTTTTGAATATTTGTTTTCCTTCCAACTATACAAATTTACAGCTGACGTTTATAATTTTATATATTCGATCAACGATGAATATAAAGATAACTTGAATGGCTCAATGGACTTTGCGAGTTAAGTGTTCACTGTGAACAAATAAAACAGAAAAAGACAAATTTATTGAAAATGTAGTGACACAATTTGGTCGACAATGTTCACGTAGATTACAACTTGCATTTAATGAATACGAATGTTTATAATAAATAAACATAATAAGACAATAATATTTTTGAATTAAAATAAATATAATATTATGTAATGACATATATGTATATTATTATGTATTGCATTTAAGAGTTTAATTAATTAAAAAATAAATAGTCTTTCATCAAATTACATTTGCCAATTTTATAAAAATGTCGGTGGAAGACGCCCATATCGTTATTGCAAAAAAAAAAAAAAAAAAAAATGAAAATGATATTCGCTGCTAATTTGGTGTTTTAAATACTGTAATCACGACGTATTATTCATACATTAACTAGAAAGTAGAAAAAAAATCTTTAAACGAATTTTTACATTTAAAATGTTGATGTTTTTATAGAAAAATTCGAAACAAAATGTTAAAATAATTATTGTGTTATTTTGACAAAAGTAAGATGAATAAACAAATTTGTAAAATATTTTCATAACCTCATAATATGCCTATATTTTTTCAATGTATCACAATATCTCTTAGTCTAATCAAATGGAACTAATAATTATTAAAACGAAAATCCATCACAGAAATAATTTTTGTAACATACTATTATTATTGTGTCTAGGGCAGGTTCGGTATGTAATTAAGGGTTAGCTGTAGTTCTGTGAAAAAAAAAAAAATAACAAAGCGTTATCTCGGATTTCATATCACGTACCAAAACCACATTATTTCTTTCCGTAAATTATGCCGTATTCAGTATTTCTCTTATTCATTGGTTCTTAAAACCAAGTTGTTCATGATATTATTTACGTGCTCGAAAGATTACGCTGCTATTCGTGGACGGTATATTTATTTCGTATTTTACTATAACACATTGCGTTGACATTAAATCGCGCTAAACGATAAGCTAGGTTAAACAGCTTACAAAAATTTTTTGTAATACGATATGATTAACATCCTGCCAAACCATTTATATTTAGCTTTTAGTTCAATAGATGTGTTGTTTGAATACGGAACAAAACAAGCTATAAAAAATGACATCCACGTTAAAAAATAAATAAAGGCACACAGGAAGTTAAACAATGACGTAGATGCGTGATGCGAGTACTCAGATAAAATAAAATTATTAAACCTGAAATGATTTGATATTCATTATTAAAATTCAGTAAAACGTGAGGCATGATGATGTCGTAAGATTTATTGTAAGGAAAATATGATATAAATACGTATTTGTAAAGATGAACATGTCGGCTGACCAAAGAAAATAATATTAGTCAAAACAACGATCTTTACGATTTTTCGTGCAATGTTGCATGTTTAAATAATTTCATGTTTTAAAATATTCATTGAGGGATTTATTTAGCTTATACATATATATATATATATATTTGTTTTAATAAATAATATGTGTCTTATTATAGTGGTGTAGCTTAGCTGGATCCTGAGGTTCATGAAGTCATGGTATGTAATTATCCTTTATTATTTTTTAGTTGAAAAATTTGTAATAAATAATAATTTATACTGTTAACTATTTTAAAATGGTATATAATTAATTCGAGGTAGATAAATATTGAATAAATTTTCTATTTTTGGTAAACTTGAAGATGTAAGATTAGGGGTAGATTAGATTAGGTTTTGGGTTATGTGCCTCGTTACTTATTATAATAGTTTGCGTCGCTACTTTATATGAACTTTTATATTATAAATTATAATCGGATAGTCATTCAAGACGTTGATGATTTTAAATCACTTATTACCCGGTTGTCTATATCATATTATGTAACAAACGCGACTTATAAAGTAAAATATGTAAAATAAAGCGGAAGCGAAATAAGAAATATTGAAAATTGTTTCAGGTTTTTTTAAGATTCATCTAAATCAACGAGGTGACACATTTAATGATGTTTAATAGTTAATATGCGATAAAAAAAAAAAAAAAAAATGTTTTACAATATTGATATCGTTTAAGAAATTAATAACATCGGTATGTTTATAATCAGTTTTAAATTAAAAAAACCTACTACTTGATTATGATTACATGGACTTATGTATATTTTGGGTTCGATGGGTATTCATTTTAGAATGGATATTATTCAAGTAGGTACTTTTGAATATAATATATATTATATTGGCATCATTGCTCCCAGCTATACTTTTAATATTAGGATTAAGCGTGTTTTGGCGAGTTAAATGTTGGTAAACTGTTTGCTGCAGTTTGTTACAATTGTTTGCTGTGGTTTGCTACTCATGTATCAGTTTACAACCAAATACATTCAGTAAAAAATTTAACTATCATTTTTTCTAAAACGTACAATGTACTGATTGAGTTCCAAATATACACCAAAAGTTTTCGAACTAATAGAAATAATATAATTGGAATTATAATATAATAGGAATTGATGATTCTAAAATAATAAATATTATATATATATATATATTAATTGTTTTTTAATTACGGTCAATAAATTGATAAATATTATTACCGATAAATGAAATTTGGGGAAAAACTTATTCTGGCATTAGTCTTAGAGTTCTAGGTTAACTTGGATGGGCCAACTTTATGACCGAAAATTTGTTTTTAAAAAACAGGGAACTTGAAAATTCCTAAAATGATCTCCCAAATTCTGGCTAATTGTAAGCGTTTGTTTGATACCAAATTTTATGTACTAGGATAAGATTGGTGGATTGTGTAAAGTTAGTATACCTAAGAGGTTTTTTTAATATATTGCAAAAACTGTCTACTCGAAATTTCTCGCTATTAATTCGCAAACTTTCGGCGTATATTTGGAATTTGTAAGTGAAAGTGGGAGGGCCAAATTCATAAACACGACAAAGCACGTCTATTGTCTCATTCTCTGAGCGAATAACATAGTTCCATTTCCGCGCTCTCGATAGAACAACGCGACGACTACGCAATTTAAGAAAAATAGTTGATTATTAAAATATCGTATAATCTATAGATGGTGTTTCAGCGACTAGAATGGCTCAGTTGCAAACAGCAGACATAATACATATTATAATATATTATTTTGATGATGGCGATTATATTTCATTATAGGAATCTGTATTATCGACTACCGAGACCGTAAAAATAAGAAAAGGATAAGGAAAGATATTGTAATGTCTAACACGGTTACATCGATTTACAAAATATTGTTAATTGTTGTACTTTTGTCGCTAATAAATGATAACGAATTAATGTAATATAATATTAAATTTCAATCTTTGTGTCATATATCGAAAGAAAGTTTTAACATACTCGTAGAACAAGTATCTTTTCTTTGGTATTATTATTTAATATACGTATTTCGTATTTATATTATATATATATATATATATATATATATATATATATATATTAAACAAAAATATAAAACAAAATTGACGTGGTCAACGATGTAACGGCAAATTTTATCATGTGATATACAGCACCAATCACACTCGATTAGTTGTTATCGTATCGCATAGCAGTTTCGTCGTATCGCGTCAATGTGAAGTCCCTGATATTATATTAATAATTCGTGTTTCATAAAACAAACGATTATCACCCGATAATCGATGTGATGTGATTTAAAATCATTTAAAATCACATCACACCGCGTTACCTCAGTAGGAAGACGAGTTTACTGTATTGATAAAGTTATTTAAATTGAAAACCAAGATAATGACTTATCTCTTATCCATATAATAAAATATAGTATATGTATTTATTATAAATTTATAGAATATTTAATATTCCATTAACTTAAAAAAAATTAATTTCTTGAATTCTTGGCTCGCCAAGAATTTTTTTTTATGGTCCTCGGTAAAAAAAGTTTGGTCACCACTGATGTAGAGTGATGTTATTATTTTATTCGTTGAAAGTAGTATTATACTGTCATAAAAATATACTGACTGTTATTCTAAGAGTTGTAATAACAAATACGTTCGTTAATAAATAAATGACAGAAAAAAAAATTAAAAATGTAAAAAAGGAAAAAAAAGTCATTCTTTATTTGTATTGGACATTGCACAAGATAATAATAATAAATAGAACATGAATTAAAACATATTTTTTACCAACTCATTCATTAATCATAATTTTGATATTTTTTATTTTAAATCATATTTACTATCGAAAAATATAGTAAAATTGATACCGTTAAAAAAAAAGAATCATAATTTGATTATTTATTATTTACGTTAAATCGTTATTTTATTTATAACATTTTAAATTAAAAAAGTTTTACACGAAGGTATGATAATAATATAAAGTTTACTTAAAATGCAATTTCATAAATGTGTGTTTTCTCATAATACCATTTATACTAAACAACGGTTGTCTTCCATAATACATCATATCGTTATAACCAGTATAATTAATATACTTGAGTGCAATTAACATTAATATTCGGTATCTATATTAAGGGAAAATTAATTCACAACATGCATAACTTAATGTACAGGACAAGAATACGAAGAGTATATAGAGTTGCTCGTGATGGTAAAACTTGGCCCGGCGTGTTTAGTTCAATTCGTTTTGTAGTTATAATACCGTTTGTTTTTAATTAAGGTTCAGTGATTTACGTGGTCATTTAGTATGGACATTTTTTTAAAGGGTTTAAGGTAAAAAATAAAATAAAAAGACCCAAAAGTCACTTGTACAAATATATTACCACCTTTTTTTGGTAATTTTATAATGTACTCTTATAAAAAAAATAATAATGAGGTTAATAATTTAAAGATTTAACAAAATCCAATATCATTATAACGACAAATTATACGGGTGAATAAAATTAAAAATCAAGTCCCTTATGTTATATTTTTATTTTTTTCTTATATGTCTAATGTTAAAAAAATTGTTTTATCAATAGTCTTTAAATCTAAAGTATATATTATGAAACTATATTTAATTTATAGGGTGTCCTACGAGGTCACAAGAACGTTTACTTTCTTATTTCAGTATCTCTTGGATAAATACAAATCAGTTAATTCTGTTTATTTCTCAAATAAATCGTTGGGCCAAAGACTGTATAGGTTATATTTTTTATTTTTAAAAATATTAACATTAAATTTATTGGTGTAAAATTCTTAATTTTATCAAGTTGTTGTTTTTACAGACTTGTTTAAATTGACTGATAAATTAACATTTATGATATTATATTACATTATTATCAGATAAATTAATTATCTAGTTAAATATGTTTATGTTTATGCATACAAAAAGGAATGTTTAACATTTAACCGTTTTGTTTTTCTAAAAAAAATTGACAGTTTCAGAAACTATAAACAATTTCACATTAATATTGTTTTTAGATTCTGAGCGAAGCAAAAAATATATTAGTTTTTACAAAGATGTTTTATTTAAAAATTTTTTGGATAAAAATAATGGTCCAATTATCACAAGTAGAATATGTTTTCGGTAGAAAATTGCATCTTCTTGGCAATTTATTAACTCATTTTTCGAATATCTCAAAACATTTTTGAGAGAAGGAAAACAACCAAAAAATGACGGAAATTGTAATTTTGACGAAACTGATCTTAGATTTTTGTGATAAATTTATAACTAATGCAATTTTGAACATAGGGACTTGTAAATTTTGTTGAGTATTCTTGTAGGTACTTTACATAGGAATGTTAAAACACAATAGAATATATTTGTTAAATGTTCAAATAGGTATAATGTTTTGCTCATACGATGGTATGACTGTATTGTAAATATATTAAGTTCACCAAATTCAACCAAAAACAAGTTTTGTAAAATAATATTAAAATTTGATATATAATAGTAAAATTTACATTAAAATTAAGAGTAATAAATAATAATAATTAAAACTTGTTACAACATAATGATAAATATGATTTATTAAGGATTAGTTAATAATATGTTTTAAACATCTTGTGGGTTAGTTGTCGATACTTCAATAAGCAATATTAATTATTTTTTTGGAAATTGAAATAATAATAATATTTCAAAATAGATATAATATATGTCAATAAGACACTGTAGTCCACGCAAACACAGTGTAAATATGTAAATATAGAATAGAAATGAATTTAAAAAATCGTGTATATATTCAGTTTGAATTTTTAAAATTGTTTTACATTTTACAAATGGGTAAAACGCGTTAAATAAATAAAAATGGATGTTTGCAGTATTTCCATTCAAACACTGAATCACACTCAATTGTAGTATTATACAAACTTTTGTAAAAAAAAAAATATAATTTGGTTTACATCATAGGATCGAATAATGCAATGTATGTTAAAGTATTGAGATTTTATTTCGTTGTGTTTGTTTTTAGAATATTTATTTTATTCGCAGACATTTTCATTATATGCGATAAAAAAAAACAAAAAAAAAAACGTTAATGCGAAATATGTAAACTCGGTTTAGTTGGTAAATATGATAAATTCAAATTACGCAGGTAGATTCAGTAATATTCAATACCAATATCATATTGGTAATATATTTTCAATTTATAAATAATGCAACAGCGTGTCAACGTCAAGTAAAAAATTGTATTCAAATAATGTGTAGTTACATAAAATGTTTCACTCAGTGATAAAAAATTTACAATGTACATAAGTATAATATATATATTTTTAATTTTTAACACAACTTTATTTATAATAAATTATATTATAATCCATTTAATTGCTTATATAAAGTGTTTTTAAATGTTACAATTATTAATTTTACTTCAGAGCACAGGCGCATAGTGAAGTTATCTATTTAGTATCTAACCTAACCTTTTGAATCCATTCCATTTTATTCTCATTTATTAATCATATGGATATAATGCTATATATTATATTCTGTACTGTTTCAACTTATTACTTTTAGCCAGATGACGCTAAGTTTGTTAAAGAAATATGTATTTTAGTAGAGATACTATAAATGTTCATACAAATTTAATAATGAAATGTATTGTTTTCGTTGGTAAATATGATAACTTTACTTAATTTATAATCTAGTAAGTTATTATTTTTGGAAAATAATCATAACTTATAAAATAATATTTCTAATTATACATATTGATATTAATAAGTATTATTAATGCCAGTAGGTTTATATGTTTTATAACTTTAAAAATTACCTAAATAATTTACATTTAATTATATTTTTAAATGGTTATAATGATGCATGATATTTATATTATTGGTTTAGCAAAATATGTAGCAAAGAATTTCATAATTAGATTTATAAGACTAATACTTGATTATTAATTACTAAAACTATACGGAAAATATACTTATTTAAAAATTGTAAACTACACAAAAGAATTCTATTATTTTAATTAAGTATTATAACGATTCAATCATTTACTTTTTTTAATAATTTTAAATTTCATTAATAAGTAGATTTCCAGGTTTATAATTTTTTTAACTAAACAATGACGATTAAAAACAATTCCTCATTAGTGGACATTAAGTTTTGTAGATATTTTCTATGACTTGTAACCGTTGTGTGCTTGTCCCCGTGTTTCATAAATCTATATATATATAAAAAAAGGTGCTCTTAATACTTGTTTAATAAATAGACATTAATTGTCATGACTGCAATATGATGATGCTATAAATTACATATACATGTGAATTTCTAAATTAATTATCCTTTTAAATAGCGTCATAAATTAAAAACAAATATTAACTAACTGAGGAAGTATTATGAAACTTAATAAGAAAAGGAAAATTAAAAAATTAAAAACATATTTCCTAAGTATCAAATATATATTTATTACATAAAAAAAAAAAAAAAATGTATTTTAAACTACCTTGCGAGAATAAAGACTAACAAGTTACAACATTGAGAATCTGTATATAATTGGTAGGTGTCGAGATATATTGATGTGTCGGACAAGGATGGTCGATTCTATCTATTTGGAAGAATAAGGCAATAAATACTGTTCAGTTTTGCGAATAAATAAAATATTATGTATAAAATGTAAATATAAAATAGTATGTATTTACTTACTTACCTTTACTTGACTTTATACAAATCATAATTTTATACATACGATGTAAAATAATTTTACTTGTAAATTGTAATCAATTGACTAATAAATGATTTGCCTTATTCACAATTACAGTGATGTTATCTATAATATATATAGAATAGTATGTCAATATTTTCACGAATCTTATAGAGATTTAGATATTTTAATATATCATTTATCCATTCCGTCCGTTGTATACAAGTTCGCGTTCCGACCGAAGAACAAAATGTTAAACTGCCCGTGAAAGTTATATCCGGCAATCTCCGGTCTGTATTATAGTGGTATAAGTTTCCCGGTTAGTAACCGGCGGTTACCTATATATACCACGCGGTTCCTTTTCCTCTTATCTGCTTAATGCGATTACAAAGTTTGACTAGTTGCCATTTAAATGGTTTTACCGGATATTTCGCCACCGTGTTATTTAGACGTGCACGCGCGCTTTTTTAACACAACCCGATCTTATTTTGCGCATAATTCTCATAGAATTTTATTAAGATGATATTATTTTGTTAAAAATAATTTTTTTATATTTAAATTGGCAATTGATTTCTGTATTTCTTTAATCCAGTAACGTGTGCATTTAGATAGTGATTAAACCTAAACATTGTGTTGGTTATATATATAAAAAAATTTAATTTATTGTATTTAAGCTTATTGAAATCAATAGTTTTGAATTTCTTTTAAAAATTATCTATAAAATTTAAATTATTTAATTGATCAGCATATAAAAAATATAACTAATGATAGTTAACTATCGTATCTCAATATCTAAGTAATAGGTATAGGTATAAACTATTTTATTAAACTGATTCTTAAACACAATATAATTTAGATTATGTAAAATTTTTTTTAAAATAATAAATGTATTTCGTATCCTTTATAAAACATGGGATCACGCACTTTAAGTAAATTAAATTTATAATATTTAATTTCTAAAACAAAATATTAAAAATGGAAAACAATTTCTGGACGTATTTGAAAACATATATATTTTTTATAATCTATAGTGAATGTTATTGACAGCGATGTCAAATTGTTCTCGCGCGATACGTTTACAAATTATATATAAAGTTCATGGTTATATTTATAAAAGCACTAAACAAATACCTAACAATTATTGTGTATTTGTATTGCGTTACACATTTGATACAAATAACACATCGAAAAACTGTTATTATATTTTCAAATATTTAAATTTATATATATTCCATAGCCGTATAACACGTATCCGACCATTTCAATTGAGATCTGTTGAATTTCAATGGGTACAATATCGTACAATTATGTTTCAAAAATGGTGGGATTCTCTATTATTTTTGTAACGCAAAATATTCTGCTTATTCTGTATAACAATTATGTCAATATATTTGCTATAATATAATAATATATGGTTTTACATTTTTTTTATTCCCCGTTGTGTGGTCAGAAAATACAAATTTATTGGACTTCGCGTTCGCATTAGTCAATCAAACATTTCATTATAACATTTAGAAGTGACTTATATGCATAAAATGTACAACTGTATTATATTGGAATGTATTAGTCTTAGTTATATTAAGTAAGTTTACGTCAGTGCTTTATTGTTTCATTGTTTGATTATTTATGCCATATAAATGGGAAAGAAGGGGATTCGCGCTAAACGATATAATATTAATATTATCTGGACTATCGCTGTGTATTAATATTAATATACAGGGTGATTCATCTTCTTTTTTAGTCTTAATTATTTACATTTTTCGGTTTATTCTTTACGAAAATTTAAGTACACCTAATGGAATTGTTTCCTATAATTTTTCATGTCACTTAAAGTGGCATTATCTACCATATTGATACAAACTTTTTTTCTAACAGTAACCGCTCTTTTTTTTCCTCAAAAATTCTAAATCCGCTACTTGTTTGATGAAATTATTGATAACTACGTAGTTATTTGCGATATTAAATGTTACAATATAGTATAAATATATAATTATAGATTATAATTTAATTTTAAACTTGCTTTAAATATTTTTGTAAATAATAGCGAATAAATTGATTAAATATCATATAATATATCGTAGGTACTTTTGACTGTAACTTTTAAGCATCATAATTAAACAGATTTATAGTAAAAAAACTATATATTAAGTGTGTAAGTATATAAATGTTTGTTATCAGTGGTAGTACCTATATTATACCTACATACGAATTAGAATATTTAAAAAACGATTGATAGGAATAGGTATCTTGTTATGTCAACAGTTTCAGATAAATTGGCCGAGTAACAATTTAATAGAGAGAAAGGGTTCCTATTATTATTATTTATTACCTTTATCCAACCACTGCTGTATATACTAAAACTATAGACATAAAAACCTTTAACCTAATACTGGCTTAAAAATTTAAAAAAATATATAAAATACTAATATATAATATATAATATACTAAGATTTAAAAGTAGAACATTTTGGTGAATCGCCATTATTTTATTTTATTATATTAAACGTGATTAACAGTTGGTGAATTGCTCTGACTATATATTTTTATGATATGATTGTGTACCTGCGAATAGAGCAATAGCACCCGTAGGTCGTTTATGAAACAATGACGTTACTAGGGGTCGTTGACATAAATTAATTTTAGATCGAGACGTCCTAATTAAATGATCGACTGCATTTGGTACTTAAGTCTGGCAACCACGACCGTGTGACTACAATGCAGTTTATTGTATAACGTGAATCACTCGCACGTAAATAGAACGTGCCGAGGTGGAGGTTTTTTTTATAAATAATTATTTGTTTTTTAAGTTTTATATTTATATGAAAAAATATAAACATAACACTTGTTCTGTTTTGTGTTTACGAACAATAACGATAAATAAAAATGAAATAAAAAGAATCGTTTCAAAAGATACGATGACAATAAGATTGTGATTATTCTAAAAATGTCCCGGGAGTTCCTTGTGTTTAGTGACGTTATCTCGAATAATTTAATATAATATTCTGAATTTTAAATAATATTATTATGATAAAATAATGATTCCATCGATGGTTTTGTCGTTTTTATGATGACAATACCATAATCGTTTAATTTATCAAAAACATTACAAATTATTTACAGCGTTCATTTTTATTATTGTTTTTTATTGGTTATTTTAATTTTTACAAAATCCGTTACTTACACAACGATTCTAATAAATTGTAATCATCGAACATATTACTTTTTTCTCATTTTGAATCGTATAACACCCAAAACCCACCAATAAACAATACAAACGTGACTGAATGTTATTATAACTAAGTATGTAATTTTCACAACACTAATAATACCTATATATATATATATATATATATATATATATATATAGCAGCTATATGTAATATTAGAAATTATAATGTTGTGTGATTAAAAAATAATATTTTACTTTCCAGCTTAAGACTACTATTATAAAAAAAAAAATATGATTAAAAATACTGTTTTTTTAACTATAATTTATTTCGCATAAATATAATTTTTAATTGAATTAAAATTATATCGTAAAATGTTTAGTTTTTTTTATATACAAATTTAAGTAATATTTATATTTAATTATATTTATTATTATTTAAGTATATTTATATTTAAAACTGTTATTTGATTTAATATTTTTATTGACAAAAACGTATTTGAACCATTTTTTTAAAAACTCGTATTGCGTTAGTTTATAATGATCACAATATTACTATAGCATTTTTACTTCATTGTAATTTTCTAAACTGCTAACAAGTTGCGAGTCTGAACTTTATGAGATCATTATACCTAAGATCGTTGAAAAATCGGACTCGACTCAATTACAATGTAGCCGTGAAATTATTACTATTCGCTTTTTTTGACATATGATAAAGTACGGAGATTAATACAAAAATCTAAAAATATTATAACACAAATGTACATTAACTGTATGTCATTTCACTCTACACTTCAACTAGAAAGGTTATAATTTATAATACTGTTAATTGAATATAGTCATTAGCTCGTGTAATTAACAACTCTATACAACCGTTTAAAGTTTAAAAATAAAGGTAGTGTACACATACACTGATAATTATAAACATCTGTATTATACATGAATAGTTGTATGTTTAGTTATGTGATAATCTATTAGGTGTATGTTTGATGTCGGAGAAAATTATTTCACATATAATAATAGACGAGCAAATATTTTTTATTTATGTATACGAGTATATTATAAAAATATATTTTTTTTAATAAAAATCTAGAATTCAAACAAAAAATGTAAAAAATAAAAATAAAAATTCAGAAACCATGAAATTAGATAGATACCTACATAATGCTGCTATTATAATAATACTATTTTTATATGTTAAAAAATAAATTGGATGTAATACATTTTGTAGCCCAATTATTTTAATTATTTTAAACTTGAAATTTTAAAATATAAATACAATACCTGAATACTACAGAAAAAAAATAAAATCAAAATATACGAGAAACGATGAGAACCAGATACTAGGTAATTTGTTATGTCACGTTTAGCCACACTATATGATATTTAACTATATATACAATAAAACAATTGTTTTTTGTAATTAATAAATTTATAAACGTATAAATAATTCTACTACAGTTAATACGAACATACTTTTCAAATGTTGGTTACTATTATAATGAGTACTTATTTACTTACATAATTGGAACTAATTTCATTATATTGTATACTTTGTATGTAGGTACCTACAATGATTTTTAATTTTTAATGCATAATTGCTATTGAATTGTTGTCAGTGAATTTAAATTAAAAATAATATTTTAAAAATGTCGGAAGGTTGATTGTGGATGTTCCTCATTCGTCCCTTCGGTCCTCGGAGAAATTAGTTTAGATTTGAATGCAATGATATTGCATTAGAAAATACGATTCTAAGCGAAACTTAATATTTTACAATATGTTATACTAATAATCCATTCCAAAATTTTACCACGTATGTAAATTACGAATGTAAATATTTCAAATAAATTTCAAGTTTCTATAATCAAAACCTAATTAGTTATCATGAAATAACTAATTTGAAAAAAAAATTTGAAATAACAGAAACTGTAATTTTGCCGATTTTCGGTTGTTTAACTTTAAAACCTCAAAAAAAAAAAAAAAAAATGTCAGTCACGATTTTGAAAATATTTTGTAAAAATATTAAGTTGTACATGATTAGACTCTGATAAAATTTTCAAATCAAAAAACCAAAAATTACAGGAAATATTAAACATTATTGGAATAAAGTGAAAAGCTTAATATTTAGTCAGAAAATCAACCAATCGTTTCAAATTTTTTTCCTATAATGTAAAACACTTATATTGATACTCAAAAAAAGTTTCAAGTTCCTATGACTAAAACCTAATTAGTTATCATGAAATAAAAAAAAACTTAAATAATGAAACCGTTATTTTGCCGATTTTCCATCACTTTTTTGGAGTTTTTCTTCTCCCAAAGAAAAATTTTTCAGAAATTCAAAAAATGAGCTAAATAAAGTACCAACTAAACGCGATTTGCTACCTGAAAGCATACCCTACTTGTGGTAATCGGACCATTATTTCTACCCGTAAAAGTGTATTCATACATAAAAAAAAAAAAATCTTTGTAAAACCAATACATTCTTCGCTTCGCTCAGAATCTAAAAATAATCTCTCTTTAGAATATAAAATAATACATTTATCTACATTATTGAATAGATTTTAGCGCGTTTTATAAAAAAAAACAATACATTTAAATTTTCAACCCTAATCTTATTAAAAATTTTACACATTAAAATAATTTACAGCTGTTTAATGGTAGTATTCGCTTTGCATGTAGATAAACATATTCCTTTTTTATTTATTCTTAAAGATGACATTCAATAATTCATTAGGTAATATAATTTAAAAAATTACTGTTAAATTAGTTAATATGAACTTAGGTACCTTTTGTGTTGAATAATATTTTTTATACTTTGTAATGTTTTTTATATTAACAAATTTGTTTTACAGTTCAAGAGGGCGCAATAATTTACAATATAACATTGACCAAAAATCGCCAATTAACATAAATATAATTTAAATTTTATCATATAATAATTAAATGATTTCCATAAAATTCTTTAGATACAATTTATATAACTAAAAAGTTTATTGTATTTTATTGTGTTAATAATATTAATAGAAAATAATATGATATCAACATAAAAGTTATTATTTTTGATTGATAAAAAATATAAATAAAATCAATAAATAGTATTTTTTATCAATGAATTAAATCATGAAAATGTTTCTTAGTGAATTTTGAATTTGTTTTTAAATATTTAGTTAATTTTATTACTGTGCAAAGTAATAAGTCGATATTATTAAGAGGAAATATTATGGATATGGTATACATGTGCATTATAGTTAGTGACTTTTGAGCGTATAATACTAATATATAATTTATTCGTATATTATTTCGAATAAGGAATATTTAAACACAAATTTAACTATTAAGTTCTACACTGTAATATGTAAATTTAAGCTAATTACTATAGTTATTATATTTGCATAAATAAACATTTTAATTAAACAACCTAAGTAATAATCAATTTAAAATATGGTGATAGTCCATATCAGAATACAGCTAACCTATATTCGGTTTCATATAATATTATACACTCTCTTTTGTATTTTTCATAAGTACAAGTCCCTTTCTGGATATAACATAATAATAATCTCGTTCTGAAAAATGTTTCTCAACTTGAGATTGCCGATTTTATTAATAATACAAAAACTAAATTATAAAAAATTTAAATATGTTTAAATACAAATAAACACGTATGTTTTTCCATAAAATCAATAATAATGATTGTTTTTTTTTTTTTTACAATTAATTAAGTCATTTATAATATTATTTCAATTTATTTTTCTACCTGGACCTGAATTAATTATTTATGACATCCAGTGCGGGTTTCTGGCTATTTTCCACAATTAATATTTTTATTATCACTTCCCTTCCAACATTTTGGCTTCTCAAAGTTATAGTTATGACAACATCTCGCAATAAAAAATGATTTATGAACAATAAATTCTTTCATCACCATTTTCAATAAAATTACGATTTTGTACAAATTTGTAAAATAACTGTGCCTACAAACATTGTAGATTATAATTGTTAAGTGCTGCGGGGTATGTGTATGTGTTAAATATTTATTAAATTAATATTCAGTTTTTTCATATATTTATATAAGTAAAAATATTGAAATATTTATACTATTATTATATTGTACTGCATTCCATAAAAAAACATTAATCGTGCTTAGAACACAAAATCGTGTTTTCATATCCTGCTGATTTTCCAAAACAGTAGGCATACCGCATACCTGTCTTGATAGTAATGAAGGGTAAAAACAGTATTAAAACAATAGTACGATTATCCGATCTGCGTGATAACACAGCGATTGTTTTCATTTTTTATTTTATTTTAGTAACTTCCTGTAGACAAAATATTATTTTGTTGCTATAAGCCCTGCAGGATATAAACTTTTATACCAGTGCCAGTAGAATTTTTGGGCACTAGGATATCCAAAATTTTAGTACCTCAATTATTTTACATAATAAATACTTATTGATTAAGTATAAGTTATTTTGTCATACATTATACATAGGTTTAAATATATTTTATTAAATTATATATATATATATATATGTATATATATGTATGTATATAAAATAATTAAAGATAAATAAATATAGAGCTGAATATAACTTACATATTTACAATATTAATATGAAGTACCTATCTAATATAAAAGATAAAAAGACCAGTTTAAATTAAAATAAATTTCATTCATATTGCCTTTAAATTAAAAAAGTCTATTAAAATTTTGTCTAAAGTTAAATTTTCTATTCGTTTTTGTTCAATGTTTACCATTTCTATAATCGATAGTCGTTCCTGGTCCTTTGAATTTCGTAAATCATTCTTTTATTAAGTTTTTGATTTAGAAATCTTTATTTTAAGTTAAAGTTTAGAGAACGATCACTCTGTAATAGCTACTATTACTACTAGTGGTTTATTATAATTAAGATTTGAATACAATAATATTGCATTCGAAAATACGATTCTGAGCGAAACTCAGTCATATTACTATAACGTATTAATATAAATCATGAAATTACTAAAATCAATTTCGTCAATATTACGATTTCATGTTTTAGTATTTTTTTTTTTTTATTTAATGAAAAACTTTTGAGAAATTAGAAAAATGAGATAAAATAAAAACACCCTTGTGAAACCAATATCAATTCTTGCTTCGCTTAGAATTTTAAATTTCTTTTTTTTAAATTAGATTATATAAAAATTATTCCACTATTTAATATTAATTATTAAAATTATTAATTGTTATTGATAATATAACAGATCAAAAAAAAAAAATATTGGAATTTTGTGAGCTGGAAAATGTGTCCCTGTATTTATTTTATAATACGCTTTAAAAAGGGCTTTGGCCTCCCCCCCTCCGGTTATTGCGGTACTGTTTTCTAGATTTTTAGATAATAAAATATGAAATATACGGATTAAAATATCGCTATAAAATATTAAAATTTTGTTGGATGGTAGTGTATTATATTATATTATTCAGTGCGGAGACGACATTTAGTTGTTAAATTATTATCTCCGAAAGATTTTTATCATCTCTAATATAATATATATGTTTAAGTATCTAAATTACTGTTTTTCGAGATATAATTAAAATTTTTACAAATAAAAATTATTTCAGAAATTCGTCTTTCGTTCTTATTTTAAACCATACATATTAGAACCGAATTATATGAAACATACCTTTTTCGTGAGATAAAATTTGATACTTTTTAATTAATCAATAAAAAAAAGTAGATTTTTGTATCGTTTAATGGTTATAGTATAATTATAAATATAGAAAATATTTAATATGAACACCAGACTTTATTTAAATTAAATGACATATTTTAGTATTATTATATCTATAAAAAAATATTTTAAATTTGCAATCATAACTTTGCACAATATTTTTTATTGTTACTTACTTTTTAGTGTCAATGGTACATTAGAGAATACATTATTATAGTAAGTACGGAGAATAAAATGCTGTTTCAAAATATAAGGAATATTGAAGATACTTTTAAGAGAAAATAGAGTACTATGTAATAATAATAATTATAAAATGTGGCAACTGGACTATTAGGAGTAGGAAAAGTTGAAGGTAATTTGTTTGCATTGCTATTAAAGTATTTATAATGATGAATAATGTTTATAAAACAAAATTCTTAACAAACGTTTATGAAAAAGAATACAATGCTTTCACGATAGTATCAACTTCATTTGTTATGCTCTTTAAAAGAATAATTTTAAAAGTAGGTGAACGTAACATAATAAAATTAAAAATAATATTGGTTTCAATGTGTTAATTGATAGGTGATAATTAAAAATTTATTTATGATGGATTATTCTTTGAAAAAAATCTAACAAATATGTTTAGAAATAATATTATTAAAAAGTTTATTATATTTTATAATAATTTCAATTGAACAAATTATGGTAACGCATCCCCTTTTGTTTGTGTTTTTCGCACTTTAAATAGTTTAAATAATTTGCCCAATATAGCTATTTTTCACGATCCTTTATATTATATTTAAAGTAAATTATAACGTTGGTATTAATTTATTTTCCGTTTTTAATATCTCCGTATTATTAATATTTTAATTTAGTTTTCTTGTACTCTTTTGTTGATGAAATTCAAATAAATAAAAATAAAATAAATAGGCTAAGTCTTATGTTAAATAGTTAAATAAGCTTAGAGTTACAAATTCATGTTATATAGATGTAGACAACATCATATAGTAGGTTTTATTTTGTATATATTTTTATAGCTTTAGATGAATTATAATGTTATTATTAATAGTATAATACTAATGTAGAAAGTAGTATTTGTAGTAGAACTTATTATGTATTCGTATGGTAGGAACTGCTGCTAAATTATGAAAATATAATTTTAAAAAAAACCGAAAAGTCAATTATAATCAAATACTTTATGCTTTATAACTTTCAAAAATCTATATTAAATATTATATGTCATTAATTTCATTTAAAATTCCAATTTTAAATGATTTTTAAAAAATATTAGATCTGTAGATTTACGAAAATTGATTTATTGAATTTTCAAACCATAAAATCTAAATTTTTGAAATATATTGAACATTATTAATAAAAATATTACGTTTTTGAAAAACTACAAAGTTCTTTATTTAAAGTAACAGTTTTAAAATTTGTTCTCACATATATTTAGGACATAAATATTATTACTTAAAACAATTTTCAAGGGCTACGTATTAGTTATCAGGAAATATTTATAAACAAATTTTTCAAAGTAACAACTAGATGCCATTTTCTACCAAAAATTATTTCTACATGGTACCAGAGTCTTATTTTTACCCCAAAAAGAGTTTATACACATACAAATAAAAGTACTCGCAATTGTAATACCAGTACATTCTTCGCTTTGCGCAGAATTTAAAAAATGATAATGATATTGCGTGAATATCTATCATAGTTAATCTAGATAATTAATATTAATAAAATAAACATCTGGAGAAACAACGAAAGAAACAAATCGTTTAGTTTGTCTAAATTGTAATTTAAACTTTTATTATATCTATTATATTTATTGGCCGTATAATAGACAGATAATAACAATATACACATAAAGTAGGAAGGTTTTCGGTTAAAATATTAACTTTGTAGTTTTTAATGTTTTTACAGAGTATTTGTATTTATTGTTTCAATATTAATATATTATTTTATATTTATTAATTACTCATTGATTGTTCAACCTTTACGTTGACACGTTAACAGATATAACGATTAGTTTAATTGTATCCATATTCTCTTTCAAAAATGCGTTTAACGATATAATTAAAAAGTAATTTCATTAATTATAAAATAAACGTGTAAATAAAAAACTATAAGATCATAAAGGTCCATTATAGAAGTATGATATTTTTTAATGTGATTAACGGGACCAAATTTATTTGCTTATATTGACCTAACTATATTGCCATTGAATTTATTAGATAATGACGATGAAGTGATGAAATAAACTATACATTTACGAAGACTAGTTATATTATAAAATGGTATATTTTTTATGAAAAATTATTTCCTCCTTTTATTCTGAATTGAAAAAGGGTATAGATAAACAATATCAATATGACATCGTTTTGTATATATATATATATATATATATATATATATATATATTAATATATTATATTATTTTATATTTATTAATTACTCGTTGATTGTTCAACCATTATGTTGACACGTTGACAGATATAACGATTAGTTTAATTGTATCCATATTCTCTTTCAAAAATGCGTTTAACGATAAAATTAAAAAGACATTTCGTTAATCAAAAAACAAACGTGTAAATAAAAAACTATAGAATCATAAAGGTCCATTATAGAAGTATGATATTTTTTAATGTGATTAACGGGACCGAATTTGCTAATATTAACCTAACTATATTGCCATTGAACTTATCGGATAATGACGATGAAGTGATGAAATTAACTATACATTTACGAAGATTTGTTATATTATAAAATGGTATATTTTTTATGAAAAATGATTTCCTTCTTTTATTCTGAATTAGTTAATTGTTCGTATTTAATTTATGGCTAATAAAAATTGTAATTATTATGTTTGTTTCTCGTGCTATACGAGAGCCAAGTTAAGTCAATTGTCTCAGCAAGTTAGGTTTCGGTGACAAAGATAAATACCAAATTTAAATTGAACCAAGCATTCAATTTAAATAAATTTAATCGAGCTAGAGCCTTTTTAAAATTTTTTTCGTTTAAGCAATTAATTTGTAAGCTAAACTAACTCCTAACTTTTTCAGCAAATCTTTATAACCTGTGTGCAACACAATTTACATATATTAATAATTTTGAGTACAAAGTATTTAAGGTTTTCCCACTTTTAACTATAGTATATGTTATAATATGGTCGCATTCAGTAAATAAACAAAAAAAAAAATAATATTATTAAGCATTTATGCCTAATACCTCAGCCTACAAAATAGCAAGTGACTTATAAAATAGTTTGATTATTGTAGAATGATTTGTCTTATCTAATTCTTTTGTATTTGGTAGACAAATTTTTCTAGTATCATAAAGTTCCAATAATAAATCCCTGTTCTCTAATTTTTTGTATAGTTTCATCTTAAAAAATGTCGACATAAAGTTGTCTTCGTCCTATCTACTATAATTATACGAATTACCAAAATGCATCATTAGAAAGTTTAAACAAAGAAATATTTATGGATAACATGGATCTGCATAAAGCCTTATTAATTGATGTTTTTTTTTTTTTGTTATGATTTGACATCATTTGTTGAATTGTTTTATTTAGTGTCTTCCCGACGTTTATAAACATTTAAATGTTTTGCAGTTTTTAAATGTTGTTCACACTAGAACGTTCTTCATGTTCTACTTTAATTTTACATATTTTACAAAATAACACACTAAAACCACGAAATCAACTTACAGTTTTTTTCTTTTGGTATTTAAAAAAAAAAATAAACACAATAACACATGGGAAACAAAGGATTGTACACAGAACGAAACAACGATGGTGACTGATTGTACTTTTTTTTTTAATTTTCAATAAATAATAATCGAGATAAAAGTACGGAATAAATCAGCATGAGTTAAACATTAACATTGGTGTAATGTGATCTTATCTTGATTTTAATAGTTTCACAAGCACAATGGTGGATACTTATGTAATATTTTTTAAAACAATTTTTGTTTGACAAAATATTTATTTATTTTATTACAATTTTGATTTTACATGAAAATAATTAAAAGTATTTAAATATTTGTTAAATATTAAGTGATGTAATCAATTAATCGTAATAATATGCGCATTAAAAGAAAGAAAAATATGTGCTAAAATTGTTTATATTTTAATTTAAGGTACCATAAAACAATTTTGTATCGTATCAGATTTATTATATTTATTATTAAACCAATATGCATATGTCTTAGTCCTGAGCCCTGATCATGTATATACAAACCGTTATTTATTGGGATAACATAAGGAGAAAATTCTAAATGTCAATCGTGCATCGCTGTGGAGACTAAGTACGAACCGTTAGAGCGAATGTGCGCGGGCATAGTCAATCGATATTATACGTTCGTTTGCAATAACGGGCATTGTTACGTTATGAAATATTAAGATTACAATGGCGAATGCATCATAAAAGCGAAAACGACAGAAAAAGTCAATCGTCATCTAATCGATATATTTTCTTATTTTTATAAAAATAGGAAACCTCTGATCCGTGAAGTCTCGTGCAGGGAGAAACTACGATTTTCTAAAAATCATCAGTGAATTTAAGCGTGAACAATCCAATGCACACTTGTTGATTTTTTTCATTAAAGTTTGAATGATCAATTAACAACAACGATGGAAACGCAAAGCTACGTTTAAAGGGATCAATATATTTAGGCCTACTCCAAAATGTCTGTAAAATCACATTAAAACATAAAACTAAAATACAAATATACAATTTTCAATCCGAAATTATACCAGTACAAAATTAATAACGATTAGGCGTAAAAATATCTCCATTCTAACCATTATTCGGAAAAGAAACCAATGTTAGGTTTCGTTTCAAAAACTACCTCTGAGTTTGTCAACAATGCAAACGACAATGTTATGTGAGACAAATTGAGTTCGGCCAAGTTAAATAATTACTTCGACGACTGAAGAGGTGAATGTCCTGTATATATAACCACGAGAAGTAATCAAGAGTATTTCAATATAGTATTTTATACTCAAAATTGAGAAATACAATTTTTAAATATTTCAAAAGAAATTTAAAACTAATTTCAACTTACTTTTATTGATTAACTTGACAATTATTAGTGTTTCGCACAAAATTAATAGATAGATTGATAAATTTTTAAAATATTGTAAGTAATTTGAAAGAGTAATGTTAAAATCATAATGCATATATAATAGCTCATTTAAAATTTATTTCTATGAGTATGTTTAAAATAAGACAAGTTAATTTTATAACTAAATTATATTTCTTATATATTTTTTCTACTCATTGATTTGTAATCTGATATCTTGAATGAGAAATATTTTTGTTTTATCATGCAGTATATTGATATAAAATGTAATTAAAAAAGCAAAACAATTTAAACGTCAAATTAATTACTGAATAAAGTATGTCAACTACAAGTTTATTATAGTTTATTATTGAAATATAAATTATAAACATTATTGTTTAACAGTTTCAATATTAAAACTAATTATAGGTTATATGTAATTCAAAAATCTATATTTAATATAGCTAGAAAGCTTTCATGAAGGGTTTTCCCCTCCCTATTTTATAATTTAAAAAAATTAATATCATAAAAAATATGTTATTTTTGGTTAATTACTGGTTGATCCTTCCTAATACATTCAATTGAAAAATCCACTATTATTTAAGTGTATAATAGAGTTCTTAAAAAAAATAATAGATATTTGTTTATAAGTTTAACATACATTATCATAATATATGTAAATTTAGAATTATTTTGTCGCTATATTTTAACAATTATAACTTATAAGACATAAATAAGGTGTAGGTTAGAGTTATATTACACAAATAATTTTGGACATTTTTTATTTTTTATTTGATACATATGATAGTTCCACAAAAAGGGTTTTTATCCGGATAACTTTCTTCTCTTGCCCTCTTGGTTTACTGTAGTATGTATATTATACGAATTATGCTTGCGATTAAGGTAAGGAACCTGAAATATATAAAACTATTATATAAAAATTATATTAAATCTTATTCGATTAAATAACAATTTGGAAAAGGTATCTTTTTAACAAAAAATATTTTCTAAAAGACACTGTAGTTAATTAAATTATTATTTTTTAATTATTACTTTTAATAATAATATAATAAAAGGCTACATAAAATAACCGTTTGTAAGATCATAATAATTATTTTATAAATTACCGAAAATTCATCATTTGTTTATAATATGTTATTATGTTAATATGTTTTGTTGATATTAAAAAATAATACAAAATAATATTTTGTAATATATTTATATTTATCAATGCGCACACATTTGTTATTAAATCTAATTTTACTTGCGATAATATAACTTGTAAGTTGTCTCGCTAATTATTATATAATATCAATACTGAAATGTTGATATGATAATTTTATTTGATATTAGGTTCATATATAATATGACTGCGCATTATGAACTTGTCCTATTAATTTTGTTGTTGGTAAATCGAGAGATAATTCAGGAAAGACCGACTATATATGTTGTTTCCTTGCGAACCATTGTGTGTGCTAAATGTAATCAACTACTCGAAATAATTGATATTAAACAAAACATATGCGTGTTATGAGCACTTGCCTCAGAAAATTAGTAATTGAAAAGCGGAAAATCGTCAATTTTTATAAGCTTTTTAAGATTTTTTTTTTCTGATGTATGAAAACTTTTTTTCAGGTAGAAATAATTATCACAGTGAGGTACCCATTTTATACCGAATTTCATTTAATTGTTACTTTATTTAGCTCATTTTTTTTAATTTCTCAAAAGTTTTTCCTTAAAAAAGGAATGATAACTCATTGAATATTGATCATAGAGATTTTAAATTTATTTTGTATATACACATATGTAATTTATATTCGTGGTAAATTTTGAAATGGATTATTAGTATAATATATTGCAATATATTGAGATACGCTCAGAACCGTATTTTCTAATGCAATATCATTGCATTCAAATCTTAATAATTATAATAAACCATTAATTTCTCTGCGGACCGAAGGGACGAAGGAGGAACATCCACAATTGGCCTTTTCCACTTTTTTTACTTTATTTCTTAATTAAAATTTAATAATAATAAATATAAAAGGTTTTTTTTATAATATTAATATTTATTTCGGTAGTATTACGTACGTCACCACATATGAGAAACTGTGAAAAAAAAGCTTCTGAGCGATCTTACTTTCTTACTTCTCCTTTAATTATATCTCTGTATTATAGGTATATCAGTCTGCTATAAAGTACCTATAGCAATTATAATAGTTTACAATTTCTTAAAAACAAATAAAAAGTGTTCATAATAATTCAATTTGATATATCTTATTGCTATTTAATAAAAATGTTTAAATTATTTTTAAAAAAGTGAGAAGGTTAATTTTGAATGTTCCTCCTTCGTCCCTTCGGTTATCGGAGAAATTAGTGTTTATGATAATTAAGATTTGAATGCAATGATATTGCATTAGAAAATACGATTAAAATAAAACAATAAAATACAGTATATTATACTGATAGGTCATTCCGTAAGTTTACCACGTGTGTAAATTACCTATGGAAAAACTCAAAACAAATTTAAAGTACCTACGTTTAAAATTGCATTAGTCATCATGAAAAATCTAAGGTCAATTTTATTACAACTACTATTTCCGTAAATTTTGTCGTTTTACTGTCATTTTTTGGTAGTTTTTCTTCTCACATAGAAAAACTTTTGAGAAATTCGAAAAATGAGCTAAATAATGTACTAAGTAGACGCAATTTGCTACTGAAAGCATACCCTATTTGTTGTAATCGGACCATTATTTCTACCCGAAATCGTCCTTTTCAGACATAAAAAAAAAAATCTATTATTGTTTTATTGCAAATTAAATCTGAGTAAGTACTAAAATGTGTTATTTAATTTTTAACAAAATTTGTTTTAATATCTTTAACTTTGTTTATTAGTCAAATCATTTTTTGTTATTTTTTATATGTATCCTTCAAATGAAAATTTAAATATTATATAAACGCGTATTTTATATTATAATACATATAACATACAATTCATATACTACCATTAAACCACGTTTTAAATATAATATGGTAAATTCGATACTATGTAATACAATATATTAAAAGCAAAAGTATGTTCTATGCAAAACGATTTTGATGTATTTGTATACAATTTATTTTATTATGATAATTATAAGATTGATATTTTTTTGATGGTTAAGTGTACACGTTAAAGGAATAAAAGATATGTAAGTGATAAAATGTGCTAAGTTTTTAAAAAATTGTTTGTATTTATATTTATTTTACTTTTTAATCATTTTTAAATTGTAATTAAATATTAATAGATATTAGATATATTTAGTCACACCGTCGAAGAATGTTTGAAATATATTATACTAACCTAATATAAAATGAAAATATTTAAAAACTTTGTTGGTCTAAAATAAAAAACTTTCATCTTGTTAAACACATTATATTTTAAAATAGCAGCATTGAGTTTTATTTTAAACTTTTCTGAACTTCGATATTATGTTTCTTCTTAAAAATTGTAAAAATATAATAAAAATGATATAAAAAGTAGATTTCGTAAAATATTGGGTTTATAATCTGGATAATGATGTAATTAATATTATACTCGAATGTGATTGTTACATTTTTGTAAATTGATGGTGTAGTGTTGGTATGTTTTGTATACTAGTTGGGATCCCTACATGCAATCGTTTATATTAACTAGATATCGATGCCATTGTTGCTTTCTAACATATTATATGATATAATACAATGAATAAGATATATTGTGATGAATATTTTACAGAATAATATACAAAACCGTTATTATTTTTTACATCGAGATGAACACGTCGAGTCGTCGATATGTGTATATGTGCCGTTAATATTTCATTTTAATTTAATATTTATAAACTAAAACAATGAAAAGAACCTCAATTATTTATTTATATCGTAATAATCGCGTTCACAGTGTAGCCGACGAAGTGTAAATATTTCATTCGTATCGTTCGTATTGTTCTAAAAGATTTATAGTTTTTATTTTTTTTATATGATGAGTTAGGTTAGATCATTTCATACAAAAATATGTCCACTACGAAATTAAATATAAAAAAAAAAAAAACATTTTAAGTAGGTATATTCAAGGTATCCCAGATCTAATTACTAATAAGAATATCTCTGCGAAAAAATAAAATTTTTGAATGCAGTTTTTTTAAATCATTATTTAGGCAATGGATTAAAATATAACCTTTGTTAATTGTTTAAAAATATATGTCTCGTAAAAAAATAGAAAAATTAACTCTTTATTTTTTAAGTTATGTAAAATTTGAAAATAGTCATTTTAAAAAATGCATTAGTATGATAATTTTGACGTGTTGATCTCTCAATTTAATAAAGATTTAAATTATATTTTTTAATTATTGGAAAAATCATTTTTTTGACATCATTCTTATAGTGTATATTGTATTGTGTGATACTGTGATAATATGATACAATCATAATATTATTATGATATTTAGGTAACTATAAAATTTATAGATAATAAATATATAATTATCTATGATAATATTTTGTAACCACTGAGAGCGTTTATGATAATATTGATAAAACAAATTTTACATTTCATGATATTAAAATATTAAATTATTAAAAATAATGCCGTCAGAAATATTATTTCTCGAATAATTAAAAAAAGTTCCTAAATATCGAAATCTTGATTAAATTAAGATAATAAAACGTCAAATTTCTCATAAAAATATACTTTTTAAAATGACTATCTTTAAAGTTTACGTAATTTAAAAATTAAAGAGTTTATTTAAAGTTTAGTAAATAGATCTGGGACACCCTGTATGTATTGCCAAACATTTATTTGATGGTCGTTGTATAAATATATCTACAATATTTTATATAACATGATACAATAAATATTGTAAAATTGTATTTTTAAATTGTTTGTTAAATTAAAATTTTTTTGTAAATTTTTACATAAAGAGAAAAATAAGTACTAAGAACTTTTTTAAAGTTTGGTAATTTATTTTAAAATGTGATATATTATACATATTTTTCCTAACTTCTGCTTCATACTTCGTATAAAACAAAATTAACCATATATTTTTTAAATAAATTTATAATATTAAATGTTTTAATAAAAAAGGGTATTTTATTCAGAATAAAAAATTTGCCTTTATAATATTATATTATCTCAATCACAACTCATTATTATAATGTTTTATAAAATGTCAACAAAGTTTATGACTTTGAAAATTTACAATTTTGCTTATATTCCCACTATCACGATGGATGAAACTTATTAATTTAACTAATATAAACAATAGTTACTATAATAATATTGATTGTCGTTTTAACTATGTAGTTGTTAATGCAAATTACATATCTAAAATAATAATTTAATTTATCCACCTAATGTTAAGGAATATCCATATTATGTGTAGGGATTAAATATTATATTATAACTCATAAGATTGGATGTAATTTAACCGTTGTTTAAAATTAATTATTTTATTTTATTGCACATCTCACATATGAATATATAGCATGCAATTTATCTCAATATATTCGATACGGCATACCTAAAAAAAATGTTATGTTGAAAAAAACCATCCTTATCATAGTGTATATTATTTATTTGTGTGTGTGTGTATATATATATAAAATATTCAAAAAATTATAGTTGAAAAATTGATATTAATTTGTTATAGTTACAAATATTGCGTTATATTATACAGAATAACTCAATGTTAAACATTCAGAAATAATTCTTATTTATATTTACATAATATTATAATGTTAAATATTATGATAATTTGATAAACATTTAAATCAAATATTATATAGTTTTACATACCTAATTGGTAACTCGATACTATTTTGAAATTAAATTTAAATTTAAATTTAAATTTTTATCGTGTATTTACATTATAGAAAAGTGGAAAATAATTAATATCACAGCAATATAGAACTTAAACATTATGACATTAGATTGAACTTTAAGTATAAACATCGATTACCGAAATTTAAAAAGAAACATATTTTAAAGATTATGTTTCATCATTTTTGTAAAATATCTTAAAACGAAATAGTTATTAGGAAGGTGTATTAAAAAAATCAAAAAAATCTTAATTGAACATGTAAATAATTTTCAGTCTACCAATGCCAAAAATTATGAATACCTACAAAACAAATATGGATTTCTTTAAATTTGGTAATAGATTTTTATTTTCTAATTTAATCTAAAATCTAAGTGTGACAATTTGAGGTCCACGTTGCTGTGATTTTGATAATAATATATTCCCATTATATAGATAGAGACTATATTATTAAAAAACATGCGAGTATAAGATACCTACTCATAACGCTTACCTAAAGAATTTATATGTTTATTGGCAAATGTCTATCTTAAACGTAATATTTTCATAAATTGTTTAAATAACCTAATATTACCTATAATTATATTGACTTATATATAAAACAAGAAAATTAAAGTAAAGTATAACATAATATTCTAAGTTATACTAAGTTATTATATTTTTTTTGTTTATTTATTATGCCCTCGTGTTGTAATCGAAACTGTTGAGATTTCAGAATAAGTCGGTTTTCTAGACATTAATATTGTATGTAATACCTTTGGTTTTGTTTTCCTCTTTCTCTGTCACCAAACACCAATTGATTCTATAAATACGAGATCATTTTGTTGGGAATAAACAGAAATTACCGGGTTGACGTAATAACTTCGGAATCGGTTCCCTAGTGAAAAATATACATTGGTTATGGTACGTATACCATATACGCGATATAGGTGCGTATACTCCGGCTGATTAAATTTGCATATGGGTTGGTTTGTATATTCAGCCGATTTCCGCTAAATTATTAAAAATAAAATCCTTCGAAAGTTACATTTACTTCATGCAATACTCAACAGTGTCCGAGTGGTTTACCTCATTAATATTCGAAAGTATGTACTGGAAACTCGACGTAGACGAAAATCCCAAAATTGGCATTTTCCACTATTTGAGATTGTATTATTGCAATAAACAGAATTAAATATGGCGAAAAATTCGATTACGTTTCGCTCGAGAGAATACATACTTCAAATAATTATTATCATTTATTTTAATCACACTTCAGTCGATAATATAATTTCGTATTAATATTTTTAGAAAACACTTCGAGATTTTTTGATACAGTGAACTGATATCATGTTTCTCGTTTATACACTATGTTTTAATAGTGTTAAAAAAAATTAACATTATTTAATTGAATATTGTTTTTTTAAAATATTAAACATAGTGATGAATAAAAATAAATTTGATTAAGAAGTCAGTTTAGAATACAGTTTATCAAACGTTTTATGAGAAAATGAAAGCAAAATTGAGGAGAAATAAACACTAGCTGATCAATGGAAAAAAGGATTGTTTAGATTTTAGAATCTATAATTTCTTAGATAAACTTACATTTGAAAGTTCTTACAGTTGTTTTTCAATTTAACGAATATGTACATTTTAAGACAGCTGAAGTAACTAAAATGTCGCAAATAGCTGCTGTATTTTTGTAATATTTTCTAAAAAAATTATACCCATTTTGCTATTTGTATTTTCACAATAAGAAAAACGAACGAATTTTTCGTTTCAAACGTAACATAACGCAGAATTTATTTAAAAGTACTTTAGTCGCAATAAATAGTTTTGTTACGGTCCATTGAAAGGGTCATAACTGACATCTGAATATAAAAGATCACATTGTCTTTTATGAGTAGGTACATTGGGCCCATCGATGAGGGGTATCTATTGTAAATGGATCTTCATGTGGTTAATGGTTGACATTCTTATAAACGAAAAGGTCACATTTCTTTATACAATAATACCAAAAATAAATAAATCAGACAATTTTTGGAACGTATTTTGTTTATACGCCTACAAATACAATAATGTTTCTTTATACAATAGACATAATATAATATATGGACTGCACCTCCTAAATTATCCATAATATATACAACATTCGAGTATCAACATTGTTAGAAAGAGATGGTTAATACTGACTAATAGTTACAGCACCAGTATACGCATGTGCATTCGATACGAGTATCGTGAAATGAGCCTTCCTAAACTTTATGCTATTAAATTCTAACAATGTTTATACTGTATTTATTTTTTTACGCTCAGTCCATACTCCATATTATATTATTATTATGTCAATGACTAATCGTACTATTGAATTTATCTTAAACACTTGAAATTCCTCAACGTATGACAAAGTTAATATTTATCCACGTGTATATTGTGATGATCGAAATCGATCTTTTTGTGGAGTTATTGAAATCTGTGATTAAATCTTGTACATTTTTAGGTATTTTTAAAGTATTTGTGTCAATTTTCTGTACTATTATTTGTATTTTAATAAATATGCTTTTCTACAGGTTCTAAAAATAAATTACTTAAATCATGTTGATATCATGATTTATGATATTTTTGTTTTAAATGATTCATAATATCCTTGTGTATTTTCAGCTATATTATTTTATACACTGTACCTATAAAATATGGGTTGAATCTTAAAAGGTACTAACCTAAAAATAATTTTGTTAAGACCACGATTGTGTTATGATGTTATTTATATATGTATATATGCGTTGAAGTTATTTATATACAGCGTATAAATGCATAATTACGAGTAGATTAATATTTTTACAATTATTGTAGGTCACTATTTTATACATATTTCAAGAGGAAATTTCCTTATAATCACTGTAGATAACGATAATGTTATTCAAAAAAGGAAGTTAATACAAATTATGTGTTGAGTTTCATGGTACCTACAAAACGAAAATATAAAAACTTTAGCCAAAAAACATCGAATCAATTTTAATTTTCTATTCGACTATTATATTTTATTTTTTGTTAAGTCGTAAACAAGTTCGATCCAATATAACAAATTATCTATATTTTAAGTTGTACCTACACGTCATAAAACGACGTAAAAGAATAATTTATTTAAGATACTAAACGGAAGGAGTTAACTATTGTTATTTCAACAAACATTACTTATGATAGTAAAGTTTTATAAGTTTTACGTCACATATTGTTTGGAAATTTTTGATTAAATATTTGATAATATTATATTTGTTTAAATTTATGATCAACCTATTGATTATTATACTAAACATTATTTTATAATTTAAAATTTTACAGTTATGTCTTGCATCAAATTACACATTAAAAAATATAACACAGGGGCAAATCATAAGATTAAAATTTAGTTTTTCAAAAAAAAAAGATTTTGAAAATAACTAAATTATTTTTGATAATATTCACAAATTATGGGCTATTATAAAATAATAAATAAGTAATATATATATATATATATATATATATATGTTTATTATTTTAATAATCGAATACAATTATCAGAAAATTAATGGTTTATGACGTTTCTAATGATTTATGAAAAACAGTTTATCATGGTATCGTCATAGAATAAAATAGTTGGATCATATTTATTTTACCGATAGACCTATAAATTTGTATTATAGTACCTATGGTATGATTATTTGATTTATGAACCACTTTCTAATTTTATTGGTAAATTTTACTTTTCTATAAAATATCATTATATTGTCTAGAGAAGAAACCCATGCTGTAATGGATAATATTAAAAATTATTGATAAATATTATAATCAAGTCCGATCACTATGTCGTATCATAAATTATATATTTACCTATTTACCGTTATAGTCATTGATCACTTTGATTTTTGAATACTTTGATCATATTACATATTACATGTTTTGTAATTTAAAATATTGTAATATAGGCACATGCGCATACGCAAGCGCATGCATTATTATCGTATATAAAATTTATAAATTTAATAATCGTACATTAAATTGATACTATAAATTATAATATACTGCGTAAATATTATTTATATAATATATATTTTAAAAGCCAAATAAAATATATAGATATAAATATATTAACTTATTAGTTACTTAAAACGTTGAATTTCGGTTATAGCGGTTGATACCAATTAGGCCGGAAACATGGAATAACATTGTGATAATCTACATTTGATAATAGTAATAACAAATAATATTGCGTTCATCTTATTTTTCGTACAATGACCCGAAGTTGTTCATCATAATAAAACACACAATATAAAATATCACTCGTCGTTTTCCGTTTACAGCCTAACGATTAATGTCGAAAATAAAACAACGAATATTTAATAATATTTATAATTACTGTTTCTATTTCGTCGTCCAAAATAAAACTATGCTAAACAGATGTAATTCAGTGGCTGTTATATAGTAGAAAAAATATAATTCCTTCATAAGTATGGAGGCCACTAGAAAGACTACATAAATAAAAAAGTGGAAAAGTCGATTGTGGACGTTCTTCCTTCGTCCCTTCGGTCTTCGAAGAAATTAGTGGTTTATTATAATTATTAAGATTTGAATGCAATGATATTGCATTAGAAAATACGATTCTGGGCGAATCTCAATATATTAAAATTATACAATATTATACAGATAATCCATTCCAAAATTTACCACGAGTGTAAATTACATAATATGTAAATATGTAAAATAAATTTAAAATCCCTACGATCAATATTTAAGGAGTTACCATTTCATGATAAAAATTGTCAATCACATTTTTTATAATATTTTGTAAAAAGATTAAGTAGTATATGATTAGACTTTGATAAAATATTCAAACCGATAAACCAAAAATTGCAGGAAATATTAAACATTTTTGGAAAAAAGTTTAAAGTTCTATATTTAGCCAAAAAATCAACCAATCGGTTCCAAAATTTTACTAACCGTAAATATTATCTATGTTAATACTCAAAAAAATATTCAAGTCCCTATGATTAAAACTCAATTAGTAAAAAAAATAAAATAATTTATAATAACGGAAACCGTAATTTTGCTGATTTTCCGCTTTTAGGAAAAACTTTAAGAAAATTCAAAAAATGAGCTACATAAAGAACCAACTAGATGAAATTTGGTATGGAAAGGGTATTCTATTTGTGGTCATCGGACCAATATTTCTACCCGAAAAAATGTTTTCATACATAAAAAAAATAAAAAATAAATAAAAAGCCTATAAAAAAAAAATTATCAGTCAAGATTTTCAAAATATTTTGTAAAAAGATTAAGTAGTATATTATTAGGCTTCTATACAATTTTCAAACCGATAAACCCAAAATTGTAGGTAATATTAATTTTGTTTGTAAAATGTTCATAGATCTATATTAGGCCAAATAATCAACTAATCTCTTCCAAAATTACTATACTTGTACATTACCTATGAGAGTACTCAAAATAAATTTTCAAGTCTCTACGATCAAAACGCAGTTAGTTATCATGAAATAAAAAATAAAAAATTACGGAAATCGTAATTTTTTGCTATTTTTTAGTAATTTTTCTTCTCCTAGGAAAAAACTTTTAAGAAATTTGAAAAATAAGCCTCATAAAGTACCAAGATGATACGATTTGCTACATAACCCTAACCGATAGCTTTACTTGTGATAATCGAACAATTATTTTTATCCGAAAAAATGTTTTTATGCATAGAAAAAAAAATATATCTTTGTAGAAACAATATTACATTCCACTTATATTTCACTCCGCTCAGAATTTAATATTTATTTAATTTAATCATTATTCGTTACATTTATATGTCCTATAATTTTTTTTATAAAATTAATCTGATTTGAAGAAAACTATTTGTCGTTTGAGGGCGTTTACAAATTGCACTTATTGTATTTTTTTAAGATAAAAAAAATCATTTTTGGTTTCCGATCGGAGTGACAAAAATATTACAAGTATTAGCTTTTTTTTCTTTTCATAGACAATTTTCTATTACCCAATATTTACTTATAGATTAAACGCTAAAAAAAGTTTGCTTTTGAGTTAAATAAGATAAATATTGGATTTTATTTTACAAATTTTCAACAAAAAATGTCAAAAACAATTGTGCTAATAATACAATTAATATCGATGATTTATTATAAACAACAATAAAGATTATAATAGTCGAAAATACTTTAAATTCGTATATTTTTATATGTAATACAATTTTTAAAATTTGTTCTTTCTTACCATGATAGTTTTAAGAATATACCATTTATTGTCTTTTATTTTATATGTTATCTTCAAATAAAGAAACACAATAAAACACAATAATATACAACACCAAGAATTGTATCTTGCGTGTTATGTCTTACGTCGAATTCAACGAAAAACATGTATAATCGCTGACCGGCTGACTATAATTTTATATTATATCTACAGTACGTATCTACACTCAAAATGTCTTCTTTTGAATTGAATTTGAAATGAAATGAAATTTGAAATAATTTTTTTAAAAAATGTTGTGTATTATTTTCAAATCAATAGATGAAAAATAAATATCGTATTTAATGATGTTCTATAAATTTTAAATTATGCCATTGGGTATGTTTCAAGTTAAACATATTATAATTAGCGTAATATTTCTGTTAGTTGTAAACTACTTCCGAGTAGATACAAAAAAAGTAATATATTTAACGTTACCCCTCAAGGACATAATGATACTATTCATGCTGCTTACACGTCATATTAAAGATAATAAAATAAAATTGTATACTCAATTTTAATTTCGTGATATATAAAAAAAGATTGACATATTAATAAAAAATGTTATTTTTTTAAATTTAGTAATTAGTAATGATACTTAACTATCATTTCATAGGTGTAAACCACGAATATACACACATTTGTGAGTATTATTTGACCAACTGAAACCCCTAAAGCAGTAATATAATTATCAAAAATCTGTAGTCTTAAATTATAAGTTATGCATGTAAGTATAACCGATTATTTACTGGAAAAAACAATACGATCATTTTTATTTTTCACAATATGAAGCAACTGTACTGATTTTTAAATTTTCAAATAATTGTTTTTATACTTTTCATCAAAATAAAATTAAAATTAAAATTTGTTGTGAAACTTTAAACCCTAGTCTTGTGGTGTATATTTTTATATTTAGCTATTGTTAAAGAAATAAATATAAAACAAATTTTGCGATTATATTATATATTAAGAATATTAAGATAGAACAATAAGTACTTATCATAATAATAATTTAATATACAGAGTGATCAAAAATTTGTGTTAAAAACGGCACGCATAAAAAAAAATCATTATGAAATTTATAACATTTGTGTAACAGGGTTATCATCTTTATGGAACCTTATTTATATATAATCATATACCTATATTTAATATATTAGTTACTAAAATGTTTTACTAGAACCATGGTATCAGGGAATAAAAATTACGAATGTCCTTTGGCGATCGACTTTACATATTAAATGTATACAACAATAAAGAGAGTTAATCTTAATTTATAAATATTTTTTTTACGTACAATAAAAATGAGCGATAAAAGAATAACTGATATGCATATTATCATGTAGATCAATACTAATTATCTACAACGACTACAGCTTAGATTGTTTTAGTTTAATCTTAATAACAAAAACAATTTTGAAAAACCGTCATAATGTTTGTAGTATTTTCTAATGGTAAAAGCCAATAATTTTACTTACGAACAATAATGTTTCACCAACTGTCTGCTCAAAACGCATTTGAAATTTTGAATTCCAATTACCAATATACCGTGCGCATAATACCATCATCTGATAACATTAATGATAATAATATTATGTAAACGTGCCACTTGATGCCTTACTAGTTTAATTTTATATTGTATTATACAAAGCGAAGTGTTTCTTGAAAGGTTTAAAGGGACCCTAACTCGCAGTTGTTTGCCTGCATAAATTTCTGCGTTCAAAGATTACATTGTTTTGGCCTCGACTGGGTACTGCTGACTGCTGTCTTTTTTTTCTTATTTCAAGGTCAATTTACACAAAGTTTTTCCACCGAAACAATGTCATTTAAATTTTAAATCACAGAATAACCTATATATTTTGAGTTAACGATATATATTTAAAAAAATATATCATACTTATTGCAATCATTTATGGAATAAATCTTAGATCTTATATACAATGGATTTCACCCGTGCATTTATTAAACTATACATAACTGTGTATTACCTGACTGTTTTGCGTTTTCGCGATGGCTGTTATCATATTTTTAGTACAAATTATACAATTATAGGAATTTAATTAAAAGTGATGTACTAATAAACATACATTATTTAGAAAAATCAATGTCACGCTTGTACGCATATAATGTTTTAAAGTTATGTTGTTGTTATTCAATATACGAAAAATATATCTAACAATCAATTTTCATTTTTCATATAACACAGTGTACTATATTATTATTATATTATTATATTATTAAAATATTTATTTTTGTCACAATTGTATCAGGTCAAATATTAATATAAATTTATATTTAATAACACGACTCAGGTAGAAGTATTAAAAAGTAAAACGAATTAACATAAAACTGTGAGTGGTTATATAGATAAAAATAGAAAAGTAGATAAATTATAATTTATATAAAATATATTGTATCTATAATGTATAATTATATAATTATATAAAGTGTAATATTAATTAAATTATTAGTATTAATTATATATAATTATTCTTACAAAAAATCTGGGTTAAATGACTTATTATATACGCAATGCGCCACACAAGTTCCGTCGATTTCAAATGTAGGTGTAGTATTTAAATATTTATTAAATCATTTATGATAATAATTAATAATTATATTTCAAATTGAGTTTAATGATGAATAGAAAATAATTTTTTATGTAAAGTTTATAGGTGAAAATATACCTTACGAATCGAGACGAATAAACAATTAGGCATATAAGAAAAATATAAAATATAATTTAGAATCGATGTTATGGTATTTACGATTAACTCAGTGATATCATGTTTGGTTCTTACTAAAAAATCATAGTTTGATACCTGGTTCAATCATCATGAATACACGAGGACACTATGATAATAAATACACAATAATGTGACATGTCCTTATTTTAAAATTATACAAACTATTGTTATAAAAATAACAATATTTTTCAATTAGAGTAGCTGTTACTAATAATATAATTTATATTATTGAGTTATCTATCGTTTCCACTAACAGTTCTAAAACTTAATTGCGTTAAATTACATGGTGTGTGACTAATGGTTAGATGGGTGATCGCCAAGTAGGTTCGTCGCACAATAAATAAAATGTTTAGTTATCTAATATTTTCAAAATAATTATTTCGTATATACGTTTAAATATATTTTATTTTGTACACATTTTATGATATTACATTACGAGTTGTTAAACCACCAGTAAATCATATTACACCGTATGATAATAAATGTTACCTACAGTATACAACCCATAGCATTAACGTGTAGAAAATATAAGTTTTAAGTACAATTTTTTGGTATACCAAAAATAGCCAAAACATAAACATTTTTGAGCAGTTCTAAATTTTTAACGCTGTTTTGTCTATTATTCGAATAGCAAAACTCTACATGAGTTTAATTCGAACGATTTTTTCCATGTCGTTTTGATCAATCAACTATACAGGATCTTAAACTTGTAAATTTGAAAGAAATCCATTATGGTACGCTAAATACCGATCATATAAATATAAATATATATATATATATAAACGTCGAACAACAGAATTTTGTTTCTATAGGTAGTGTTTACATATAATTTAGTGGTATAATATTCGTACAGTCATACTAGTATGTGTCTAAAACTCAAAGGTCACCTTAGAAAGGTGAAAATAATTAACTGTGATAAGTTAATTCTATTATATTGCCTTCAGTTAAGTTAAAAGTTAACAAAGAAAAAATTTAACTCGAATAAGTCTCAAAAAATAAAATAAACTTAACTCAGTTAAAAAGAAGTTAATTTTTTTAGCTATAATAATTATAAGTCATAAATTACCCTAGTATGTGATAAAAAAATAAGATGAGAAACATTTTTCACATTTGGAAGTACAATATTGGGATCTCATGAGGGTCGGTGATGACTGAAATATAATGATAATAAAGACGAAGAAAAACATATAAAGCATTACTTACAACAAAGCGAATATAAAATATATTATCAATAAAATTATTATCTATGATTTGTTAGACATACATGAAGAACTAAATCACATGTTTTCTAGTGATATTGAATCAAAAGCTGATAGAAAAGAGGCTACTTAGAATACCAAGAAAGAGATTTGACGATTTAATTACAAATAATTTAAAAGCATGAAGACTTGGGAAGCGTAATTATTAATTGAAAGAACTGAGCAATAAATAAAGAAAACTGGAGAATTGATTGTCAAATGGAATTGTTCCCGAAAAAAAGGACGAAGAAAGATTATATAGTTTATTCATTATATAAAACTGGGATTTTGCGATATATTTGTTTTTACCCAAACAGTAAAAATCGTTTTTGAACGCACTAAAATATTGTGTTGACGAAACTAAAATAAATATGATTGTATACATATTTCATATTTTCATATTTACAATAGTATAGAACTGCTGAGTGCTGAAATGTATTTGGTATGGAACGCAGAGACAAAAACTTTAATATAATTACTTGTATTATTCAATACAAAATATACATTGAGTTGTTTTAAAAAAATATATTTATATATTTTTTTTATGTTTTTATCTTCGTTGAGTGCCTCACATAGTTATCAAATCACTCTATACCTAATATTTTTTTTCGGAGTATTAATTTAATATATATTTGTCTCTGAAATCTGCGACTACTAATATTATGCTAAATTATGCTAATCAGTTGTAGTAAGATAATACTTAGTAACGTGAATACTAAATATTAAGCCATTATATTTATACGTCAATCTGACACGAATTAAATTTAAAAAATACATTTGTATATCTAATTTAACGAAAACATGATTAACCTAATCTATATTTGTTAAGAAGAAGTAAACATTAGATACGAAATAGGGACATTTTAATATTTTAAGGTAATCCGACCAGTGTTGGATTGACTAAAAAGATCTGTCGTGAAATTCAAATTTATGAGCTCATCAAGGAACCAAATATTAATCTATTGTTTTGCTCGTTTAATATACCGACTTTACTTCCGTATTATTAATTAATAATTTTAATGTACATGTTTATTAATTATAATAATAATATATAATATCTGTAATATTATACTTAATCAAAATAGCTTAAATGTTTTAACTTGTTATTTAGATTAAATCGATGTATGTTTTTGTTTGTTTTATAGTTGTATACGCATGAGACAATCGATCAGAACAATAAATGTATAATTTGGGAATTGTCGCAAAAAAATCCTGTATCGACCACTTGTCACAGTTGATCATGATCATGTGTGCCGTTGCGTAGGAGTTAATGTGATAGAAAAAAAAAGAAAAATTAATAAAATATCGGAAAAATTCGTTTCTAGAAATACCTAACGAACATGTATTTTTCCGAATAATTTATTTGTGTTATTTTTAGAATGTGATGTATACTTCTCGTGGTCGACACTCGTTACAAGTAAAGTATGTTGGCTATGGAGTGTGGGGTCAACGACTCTTCTTTTCGTCACCATATAGAATACAATATGTAGATTCTGTACTTGTGCTGAACTATCTTACCATCTCCCCCTTTACAATTTAACACCATTGTCAAAAAAAAAAATTCTACAATAAATATAAAATGATAATTTCTGATCTAGAAAAACGAGTTATTGAAACAATTTTTTTTAACACGTAATACTTGCGAAAAAAACAATCCTCGAAAATAACCGGTAAATACTGTTTTCTATCCTATTTGTAAACCTAATTTAGTTATTATACCTATTACGAGTTATCGATTTACATAGTTTTTACACATGGATTTTAAAACGGCATAGGATGTTGATGTTGAACCCACCGACTATTTTTGTTTTATATACAAACAAATAACTTATTTTATTAGATTAAATAGATCAATCAATTGATTTATCACAGTATTACATTATATTGACGATTCGTTGCACAACCTCACAATTCTATTTAAATATATTCAAATTTGAAATATCATATTAACAATTAATATGATTTAATAATTACATTCGCAAAATTTAGGGCAAACAAAAAAAATGTGTTGTTTTTACCCTTGAAAACATCACTAAATCATTTTGATCTGATCCACGACTTTAACTAGACTTAACCTAACCATTTAATCTGAGGCTTTAGTCATGCAGCCACAGTTTACTTAGCGTCTACGCGGTTTTTTGATATATAAATAGGCATAATGTGGTTAATATCATTAGATAATGTTAATTACGTGTTAAGCGGTTAAATAACATTAATTGAAAATAATGAACAAGTCCTTAAAAAATATGTATTTACTGTAATTTATATCGTATTTTAGCTTGGTACCGCAAGTGTACCATATACCTGCACTGTGATACGGTTTTTAATCTTCTTTTATCGTACGCTTATAATAGTTTATATTATTATTGTCGACCATTTACCTTCGCCAAGCACTTTTGAAAAAAAGTAGTAACAATTACAAACGGTCGAGTACGATGTATTTTATTATTATCCGATTAGATAATTTATATATAAGAAAAACGGTTATAGCGGTTAAACTGTCAGTTTTCAGACAATTTACGGATAATATACAAATAACACTATATTCGTATATGTATAGTATAATAAATTATAAAGGTATTATACTTATCGATTAATTCTATCTACAGTAAGTTCCGAATTTCTCGATAAATGTATAATATTTAAACCACTTTTATTTGTTTTCGATCATTACGAATAAAATTCCATTTTGATTAAGTTCCTACATGTTACAATATAATATTATACTTTAATTAGTTTTGTGTTTCCACACAATATTGTGGCATAACGTGTTTATTAGTTTATTACGCAACCGATATTATAATAAATAAATTATTATATTATACTGTTATCTATAATATTATTTTACACAAAAAGAGTTAAAAAATTATGGAATTGTAATTATTATTGTATGCTTACTATCTGTTACCAGTCTTACCACTCAATGTTTTAATCGTATTTTCACTCATATAAACCATAGGCGTGTACACAGGGCAGCAGGGTATGTTCTTGCTGCCTCTGAACGGTTCGGGTCAGGTATACTTGAAAAGGCCAAATAGATTCAAGCTGCAGTACAACCGTATAATGTGTGCAATATAAAATACCTAAGTTGATTATCCAAAAAATGTATTCAATTACTATAAGTTAATCTATTCTTAGTGTAAATTACACGATACTCACGTGATAATTCTTATAAAATCTTTTGAAAAATTCGCTAAATAAAGTATTAAGTAGATGTAATTATTTACCAAAAGTAAAAAATAGGTAGATATAATCAGATATAATCATAGATATATATCATCAGGTACAAAATATACAAAATTATCTGTAGCCTGTGTCCCGAAAGAAGCTGATGATGCCATCAGATACTTTTGCTACCCCCAACCTTAAATTCTGCACACTTCTATGGTATAAGCTATTACTTCAGCTCTATAATAATAATATTTATATGAATATCAAATTAATGTATTTGTTTTGTAAATTGGTGGTATGGATAATAAATACACTGACAGTACGATTAGTGATAAGAAATTGAAACTGTTTTCTTACACGTGCGAAAATATAAGCAAGAAGTCATAATTGTTTGTTCGGGACTGCAAAAATTAAGTGGCCTCGAATGATGATGTCATTTTCTAGTTTTTATATTTAACCTATTATTGGCGGACAGCATAGGCAAGTTAGTTGTGTAGTTTATTGTAAACATTTGTTTAGTAGCTCTATAGCTAAATAAATCAACAAATAGACCAATAGCAGTTTAATAATAAACAGTCATAGATATAGTGGTTTTACATGTTCAAAAGAGACAGATAATCTGTCGTTTTTTATGGAAGAAAAAATTATTTTATAACCCGCATGCTACAATATTACATCAACATTATACATATTTTGTCTACATATCATATTCTGATGAAATTTATTTTCGTTAAATTAGTCTAAATGGTATACAACATACTCTTATAATTCTCTTTAATAAAACCCAAAATATAAAATAGCACTTTGACAAGATAATATGTCGAATATAGTTAAAAAAAAAAGATAGTTTTATATACTTCTAATTAATACTAATTAATAATTTATGATTAAAATACATGTGTGTGTTATATGTGTTTATAATATTTAAGTTATAAATGGTTTTATCGTTTTATGCAAATGTTATAAATATTATATGAATGCGTAATGGTGTATAACATAAAAAATAAAATACATTATGTCGATTCAATTGGAGCTTATGGATAAATGAAAATTAACTAATGTTCTACGTCTGTAATAGAATAATAAGAATTTGAATGCCACTCAAAATGCAAGTATATCCACACTGAAGTCCCGTAAACATTGTCTGGGTCTTGTTGGGACTAGTCGTAAAATTATATAGCGTTTATAAAGCAATTATTTTCTATAAATACAATACGAAGGTTAAATTGGACTTTGAATCTCTCGTGGATTGCTGGATATATTGATATTATAATAGATGTATAATAATAGGTTAGGTATTTGTTATTATTCGTAAGTGGTTTTAAATTTTAGTTTAGCGTGTCCATATACTCGGACAATAATTATAGATTAATTTAAAATTATTATACCATAACCGTGCGTTATTCGATTTAAACGTATTTTACATTATATTTTAACGAGTAAAACTATCCAATTAGCGATTTAATGGTAAATCGAATGGAATCCTCTTGCGGTGTTAGTGAGTATTGCTGAAAAACTGCAATATTTTTTCACAATATAGATACGTATATTGTTAATCGGCATGAAAAATCGCGCGTATTATATTTACATACCTACGCCTACATTTTTTTCAAAAAATAAATTAACATATAATTTATTATACGTATTGTAGGGAATTAAAAAAAAAAAAAAAACATAATATTATTTCTAATATAATACACCAACGCATTATAACTAATTTATTATTTTGCGTATAATAATAAATTAATATAATTATTAAATAATCCAACATGATGTTTGAGCGCATTTCGATAAGTGTACAAGGTCAAAGCTTACAATTGCCCTTACGACGAAAAGTATGTAAGTACAATAATATAATAGTATGCATATATACCTATTTAGTGATTGGTATATTCGACTTTGGTATTTCTACTAGAAAGTCAAATTCGTCGAAACATATCGAATTTATATTAGTTATTTATTACAATCAAATACGCAATAGTCCATTGTGTTAAAACAAAACTTCGAACACATAATTATATCCTAGAATTTTTCGACCGGTATACAATGTACATCAAGTACAATTGTGTAATTAATTGGTTAACTAGTATACAATTTTCCTAGTTTTTAGTATATTTGAATTTTACTATTCTAAGTACCCCTTGTGTAGAAACAACATTGGAGGTATATATTTAATCAAATATCCTAATATATTTTTACCCTTTTATGTAACTTTTGGAATAGTTTAGGATCTAGGAGGTGTAATTTGTCTGGATATTTGTAATTCCGGCACTGATTCCAGAGATATAACATTCCCCGGTATGGTTGGCTTGACTCACCGAGAAAGCGGTTATCCAAAATGATTTTCTAGCTTGACTAGTAGCACGAACGTTTTACGTTCAATGTAAACCATTATATTGAACGTAAACGAACAATAGTTCGTGATAATTATCACAAATAAATATAGACTTATCGTCTCATGACGCTACTGGTTACAGGTAACAAAAGAACCTTTTCGTGCTACTACTTATTTCGAAAATATGAACATTAAAAAAAATAAACATAATTTTATACCATACGAATCGATATTATAATTATATTATTCTAGGGTGTATTATTACGAGAATTATACAGTAATATTATATAGGTACCTAATAAAATATTAATTGTAATATGCACGTGATGGATTATTCATTGTAAACGCAACGATATTATACAATCATAAATTACAGGATGTTCGTCCTTCTGAATTGCTTTTTAACCTTTTTTAAATAAATGCATTTATTTTATTTTAAAATATTTTTCATTTGATTTATGCATTATTGAGAAATTAAAATATTTAGTTTAAGTTTTGTAGGCTAGATATTTTTCTTAGATTTTTTCTAGAAGGTATATTTTAATATAACTTGTCTAGTAATGGACTTATTAAACTTTATAATTTTTAAGTACATTCTTCTACAGTTCTCTTTCTCAAATTATTGAGAAAAATTATTTATTTAATTTCAATACTTTACCGACCACCAATATTGTTTTAAATAAATATGAATATTTTCAATTTTTGACAAACATTAATCAAACTTTTATTTACAAATATACAATTAATACCTTTATATTGTAATTTATTATTATTATATATTTATATTTTTAGAGTACCTGCACGTTACTCGGTGAATTGAATATTTTTTTATTAATTGTACATTTGGACATAAAAATATACTTTAGATATATGACGTGATGATATGAAAAAAAAATATTGAAAAAATATTATTTAGATGGTTGTATATACTTATCACTGTAAAATAATAATAATTCTATGGACAGTATATTATTATTCATAAAATACTGTTTTCTGTTTTCAAGGTCTCCAGTCTCCACAACTACAGTTGTGCCACTCGTGCAAATTCAATTCAATTCGACTAAAACGTAATGGAACATTATATACTTATAATAATATATTTTTTACAATATTAATTTGAAAGGCGCGTACTCAATTAAATTCAATTTATTATCAAATTACTGGGTAATATTCTAAATTATTTTTAAATATTTAATTTCAAAAAAGTATTAAATACTATATTTTGTATACCTACTCATGAAAACGGTTTTCCTTTCCTAGTATAAAATACTAGATTTCAAATTAAATACACACCCAATGCCTTCCTCCATTTCATCTATCAACATTTATCATGTCCTCCTTAAAACTTTAAATTTTTTTGCACTACCCATTCTAAGTACTAATTACTTTATATGTAAATAAAAATAGATGTATGATAATAAAATAATATTATTTTATATTTATTATTTTTGTAATTTAAAATATGATTATACAAAAATCATGAGGCATGAATGATGAGTATAATATTTTGATTAATGTAGAGGTAAATGAGTAATAAATATTACTTAATCGTAGTGGATGTCCATGGTAGAAATTTATTTATTTAACGTATAAAAAGACAATTTACAAATATTTAAATTTAGTATTTAAATACATATACAATATTTTAGCTTTATTAAAAATTATAGTAAATTTTTACTAATCAGTCTCATACATTCATGATTTATCACTCATTTTCATTAAATATCTTGCTCCATTAATTTATTTATGAATACCTTAAAAAACATACAAAATTGACGTTTTACTTTTACTATTGGCTACTAATAATACTTTAGTTTTTTAAATAAAATGTTTCTTATTGCCAAATAAATTTTTTCTAAATATATAACATATATCTTCATGAATTTGTATTTGTATGTGAAATGTGTTTCGAGTTCAAATATAATTTAATTTTTTTTTTTAATTTTGATGATAAACCTAAAATTAATAATACTTACCTTAATATTTTTATTCTATTATTTATAACTTTAATGTAATTAATAATAATGATATCTATGTTATAAATTAAAAACAGATAATTTTTGTTACGTTTAGGAGATAAAAAAAAAATGTGCTTCGTTCAATTTGCGATTGTGTTTTTTACGATTTCAGTGATTACTCGGAATTTTACCTAAAAACAGTTATGAAATTAACTATATCGGGATCTCCAGCACCGCACAATATATCGTATTATAGAATTCGTTTTGGGTTTTTTGTTTTATTGTTATTTGTTTTTGTTTTCGTGTCGTACGGAAATGAATAATACAGAACGCCGAGTTCATTATACTTAAAAAATTCGCGGAACCTGAAATGCATAAAATATAATATTATAATGGATACTTTCATGATTGAGTTTCCCACAGAAATAATTTACTCGGGCTGTGTTTTGTTTCAGTTTTCTTCGAACTACCGATATTATGTTATTGTATTATGATTATGATATGCATATGAATACACGGGGCATAAGTATAGTAATATATTGTTGTGAACACGACGTGTTTTTTTCTACACACGTGACGCAGTCACAGTTTTATTTAATGGCAAAAGACGCGTCCGCACGTGTGTCGCGTAACCTCCTCCCACCAATTTTTTTTTTTAGTATCACCTCGGGAAAACCATAAGTCAAAGACTGTAATCGTAAGTTTAATTTTATAGAGTTCTAAAATCTATTTAAGAGGACGTTACTCAATAGTTTGTTGTCTTTGTTTTACATTCGCATAACACTGAAAATTCAAGTATAGCAACTTATTACAGTTTATTATAATTAATATTTGAATGAATTTATCTATAATCAAATTTTTAAAGTAGAATATAAATTGTGTTTTAGCGTTAAGGTTTATTTGAAATATTTAAATTTTTTATACAAATTTTAAGAAATTCAATAACACATTTTAGATTCTTAGCGAGGAATGTATTGTTTCTACAAAGATGTTTTTTTTTTATGTATAAGAAATACTTGTCCGATTACCATAAGTAAGGTATGCCTTCGTAGAAAATCGTATCAACTTGGTACTATATTAAGCTTGTTTTTCGAATTTCTCCAAAGTTTTTCCCTGGTAGTAGAAAAACTACCGAAAAATGGGCAAAATTACGATTTCCGTAATTTTTCATTTTTTATTTCGTGATAACTAATTGAGTTTGATCGTAGGGACTTGAAAATTTTTTTAAGTATTAATATTTCTAATATACAAGTGTAGTAAAGATTAGTTCATTAATTGGCTAAATATAGAGCTATGAACTTTTTTCCAAAAAAAATTAATATTACCTACAATTTTCGGTTTATCGATTTAAAAATGTTATAGAAGCCTTATAATATACTACTATTTTTTGAATTTCCCGAAATTTTTTCCTTCAGAAATGGAAATTTGGCAAAATACGGTTTCTGTTATTTAATTTAATTTTATTTCTTGATTTTTAATTTTTTTGAATAATTACATAGGTAATATTTACGTTTAGTAAAATTTTGGAACGAATTGGTTGATTTTTTGTAAATATAGATATTGATATTTTAAATATAGCTTTGAATTTTTTCTAAAAATGTTTAATATTACCTTTAATTTTTGATTTAACGGTTTGCAATTTTTATAGAAACCTAAGAATATATTATTTAATCTATTTACAAAATATTTTGAAAATCGTAACTGACAATTTTTATCATGAAATGATAACTCCTTGAATTTCGATCGTAGGAATTTAAAATTACACTCGTGGTAAAATCTTGGAATATATTATCAGTATAATATATATAAATATATTGGGATTCGCTCAGATTCATATTTTCTCATGCAATATAATTGCATTCAAATCTTAATAATTATAATAAACCACTAATATCTCCAAGGACCGAAGGGACGAATGAGGAACATCCTAAATTGACGTTCGCACTTTTTTCATATGCATATTGCTAGTTTTAACTCAATGTTAGAAAACAATTTATAATCTTCTCTACAAATGTTATAATAAATAAATTTACTCTTTAAACTAATTGGATATATATTGTGGTGAAAAGTTGCTATGTTATCCTTCTATGTAATACAAAGACTACAAATTTGTGCTTAGCGTCCTCTTAATAATAAATTACAAACATAACTTACATTTTGTTTAAACACCAATTGGTTGGTATGGGTTGAAAGCAATTTTTATAAATTCATCGGAGAGACAATAAATTTAAATGAAATCTTAAAAACTAACTTTTATTATTATTATCTACTTTCGATTTATGAAGTTTTGCTTACAACTTATCTGATTAGATATGTGGTACTGGAGAAATTTGTTAAATTGTTTAGAGGGAGAGTAACATGGAAGTTATAAAAATTTACTTATGATTTTCTGAGCAGCGAGCTGATTCTAATAAAATATAGGGAGAGGAAATTTAATATTCGTCATTTGCAAGTAAAAATATGAATTATATATTTATATATACCATTTACATAAGTGATATTCTTAACAATAATAATGATATACATACATCATTATATGTAGAAAAATGAGAAAGAAATAAAAAAATGTTTAGTTAAATTGGGAAATATAATTATAATACCCATGTTTGATATAAAATTAATTAAATATAAATAGTAAAAATTGATTTATTAATATAAAAATATAGGCATAATATAATATTATAGATAATATATGTTATGCATAATTAGAATAATATTAATATAAATATTAAAATATTATTCACGAGTTTTTTTTAACTTTAATTTTAACTTATAAACGTTCAGTTTATACAATGCGAATTAGAACTCGTTTAGTTTCTTTAGATATTTGTACCAATAATTAACTAGTTATGTTACAAATTAAAACAAATATTAACTTTTTAACTAATTTGAAAACGATGGCAAGAATCGAATATCCAAATATTATGCTAAAATTGAACTACTTCCATTACTATAATACAATTACTACTAGTTTATGCATTAAATTGTTCGTTAACGTAATATTATTATCTTTAATAGGTATGTCATAATATTAAACGTGATATGCACTAAAAATTTAGCGTTTTCCACGTTTCTAGACATCTGGCATTATAATTGCAGCTGCAATATGACGTCATAGAATTATATGAAAAAGACACTCTTAGTCAGCTAATCGAAATAATTATATTTCTCTGGAGAATGGACAAAATGTAATCGTTGAGAACTAAAGTTGTAAATATCCTTATCAGGTCCACGTAAAGTAATTCATAAAATTTATTATATTACCTCGATAAAGTGAAAAGATAATTTATAAATAGGAAAAAAATAAATACCATACATTAATATAACTATAACTTAAATAGTGTATTAATTTTAAGGTCAATAAAAAATGAAAATTAAGATTACGTTGTATCTACATTCATAATTTTTAATTATGCCATGTAATTATTTTTATATAAGAAGAATATAGTAAAATCACAAAAACACAAATTGTGACGTTAAGATTAAAATTAGAGTTTAATCATAGTAAACATCATCTACAAGCAAATTTATAGAAAAACACATAGGATATGTTATATGTTATATCCGTTTTGTAAAATTTCATCTTACAAAAAATTAAAGTGTATTAAGTTTTCTATTTTTCTAACATGCTGCAACTTTTTTATCATTCAATATTTTATAAAACGATTATAACATTCTCTCCAAAATATTCTTTTAATTAAATTAACATATTTATTTTAGATTATTACTAATGAGTGAAGCAAGGAATGTGTTGGTTTTACAATGAAGTGTTTTCTTTTTTATATCTAAATGAAGACAATTTTTCGGGTAAAAATAATTACTTACTATAAGTAGGGTGTATTTTTGGTTGAAAATTGCATCTCTTTGGTAATTTATTGAGCTCATTTTTCGAATTTTTAAATAGATTTTCCTTAGAAATAAGAAAAACTACCGAAATTTGCTTAAAAACTATTAAATTCATGGAATCGGGGATTTTGACAAATTTGATTTTAAATATTTTATGATAAATATTACAATTTTGAATTTTTGGGTAAATTAAATTTGTTTTTCTCAATAATGTACATTATAATTTGCAATTTTATATTTTACGATTTCAATATTTAATAGAAGCATAATCATGATTTAACTCAATTTTATAATATTTCATAAATCGACAGTCCCAAATTTTTTAATAAGCTCTTTTCCAACTTTAGTTGGATTTTTGAGTAAAATCGAAAAAAAAGTGGGAATGTCGGGTGTGGACATTCCTCTTTCGTCTCTTCTGTCCTTGGAGAAATTAGTGGTTTATAATACTTAAGATTTGAATGCAATGATAATGCATTATAAATACGACTCTGAGTGAAAGTCAATATACTACAATTTACTATACTAATTATTCATTCCAAAATTTTACTACATTTATATATTGCCTATGTTAATACTCAAAAAAATTTTCAATTCACTACGATCAATTAGTTATCATGAAATTAAAAAATTTTAAATGACAGAAATCGTAATTTTGCCAATTTTCCGCCATATTTTAGTAGTCTCCCAAGAAAAAAATTTTGAGAAATTTGAAAAATAAGTTAAATAAAGTACCGACTAGACATGATTTACTACCGAATGCATACCCTACTTGTGGTAATCGGACCATTATTTCTACCCAAAAAATGTTTTCTTACATAAAAAAAAAAACATCTTTGTAAAACCAATACATTCTTCGCTTCGCTCAGAATCTAAAATTTAATCTATCTGTAGATAGTTTATTTAGATGTATGGACTCTTTTTTGGGCCGAAATAATTGTCCGATTATCACAAATAACTAAATAAGATGTGCTTTTGGTAGAGAATTTTGTTTAATTGGTAGGTACTTTATTTCGGTCATTTTTTGAAATTCTCAATATTTTTAAATCAAAGTAAAATAGCCTCTTAAGTCTACAGAACAATATATAATAACACTTATGATAATCAAACTTTTTCAATATAATTTTCATTATTTTTGTAACCAGAAATTATACTGATTATCATGTATACTAATAAGACATCGGACAAATTCATTAATTACGATCGATTAGTTAGGTTGTTACCTTTATATCGTTCAATTTAATACGAGTACATATTATATTTGAATGGCATCCATAAATATAACATCCAATAAAGGTACATTTTGTTTCTGAACTTTTCTGTACCGACTACCGAATATCTATACAATGTAGGTACATGATAGACCAACCGTTTGGGTGATATTGTTCATTTACCTTTTCATCATATTTATATTGAATATCAAATTGTACAATATTGTTTATAAATGTTTAATACAATGAGACAATTTGATGTAACATAGAAAACTGGACAAAATGAGATGAGGGTTTAGTCCATTAAATTTACTTCAAACTCAATTCCGAACCAAAGTTTTTTTTTTCCGAATTGACGTTAATTTATCTATACAGACAACCTATTATTATTTTTGGGTTACACGAATTTTGAATGACCATGTTGCTGTTGCTAGGTATAGTAATTATCTCATCATTATATAACATTGCTACCTGGTAGTCTACATATCTTTCGAAAAATAAAAGTCTTCGTAAATAACGGGGAGAACGGTTTTTATAGAACTTGACCGATATTCGGCTGATTCAAATATGTCCCATTCACATATTGTCTGAGACTGACAATTCCCAGTTTGCACACAAGTAATGAAAATAAATTAAATTAAATAATTTCTATATGTGTGGTTATCGATTTATTCTTTTCTTTTCCTTGCGAATTTCCCTTTGAATAAATAGTTTTTAAATCTTTTATTATCAATTTTTCATTTCCTACTCGTTTATATTGAAACAGGGAACAAATATTTATTTTTAAAATTGTTTTTTTATATATTTTAACTGCTGTATAATGATACCGATTTAACATTTAACATTGATTTTACTATAATAGAATAATATTTTAAATACTTAGTATGTATATCTGTATTACATAGACATATAATCATTATATTATTATTATACTAGTCCAAGGACATTCTGTAGTTCTTCTTATTTTAATATTGAAATATTTTATGTGAGAAATACCGTATCTTATGTTATTTTAGAAATTACTCGTTCATTTTAAATGAGAAAAAAATTAATTAGTTTTGTTTAGGGCCTGGAACCCCAATTAAACGTTCGAAATAATTAAGATACCTACCTGAAGTATTCCCGTTAGTCCGATACTCATAAATACTTGATATTAAACAATTTTGAAAACCAATATTTATATAAAAAAGTGTAAAACCTGAATTTAAATAATATTTTTTAAGAAGTGTCATCAATGATATGGAAAACATTCAATGACTTAGTATTTATAGCTTAACTAAGTATCAAATTATGAACTCGGTTCTGATGTTTAATAGTTATTATCGTAGTAAGGTCGTAGCTAAGAGCTGGCAAGAGAGTTTTCGCTGGGGCCGCAATATTGCAAAAGGCGAAAATTTAATGATATTTAAAAAAACCAAAAACAATTTTTCATTATTATATTAACGTACATAAAAAGTTTAAAACATGAAAGCATGGTTTTAATAATATCATAACATATACTTATAAAATCAATGAGTTTTAATTTTAATTCATAATTTATCATACATGATTGTCAGGGGTGCTGTTACCTCTTGCTACGGCCCTGTCGTAGTTATTCTTTTATACAAATAATTTGTCTTTATATTAATTGCTATTACATTATTAATAACTAATAAGGCATGATGTTATTGAATAGGTACCAAATTATTTTATATTCGAATAATTACATTTATTATTAGGTATATAATATAATATATTTATATAGCTACCACAAATACATAGTATTTCAAACAAAATTAATTAAATTTGTTTTTTTTTTTTAAAAATATTCAAAAAAACTATTAATCTGGTGAATACCTGAATCCCGAATACAATTATATTCTGAAGACTAATATTAATTTCAATTAGTAAAACCAATTTAAATACAGATTTGTGCCAGCCGTTTTATTTGAATTGTTTGAAATTAATTTTTGCACATACGGTTTAATTGAAGTCGTAATGGTAAGAAAGAAAAACAAAATTTTCACATTATTTTTTATTGTTCCGTGGATAGATATTGTTTTAAAAATATCCAATTAAAAATTATCCATTATGTTGTATTTATAATCATACATATTTAAATAAAACAAATTTAAATTCAATTTTTTTAATTTATAACTGTAAAATAATGACTTACCTATACCTGTATAGATATTTTAACATAATATTATATTATTAATTATTATATATTTCATTGATTCAAAAACAATGTAGATATACTAAAGGTCAGAAATCTGCGACTCTTTAGCATACCAGCTGTAGCTCTTTGGGTTATGCACCAAAATAGTGACCCATAATACGTATTGTTATTTGTTAGTTTCTACATCTACTGTGCAGCTCTTTGAATATCATGATTTTGCAACTTCTTAAAAAAAAGTCTAAGTTCTACGAAATGGTAACCAGACCTTTGGTTAATACCAATGGAATAATCCACATTTTTCTATACATATCCCCATAAGTAATGAAGTGCAATGAAAAGAGGAGGGATATAAATCAATATATTCTCCTCACAATAATATTTTTTGATCGTTTTAACAGTTTTATAATTATCGAAAGAAAATTTTGATTCAATAATGATTATTATTTTTCACCCAAGGTCGACTTCCGACTTTCTGGGTATAGTTTGTACGTCATAATTTAATATGATGTTTAATTACAATAATTGTATTTATGAAATATCTTATTTGAAAATTAAATTTCGTCTCATACAACTTGATAAATAAATTTTTCAATCGCTCACATAATATTACTTATGTAACTTATGTATAAGCTATGATAGTAGCTAGATATATTTTAAATATAAACACTAAATAATACACTTTAAATAAATATTAAAAGTTCGAATACAACATCTGAGGGTAAAATAATTTATAAAAAAAAAAAAATATATATGTCATATGGGGGGGGGAGTGATTGACATGACATTTCCCCATCCACCGCCAATGAGCACGAAACGATACAGCGAGAAATATTTAAATATTATTATAAGTACTCGTATATTATTGGTTATAAATCATAGTGTTATAAACGACATCTGAGTATGTATTATTACTATACGTATTTTATTCGGATTTCAGTTATCTATAACATACACTTTACACCATATAATCTTCAACAATATTTCAATATAATGTTATTTGTTATACATAACATATACATACTGTAAATGGGTAAGTAGTGTAATAATTATATACACGTTTTATTGAGTATTATTTTTATGGTTTTCTTCCCTCTCAAGGTCAGACAGAAATCACGCGTCTCCTCCTCGCGTAGATCATTGAACCCCAACGGTGGCGACCGCATGCACGCGTATAACAATATAACATGTATTATGTTATATTTTATAAATTACAACAGTAGACCGTTTAGTAATAAAAAATAAAATATTTAAAAATACAAACGTTATAATACCTAATACTAACTGACGTGACTATAAAATTATATTAACAATAATTGTTTCGTTGTTGAACGGTATTAGGTTAGGTTTATTTGGGTTTCTCTATACCGCCTACGCCGAAATATCGTACACTATTTAATTATTATAAATATTATTATTATGATATAGTTTATTTGGAATGTATTTATGCGTGTGACCTATATAAACATGGTGATTATTTTTATCATAATTCTGCGAATATCTCTGAAATTTGTTTTGTTTTTTAAAAACATATGTATAAGCTAATATTTACTGTATCAAATATATTATAATGTGAAAATAAGATATGACACTACAGTATAAAAAAAAAAAAAAAAATAAAAATAAAAATAGACACCCAACGGTGACACTAGAACGTTATACCCGTATGTTTTTCAATGATACTGCCTCTGTCTATCTATTGGAGAACAGAGCAAAATAAATGCAACGCAGAACTCAAATTTTGATGTTTAGATTGAACTTGGTGTGTAAATTTTAATAAAATACAAATTAAAATAAAGAGAAGCATATTTTGGAGGGAATATGATATCCGTTTATAAAATATCATCCTGCAAATAAGTTGTAGTGTATTATATTATGTACTTTATTTTTTAACACACTATAATTTCCTGGCCAGACGATATTTTACAAAACGGATATGACATTTCATCCAAAATATACATCTCTTTAATTTTACTAAAAGATGTTAATGTTCTTAGTTTAAACTAAACATTAGAAATAAGTTTTGCGTTGCTGTGATTTTGCTATACTCCTCGATAGATAGACCGAGACAGAAAACGCGAACATAACGTTCATTTAATTTTTTATGCCCGAAGTAGTGTTTGAATCAAGAGCGGAATTTTTTAGGAGTCTGGAAATATAAATAATTATGTTCAATTTTTTTTTTACACATTCCATTCAATATTATTGCACAGCCATTGCTTTAATATTTCTAACCAATGTATGGATTTAATTTTTTTTTTATTATGGACATTTTATAAACCGACTAGTAGGGTAACGAATTTTAGATGACAAAATCGATATTCTTTGAAAACTAAATTGATGAAATTTATATTAAATGAATATAAAAAATATACCATACAATTTGTGATAACGTTTCTAAATTAAATTAAATATAAATACATAACGAACGTACTATAACACAAACATATTTTACGAGTGTTGTAAATTTGTGACTCTACTATTATTTCTTTAGGATTTGTTCCAGTATTTTTTTTACCCATTACATTTACAATATTGAAAACTTCGTAGTTATATACACTTACAATAAAAAAACGTTATGCCTCCAAAAATTTGTCACGCAATTATTGTTCCGTTATTTTCTAAGTAATGTTAACAAGAATAAAAAATAGATAAAACATATATATATATATATATATATAGGTATCGATTTTGTTTTTGCAAATATCTGACCGTATCGTTTGACCTATTTAATATTATTATATTATATTGTACGAGATAGAATGTAATACTTTATTCTCATATATTTATAATGTGATATATTTTCAAAGGACGATGTAATATAATATACATTTTATATAGAGAGTATTGAATTTCTTTGAAATGAGTCAAAAAATAATTTTGTATTTTAATTTTTTTTATTATTCTAATTAAATATAATGTAACCGAACAGTTCTTATTATAGAAATATGTCGGATATACAATTTTGTCATAAATTAATTGAACAGTTAAATTAATTTAAATTTTTTCTCATAACTAAATTTTTTTTTAATATTATTTTATCTTTTAATTACATTTATTCTGTTGTATTATTAATTATTATACATTTGAATATTATTTTCGATATTAAAATCAAATTAATCGGTATTTAGAACAAATAATAATTTTTACGCAAATTAAAAATGATTTGTAATTTAATTATTATTTTATATATTGCTTATATTTTATTTTGATAGTCTAATCAATAATTTGTCACAAGTTAATTTTAAATATATTTAAAAAGATATGTAGAAATATATAGAAATTTAACTTAAAATATAAAATTTTAAATTCAATCATAGTTAACTTTTAATATTTAGACATTTTTTATCTTACCTAACTTATTGAGTTATAAAATATCATTAAGTTTATCATTAACACAGCATTCTATTATAATAATTTAAATTTGTATTTTCAAGTATACGAGTACAAAAATTATATCCAATTACAGTTATTACTTACGTATCAATTGATAAATTCGAATCAATTATATTATTTAGTTTTATGTAATTAGTGATATTATTATACTTTTATTAATTTCCATTTTTTATTATTATTTTTTTTTTTTTTATAAACGATTTTAATAATTTATTAATTCATAATAACCACCTGCAGTGTACTATAATTTTCCAATTCCTATACCATTCAATGTTATCAATTTACCAATGTAATAGTAAACTAATTAGTAACAAGTATAGAAATTTATATTCAAATAAATTGTTTTTAAATTAACAATAATTATAGAAATGGAAATTAAATGTGATAGTCAGTTTAAACTCAATGTTTGAAAATCAACTATTGTGTTGACTATGGTAATTTGTTAGTTAGGATTTAAAGTTTGATGTAAATAAAAACGCATATTTACTGTGATTTGATTTATTGATTTAGGTAAGTAATAAATTCGATTCACATTAATTTCAATTAAATAATTTATATTTGAACATTTAATATTAGGTACATATTTTATCATAAAAACATATTTTCATATAATAGGTATAGATAAGTTTTATTTATTTATTTACATACATTAACTTGCCCATGAGTTTTAGCTAAAAGTTTAAGTATTATGAAGGAAACTGTCAAAATATTAGAAAAATCTGAGGACAAATAGTCAATTTTGTGAAAGACGAATGAAAACAATTACAAATATTCATATTGATCTTTCTACTGATGTGACTGAAGTTGGATATAAATTATCTTTCTACTTCAGTCATAGATAGTATGATCATTTCTCCAATCACATCGATAGAAGTTAACCGATGTAAGTCAGTATTACTGGCGAATTGCAGATCATTTATAATTTAATAATGAACATAATTATCCACTGCAATCGGGATGATTAATTTCATAACCTTTTCTATATTATTATTATTATTTTTTAATTGTTAAGATACTGTTATGCATGATTTTTTTTTAAAAAAGTTAAATATAAATTGTCAAAAACACATTTACACAATAAGTGAATCAATTACAGTTATAACACATATTTATATTTTATAAATACATTAAAATCTAAGCGTAATTGAGGTAATAATTGATAGTAATTCGTTAATGTTCTGCTGTACAGGTAACGATTAAACGGTAAAATTCAACAGCAAGGAATTGTTAGGATGGATAGATTTAAAAAAAAAAAACAATGAAATTCTATACGGAAGCCAATAAAAAAATGAATTTTTTTTTCAATTCATCCGATTAATATAATTTTAATTCAATAATTATTGTTGGCCATACGTAACTATACTTGTGTACGTCATATTTACTTAATCGATAATTTTTTTATTTAGACCGTTTTAAAAAAAAAAAGGATTTTTCTTTCTCGAACCTCATTATAGCATAATATACAGGTACGTACTAATATTATGTAATATTTTCGTTACTTGTTGCATTAAAATTGTACTTCGTAAATTAATAATTGAATATCGCCCATAATATTGTGCGTAATTATTAGTTTTGTCTTTAATTTCTACGTCGAGGTACCTATATCAAATATGATAATCTAAGGCGTCTGTTATAATTTGTTGATTGGCATCCGGATCAAAACCGGAATGTTGTCGATGACGCGATCGGTCGGCACAATTATACTGTCTGCGCGAGCGACCTTGACGTGTGTACAGATAACCTACATGATGTTACCGCGTCGTCCGACCTGCTGATGGTATTTATATAATTCCAAAATATTATTAAAATTTTTTTTATGTGAGATGAACCAATTGCGTTTATTACAATATAATATTTATTATGTTAATTAAATGAAAATCCAGTTCAGTGGGGTACCTAACAGTAAAAAATATAAATCATTTTTGATGTTATGTTCCTGAAAACAATTATAACGTCATGTTTCAAAAATACTTACTTTAATTTCCATGATGACATAACCAGTTTCATATAGAAATAAGATGCATTTTATCATTATAATCGTAATAATAATAATAATATAAAGAAATCCTAAATATAAATTGGTATATTATTTCCTCCTGAACACGTTAAAAGGTTTCTCAAAGAGTTTATAGTTTGTCGGTCTTATCTTATAATATTAATTTAAAAACTATAGTATTAAAAACCATCCTATGTAAACCCCTTCAAAAAAAATATTAACTCATAAAAATCAAATAAATTATATGTATTAGTCATACCTGTATATATTTTCAAGATTTGGTAAGTAAACTAATTTTAGATTTTGATCATAGGGATTTAAAACATTTTTTGAGCATCAACATAGGTGTTCTACATTAGAGAAAACAATTTTGAAACGATTGGTTGATTTTCTGACTAAATATTGAGCTTAGAACTTTTTTCCAAATATGTTTAATATTTTCTGCTTTATTGGTTTATCAATTTGAAAATTTTATCGAAGTCTAATCATATACTACTTAATCTATTTGCAAAATATTTTTGAAACCAACAAATTTTTTTTATAAGCTTCTATTTGAATATTTACTAGAATTTAATATTATGATATTGTTTTTTTTTATGTTTGAAGACACTTTTTCGTGTAAAAATAATGGTTCGATTACCATAAATAGGGTACCTATACTTTCAGTAATAAATTGCGATGGTACTTTATTTAGCTCATTTTTGGAATTTCTAAAAAGTTTTTCCCTGAGAAAAAAAACTATCAAAAAATGACGGAAAAACATCAAAATTTACGGAAATCATAATTTTGATGAAATTAATTTATAGTTTTTCATGATAACTAATGCAATTTTGAACGTAGGTACTTAAAATTTTTTAAAGTTTTTTTATAGGTAGTTTATACACGTGGTAAACTTATGAAATGACTTATCAGTATAATATATTGTATTATATTGAGTTTCGCTCAGAATCGTATTTTCTAATACAGTATCATTGCATCCAAATCTTAATTATAATAAACCACTAATTTCTCCGAGGACTGAAGGGATGAAGGAGGAACATCCAAAATCGACCTTCCCACATTTTAAAATGATTTATAATAAGTTATTCTAGAAATGTTTAAGTTTAATGAAAATAGAAGTAGTTTAATTAATTAATTAATTTTTAAAAATGAATATATTATTATAATTTAATTTAATTAAAAAAAAAAAAAATGTATTTTAGTTTGACTTTCAATTATTTATAATTTTATAAGTAAATTTAAAATTATTAAAATATAATAGTATTGTTGATTCAAGTTTAATTTAATAGTAACTTAATTTAAATTAACTAAACTTTAACTTTTCAACATGTTAATGACTTTTTTATATCTATTATTATCAGTAATTATTTTTTAAATTTTTTTTTATTAATTTGAATGAAACTAAAATGTCGAATATTATCGAATATTATAATCGAATGTGCTTGATATCGCAATTTTTTTTTTAACAAATTGTTTATTTCTTTCTATACTATAATACACGATTTTTTTATTTTTTTATTATTACCAATTGTATATTACACATTTTCATACCGTTCTTGTCTTATTTGTATGTAACATAAACATATTAGGTGATGTTATTATAATAAAATCATACGCGTACGTGCGTGGTATGATGGTCACGAAATTATTACCATAAATTAAGTTAAAATAATTTCGTAAAAATATAATTTCTTTTGTGTCGGTCCGTCGCGGCGAAGATTGGCCCTCCGAACGTGACACGGGCACATTTGACGACAATAATAATAATAATATAATATATTTTATTTTTTTTATATCATTACTCTATTATTACACGATTGAGCACTGTAATAGTATTATAATAATAATCGTTACATCCTGAAAATATTATAATTGAATACTAAATGTTTACGGTTAAACGGGAATTAGTGTCTTAACTCGTGTCAATGTGACTTTGAAGTTAACTTCACCGTCAGCAAACTTCATATTATTATTACTTAAAGTGGTTAAGAATGTTATTAACTCCAAGTTACCGTCTTGGTTTTATTACATTCTCTACGTTGTATCTTATATGATGAAGACCATCAATTATAAATGCATTTACACTGAAATATTTACACTCGGGTCTTACATCATGATATACCATATATGTATCGCATAAAAAATATATATTATTAAAAATCTATTCCGTATTTTTGTGGGTTACGTGGTGGCATGTGCGTTCAAAAATCATTTTATTATCGCGTTTTTTTTATATATATTAATTAAAATTATGTACATGACATAAAATTATAAATCTTTCCTTACTCGTCGAATTTTTTTTTTTTTATTTAAGTAAATTAATATGGATTCAGATTCACCTTATCGTTTTTTACACGTAGTTGAATATTATGTACATTATGTTCAACTTGTACGAACAGCGTAAAAATAGTTAAAAAATGTTACACGCGAAACACGAAACTATTAAGTCGTAATAATCTATATAAAATACAATTTTTCAGTCGTTGATTTGATTCTTTTCGATAACTTATTAATGTATATTTTAATTTTTTTTTTCACTATTGACAACTTTATATTTGTATAATATTGTCAATACGCCATTCTAATTACATTTGTATACATAATAATAATTAATAACAATATTGTAACGCGCATCTCGATAGTTTAATGCGCAAATATTAATATTTCCTTATGTTGTAAGATGAACCAACACTGTGCATTTATGTTATTCCGAATTCATATTATTAATTATTTAAACATTAACCCAAATCATCTCGTTCAGATTGCACATAGATATTTACGAGTTTTATTGATTTATTAAAACTAACGCGTTATGTACTACCTATAGACCATATTATTATTATGTCTCTTCTGTGCTATATTTGTTTTATAATAATATATTTAATATCGCGAGCGTTTAAAAATGGAAGCTCGTTGAATATTATTTGAGGAATTCAATATCTCGGAAATGTTGTGTGGGCTTGCTGTTTAAGCTGTACAGAACGATAAAAATTATTCGACATTTTATACTCATATAATTACGAGTATTATGAAAAAAAGGGGAAGAAAACATAAAATACTTTCATTTTTCTAACATGCTTAAAAATAATACACTTAAAATACTTAAGTAACGATATTATGTATTATATTTATTTAAACTATTCATGTCAAAAACTAAAAAAACATAATTGGTTGGTTATGAATAATATTATAATATTAGATTATTCTAATTGTTCTTTTTATATTGAAGACGTTTAAAATAATGTATTAAATTTCCTATCGCCTATCAAATATATAGATATTAATGCTCTATAAATTGGCATTAATATATATATATATATAGTATAATAATACTATTTGACGCTTATACCTCGTTTTAATAATTTTATAATTTATATGGTTATAAAAATAACATATTTTCATAATTATAGTGTCCTTTCAAAGTTTCAATGTAATAAAAATGTATGACTATCTGCTATAAATAGTAGATATTTATTATCAATAAAATGTCCGCCAAAAATGAATACCTATAACGAAATAATTATAAAATAAAACATTTAAAAAATATAAAAATCGATTTTAACTACCTATGTCAAATATTCATTTAAATATTTATTGCATACAAATGAGAGGCATTGATGTATAAGATGTAAAATGATGTAGATGCTGAAGCTCAAATAATTAAATAATCGCTCATTATTTTCCTTATCAATATTTTGACATTTGCCACCAGTGAGAGAGAGTAAAGTTAAATGTAAAAATGGGTTAATTTTATCATTGGTCTGGTTCAAGTAGAATATATAGTGTTGTTATATTTTGATTGTTACATGTTATCGTTGTGTTAGATATAATAATCGAGTTATAAAATATATCAATAATAGGAAAAATATTACTAATGGTATGTATAATATTATGAATGATAACAAATAAAAAGTTTGATATATCAACTAATATTTATTAATTTTTTTAATAATAACTTTTTTATTTTGATAAGAGTTCTATAAAATACGATTGTAAGCTAGCGCCATACTTAACGGAGTTGCTAAGAGTATGAATACTATTTTCATGGTACAAAAAAAAAATTATACCTAATTTGTGATAAAAGATATTGAAGTTTATTACTAATTATAATTAAAACAGAACAACTAAGATGACATAAACAAAAATATTTAAAACAATACTTCAGTTTATTATTATTTTTTTTAGTTTCGTTTGATTTATTAATGTTTAAAATATAGACGTATTTCATGATATTGTTCTATAGTATAAATTACAGAATATAGTCATACGATATAATACCTATATAATTATTCTATCTATATTCGTTATTCTCATATTTCAATTTTGATTTATATTATGTTCAAACAAAATGATAAATATATTATATATAAATATTATTTGTGAATTTATTTACCAACACACAACTACGAATTTTCCAATTTTACTTTTAAATCGTTTCTTTTTGTAGTGTTATCTTCACTGGCACTGTTAAATATATTTTAGGTTTTTAAACATAAATGTAGATACGGACAAACTTTTAATTTATCATCGTGTCCGATCATATTTAAGAAGCACATTGTTAATTTTGTCACTATTATAAATTATATTATTATAATTACGGGTTTGTTGTAAATATTTATGTTTTAAATTAAAACGTCATAAGTTAAAATAGTTACTTTTAAAAGTTAAGATAATAATATATAATAATGAAATTAAAAAAAATACGTTTAGAAACCGGAAATTTAACACGCTCACAGATTGAGCTTTCCTAACTTACTTTTAATACATCGTTAACTATATATAAAGACGTTAGGTTAAGTTTATATAAATTTACATAAAAGCCAACCGTTTTCCGATTTGTTTATATTCCACATAATATATAATAATACGATAACGGATCAGATATTTCTATTTGAAAACACGCTGATTATGCAGTCTTGCGGATCAAAAAGCGACTAATTCTATATAATTATATATTATTTAATATGATAATTAAATAATACAGTGTTTTAGTTTAATCTATAAACCTCGATGAACTATTTTTTTAATACGTTATCCTTTCGATTATTGTTGATATAAGTCGTCATATGTTATTAGTTAGATATAACATCAGGTACTTAAATAGAATAATAATTTATCATAGGTTTTATTCATATGCTCAATGTAATCTACTCGTGTAGTATTATATTATTATGATTTAAGATTTGTATATGTTATTTTATTTTTATTTGTAATATTATGTCGGCTGCTATTAAGCGCGCTGTGCCGACAACACGGACCTTGGTCAAGGTTACCAGCTAAGAATCTTATTTTATCCGCGTTTCATATATTGTATACCGCACGTTCATTACTGGATACTGGTTTATGAATAATAATAAAAAAAAGTGACATATAAATAACGTTTTGTTATAAAATACAATAATAAATAAACATTCGTATTTCGTATTTGTATTTATTTGTAAATACTTAAGATGTCAGTATTTCGGGTCATTAATTATTAAAATTTAAATACGCACATTAATAAACAGAAATATGAATAATAAACTATATTCTATAATTCTGTAGAACAATACGTGTGCGTATTAAACGTGACTTTGGTCGGTTTATGGTCAATGTTTACTTTGTTTTAAAATGTAAAATACTCATAATATGTTATATATACATTATTTGTATATTACATTAACTTCCTGTCGAGATAGAATATTATATAACTGATCAAATTATACAATCGCTCGGTACTTTTTTTTATTATTTCTCTGTTCAAAATATTAATCACTTGCTCGTATATAAGTAACAATAATACTGTTATTGTCTCTTCAAACAGTTATGTTTTTCTTACCTACCTTTGTCAATAATTGAAACAACCACCATTCGACGTCATTAATAAGAATAACGTAATAAATAATTTTTATTAATTAAAAAATCGATTAAAAAAAATATAAAAATATTTATTAATGAAATATATTGGTGTACAGTAGGTTGGTTCCTATATATTATATTTTATAATTATTATTTAATTTGAATTTAGATATAATTATCCACGGCATTCGCTAAAGTGCTAATTAACCATTACTCGTAGTTATTTGAAACGATAATATATCCTACCCTCACCTTTCATTAAGATTACAATAAACTGTATGTCTAATTGATAATTGAAAATAATCAAATTAAAATGTATAATCGTGATTTGATTTATTTTCTTTGACGTGAGTGGCCCTTTAATTGTACTTGTACATACTATTAACTACCATATGCTATTAAATCATTCAGTATAATATTATGCATTGGTGCAACTAATCTAATAACGGTTTACGGATTCCAAACCAACTGAATTTAATCGACATTATAATATAGCTAATATGATATTAATAATCATAATTATGTAAACACGACTGTAAAGTTCTACTGCGCCTGACATAAAACGTCATATTGTTGTTTAGATCCGCGTATGCATAATTGGTAGTATCAATAGAATGTCGGCGCGCGAAATGCTGTTTTTGTCCGTAAAACAAATATTTTGTCGTTTTGGGAAAATTTAGATTTTAAATGATAATATTATTATCAAATTTAAAGAAAATTTGTGACGTTTAGATTAAACTTAATTATAAAAAAATCAATTACTTAACTATAAGAGAAAAATATTATCTTGGATCCGTTTTGTAAAATATCTTCTGACAAAAAAGTTATAGAATGTTAAGTTTTTACTGTAACTTCATTATCAGATGACTTTTTGATTTAAAAAAAGACATTATCTTAAACATATGCTTCTCCTTAAATTTAGCAATCGATGTATATACTTACGATCAACCTAAACATCACAATTTAAGTTCTGTTTTGCTTTGATTTTTTCCCTCTTGTTAATTAGAATAAGAGACAACATTATTGCAAAACTTGCAGATAGTAACGTCCTAATTAATCCTGTAACATAAAATATAAAATAAAATCTATTTTCAAACATGGTAATGTTATAATTGGAATCGTCGACGACCCTGTTATGCTCCACACTATTTTTAATATACAGAATGATCAAAATTTCATGTTACTAAAATGTTGATAAATACATTCGTTTCTAATACTATTTTCATTAATATTGAAACATTAAATTCTGATTATCTTTTATATATAATAAATATATATACTCTCGGATAGTTATTGCCGTCTCCATATATTATAAATTTATAATCTATAAGGACTAAAGTGTATTTAAATATTCAAAATTAATCTGTTAAGGAAACCAACGAACACGACGATTTTCGGTTAAACAATAAACACCTACCGGAAATAACAAGACGAATATTATTATTAACATTATAAAATATGCATACAGTCGCTGGCATAATATCCTGACACGGTAAAGGAACATTTCCCGTCTCAGCTACAATTGTACATTTTTTGTAATGCAGTTAAAATCGTTAGTTTCGTATAGTATAATATTTTATACTGTCATTTAAATGTATACAAATAATTACCTAATTAATCAATTATTAGTTAGCGTGTAAAAATTATATTTAACATAAAGTTACTTATAATTAAGGCTGGACAAGCTAACTATTTTTTCTAATTCTAGAAATGTTTAACTTAAATTGAAAATTAAAAGTTAAATGAAAATACAATTTTACTTGGTTAAAAATTTTAATTTATTAATAAAGTCAATTACATTATTACGTTATAGTATTCTAATTTCATGGAAATTAAAAAATGTAATCCTTAATAAATTTTAAATAGCAAAACAAGGTATAAAGTTTTAGATAACCTTTATTATCTAGGTAAAGTTTTAGGTCAAAATGACTAAAATATAAAGTAATATTTAGTTATGTAATTATAATTTAAGTATACGCGAACGATATTTTAGTGAAATTTAAATAAGTGTGTTATAACTTATTAAAATAATAAAAACTAACAAAATATTTTCAAAGTATTTAAATATTTCAAAGCCACATAATTGTTTAATTCCAATAAATGACTTTGTAATTTTAAATTTTAATTGAAAGGACTAAAGGAGTTAGTAATTTTTGTACTACTAAAACATTTACCAAGTTTTACTTTTATGACAGCCCAACTGTATAATACTATAATATACTTTTATGAAAATTAAACCAATTTATCACGCTAAAAGTTATTTTAAAGTTTAAATGTCTTGGAGTATTATTTGTAAAATTTAAAGCGTACTACAGCAGTTTTAAACTAAGTTTACAATATAAATTTAATGGCGATTATAGTTTTATTCCGATAATTATACTCAATGTATTGAATTCTTATTTTTGTATTTAAGTTATAAATATTAGTTCAGTGTATTAGATCGTAAAAGTAAAATATTTATATACCAAATAAATATAAATGTTGTAAAACTAGTTGTATACATATTTGTCTTATAAATTATAATAATAATGTTCAGTTTATAATAAGACAATAATTAAATTATAATAATTCTTATGTGCAATGTGCTATGGATTGTATTGCCATATATACCTAATCATAATCTGTGTGACCAAACGATACGTAAACACGTTATTTGAATTAAATTATATGTAAATATAACGTTCTATTATAAACCTATATTTGACGATGAGATTTTTTAAGTTATAATTTTTTTTTTATATATTTTATATAATTATATTTATATATAAAATTATTCTGTTTTCGAAGTTTGCTAAAAGGACATTTTTCTGATTGGTACCGAGTGTAAATATCTTTCATTTAAAATATAATAACCTGGATATTATAATCACACGTAAGTACCATAATATAACGTAACTTTTATTTTTTCTTTGAAATTTTTGTGATAATATAATAATGTTTATTATTTCCAAAACAAACAAAAAATATACAACTTTTGCATACTATTGAAATTATATCGTTATTGAAATGAACATCATGTTATCGTACAATAGGAAATATTAATAATATGGTTAGGTTAGGAAATAATAATTTGATGACATGCAGTAGGGCATTGCAATTATTTATTTAAGGTTATTATATCGAAAAATTGTTGGTGGGTTGTTTTTTATTGTTTGGATAATACAGAATGAATAAATGTGTTTAATATAGGTCCATAATATTGGATTATTATCATGATGTATTCCGTTTTTTAGGTAAATTATAAATATTTATATATATATATATATATATATATATATATAATTATTATAATTTAATAACAATAAAAGCATTGAATATATTAAATTAAAAATAATATTATAAATCTAGTTAAACATATATCATTATTCCTAAAAAAACAAAAACAATTTAAAAATTAAAATTGTAATATCTTTTTATGAGATGGTTTTTGATTTTGTAGTGGTGTTTTTAATATCAGCCTTTAGATGATGTAAAGCGTTTTTATACTTGTCTTTTAATTCAAGTGTATAAATTATTAATGACATTTTTATGAAACGTTTGTTTATTAAATATTTAGAAATTCAAGGACTTTATTTTTAATAATACTTATTATTATTAGTTTGTTTTAAATTATAAACGAAAAGTAAATACCATCCAATTATAACATAAAAATTTTTAAATTCTAATTCTTCTTCTTTTATTATTATGTTCTTTATTCAATAATATCACAATAAATGTTTAATTTTAATCAATGGAAAGAAGTATTGGTACATTATTTATATGAGTGTGCTCAACTTTTCGCCTACCCATGCAGCAGGTAACTTATGCTAACATTATTTGACGTGGATTAACCAACACATCACTTTTCACGGCCTAACATGCCTCGGTGCCTCACATAGACCTCATTCATTTTAAATTTTATTAAATCAACATATGATGCATCAAACATGTAAATGAAATGAAATTCGGTTCAACTTATACTAATAATGGTATTATTTTTATTTAAAAATTTATTAAATTGTAATTTTAAAACATTTAAAACGTTTTGTTACGTTTTCGCAGTAAATATGTATTACACATTAGTAATTTACTTTGTTAAAAAATATTTTTATAATTTTTGAACACAGAAAAAAAGGAAATGTTTAGGTTTTTATAACACATAGGTACTATTCGTCATCGTCGTGTTTCGTGCATTTGTCACGAATTTATTTTTTATAGTTAATTTTTATAGAAAGTAACTATATATATTTTTTATTCGTTCTAAATAGCTCATGAATTTATTATTGTTTTCGGATAATATTCTTAATGTGCTGCAATATACTTAAGATGTATCGTTTATGAAATTATAATATTGTCATCAGTAAACATATTTTTGACCTTGATCGTGAAAAAAATATAATATTTTATGTATTACTAAAAAAAAAAAAAATAAGAAAAAATAGATTTTAATGAAAAGCATTTTTTTTTTCTAAAAAACATCGTTGTTTGTTAACAAATTTACAGTAAAACAGATAACGTGTAATTCACTGTAAGAACGCTATATGGTTGGGTTACGGTGGAGAATGAATGACCCTAAGTTTTTATATTTCCACAAAAAATCTACTCACATGTGTTATTATAATAATAATATCTGTACAAAATGGCAGAACGGAGAGAATTAAACGAATTCGTAAATTTCCCTAAAAGCTTTTCCGTGTTGTCTGTACCTATACTTATATATATTATAATATCCGAAAACTCGGTTATACTTGCGCGTGTACTAATTCTAGACAATCATTTTTTATCATCCAAACATACCACCCTACATTATATTATTACGGTTGCTTACTTAAACTAACCTATTAATAGAAACATTTTTTACGAATACTTGCCTCACCTATCATACAGGGCAATAAGGATTTTATGTAACGGTGATTCAATTTTACAACCAAAAATATAAAATAAATGGAGGTATCTATTACGGTTTTTGAATGTTCACCACCCCGAATTTTAAACCATATTAAACCTCCGAACAGTTTGTATAGCTTAAAATATTTTCGTATATGTATTCCGGAAAGCTTATAATATATTTATTGATTAATTTGCGTTTTCTTGCACAATGAATGTATGTTTTATAATTAATATATGTATAAACTTATAAATCAAGAAAAAACAGCAAACTGAGAACCTTCAAATAACTTAATCTCGTACATAATAATATTATGCATACTAAGTTCTAATGTAGCTGGACGGTTGATATTACTTTGAAACTACACTAACTCGTTTGCAAAATTTATTGTGTTGTACCAAAATACTAATTAGTTGTTTAGGTTTATTCATTTCCTGGCTTCGTGTAATCCAAAACATATTGAGTTTGAAATAAATTGCAACATCATTAAATGTTCTTATAAAATAAATTTGTTTAAATTCATATGGATCAATCCTAATCCTCGTGGAAACGATATTTATATTTCTCTAATAAATATTCGATGGCTTATAATAAAAAAAAATCATTTTATACATAGGAAAAAATTACGGAATTGATTATCTTGTTTAACACGTATCTATCGTCATTTTTTCTATAAATAACATTGAGGTTAATATTAATTATGTATTATATGAATTCATTACTCATACCTTGAATAGTCATTAGTTTATCATAATTTAATAGATTAATTGTATAGCCTAAAACTTTAATTTTATTATTATTTAAAAATACAAAAAAAATGCTATGCAAGTCAATTAAATTTAAGTAGGTACTAGGTGAATATTTGCAACTCCCCAACACGTATTATAATTATATAAATATGTTCAATTATTAAAAATAAATTATTTAACTTTTCAGTTTTGTTTACTTAGGTATATTATAATATTATTAAATTTTAGTTGTGATACGTAATTATGTACGTACGAACATAACAATTCAGACCAAACAATTTAGTAGCTAAAAATTACCTTAAGAATATATTTTCTTACGCAAAATCGAAATTTGTTTAAAAAATAACAATAAAGAAATGTTTATGTTATAAACTCAATATTACGTTAGGACCTCACTAATAATACAATATATAAATAATACATAAATATTTATTTTAAATTTTTCTTGTGTATAAAAAATGTATGTACGACGAGCACATGGTTTGATATTTCTCGTCTTTGTATTATTTCCTATTTCAAAATATATAAGTAATATTATAATACTAGATCAATATTGTGAATCGTGATTAACTGTATAGTTTATCATGATCAATATTAATGTTTCTATAACACAATTATTATAGTACGATTTTTTTCGATTTCGATGAAATTGAATTGATATCGGAACGCGTGTAAGATGGTTTCAGAAGGATTAAGCTTGAAAGCATAGAGTGATGTATTGAGGAAATATAATATAACACCATAATATCATTTATTATTATTTTTCATTTTTATAAAGTATATTATATTTTGTTAATAGACTGTTACATCTTTATATATATATTCCATTAAATTTAATACCTACAAGTATATGATACAAATTTTATATTATAGTTACGAATTTTAAGAAAATAAAAAATGTTAATGATTTATATTGTTATTGAGTTTTTGATTACTGAAATACAAGTAAAGTAATACTTAATACTAAATACGAATTTATTCTATTATATGAATCTAATTATGTTATTATCTTATTCTTTGAATGACCCTAATCAATTTTTGGTTTTTATACTTCCAAATTTACTATAGGTACGCGTGTCGTATTTTTATACAAATATATTCTGTTTATCGATAAAAAAAAAAACAAATTTTACACATTTAGTTTTATAATAATTAGTATAGAACCATTGATAACAATAAATAATAATTTTAAAAAATATGTATTATCATATTGATAAATTTATAATTCATACATTTTAACAGCTTTTACGTAAAATAAAAATAAATAGCCAAATTTGAATCCTATGAATAAATAACTTAAGTAGATATATTTAAACTTTTATATTATAGGTGTATATTTTATATTTTTGGTGTATATATAAATTGTAAAAATTAAATATAATTATATTTTAAAAACTACATTATCAATAAAAAATTAAGTACCTACTTATATTATGTTGTTAATTATTTATCTCTTCCATACAATCGATTATTTTTATTATTATCTCCATTAATTTGATTAATGTAAAATAATAAATAAACCTAAAAACAAATCAATATAATATATTAATATATTTGTATATTTGTTATCAAATTAAAATAACTAGGGGTAAAATTATAGTCCACACTCCACAGAACAGGGACGACCAAAATTTACTTTAATATTATTTATTGACACGTACAAATAGTAGGTTAGAAAATATGCTCACTGTAGTTATATATGTTTTTAATAATATTCAATATAAACGCAGACACGTGTCAATGACGATGATAATATTATGTACATTAAAGTAAATTTAAAATAAACATTTGTATACAATTTTGATAACAATAAAAAAATGAAGTAGGTGCGGAAATGAAAAATTCAATTACTTAGGTACCTATTATAAATTCACTTGACATTATTTCCCCAGCGGATCTTAGTTTATAATACATTTTATTGTATACGTAAAGCAACGTTTTTTAACCCATTGTTTGTAGTATACAATAAAAAAAACATTGCAAAGTACTTTAGCAAAAGTTATTTTTAACTGCTACCTAGTATTTTCATATTTTGTCTTATAATTGTGATAATACGTCAAAATTGTTATCTCACATAGTGCTAATAATACCCTTGCTTAGTAAACGGAATTATTTATTTTATTGTTCTTCGCGTTTTCAGGATTATAATGACGTTTACCATCTTAATGTAGAATGTAGCAAAATCAGCAATGCAGAATTCAACGTAAGAGTTGTTGTGAACTAAAGTTGTGATATTTAGGTCAAATTTAGAGTATAAACATCCTTATCTTTATTATTGTAATATCGTCGACAATGTAGTTAAAGAGTGTTAAAAAAATAAAAACTTAATATAACTTTTTTACCAGAAGATATATTTTACATCATGGATAAGACATTATGTCCAAAATAATTGTATGTTTCTCTTTAAATTTATACATATTCTAAGTTCTATCTAAACATCACAATTTTATTTTTATAGTACAGTAATTTTATTATATTCTCCTCTTGATAAACGAGAACAACACAATTACAAAATATTTTGGTATAACGTCTTTTTAAATTAGGTATATTAATATTTTTGTTTAACAAAGTACAAGTACGAGTATAAATCACATACTGGAACTATAATTCTTGTATATTAATAATCTTAATATAACTGGTGTTTAAATTTATTAAATCAAATTTTTGTTTTTATTAAATTGACGAATTTTCTTTGTTACAAATTTATAATATTATTTGATCGCTCTAGGATTTTGAATGTTAAATATATATTTATATTTGTTTAATGTTTGCTATTATTACATTGCCAATAATCTTCGATCGAAAGTTTCTTCGGAAGTCAAAAAGGATGATCATAATTAATAATTATTATTAATCATAATAATTCATTGGTGAACGCATATTTGTTGTGTGTCTCTGATAATTTATGGTCACATACAATACTATAGAGAGCGCAGCTTTCCGCGATTTAATTGCGGAAGTAGTGGGTCGGAAGTAAAATAAAAAAATCCTAATTGATAAAATGTTATTCAATTACAATAATTGCATAATGGGAGAGATTGTTTATTTATTAATTTCGATCAATGATTATACTAAGAACGATAAAAAAACATATCTTGGAGTATAGTGTCATCCATGATGGAATACCACTGCCATGGTATTTGAAGACTTTGTTCATTCGATCGTAAAAATACAGTAAGATGAATGGCTACTTACAGCAATACTTTATATGCAGGTTATGTTTAAAAGATTTGACAAATGTTATAACTTTGGATCTGAGCATTATGATTTATATAAGTAATATATATTTTAAACAATTTTAAAGTTCATTATTCTAACGCGCTATATAATTTGAATAGTAGGATTTTATTTAAACAAATAAACAAATGCCTTAAAAATGCATTTTTCAAGTTTATGAAAATTTAGCAATTTAAAAATTTTATTTTTGTAATTTTAATTAGTATAATTTATGAGTACATTTGTGATACAATTTGCCACATTGCCATATAATAATATGTTATAACCACAAATAACAATAAACATTTTTTTTTTGTTATTATTTAAAAACTAATTTTATCATACTTACAAGCAAATTTAAGATAAAAGAAAACTTTTTTATAAATAATAATATAAATGATTATTTTGTTTACAGAATATAATTAAAATAATATAATAATTCAAATATAATATAATTCAAATATAATATAATTCAAATATATCCTGTATGTACGCGTAGGTACGTGCGCTGAATGACAATCATTTAATTTCACACAGTAGTAAGCCGAAGGAATTAAATACTTAGAGAACACGGGATGATTTTTCCAAGGTATAATATAATTAATAGTGAAAATTTAAATTTAATTATTCATTACGTGAATTTTGTAAAAAGAGAAAAGAAAAGGAATGCAGTCCTACGAATAAAATACGTACCAATGCAGTCGACAAAAACGTTAATTAAAATAATTAATTTTATTTTTCCAAAACATGTTTGTAATAATTTTTTTAATTAGGCTTCCTACTATTATACATTTCTTATAAATACATATTCATTATCCATTCTGTAGAATTCTGTAAATTGTTATAATTAGGTATCTACTTATAAGTACTTATAATGTACAACTAATCTAAAATTATAATGTTTAAAATCATAGTTTTAATTCTGGCTTAAACGCAAGTCTTGGTGTACTAACCTAATCTGGACAGCTTATAATCATCAACTAATATTTTATATTTAAAATAAAATTACTTTAAATTTATTCAAAATTAAAGCAAAAAAGAACAAGTTTTCGAGAAAAATATATTCTTTATGTAACATATTATATAATTAAAAATGTTTTATAAAAATATTTAAGTATATTGAAACTTGTATAATATATTTTTATATATTTTGTATTATTATATTAATATTGTATTAATATCAATATTGTATTATATAATTTTGTATACAATATATTTTTACAATAATAAAAATTAAATTAAAAAAAACTTGTTATTTATTTCTGATTTCATTTTAAGATTAATTGAAAATTACAAATTTTATCACAGAAAATATAAAAATAAACTGTATATTATAGGTATTCCTGTAAAAATAAAGTACTAAGTAAAATATGATTAAAGAATTAAGAAATACGTCACATATTATAAATAATTTTATAAAAACAGGTGTATTGGATAATCGTGTATTTCACAAATTATTTTTAAAACATTGGTGACTTTTAAAAAAAGCCTTTAGAAAGCATTTAAGAGACTAACATCAGAGATGATGTTTTATAACTAACACCATTAACTTTTTACTTTAAGTCAAAAGATAGACAAATTTATAATCCCTTAACCTCAACGTGGCTACCACGTTTGTGTTTCTTTTAAAATGTTAAACCCAAAGTTACTGTAAATGATTATAGCATACATTATAAGTATAACTATGATAATTACCAATAATCGCTTTAAATATATTTGAGAAATTTTGTATTGCCTATAAATATATTAAAGATGTGATTACGAATTCTTAATATATTTCAACCACAGAGCAATAAAAACTTAAAGAAATTCCAACAATTTGGTATATTCGATAACAATAAAAGTTGGAATTCGAATAAACATTTTAAACAAAAGTTCCATCAAAATATTTGAATATGGAGTGTCGGAGAATATGTTTACTATATGCAAATAATATTAAATATAGTTTCAAGATATTATGCGAAATTTGTTTTTATTGTTGAAATAACCTAACCAATTTATATAATATTTGTTATTAGTTATAACATATAACTATCAACATTTTATTACAATACAACTCAGGTAATTGATAATTTTCAAATAAAAAAAAAATTAAGTTTTCTTACTTTTTTTATTCGAAATTCATATTATTCTTAAGTAACTTAAAATAATAATTAAATTATATTATTAGTTTTAACTTTTTATTCGAAATATTATTCTTAAATATTCAAAGGTTTGAGTTTGTTATCAAATTCAAAAAATTAAAATTAAACTCATTTATATTAATTATATTTCAATAAAATATTGATTTTCATATAATATAATTTTAGTTTGCGGAATTTTACTTAAATTTTATCGTTAATTTGGATAGACTGCATTAAGTTGATCATTTAGTATTTTTATTAAAATATTGTATATATTTACAAATTCTTATGAATTAATAATAAAAAAGTCTGGAAGTCGATTCTGGACATTGCTGTTTGGTCCCTTTGGTCCTCGGAGAAATTAGTAGTTTTGTATAATTAAGATTTGAATGTAATGATATTGCATTTGAAAGTACAATTCTGAACGAAACACAGTACAATATACAATATATTATACAAATAATCCGTTTCAAAATGTTACCATGAATAGACCACCTATGAAAATACTCAAAAGAATGTTTAAATCATTATATTTAAAATTGCATGAGTTATCATAAATCAAATTCGTCAAAATAACAGTTTCCTTGAATTTCTTCGTAGTTTTTTAACCATTATAAGTAGTTTTTTTATTCCAAGAAAATACTATTGAGAAATTTGAAAAATGAACCAACTAAAGTGGGATAGTAAAGTAGATGCAAATTTTTATCTTAAGCATACTCTATTCGTAATAATCAGAATATTATTAATTCTATCCAAAACAGTATCTTCAGACATTAAAAAAACAAAAAAAAAAAACATACATCTAAAACCAATACATTCCTCGCTTCGCTCAGAATCTAATATTGGCAAAGGTGTGGTTTTCATTCCACTAAATCGGTATGTCGACACGCGTACTCTACATTCTATTACGAAACTTGAATAATATTATGCCTACTAATATCAAACTATGTTTGTATCTATTATTTAACTAGAAACTATTACTAACAATATTCTCTGTGATCTTGTCAACTACTTTATGAATATGAACATTACCTACAATAAAACACAATAAACATAATTTGTATTTAAAATAATACATTATTGTCTATTGTTATATTATTATTATGCTATTACTAAAATAGTTTTGTTTCATGAATAATTTTTATTTTAATTTTATAAAACGTAGTTAATTATTTATGGATCAGATAATTCTGATTAACTTATTAGGTTAATTAAAAAACGAATATTATATCAAATTAATGTATAAAAAAAAATCCGAGTACTAAATATATATAAAATATGTTATTCTGACACAACCGATAGACGTTGGTTTCTCTTTATTTTGCAACTATATCGCAACTAACTAAAAATTATAGACTGCCGAAAAATCCTACACGTAATAAATAATGAGATAATGTTTATAGTTTAATACTAATAAATCAAAATATACAATACAATGGTAAATTTTACAAAAATGCACTTGCCAGATTGTGTGCTGAAATTGTGTCAGATAGAAAATAATGTTGAAATTAATATACAATAAAATAATATGTAAACCTATGTTTTAAAACCAACGACGCAAATTAGTTGAGATACTTATTTATTATTTTGATTTAAATTTTAAACAAAAAATTATCATAAAACACTGTGAAAAATGTTTTAAATATATGTTGCAGAGTTGTTGGAGATTATGTTTCGATTAGTATAAAACAAACTTGCTAGGAAACTCTAACCTGTGAGCGTGCTATATTCCCGGTTTTTTTTTTTTTTTAATTTTAACCAATCGACTATATTACTTTCATAAAATGGTAATAATTATATTACCTTCAGAGTAAAAATTATATTTCATTAAAGTTAAATTTAATACTAAGTTATAATACAATTAATATTGTAAAACAACAAAACGATAATAATATTAATCTCTATTATTCAATCTATATAGTAATAGATTGTGCAGTGTTAATTAGGTATAGACAACATAAAACTTTCCATCTTAATCTTTTTTTTGTTAATTAGATAGTGTTTAAGCGTTTTCCACCGGAGTGTGAATATTCGGGCGTTTTGAACACCACAATATATTCCCTATTATAAGTAGGGGGCAGAGCTCCTTCATTTTTTCTTTATTTTATCGCGTCCATACATAATATGCAAACGCCACTTTCTTGTACTTTTGTACATTTGTACAAAATGTTTTGTCTATTTTGTTGTTTGTATTTTGTGTCCGTATAGTTTATTTGGCAGTGAATAATGATTTATGTTTAGTAAAATTATAACCAAACAACTTTATACATTCCTAAGAAATACATATCAAATTAGTTGTCAGTTATTAACATAATTTTAATATCAACAAAATTAGCCTGACAGTGAAAAAGTACTGAAATGGCGCCCTGATTATAATAATCCAGTAAATAGGGAATTTTGCGTTGCAATAAATTTTAAAGTTTTGAATTTTTGTAAAAAGTTTCGTTATGAGGTCTTGATTAACCAAAAAAGTCACCATCCATCTGAGGTCCGGAAGTGTCCGCCATCTTGGATTTTAGATGAAATTTTATGATTTTTTAATACTATTTTAAAAAAATGAACTTTACAATAAAAATAGTTTAATTAAAAATTATAGACAGTGAAATTTTTAATAAAAAAGTTTACATACGTTTTTAGTTTAAGTTTAATGGGTAAACGAAAAAATTCATCCGCCCGTCGTAAATGTAACGCCCCACGTTAAATTAACTAGCGCCGCTGCACGTAGGCGACAAAATCGCCGATAAACGTATGATTGAAATTTGTCATTGTGTGATACCATCAATGGCGTATTTTCGAGGGAGATAGATCCTCTTCTTTGAACAATTTTTTTTAAAACTGATATAAAATATGTTATTTTGTTTAACTAGGTACCTATAAGAATAAAAAATTAAAGAAAATCAAAATATCGAAATTAATATATAATTTATAAGTACACTTTAGAAGTTCAACAAGATATTTAATATAAGATCATCGATCTTTATAATAATAATAAAAAAACATATTTCGGATGGTCTAATAAACAATACGCGTGACTTCGTAAATTGTTTTATTCGCCATACCTATTGATGTAACAAAATTACGAAACAGGTGAAAAGTTATTTACAGTGCGGAATATATATATTTATATACGGAAGGTAGATCGATAGCTTTTAAATGTTATTTGCTAATAATTAGTATTTCCGACGCTAAAAGGGGAACGGGAAAGTTTTTGTTACCGCGACGACATACACATGCACGTTTCGCGTTGTGAGCGGGTAGTGAGGGGAGGGGAGGAAAAAAACGATCCAGAGATTACGAAAAAAAACAACGGCCAAAGTGGTTTTTGACGGCAAAAGATTACCGCCGACGCTATAACGTGAGTATACACAACACCTACTCTCGGCTACAACTCTTCTCGACCTTTGAAACTTTGTAGTTTCTCGACGCGTGTGTATCTATAAAAACGGGATGGGAGGAAAAAACTTAAGTCGACAAACGTGACAACGATGACGGCAATAAAGGACGCGGCTCTCGAATTACAATTCTCGCCCGGCGACCCCGCGAGCTGGCAGCCATTACGCGGCCGGGCAGAGATCTGCGGGCAAACTATATCGCTCCGGTCGCGCGAAAACCGCTGCCGCGACCGCTAATGAAAGCGGGTAATAATAAAGTTTGGGAACCCGCGTGCAGTTTTACGCCACAGTTTTCTACGCTTTTTGACTGTTTTCGACGACTTCGACGACGGGGCAAACTCTCGCATTATACTCGAGTACTAAAAACTATATAACAATATAACTTTTATAGCCGCGTGACCGGCAGATCTCCGCTGTGTGCCGTTTTCGTTATTGTTTCCAAACGATATTATTTTATTATCGACGTACGACGTTAACATAGACAATTTGTGCTGCGAGCATAAGAAAAAAATTATCAATTTAAACTCGTTTTACAAGTTATACAACATATTTTGTAACATTGTATTATCGATTTTTCCACCGTCACCACCTGCCTGGCAGATGGAGGATGTCCACCGACGACCACAACACTATACAGAGGCTGTCACGCACGGCCAAATGTTTAACTGTTCGGTCGAATTGACGCATTTTAATACGACAAACCGTATTGTATTTTCTATACTATATTGTGATTATTTTTAATATTTTGGACCCGGATTGTTAGCCGTGGTTACGTAATCCAAGAAGTTGTGTAATAGACTGTTTTCAATGTTTTCACGTATGACTTAACAATAATTAAATGCAAATTAATCGATTCAAAAATACAGAGGCGTAGAAACTATTTTTTTGTGAGGGGAGGGGGCAAAAATTTAAGAAAAATCATGATATATAGTACATTAAAATACAAATACTATTGATTTTTGTAAAATACGTTTAACTACTATTTTGTAGTTTAAACTAATAATTTTATTTACCTAATATAATTTTGAATGTAAAATTAAAAACAATTTGATTGTTTTACATTTTTAAGTTTTATTTGTTATACACTTTTCAAAATTCATTTTATTATATAGTATATTATATGAATATTAAAACTTATAAAAATGTCATTTAAGTATAAACTATAACTTAATATTTTTAAGTATTAAGTGTATAACTTATGATGACAATTTTTCAGGGGAGCAAAATTATAATTTGCTCCCTTACATATTTAACGGGGCGTCGAATGCTCCCTCTGCCCCTCCATCTTCGGCACCACTGCAAAAATGTACATATTGATAAACAAGAATATTTGTGTAATCTCTGTGTTATCAATTTACAACAAAATATTTTTTAAAAGCGATAAACAAAAGTTACATGTTCAATACTCCGGTACAAAAAACAAAAGTTAAAAAATACCTCGGTACTTTGAGAACTCATTTTATTATGATTTATGAGTTTATGTTCAATAAAGTTTATAAATTAATTGCTGTTGTATTTTTTAATTTGACAAAATTATTATAAATATATATTGCTCAGCACTGTTTCAAGGGGTCTCAGACTATGGTTAAGTCGAAATTCGAAAAGTATTTTTAGTCAAGTATTCATGCACGTTTCATACTATAATTGGTTAGTACCTAATTCCAATCGATGGTTATAATAATAATCAATAACTAAAAACTAGGTACAATACATATGACTTCGTAGAAACGATTGGTAGGTACTATGTAGATATGGTAGAAAGGTAGTAGAAAGGTACATTGATACTTATACTCGTACAGTTACATAAACATAATACTATTCTTTGTTATGACAATAATATTAATTTGTCGACCTTTTTTACCCATAAGCAGATTTTACAGTCCTTCGCCAACACGACGATTACTAGGGGTCACTCGAAGATTCTGACCGGGATTTGGTTCTGGTGTCGCCGTTTTGCAATTATTGAATTAAATTGTTGACCTTCCGAACCTATGCGACTGCATAGTAATAAAAACATTGGTAATGCGGTCTCGGGATAACGTGTGTGCATAATTCGCTGAAATTAGAATGTAAATTATATTATATAGGAGGTAAAATTTAAAAAAAAACAATGCGATAACAGCAAACAAAACTTAAAAACAACATTTTGGTAAAATTAATTAATTAATTAATTAATAATTTGGGTGAGTGTGGATTAAAAATTTCGGATTTTTGGTATGAAAAATTAGTGGAATATATTTTTAACATTAATTTGGGTCAATTTAAGTTAGGTTAGTTAGTCATAATATAAGGTCAATTTATTTTTATTTTTTTAATGTTATAAATTGAGGTTTGAAAAATATTACATAAATAGCATTTAAATTGTTTAGTGATCTATGTTAGTTTAATGACCTACGAAAAACGTAAAATCCATGAAATACGGACTATGTTTAATCCAACTTAACCTTTTTTTGAGAGTTTAAAGTTTAAACAGACAAGTGGACAGGATTAAACATTTCTTCGCCCACTTACCATCGTTTATTATTAATACATACGAATGTAATTACACACGAATAGGTACAAATAATACATAGTGATACGGTTTCCAGTCACAATGACTTGGACATTATTATGACTTCCCAAATCACTGTAACTGAACGTACAGTTATGATTTAAAATCACTTAAGCATTAGAGAAGTTGAGATTTAATTTTCTGACTCCTCAACTCGGTTTCCAGGACCAGCCAGCCTGTTGTCATGCTCGAGTGATCGCTATTTCGGCCCTGAATATTTGCTCGTCGGGTAACCTTAGTGGTACCTGGTAGATTGGGTTAGCATCATCGTTGAGCAGCCATAGGCAGCACGTTCCGTTGTTCGATTTCCTTATCTCGTTAGTCTTGTTGCTTTTTACCCATGATTTGTTCAACCATGTCATTAAAGATTAAGTGACAGTGGGATGCTACTTTGGTTATGATTTTGAATCAGACTTTGAGACGGTCGGTATATCGACAGGACCGTATAGTATGTCTAGCACATCATCTTCTGGTCTGCAGTCCCTACCACCGATGAACCGATTTACTGGCTTACATTGAATGGTGCATTAATGGAAGTCGAATATTGTATGTTCCGCGGTATCATCTGGATGGTGATAGTAGATAAAACCTGGGAAAATATTGTTGAAAATAACCGTAACACGTGAGGACTTAAGTTATCCAACTTAACCTAATCAAACCTAACCTTACCTAACTGTATATAATAATGTTATATTATAATATTCAATATCTAATATAATATAGTTGAATAACAAATTTTCAACAGCGACAGATACATTTTTGACAATACGCATCGTAATATTATTAAGTATAATATGACAAAGTGATTTGAGAAAATAATACTTATTTATTATTTTAAACGCGGTATTTTTGTACTGAAAATCAAATTTGCGTAGTTTGAACCTCAAAAAGTAATTAATTTTTATTTTTGGGTTATTTGGCTGGTGTGATATAATTTTTTAGAATATTTGGCAAGAATTACATTTTATGCTTAGCTATATTACTGGTTTTATATGTTTTATACTATATTATATTTATAGTTATATTAATTATAATAACGTTTGAACTTACCTCCTAACTATTACGTAAATTAATCATATAACAATTTGTTTCTTTTTAGCACTATATGATAATAATAAAATAAGGAGCTTAATTCTACATTTTATATATTTTATAATATATACTTATTACTCGTATAATATATAAATTTGTATTTCAATTTAACGTACGTTTTTGTAAAAACTAGAAATAATAGTTATTGTAAAATGTGTACCCAAAATCCTTTTCATTGTAGTAGATGTATATTTTAGTAAAAATATGATGTTGAGACATATATGCATTATGTTATTAATAATTGCAAAACTAAACATATTAGGTATACTTTTCCACTTAACCGCACCCGATGAAACGTCATGGGACAAACGTTTCTTTGTCGTGTTGCATGACATGCGTGTTAATGATTCCGTGTCAACTCGCACTTAAAAAATTAAATAAAAATTACATTTGTTCAAAATGTATGCCTTAATCATGGAAGTGCATAATATTATTAGGCTTATAACATATTTTTCTTTCGTTTGTAGACGTTTATTTTAAATTTTAATGCATATTATTTAAATTCGAATTCTCTATATTAAACTAAAATATATATATTATTATTTTATTATTTTATTTTGCTTTTGTTTACTTATAATTTTTATGATTAAATATGTCAAATAAAAAAACACAAATATAAATATTAAGATTTTATCTTAATCACTTTATTATTTAATTCTATTAATTAATTAATTTTGATATTCAAATGTTTATTCATTTATTTATATTTTTTTTATTGTTATAATAACCTCAAAAATTATTTCAAAATACTCCATCAAATACTATTTAAAAAAGTATTATTGGATATAATATAGAGGCAATGAGTTTATTTCCACTCATCTATGCTTACTAGTCACTAAGAGTTTTTTTTTTTATTCAATACTTTTTTTTCAGTTTAACCGAGAGTAGGGTGGGAACACTTTCGCATAACTTCCTTCCGGCCTCTATCGTTTATTTTATAAATCAAATATAGTTATACATACTGGCAACCATGGCTAAGGTATAAGTATGACAGCAATTGTGTAAAATGTTGTTATAAATTGCGCATGTATTATTATTCCATGATATTGCATGAAAGAGAATCTCAGCTGGCAGTGATCCATAGAGTAGATTATTATTATCTGCTTAAATCAAGTGACATACCTCACTCAATTTTCATGTGTGACTAATTATTACTGTTAATTGTTAATGATAATAATTAATAATGAATTCACTGCCAGTGGGCGCCATGACACCTGCGTATCACATAGTTGCTGTCATACCTATATATTTAGCCATGCTGGCAACTACTTTTAACTGGTTCTAATTACAGTGTGACCCTTAGGTCCACACATAAGATTAATTTATCCTGATAGCCTGATATGGTATTCAATTTCCGCAGTCTGTTGGCAACACCAGCCGACCCGGAATTCCCATTCTCGTTTGTCCGGAATTGTAAAGACCCCGGTTTGATTCTTTAAGGTGCCTCCGTACTGAACTGGCTTCTTCCTCCCAATTACTTTCATTAGATTCCTTGTAGCTAAGAATGCCTTCGACCATTTCTTGATTTTTTATTCAATACATATTTTAATTCTTTTAAATATTGTAAATAAAAAAAAAGTTAATTTAATTGTTATTTGTTTTTTTTAATTAATCTCGAATTCCTTCATCAAATAAGTGTTCAATTGTATTATATCCGATGTAAGTTGACTCGACTTTGTCGCGTAAGCATATTGGAAGTGCCAAAACAATTAGCAGCTGTTTAATGGTTATTCGAATTTTTTCCATGATACGTGTCATGTTGAGGTAAAATTGAACAGATACTTCTCCAAAACGTAATCATTTATTTGACTTGTGAATTTTCGAAGAATAGTATATTATCATATTGGAGATGGTAGAAAATTATAAAACCCCTCGTTAAAATTCATATAATCAAAATACTAATAGGTATTATAAACGTGTTGCTATCGTATCGGATTGAAAATAATCCTGCATTATATGTATACTCTCTGTGGAAGGACGTACTCTATAGGTGTACCTAACGAAGTAACTTCAAGCTTATAATACCATAGTCTTGGTGTATAATAATGAGACACGCGGCGGAATCTCTACCTAGATATACTTCCGTGGGGATATATGGATTATATTTTATAAGCGATTCTGTTCTCGTATCTTCAACTGACACAATAAAAATGGAATAAATTGTAATTCTTATCTTTGATTAATTTATTTTATAATCTGTAAAAATACTTAAATAGTTTTTTAATTACTTGTTTAACTGCAGATATCTATGAAATATATATAAAAATAAACTTGTTATTTAATCAATACTTGGGTCTGGCAATTGAACAGTGATGATACGTAAATATATTTTTAATTTATTATATATATATAATATATAAAGTTATTGTAGTATTAAAATAATATTTCAAATATTTGTATATTAGTATCGTTCAATAACCCGCGATTCGCAGTGCTGTTTGATTAAGTTAAATTAAGTTTGTTTCCTAAATAAACGTTTCGACGGGATAATGGATAGAATAAGTTTTTTGTGTATTATATTTTAGGATAATTAGTTTTAATTAATTTTTATATCGATCATTTAAAAATTAGATAAATATATCTAGCTACGATAATAGAACCAAATTATATATCTTGGAATATTTATTCTATGTATGAATAATAATTTTATAAATTAATCGAAAATAATATTTGTTTCCTTTTATATTTATGATCCAATCGTCCAATCGAAGTAACTAAGAGTTTGTCGTAGGTGTTAAAAATTCATCATTTATTATGTAAGTAATACTTAACATCCACTAAATCAATAAAAACCTGTTCAACATCATATACATTATACAGATAAAAAACAAAAAACAGTTATTATTCGGATTTTAATAGCAAATTTTAAATATTAAAAGTTTTGTTGAAGTCCGGATTATTGAATTTGCTTCCATATAGTAAAAGAAAAAACAACTTCAAATTGTTAACAACAAATTGTAGCAAGAAAATGTTTTGAAATTTTATTGATTGTAGCTTTTTTAAAATCAATAATAATTGTTTCTAGCTTTTGTTCTAATTTTAATTAGTATAAATTAGATATGTAGTAACTTATCCTAAATACGTTTATGATTTAAATTTAGGATATGTGTCTTAAATTTAGAAAACTGTGAATTTTTAAGCAGTTAAAAGATATACCCGATTGATCACCTGGTGATATTTTCTGCGATTCGTGAATTACATTAGTTTCCTAGTTTTTAATATCAAATCATCGGTGGACGCATCAATGTATTAAATATTATATATTTTTACCAAAATTCAACATTACGATAATGGGTTGATATAAATCTACGCGTTTAATTAATAATTGATTACAATTTTCCCGCTGAAAATTATTTATTATATTAATAAGGTTGTGTTTTTGGTTAAAGTAAGTATAACATAACGTGTTAATAATAAATACAGATGCGTTATCATATAACTATGTACAATTATATAGTGCGCATATCTCAGTGGAAAAATCAACAATAAAAATCGCATTGTTTTATAATTATAGTGTTTTTTTTTTTGTTGTTGTTGTGCCAGTGTTATTAATATAATAAGTATAAATATCAAGATACTGCGGTTATATTATTTCTATTATTTTTAATTAATAGTATTTAACCTAACCTAACATCGCTCTCAACACAATGATAATATAATAGAAGATACAGCAGATATACCTATTACCTAGATAATATAATAATATAATATAGTTAATGAAATCATAATCAGCAATAGGTAGAATATAATTTATGATATAATAAAAGGTTATATCCAGTAAAAAAGATAATAATTATTATGCATACTTAAATATTATTAATAAAAATGGAATATTGTTTTCGAATAATAACAATGCTCGCAATTCGTTCGGCATAGAATCATCAATTTCAATTATGTTAAAATATAATATATTATTCTGACAATATTCCAGTACACTCCATTTAACGCCATCTGTCGTGTGAAGCCCTTTTATTCGACGCGGGTATATAATATTCAAATGTAGTAGATTTTTCCATAATACTATTATAATTTTCTCTCGGTCTAGACATCTACTGTATAATAATAATAATAATAATAATAATAATGATAATAATAATAATAATAATTATAATAACAGACCTATACTGCATGTTGAGTATCGTTTCGATTTGGTTTCGCGAATCCAAGACTATTTATTGTGTTTTGATGATATAATAATAATAATAAATCAATTTCATAGGTTTCCGAAGTTATTTCAAACGTTACATTTCAATGTTTATTGGTTTTATACTTTTATGGACAAGTACAGTCAAAAACTATAGTAAAACAATACCTTATGTTTAAGTGCTTCAATGTACATTACGAAATTCATTTTTGTCACGCGTCAAAAACAAAAAAAGTTTAAAATTAATTAAAGTTTATGAGCCACGTGTAATAAATATATGAATAAAATATTAAGGTTAACCTAATCTATCGTATTTTAAGAAAATCATGTACCATTATTATAGATATATTACAAAAGATAAAAAATTATTATAAATTTACAATATTTTTTTTATAACTTTCATCGACGGTAACGATCGTGGTAAAAAGGTACATTTTTTACCTACCAATATCCTTTTGTATACTAACGCTATCATTAAGACACGCAAAAAACATTCTTTTATCAAAGTAAAAAATATTGGTTTTGATTACAACGTTCGTGCGAATAAAAATGCAGCTGTCAAAATCAATAATTTAACATGTCCGATACAATTCAGCTGCTTTTATTTTCTCTGTTATGTTAGGTTTTTTGAGAGCATGTATAATGTATAATATAGTATTTTATTAATTTTCCTATCTACAATAACTTTTTTTGCGCATTTAGTTTACGTGTACCTACTAATAATTAAAGCTTGAATAGGATATGGCTTAAAATAATAACAGTAATAAAAATTAAAGGATTTAAACGCGAAACAAATCGATGCAATTTTAAAAAAACTATAAATTACTAATAAGTAATATAAGATAAATTTAAAATTACGAGTAATTCTAATACGTCGGTCATCTTATCGTGTAAGCCTCGTACACCGTTCGGCCACCGACGTGTCAATATAGAAAAATAAATTAACGTTAGTGTGCGTAAGCCCTTTTATAACCATGGTATATAAACTATGGTATAGAACACTTGTGCACGTACATGTACTACTACGACTCGTTATGAAATATACGTTTTTTTTTTTCATATACCGTATAATCATCGTGTAATCATCTTTTAAACAGTACCTACCTACATTTCATTTTTTTAGAAGTTCAGCTAGACATAATTATATTATATAAATTATAAAAAATAATTGTGTGGATAATCATCGTATGAAAAAATAATAGTTCTACTTTGTGATATATTATATTAAAACTATACTTTATAATAATTTAATAATAAGTATACATATATAATAATCATAATAATATAAAAAATGTATCACAAATGTTTTTAAGTACCTATTATGCCTATTATTTATTACGGCAAGAAGAACGATAAAGAAATTTATTTCAGTCAAATATGTTGACTCTTCCCCACCACTCTTACAAAGGCTTAAAAATTATTTTAAATTGCAAAAATAAACTTATAAAGCTTTATTGATGAATAATTGTCGAAATTAATAATAATGAATCATAATTTAATAACAATTATTTAATTAAAAATAGTATAAGAAACGATGTCCGAATTTTGAGTAGCTCATTAATATTTACAAAAATCTGAAAATGAAAATGACGATTTCATGTGAGACGAGATAAATTCTGTAGTTTATTAATCGTTTAATCTTTAATTGATAAAAAATGCACGTTTTTTGTATTATGTACATATTTGATGACAAATAATACTGTCATTTTTAATCTGAAATTTAAATAGACAACAAAACAACTTGAGTATTATCCCAATGGATTTGTTTGTTGATTTAATTAATCAAATCTTACATCATAACGTTACGATGGAACCACTCGTTTACGAACCAAAATGATTTCAATTTCCTGTAGTTATTGTGTTTGACATAAAAATGATGTTTCTTTAGTGTTTAGTTCATTCCTTGCGATATTCCCGTGCTACGTAACAATTTATAAATTAAATAATATATTATCCTACATTTAGTCGCAGTACCACGTATGCTCACCAACGAATAATTCAAAAACATAAGCAATATTTAAGTAGATATAATACTATATACATAATAGTATAATACATTATAGTTCACCACTTCAATAATAAATATTAGATTTTATTGTTTCTCTGGCGAGAAGAAAAGTTTTACTCTGCGCGTGCTGTAAACATCAATGTCGTTTTGACATCACAGCCAGCCATCGGCTTTTGTTGTCAGTTCCAGCCCAGGTATTACAATGTGTATGGAAACACTACGTGAAATATTTATATATTTTTTTCTTTTGTTCATTCAAATTGCATGGAACAGAATAATTTTACTATTGCAACAACCATTTCAAAGTGCACATGCATTTTTTACGTTTTTTATCATACAATCATATATAGGTAGGATATTGTATAATAAAATTATTTCTTTACAACATTGTAAAAACGAAAAATATGCCATATTTACGGTTCTAAGGTCACGTACTAAACATTTAAACATAAATGTTTAATTCTAACTTAACCTTTACATACACGCAGTCGTGCTAAAAAACAATATAAGTGTAAAATAGGTAGGTAATATTATATAGTAGATTTTTAAATTGTTTTTGAGTCAATTTCAATAAATAACAATGACATTAATAACATTTCAAATCTTATAATTGTATCTTTTACACGTATAGTCACAACCTATAGGAAAACAAATAGGGAAACAAGATATTACTTAAATATGTAAAGTAAATCTGAGACTCTGAGAACATAAAATACCTACAAATATAGTTTACCGATGTTTTACCATTAGAATACCCTTCGTTTTATCCTGTAATTATGTTATTACATAACTCATTAATTTTTACTGTTCACATGCTTAGAAATATTATTTCAAACGAATAATTAACGAAAAAATAAGTACCTTAATAATAATACAAAAAAAAGTTTATTAAATATTTCTATTTTTCATTTCATGAATGCATTTTACATTTTTTTTCATAACTTACAACTTGCTTTTTACCACGTTGATTAATTTTTAAACAGTTTTATAACAATACACAAAACCGGGATTGAAAAAACACGCGTAAAAAATTTAATATTTTTCAAATAGAAAATAATATTAAAAATATTACAATTAAAATTAAATTATTTAAGATCGTGTACTAATTTTAATTAATAAAGTTTAATAATAATATTTATAATTAATAAAACATAATATCAATATTAAAATACTGTTGTTGTAATACATTGAATCGATGTTTGACTTATGGGAGGGACGCACAGAAAAATAAATAACCTTTTTGTTTTTATATGTAATTGAGCTAACCTCCCTTTTAATTTCTAAGTATATGTTATATTTAACTTTTAAGTTTCTAGGAACGAAAATTATTAATATTATAGTTATAGGCACACATTGAGTATAAATTCAAGAAGGGGTGCTAGAACTATAACTATTTATAGTATATCATAATTATATATATTTTTTTTTTATATTGACATACCTAGGTACACAATTAAGTACTATACGATACAATTGTGTGACGAGTTAATAATTTAGAGGGCTAAGCCTCCGATCACCACCAATACTGGTAGTGCTTATTTAGAACTTGGGAGTGCTCAAAATCATGTGCGCTTTATAGTATTATAGTATTATTATTATTGTTTGTATTCTTAATATATATATAATCATTATTTCGCGTGCCTCTTCTAATTTTCTTTTCAATTCAAACACTATTATTACATAATAAATACACGTAACGCGTTAATGGCTTACGTAATATAATATTTTATCGTATCATTTATTTACTATTTATTTTAATTATTGATTTTATAATATACAGAATACAGATTAGTCATCCTATTGTTAATATTGAACGCGGCTACGTACATTCACACACCAGGTAACCAGGTATCGTTGATGTCGATTGCATTCAAGAGAGGTCTACCCTAAGATAGGTTGATTGACGATCGATAGAGAGGGTTGGTATTTTATTAAGCGTCTATTGTTTATAAAAATAGATTTCATACAAAATAAAAAGGAAATTGTATTCAAATATAATAATGGCACATTGACACCTCTCGTATTCTAATAGCTCTAAAAATATTATTTCCAATCATTAGCATGGTTAATCTTGTATTATTATAAAATCAATGGAATAATACATTAAAATATTATGAATTTAGGTATGGCCCAATATAGTTTTCCAGTTGATACACGTAATGGCATTAGGTAAGTTAAGTAACTATAAAATTATATGATATAATATACATATTTTTTTATCAACAAAACCCTTAAATTAAATAATCATCGAGCGTGTAGGAAAAATATGCTCGGATAGTACTGTATACACGAATGAAATTTATTCTTCTTTAAACTATTATTTTTAAACACCATAAATATCTTAAAACACATTGATGCACAAAATTTTAAAAGATCAATCGATTCGAATTGCTCTTTGTACCTATTTTCTCGTCTCTGTACTGAAACTTATAATGGGACTAAACGATTAATTTTTTAGACGCAAACTGACCATAATACTCGTATACCTTTAGTAGATAAACTTTCAGAGAAATTGGAATTTCATCACTTAGTCAGTATTTATGTGCTGTTTATACAGTGTCTAATACACTTATGTTGTTTAATAACATAATGGCGGACATTTGTTAATCGTCTTTTATTGTCTTTGAACCACCAAAACAAACATAATATATTTCTTGTAATACAACAAAATTTTAAATCGATTGTACATTAGCACTGTCTTGTTAAATACATATTAAATTGTGTCAATAAAATCAAGCATTTTGGTTTAATATACAAACTTATATTATTATAAATTTATAACATTAATGAATGAGTTATCCGCGAACTTTCGGTATATCATAATATTCATAAATTATAATAGATCAACAAATTTCGCTACCTATCAATTCAAACGTCTCACGTGATTCAATGTGTGTTACACTTCAAACACTTACCTAGGTAACTACTTCGTATTAATGAATTATAAATAATATACTATTTTCAGACTTGTTGTTTTGTTACGATATTTTATTGCTAACCGATTTGGTGGTTGTGACATAAATTATTTTGCCATCTGCCTAAACTGAAATCGGCAAGCAACAAAGATTGAATAATTGTATTTGACACAAATTAAAGAACAAAATATCGATATAAGAAATAATTTTATTTAATATAATTAGAAATCGGAGGATATATTTGTGCCCTCATCGAATTACCCTTCTGTAATAAAATTATATAAAAGATTTGTCGTAATCATGTTTGTAATCCAAATATATCATTAACACGCATACACGTTATTCACCATCTATATACGCAGGATGTAGCGAAGAACGGTTAGATTAAGTTAGGTTATGTTAAATTACATCACATTATTATGAAATTATGTTATATAATAATACGAATTATTTACCTTTAACCCTAAAAACGAGTTGTACAAGTTGATTATTGATTACAATATTTTGTCGACGTCGGGAAAAATATTTTAACGAAACGAATTCTTTTCTCCTCTGTCTAAAGTGAATATAATAATAAAATATTCCGAAAAAGTCGAGAATATTAATGGTGTAGTCTTGATACCGACTTCTTATAAACCAACTCGAGCTTTTATTGTACGAAATCACAGCTGCGCGCGTGTCGGCGGCAAATGCTATAGTCTATAGTTGGCCCGAAGGAAATTCGTACAATTCATTTCACAGGGCCATTATTTGCAAAAAATTCGAGGTCCCTTCACCCTAGTTTTGCACGTGGTGTACACCCACAGTATGACCCTTTGCAAATGCCCATCATGACACGTCATAATATCATCACAGTCATTTCAAAGCTTGTTATAAAGCAAAAAAAAAAAAATCTGAAATCTCCTCGCAGAATGACATATCTCCCGGATACATAAATAGACGAATAAAAGTTTTTTTCCCCTATACCAAATTTTAATACTTCCGCCCGCACAACAATATAATAAAATCGTTAACAATAAAATAACTATTATTATGAGTACTTTTATTTAATTTCTAAACTAAAACATACCTAACAAAACTTATTAATATTATTATTATGTTCTTAATGAATATAATGCGCATGTTTTTTACTCGTACGTTTTTTATAGGTACGTCCATTTGCCATAAAGATAATAATAATTGATTGCATAATCATATTATATACAATAAATATAATTAATTATTGCTTTTAGTTATTCACAGGATCATAAATAATAAAATAATTTATAGGACACTTCAATGTAGCTAATCAGTAGCCTAATTCGTATGGGTCATTTTTAAGGAATAAAGAACACCGATATTCAATGGATATTTTACGACAGGGTCAAACGACACGAGACATCTTTGTAAATAACGATCCCCATATGGTCAAATTACCTCAAAAACTTATCGTATAATGTACATTTTATTAATCTATTTCCTTATTACCTATACTTCATAATAGATACCAAGTGGCTTAGCCATGAAATTGCTACAAATTGTATAGATAAAAAATGTGATTATCAACACTCATTTAATTAATTCAAAGTTTATTCTATTTGTGTGCAGTTTTTCGAATTTTCACTCAAATTGAATACAAAAAAGTGGAAATGTTGAATGAATAATGTTTTTAGGTGATTTGACGACTATATTAGACGTTATATTTTTATAAATCGCTGGTCACAACTCCCGACAAAAGCACTACAATCCTCCATAACGATAATGTCGACGAAATATAATGAGGGTATAAAGCATGTTTTTGTATCCATTCTTGAACTTACAGAGATACGTTTGTCATAATCATACGTTCGTCAACACTGTTTATCTGCAGCGTACGAATAATTTTCAACCATTTCGAATAGTAAATACATACCAAATAATAATATTATATAACAGCGACAGAGTGTTCAGATGTAATAGAAACCTTACCTTAATCTTTACAGTATAATATAGGTATATACTCTACTAAGGCAACGGTTTAAATTACGGTTAATTGGTCGGGTGACTATATATTATATTATAATCGATAATTATTACCAAAAATGTCTATAACGTTTTCAAAGAATAAATTAAGATCATTTTTCTGTAATACCTGATAACGTATAGGCCATCATCGAATGGTAAATGTTCTTGTTGTTCGGAGAAAAATTTAAAAAACAAAAATTACTTTAGAATTGAGATAGCAACTCTATACGTGTTTCAATGATAATAATTCGAATTAAAACAAAAATGTAAACGTATATCCATTAGTATATTTTAATGTTAGAGTATATACCTAACTATATTTAATACAAATTAATATTTACTGTTTAATGCTTTTTGCTTAAGTAAACTTGGTAAAATTTATAAATTTCATAAATATTCATGATATAATAAACTAAAACACTTATTTATATTTTGCTTGTAAGTGATTTAATATAAAATGAATAATTTTACAATACTTACAATAATTTCAATTATCATTTAGATTGTAAATATTGTACTTAATGTTAATGTATAATACATAAATGTATGATTAGTTAAATATTTTATTCACTCGATGTATGATTCATACTATGTTAAATAATAAAATAATTTAAAAAAATAAAAACTTCAGTCTCAAATTATGTAAAAACATAAATCATATAGTAAAACACTTGAAAAAAAAATGACGAACAACTAACTTAATTAAAAATAATATAAAATATAATTTGTATAAGCGCAAAGTGAATTTAAATATCAGAAGAGAAAATAAATAGTAGCAGGTATATTCTATTCAGGTCATTGAGGGACATTTTGTGCGACATACTATAAAACAATTATATATTCGTTTCTAACATCATCATTTATTTTACAAATACTGAGAATTAAAATGGAAAATTAAAATATTAGCTTACTTAACATAATATTTTGTAGAACCTATAATTTTAATTTACGAGAACAAAGTAAAGTATAATTTGTTCGAAAAAGCGAAAAAAACTTTTGTTCAACCTAGTTATATCTTGTATTTGTAAAGAAAACAATTCCAAGAATGTTTGGCTACAAACTATTTAACTGGTAAAAATTAAGTTAACAATTTACCCTATTTTAAGTTTTAGTTAATTAAGGTTTTAATTTTCAAAGGTGTTAGTCTAAAAGACTTCACAAGATTCTTAAGATTCGTTACAAGACTTAATTATACCCCTATCATTATTTTAACAATATTCCAAAAATATTTAATAAAAATGATTCATGAACTTCATATGTGTATCGTGTACGACTAATTATAAATATTAAGTTGACCATTATGTTGATCATATGCTAAGATATTGCAATTATATTTTGAATAGGCTTTAACAAAAAATATTTATTTTTATAATCATATGTATTAATTTTGTATTTAAAAAATACTAGTTTAATTGTTAAAATAATTTTTATCTAAATCAATATAATAGATTTATAAATCTATTTATTTCCTATATATGGTTATATCATAAAAAAAAAAAAAAAATTAAATTCTAATTTTCACCAAATGTGTATAAAATAAAATGTGGTTTTTGAGTTTTTTCTATTATTTCTTAATGTGTTATCATGATGAATATTAGGGAAAAATCTATTCGTGACAAAAGATAACGGAATCTTACTTTTTTAATTCAATTTATCAATTATTTGTTACGTATTTAAAAAAAATGTGTATTAATTCGATAAATGTTTTAAGTGTATATTATATAATAATATAAACTTTTAAAAATGTCATTCAAAATTTCTCATGTTAAAATTACACGCTCAAGTACGTATCTGGGTCGAGTGGATTATAATGATTATACGATATTTGAGATTATATAATAGATAATAATACTATTATACTCATAAATATAAAACAGCGATGTTATATTGAATAAAAACGTATTACTATAATATACTATCATCATATAATAATAAAATTCTATATATTATGTTGAGTAAACTTCGTATAATAATATTATATAATATGAACAATATAGGTATACTACACCTGCCGATCGCAAATTGCATTTATTGCATAAGTGCGTTGGTTTGTTTATAGGGTTGCTGTTTTTACAATTTTTTTTTTTTTAACATCGAGCACTAATCTTAAATTTGTTTTATATTCTACGACTATTGTTCTCATGAGTGTACTTCGTGAAAATATACTCTGCGAGTTTTAAAAATGCGTAAAATAATATGTATGTTATCATTACGACACATTTTACGATACCAATCGGAAATGGATATTTGACATTACTTATAATATACTGTATACACACACACATATACAGGATGATTCATTTAACGTAGAACACTCATTATCTCTCGAAAAGTATTATTTTTTTAAACTTATCAATCTGACGACACTTAAAGTTGTGACTAAGAAACTTGTATGTTCACTTGTACATTGTAGAGTACCTAATAACATATATAATAATGTAACACCAATAATTTGCTTGGCAAGTATAAAGATAAGCAAAAAGCATCTCTTATAATCGTATTATCACTACATGCTTATATCTTGGAAAGTAATATTGAAAAATTCAAAAAAATGAGCTAAATAAAGTACTAACTAGTAACTAAACAACATTTTCTACCAAAGCATACCCTATTTGTGATAATTAAACCATTATTACTGCCCGAAAAAGTGTCTTCAGATTTTTAAATAACTAAAATCAAATATCAATGAAAAATCTTAATATTTGAAGTCGTGTAAAAAAAAAAAAAAAAAAAAAAAAAAAAATGGACTTTTCGATTTTTTAAAATTGTTTATATGCATATTCAGAAGTATGTTATAAAACATATATTCGATTTATTTTCAGCTTAGTATGTTTAAAACCTAATACTTAAAATCTAATACTACATAACTTACAAAAGTCTATATAAAAATATCATATTTCTCTGATTTCAACTACTAAATACCGACTAGTAACGATTAGATGAAATTCTCTGCCAAAAGCATAATCAGACCATTGTTTCTATCTGAAAAAGTGTTTAAACACATCGTTATAATACCAATACATTCTAAAATATCATATTCTATTTCTCAAATAAAAAATGAGTGTTGGATATTTAAAAACCAAAAGTTAGTACTATTGTAGTATACCTAATTAGATTACACCAAAAATGGCTATTTTTTAAAAATAAATAAATAATATTTTTACTAATATTTTTTTTAAATATGATAGAAGATATTAAATTAAAAAAAAAGAAACAAACAAAAAAGTTTAAAAAATAATAATTTTTACGATAATAGGCAAGTGTTCTTTCAATGAAAAATTGATTACTCTGTATTCATTGTTACAATGTAACTAATCGACTGTTATTTTATAATTTTTCATATAATTAAATTATATTTTGTTCAGTGTCTGGTGTGTCCTGTGTGTAGCTGCAGATATTGTTTTTAACTTTTGTTTTACGACACGCGGGTAAAAAATCGTAATAAAAATAAAGAAATGGAATTTATATAAAATACTCGAGGAAAAGGCAACGGGAATAAAATACCGAGATCGTTTTTCTCTTCTGTGTAATATGGTGGTCGCGATAAAACAACTTGGCGATTTCTATTTTCTGCTTTTTCTTTAAAAACGCTAGCGCCAACCCCAACGATCATAAAAACGGCCTTATTCATAACCCGCGAGATAGCGGCGAGAAAACGAGCGTGCTACCATAATAATATATTATATTTCATAATATTTTAACGCGACCGTGTTTGTGATTATGTCAAATAACGTTATTATCTAATGATTTGTGTACGCGTAATGGTACATTATATTATAATAATAATAATAATAATAATAATAATAATAATAATAATAATAATAATAATAATATATATATATATATATATATTATATTGTATCGTGTATAGTATATGTATATGGGATCGGTTAAAAAAATTCGTTTTTATCTTATATTCTTGAGAAGTTGAGAACGTATTAAGAATTTATGATAAACGGGCACGTGGGCACAGTAATCCCCCGGATATGATTATAATTTTATGAACAAATTTAAACCTATTTCGTCTAATTTTTAAAAAAAAAAACTATATTTATATATTTTATAATATATGAAAGGGGGACGAGAGTAATAGGAGTTTTCTTTAATATGCTTTTAAAAAAGTGTGGTCTATTTTTCACCTACTATAATTTAAAAAAATTACGCCATGTATGTGATACCTGTAAAAGAATGACCGACTAAAATGTACGTTTTTTATCGTGACGAAAAACATAATGGGTATCTATAATTCCATTCAGTCGGTTTGTGTGAAATATTTCAATAGTTTCATTTAAAAATGTGTTAGTTTTATGGTCGGACCTAAAATTATGTCATGCGTATCATAACAAATAACTGGCTGAAATGGTTGTTTGCGGTAATAAACAAATAAATTATAATTGATGTGCAAAAATTTACCTACATTAGAATAACTATTGAAAATTGATTGTAAATTATTGCGAGACGTAATATTTATAATTTATCTATAATACTGCAGTACGTATACAACAGAAAATTTTAAAAATTTTAATCAAATAAATATGAAACTTTTTCAGTCATTATGCAAACATAACATCGTAATATGCAAACACAATAAAAACTATCCTCGTAAAGTATCGATATAAACAAATAACAATATTGTAAACCTAAACAATTATAACACAATTATCTAAAAATTATTTAATTTTAACACTTGTGCTCGTGTCTATATAATATTATGATAATATAACGACATGCATATTAAAAACATAATTATGATAACCATTTTTTACTCAATTTCCTATTTTCTTAATATTTTCATTATTTATTTATTTATTTATTAAACATCTATATAACCTATTTTAATATTAGTAAATATAACTCAATTATTGGTTTTCTGTTATTCAATTTATCAATTACAATATTTAGATTCTGTTATATCATTATATAAAACTGTCTCGGATGTTTTAGCACTTTTATCTTCCTAATTACTATGAAAATGACTACCTTACAATTATAAATTATTACATTAATTATACGTAATAAATGAAGTCAAATTTATATAGACCTACAATATAACCTAACCTAACCTAACTTAACCTAACCTATATATATAAATATTGTAATTTATGTCAATGATTAAACTATTAAAATACACTTTTCGTTTGTTTGCCTCTTCTTAATAATCGTAAACATTCTTATTTTACAATGATCTGTACATTTAAAGTAACAGATATTTCAAAATACAAGTTCGGAAATGTTCCTTTATTGCTACTCAATTGAAAATTGAAGTAATTAAAATATTAACCCTTTCTGTAAAATAGGAAAAATAATTATATCTTATACAACTCGAAGGAAGAGCTGTTCGTAGTGAATTCTCTGAGAGAATTTTAATTAAACAATTTAATGTAATATTTCGTAAAGTGAAAATTTCTAAATAGCATTTCTAAATAAATAAAATTAATAAACTAAATTCTATTGGGCCTACAATTTTAATATTTGTTACGTATTGTGATTCTATGAAAATATTAATTCCATTAAAAACATTCTTTGTATTGTTTTAGTATTAAAAAATTCTAAACCCTAATAATAGTATACTATTATACTTAACAAATGAAACGGTGGATTAAAAAAATTGTTTTTTGAAACAGCTAGTGTTTTTTGATTGATGTTAATGAACATTAAAAAATACAAATAATATCTAACATTCCAGCTACATTTAATAAACAACAAATAATAACAAAAATTATGGCTTTATTACTCAATATTTCAATTTTTTACTTCTTATAAACTTGATCGTATAATAATTTATTTAATTATACCTATATTTTGAAAATGATTTTTACAATAATAAAAATATTTGAATTAAGTATAAATGATAAATATTTAAATAGATATTTTTTATAGACTTTATAAAAAAAGTAATTGTAAATTGTTGAGTTTTAAACAAACATTTTTATGTAAATAAATATTTTGTTCTTTTTTGTTTCGTTCTGTTTTCTTAATAATGCTCAAATGGTAGTACAATGTCTATATGAATGTCTAAACATTCACATACTTTTTAATTGAATGAATACCCTCTGTGTAGAGTGTAGTATAACCGCAATATTCTTGAATCAAACATCGTTTTAAAAATAAATTTATATATATTATAATCAATAGAATTATGATAAAAATATTGGAATTCAAAATAATGTCTTTTCAAAATCTTTACTATGTTAAATTTCTAAACTTTGTGTCCAAACTCCCATAATTTAGGTTTAAATTTCTGATAACTTATTCACGCTGTATTTGAAAGTCACTTTCTATAGCCCCGGAGGCACTATTTATCCAATATTGACCACAGTTACTAGTTAGGTATATTAATATTTATATTATAATTAAGTTCAACTATAGATTTGAATAATATTCCAATTAAAGTAAACTCGAAATAATTTATTTAGAATCGATTATAATTAGAAATACTTATTAGTTATTTATTATATATTTTTTTAATAGTTTATTACTTATTTACTTACTAATCGTTTTCAAATACTTTATTTCAAACCGGTTTTTTTTTTACTAAATTTTAAATTGTTCATGTAAATTAAAAAAACTCATTCAAACGTATTAAAAAACAGTTATTGTGAATTTATCGAAAATAACTCGTATTTAGTTTATCACAAAATAATCAAATTATTATTAATTCTTATAAGTTAAGAAATCAATTATTTGAACCGAGCTTAAGCCAATCAATTATCCAAGAATCAAATCATATATATATATATATTATAGAAAATTATAAATAAAAACCCATGATATTTTAAAAGTGTATAACATGCACATAAAGCACCTGAATTTTAGAAGAAAAAAATATTTAATAATAATATAACGTTTTTGTATGGTTACAGTTTAAAACGTTGCCAAATGAGAATAGTCCGTCTGCCATATTTCCGAAGTACCCATTGAAAAGTTTACAACAATATTATACATCGTTTAGTGTAGTATATATTATATTGTATCCTTTCCTAACCCATTATGCTGTATATTACTGGTAATCGTCAGATGGTTCGCGCCATACCGGGAACACATCATAATATTATTATGTTTTCGCGTATTCTTCAATTCATGTTCGTCCAATGCCAATGTCGTTAGAAGCAGCGAAGAAGAAAATAATATTTTCATAAAATATTTTTATATTTTATATTATCATCCACGAAGAGAGAAAAAATGTTCAGAGAAATTAAAATATGGAAATAAAAACTATGAAAAATAGCAAAAGTGACTGAGGAAAAAATTTAATTGTATTTAAAGCACCGTTATTATACTACCTTTAAATATTTCTTTTTATAAAATTCATTATAATAATTGAAATTTATTGTTAAATGATAAATATATATATATATTAATATTTGTTATATCATCATTTAAGAGCTGTTTAAAATACGTATATTTAAGACAATCCTAATTTTTGGTAAGACTAGATACTTATTTTTATTAAGAAAATTCCCTAGAAATAACAGTAAAACAATTTTTAGCTATATTGTAAAAGACATTTTAAGCAATCTAGTATTAAGAGTAAAAATATTATTATTTATTACAATACAAACAAGAAACAAAAGAATAACAAGTCGTATGATCATAATTACAATATCAAGACAAGGGGGTCCTTAAGCTCCATGTTTTTTACAAATTGTTACTATCCCTACCTCCTTCCTACACAAAACTAATTTTCCTATGTGCAGGTACACACAACAACACGATAATTTGATACTTTAATATTACTAAATTAATTCAATATAATAACACATTTAACACATTCCATAATAAACAATATTATTATTATTGTACCATAAGAATTCACTAACGTTATATTAATAACTTATAAAATTGTTATTGTGATATTGCTATATATGCTATATATGTTATATATATTTGATAAATTAATTATTCTTTATTTTGCGCATGATATGCATTCATATCTAGCATAAAAATAAAATAAAAATATTTCAAGAATGTATATTATCTTTATTTATTATCAGTTATTATTTTCCTTCGATTTTTCATATAAATAACGACTCGAATCATTTTAAACTATACTAATACCTAGGTATTGGTGTAAAAAATTCATATTAACGCTAGCAACTATATTATTATTTATTATCATTATAACTATTATAATACACGCCTAACTTAACTTTACAACAAAATAACATTTTACCATCGCTGTATTATAACGTTTTAGTTTCGTGGTTTATTTAAATTCTTCGTATTAACATTAATATTTAAATTCTTCGAATAAACTATGTACATACACGTATATATATATATATAATACAATACGGTATATGCAAGGAAATGCTGAATTTAATTATTAATACTTGTTATAAAGCTCGGTTTCTCGCCCCAACATTGTGTCTTGTAGCTCTACCTTAACGTCATAGTCGATAAACGACGAAAACCCTTGATTGAGATGATTACAACGCATTAGCGTTCTGCATTTTATTAACCATAATAATATATTAGTAAAATAATAACGTGAAATTATGATTAATCAAAAGTCGAATCATCACGAAAATACAAAACTAAATAATAATTATGTACTACATTACAAATACCAATAAATATTGGATAAATACCGAAATGTTCAAAAAATCCTTTTATAAGTTATACAATACTATCCTAATATATATTTTTCCTATATGTAATATAATATATAGAAATGATATTCATCAAGACATTTTGTTAGAATTTTTTTTAAAACGAGTAACAAAATATTATAATACATTAAAAGTTAAACATTACTCATTAATACCATACTTACATTAAATATCAATAATAATAAAATGTAGTTGTATAAGTGTAACTGTAAATAAAATTCATTTTATCCTTATTTGAAATGTGTATAACTTGTTATTATTGTTATTCAAAGAAATTTAAATGTTTTCAGAAATGTATTCATTTTAGTCATTCTATGATATAACATAAATTTGATTAAAAACCATTAATAAACAAAAGCACTTAAAAACGTCTTGTGTTAAAAGAGTATTTTATATAACATAATATTTCTATAATTTATATACTATTATAATTTCTTTCATAAATATTTCGAATAAAAGTATTTTTTATTTACAAAAAAACCACACAGTATGTCAAGGCTTTTTTAATATTTATATTTTGTAAAATACATACGATTAGGTATTATAGATAATAATATTAACTTGTATATAAGTATATTATATTTTTATTGTAAAAAAATTGAAAGTTGTATTTTATGAAACGTAACCCATGGGAGTTTATATTATTTAATAATTTGAGACTTCTACTTAATTCTGTATTTATAAAATACCTACATTCTTTGCTTTTATTTTAATAATGTAAAAGAAATGCATCCTCCTGGATTGTAAGAAATTCGTTATATGTGTCTTGAATATCGTGTATTTTATGCCTTTGTGGAATGCGTATTATATCATGTTATGCAATTTTTTCTCAATATTATATTATTGTTATATATTATTTCAGAAGACATTTGTGACGTTTACATACACGTCTTTATAATTGTAAATTAACTTTTATTATATGTGTTGTCAATATTAATATTAATATTTGGATTTTGGTTTGTTATGTTTAATCCGATCGTTTTCATCATGTCTGTTCAAATTGTACACTTCGGTCTATAAAATATTGTCGAAGTACATTTTTATTGGAAAATGTTAATAAAGTAGTAAAAAAGTAATAAAGTAAATGATTAAATCGCTACAGATAATTGAACATTATTAAGCTCACAAAAAATATCTAATTCATCAATCAATTAGTCTCAATGAAATTTCTATATGAGAATAAAAAGTTAAAATAGATATTGTATTGCAATAAAATTATGTAAAAAATAAGTGTTTAAAAATTGTACAATAATATTTAAAATATAATGCATATAAATATACAATTATATTTTGTGTATTATTATTGACTAAAAGTGAAAATTGCCAATAATTAAAATAATAATACATATTAATTATGTACTTATTTTTGTCTTCCACTAGTTATTTAAATATATATTATATAAAACAGCAATTGACTTATTGGCATTAAACATAACTTTTGTCCTAAAAAGAACACATTTTTCGTAAAATATTTTATATTAGCATTATTAATCAATAATTTCTACTTTTTAAAATCAACCATTAGGTAGAGTCAAGCAAATTAGTTTTTATAATATTGTTGTCTAGGAATTTTTAAATTCCTTGACAACAATAGTTATTTTTAATAGTACTTTAAACATACACGTATTTTGCGATATTAGTTTATTATTATACTTTTTATCGATTTAGTTATTGTTATTAATCATCTGAAGTTTTGTAGTAAAATGGAGAATAAAAATGTCATTTATAGTGAAGGTGGTACTACATGGTCTGTTGATTTACCAAATGTCGAACCAGAACCATTCTATGAAAAACCATTAAAAGGTAAAAATTAATAAAACTATGTAACTTCACTGTACTCATAATAAAATGATGAGTCATCATGAGCATAGTTTTTTTTTTTTTTACTTTTATTTTTTTGTATCGGAGCAACGAGGAACTTTTTTTGCCGATTTTGAACATAAAAGATAATTTTTGTTATAAATTGATAACACATATTATATTATACGAAATATATTCTTGTTTATTAATATTACGTGTGGTTATGTATATATATATATATATATTTACTCTTGAATCATTTTATTTACATTTAATTATTATTAAATCATACATTGTCATCGTCCATTACTACTTAACTCGTTTACATATCCGTCAGTAATAATATTTTTTTACTTATTCGAACTATACATTTTTATTGTACCTAAATTAAAATTATACAAAAACATATATTAAAAATTTTAATTTTAATAATTTTTGTAAAATATATATGTCAAATGATAATGATTATTATTATTATGGATTATAGATTTATAAAAAAAAATCAAATAATTGTGTATTATTTTGTTGAACAATTTTTGAATAATTGAAATCCAAATTTTTGTATTTACTTATTTACAAGTATCTACATACCAGATACCTAAGTCCGTAATGTAAACTTATTATTTTGGACTACACAATTTTTATCGGGGTTAAATAAATAATATGATCGAAAGTATAAAATATTAGCTCATAATATACAATACAATTTGTCGTCTCGAAAATGTCCATTCAGTCGAAGAGTCCAGACGAGACAGCTAGTAATTGTGATCGTTAGCGGACATTCTCCATCTGTCAGGCAGATGGTAGTAAAGTAGTGATGTAAATCAATAATAAACACAATGCTATATTATGTTAAATTTTAATTTTAATGAGATAATATGGCTGCGTGGTTTTAATGAGTGTTTGTTATTTAAATTATTAAATATAATGTACATTATACATTATACATTAAATAATATATATGTGTGTGTGTGTGTGTGTGTGTGTGTGTGTGTGTGTGTGTGTGTGTG